>JAHVAK010000008.1:3922482-4590091 GCA_019845155.1 Luehdorfia chinensis | reverse complement strand
ATTTCAACTGTGCCCATTCAACATGGGTTGGTTTAACTCTCCTCAGAATATCACACATTTGAAAAGATAAGATTTACGTATGAACAAATGGGGGTCTAACTGTTATTTTAATATATCATTCCCAGTTGTATGTATGTATGAGCAAGAGAGAATGTATACTTTTAATTAATAGTTGAGTTTATGTAGTTACAAAGAGTTATTTTCATGGTTATATAGTGATGATGGCAATATGGTATAAGATCACTCTATTAAAAGAAAGCACAGGAGAATAACTGGCCTTGCAGAGGTACCTACCTAGACGGTTTTCTCATTAGAAATCCTAGTACCGGTATAGTTCAATCTAGACTAGCTTAATGTACTTAAAAATATAATTATAAGATAAAATCATTTTAAATGGAAACTGCTTCAACTGATGACTCCATTTTTATTAATGAAAAAAGCTTTTAAAAATACTAGGGTATTAAGGCATTGTCAGATGATTTCTTCAGTTTCTAAGCTTTGTAACAAAGTTCCCAGATAATGTGTAACCCTGTTCATTTTCATCTGTCATTCCTTTCATTTCTTCAATGTGGGTTTACTGTCTTTTAAGCTTTAAATAAATTTTCAATGTTCAATTCAACAAAACAATGAGATTTCTCAATATCTTAACACTTTTTTCTCATCTTGAATGAAGCTAGATTTCCTGGGAATTTTCTTTTCAAAGTCTACCAGAAGCCCTAAAATTGATACTATAATTGATAATAATATAATTATATATGTAAATGAAAATGATCAAGACAGCACCTTAGCAAATCAGAGTCTGATTAGTTTGAATTAGGTTGAAAATTGTGAAGGGTGTGATATAAGAAAAGTTTGAAAATTACCTTAAACATATATATATATGAATAATTTAGCTAAAATATTACTTTATGTTACAAATAATGGATGTATTATATTTTAATATTATAATGTATTAATACATTAATATTGATATAAATATTTTAACACATCTTGAGGATTAATTATTATTAAGTGTATATTAAGTTATAAGTATTAAAACAATAGATTACCTGTATAGAGTCTTTAGTAAAATTATTCTTATCCCGCATTCCAACACCGTGCATGAGTGCCCAATCCTTCGCTTTCTCAATCACTGTTACTAATAATTTGTGCTCCAGAGGCAACGGGATACAGGACGAAAGGCGAGCTTGAGACATGATGCTAAAGTATAAACCTAATACTTGAAATAAAGGTTAACATATAAAAAAAATAACAAATATAAATAAACTGATTGAAACTCTTTTTACAAAACGATTGATATTCCTAGTGATAAATAAAAGTTGGGAACTTTTGTCAAATTTTGATTATCTTGTCATTTACAAACATACTCTTCACTCACAGATGAATTTAATGAAAATGTTAGGGTACGGTCAGTTTTAGGTTTTAGATAAACAATCAGGGTGAACACTTAATTCTACTAAAATGAAGGGAAAATTCTACTAAAATCTACTAAATACTATTTTAAGATGTACTTAATTTCTAATGTTTATATTAAGAGAAAGTGAATAAAACTCAACCTGATACGAGGGGTGATCCAAAAGTAATGATAATCAGTTATTTCTAGTGCACACAAAAATACAAAAAAATTTCAGTCACTTACTCAGTTAACCACTAGTTCAGGGAAAAAAAATCATATAAATAGGCCACGATTCCCGGGAGCTACATTCATTTGAATACGGACTGTCAAGGAGTGAACATCAAAATGGAAAAACACGAAATCAGAGCTGTCATTAAATACCTCTGCTTGAAAAAAATGTCTACCAAAGACATACACAGCGACTTGGTGGAAACATTAGGGGACTCTTCTCCTCCATATTCCACAGTTGCACGCTGGGCTAAGGAGTTTAAGTTGGGAAGAACATCGACGGAAGACGAACACCGCGAAGGACGCCCATCGACGTCCCTCACTGAAGAAAATGTGAAAAAAGTTGAAGAAGTTGTATTGGAAGATCGAAGAGTGACTATCAGGCATGTAGCTGAGGTCACAGGGATCTCATATGGCAGCATTCAAAGAATCCTTGCGAACGAATTGCATATGAGAAAGGTCTCCGCGCGTTGGGTACCGAAAATGTTAAACGACGAGCAAAAGAAGAAACGAGTCGACATGTCAAGAGCAAATCTCGAAAAGTTCCAGGCAGACAAGGATAATTTTTTGTCACGTTTTGTGACCATGGACGAGACCTGGATCCACCATTTTGATCCTGAAACAAAACAACAATCGATGACATGGAAACGATCCGATGAACCGACGCCGAAGAAATTCAAAGTGTCAAGCTCAGCAGGGAAGGTTATGGCGTCTGTTTTTTGGGACGCTGAAGGAATAATCATGGTGGACTACTTGGAAAAGGGGGCCACTATTACAGGCTCCTACTATGCAGAACAAATAAGAAGATTGCGGGAGGCTATTAAGGAGAAAAGGCGAGGCAAACTGCGGGCTGGAGTGCTGTTCCATCAAGACAACGCACCGGTTCACAAAGCTGCAATTGCCATGGCTGCCATTCAGGAACGGCTTAGCTGTGAACACCCCCTATACCAATCTAGCCCCAGCGCTTTATCTTTACATTCCGAGGCAAGAAATTTGACGAGATAGCGACGTGAGGCCGCGTGAGGACTTTTTGGAGTCAGATAGATTTTTTTTCTAAGGAATTTTGATAGAAAGAGATGGACAAGTTATTTTAGGACTATGTGGAATAAATTATTTATTATTATTCATGGTTATTTGATTATATTACTTTTGGATCACCCCCGTAAGGTTTTGTTTTTTAATTCCTAGATCAAACGTGTGTTAATCTTCATTTTCACTATGGAATTTTGGAATTTTTTTTATGCTTTTCGTTTTCGTCTTCCATCACTCTTAACATTATATGATTAGGTATGCATGCAGTTATTAATAGATATTATAATAATGATGTATTATAAAAAATATGAATAGAATTAAATAACTGGTTTAAAAATAAATACATATTATACACAATACATAAAACATTGATTTGAATTAAAAAAAAACATCAGAGATACATGATAGTCACGCTACCATTGTTTCCCGAATATTGGTTACGGTGGAGATTCAAACCCAAGATCTTGGACTCAATAAATACAATCAATCATCTATAGCCATAAACTTTAACTTTTGGAGCTAACTCAGAATGCGGCGGTAGTGTTTTTATTGATTTTTTTAATTTATGTGTATATTTTAAGTTTTAATGTTTAATATTGACAGTTTATTATGCAGCAATTGCGCGTGAAAGTGTACAGTGTTTGGAAAATTCAATTCAAGACCGAAATTGTATTTTTGTTTTGTATCCATCAGTAGACTTACAGCAAATCTTCAGTAAAAGTCAACTATCATTTTACTGTCAATCGAAATTTTGAGTCTTGTTACTTGCTAACTAAAAGTAATATATACATACCTGGATTTGTTAATTGAACTACAAAATAGTTCTAATTTTATATAGTTGTAGACTTTGTTTGGTTAAACGCCATAATCTCTCAAACTATTGGTTCGAGTTGAAAAATTATTTTAGTGTTGGGTTAGGTAGGGCTATAGGCTATATAAACATCGCGCTACGACCCATAGAGTAATTTCTTTTAAATTAAACGGCGGGCTAAGCCTCGGATCACAGCTAGTAAATATAAAAGGAAAAGGATTACTCGACATGGGCAAAAATGGCCCGATTTGGTAGTTATTTGCCAGCATCAAAAAAGTATAAGAAGAAGAACTATAAATTTTAAATACAAAAAAACAAAGTCATTTTCGCCTTTTTTACATTCAGTTTAAATAGTTTACGGGAAATACCTTATCCAATTGTGGACAATCAAAGCATTGCCAATGGCGTATGCGAAAAACTACTTAATTCTACCAAAGTATTTTTACATAAATGTTTTATCCATGCGTCCCAAATCTACCGACATAGTAAAAGTCTGTTTTTTCCCGTTTCTTGGCCTGCACGGTTTGTGCGTCAGCCATGCAAAAAGGTTAGGAAGTTTATTATTGGATTTATTTTTTGGATTGGAAATTGGAAAAGTATCAGGTAAATTAAGTACATAAGTACATTCATGGTTATAATTTTATATTGTTATGAAAAATGTTAATGGCTAAAATTCTATATACATCAATATTTATAATAGATAAAAGGACAGAAATTGAAGTAGAATATATGATTAAAATCCCCAACGTCATTGCCACACTCACATATATCGCTAGGCAAAAGGTTAAGCATTGCCAAATGCAAGGGAATGCATGCATGGCCCAGCCTCATACGAATAAGGGTCAACGTGATAGCTTTACCAAACGTCAGATTTGAAACCCACGGTTTAGGAGGTATATCCATCCACCTGGATCGTGCTGTGATATCGACCTTGAGTCTGACTTGAAGAACGCCAAATGTGTACTCCACCATACCCATCTCTTCTGTCTTCTCTAAGACAGATATGTCCTGGAATTCTAAAATTGAATCCGGGACGAAGCCAAGTCTCTTGAAAAGAGACTGCAAATGGTTTATAACTATTCAATAAAAAAAATTACGGACTGGTTTCGTGGATGGTCCTGACTGTCCATGAGTTAAAAAACTTTTTGAAGAAGCGGCAACGTTGAACGGTATTTTAATTATGTTAGATTGTGAAAGGTACGCAATTATAGAAATGATGAGATCATCTGTTATTATTTCTGACAAATCATTGTAATTTTTGAGCTGTACACAACAACCTTAGAAATGGAAGGAATGTTGCTGTAATCTTGGATTAGCTCTGCATGCGCTTTTTGATCATATCCCTTACTAGGATTTCTGGGACGAGCTTTGGGTTTCAATAATACTGTTTTCCTATATGACTGTGTGGGACTCTTAGAAGGGCTTGTTAAATTATAGGGGCTGGAATAAGTAATAGTTGGACCAGAAGGGGCCGATGAAGCAGAAGCAACAACGTCAGCATAAGATTTCGAAACTGGTGGATGGACTTTACTGGCTTCTGAATAAGATATAGAGTTTCTAGCCATTGTTTCTTTTATAGATTTTTGCCTAGCGTACTCCGGGCACTTTTTGTCTGTTGCGAAATGGGAACCAGAACATAAGACACACACAGCATCATCTCTTTCAGTCTCGCAGCTTATACCTGAATGGTTGTCACCACATATGTAACACCTTGGAGTGCCTCTGCATTGCATTTTGGTGTGATCAAAACGGCAGCAATTAAAGCATTGTAGCGTGGGGTAAATGTAAAGCTCTACAGATAGGGAGGTGAAACATATAAAGACCCTGGGAAGTAACACCTCCCCATCAAAGGTTAAAACTACGGTCTCAGTGGGAATGAACTTGGGCGTCTCGGCGTCATATACCCTTCTGTTTAATCTCCGAACTTTCAAAATGCTTCCACAGTTCTGCGGAAGCTCAGCTATTTTCCATAATATCTTTATCGTCCCAGTCACATGGAACACCTCTCACTATTCTTATGCGGGTGATAGTGAAGGCCGGAATAAATGCTTTGTATTTATTAACATCAAGAGATTTGTGATTTAGAAATGTGTTAGCATCCTAAAATATTTCAAATTGTAAAGACAACCTGTTCCTTCCAATTTTTTTGATGCTTCCCTCTACAATGCTTATTATTAAACTTTTTTTTTAAGGAAAAATCAAAATTGTGCTGGGTGAATAGATTCGGTTTGATTTGGTTGTAAGATTTTTTGAACATGGACAACATAAGACGCAGGGTCTGACCACTCAAGCACTTTTATTCCTAACATTATCCTTTAAATTATTAGGGAAAAGTTGGCAATCTGATAGACACGTATGTCTGTGATTCGTTATATTCTTTTGGTTTCGAGCTGAGATTCTCTTTCTTTGAACCCATTTCGTGCTTTCCGAACAGTCTGTATCTATAATTGAACCTTCCGTTTCCATACCCGACGCATCGATTGTGACTACATGAGACACCTGGAGGGATGTCCCACCAGGGTCTTCGGGGTCCAACATGGACCCCAAGAGAAAAATCCTATTTACATATAATATAATGAAATGACTTACCTGGCGAAGAAAACAAACTAAAACTATAAATAATCAACAATAACTACTATACACTTTTTTACTTAACTGATCCTGTAATATCAAATTAATTTAATTTTCAAAAGTTTAGCCAAAAAAAGGACGCCCGCCTACTTCAACACTTCCTGCCATTTTTTTAACAAAGAGTTAAAACATGAAATGATGACTGTCGACTACGTAGTACATCTCAAAAGTCTGTTAAATAATAGAAATTATTGTACTTCTTCATATTGACTATAGACTATACTAAACCAATAATATCCATACACACATACATGCCTTTTTCCCATATAAGAGGTAAGCAATGGCCACACACGTAGCTTACGCCATCGCGGGAAACGTGACGTGACAGGTGGCGAACTACGTCGCTGCCATTTTGGCACAAGTCAAAAACTTTTTGCTGCCCATTGCGATCCTACGAGCAGTAGTGCAAGGCAGTCAGCATATTATGGTGTTGTTCTGCACGAATATAGGCTGTCCATAATATAATAATTATAATAGTAGTCTGCTTAGAACTGCAGTCTTTTCGTTAGAGAGTAGTTATTTACTATAGTCCATGGAGAGATAAATACTATTATGTTCTTTGCTCTAGTCTCTAAAATTATTAGTTAAAGCCGCGTAGTAAAAGTATAAGTATTACTATAGCTCTACTCTCTTTGGACTGTAGATATGGAGTGTAGATGCACAGAGGAAAGATAGTATTAGATAGCTTTGGATTGCCATGAATGGTCAGACAACACTCATGCACTTAACAAAACACGTAATAGTTAAGTTAGGTCCATCCCTATTATACACTCTTGCCATTTCACTTCACTAGGCCAGCCTGCTCAACCCCTAAGAGGTGAGCCTTGCTGAACAACCCATGTGTAGTGTAAGTTAGGTATTTCTTTACACTGCTTGAGTCGTTTCGAGTATGTTGGTATTTGAGCGCCCTAAGAGGCTCTTGTTCGGTATTCATCTGAGATCATTGTTCTGTAGGAAATTGGCAATGCCGCTCAGGACAATGGGTAGCGCGTTAGTACCGCTCTGGATCGCCTTCACGCCGTCGATATTGTTTCGGCGTTATCCGATCCCAACGTCGCCGAAGGTTGGGCTAGTTCTGGGGGCGCTGTAGCCACCATTGCTTCTACTACTAAAGTAGATGCCACCGCCACCTTTGCTTAGTCTTCTCTTTCTTTGAGGTGGATGTCGACCCGCCTAGTGTTGTTGTATCCCTAGGGCGGGGGAGGGATTGCCAGAGTCATGAGGCCTGTCACGTTTTGTGTGACCTATACGGTGTTCGGCTGAACCACCTGGCTCCAAGTTTAGCGTGCCGTTAGAGTCATCTTGCCTGCCCTCCTACTGCGGGGCTTTTTCCTGTAGACCAGATGCGACGCGTTGTTCGTTGTGTGCGTCTGCACACAGTTGGCGCAGGTCAAAGTGTCCACGCGGAACGAAGATATTGTCTTGCTGTATGCTGTCCTCTGAATTGCACACACGGCATTGGACGGTAGCAGCAATAGGAAGAATGCCGGAACTTTTGGCACCGGATACACTATGCCACACTGGCCTTGCCTATCACTCTATGCCTCTGTCCAGACGCCAGGCATGTAGAGGAACTTTTCAATGGTGTATATCTTCGCCAGGATATTTTTAGTCCTCGGGAACTGTGAGAAGAATGTGCATCGGTGGCGTTATTGGCGCCTCTTACTTAAGACTTTTTTCTATTATATTCTATATGATCATGTTATACATACACACAAAATAAGTGCATTCTTAAGACGAGACGCAAACTATACTCTGGGCCTCGCCACGGCCGTTTACCAAGGCCCTGTACTATTATTCCAAAGTATTTTGTTTAGTTGGGGAACTACTTGAGATAGGCGGCTATTTAAACTTCATATAGTTAATAGAATCAGGAAATCAATTATAATGAAGGAAAGGAAGTTAATGTGCTAAGATCCGCATGCAAAATATAAAATAGTGTATATTACCTGATTTTTGAAGAGCTCTGCCCGCCCTCCGTTAGTAGCGTGCACAAGCAAACTAACACCGCCACGAGGTAATATACACCACTAAAGCCGACACGTGTTTCGCCCCAAAACGACACATTATCAAGTTTCATAGACTCTACGACAAATAGCCGCCGAGTGCGCGTTCTGGCCAAGGAGCTGCTATTTATACTTTCGGTGACGCAAACAGTTCCTACCTAAGATATTGCGATTACAATATCGTGATACCGATCGTTTGCTCACAAAATCCATCACCCCAATTACGTAAGCAGACGTTTGCGATCGAATTGATAGCAAACGACTGCTTTAAGTATATTTAAAGTTTAAGTACTAAAAAAGTAAAAGTAAAGTTTCAGCCTATAAATGTCCCACAGCTGAGCACAGGCCTCTAATTTCTGAGAGAGTTTTGGCGCTAGGAAGAATCCGCCACGCTGCTCCAATTCGGGTTGGCGTACTGCACACGTCTTCGAAATATTATTTTTTTATTTCTCAGACATGGTTAGGTAATGCCCAGTTTCCAAAAGATGTTTTGCGAAGAGCGATCTGTCGGGATTGCAATTTCTGTTCGTGGCAAAATGCTCCTTGTAGTATCGAAATTGCGACCAGTCGGACTCACGTATACCGCGCTGCATTCACTACGAATAAGCTTATAAACGCCGGATTTTTGGCGTTTATCAATTTGTCGTTATAAACCCCCCTCTCGTAATGCCCCGTTCTGAGGCGAAACACGTGTCGTGTTTTCAAATTCAGTGGTGTATATTACCTAGAGGTAGTATTATAGTGGCGGAGGGCATCTCGGGGCGCGGTGTTGTTGTGCACGGTACTGAGTGAGGCCGGGCGGTGCTCTTCAAAAACTAGGAAATATACACCATTTTATATTTTGCATGCGGATCTTAGCAAATTAACTTCCTTTCCTTTTTTTTCGAATTTTCGAATTTTCTGTTCTTCCTGCCAGGATCCGGGTGGTATTAGATCGACATCTGTTCTCGTCGATCAGAGACAGTGGTGAGATTTAGTAGTTTCATCTTCGGCCACAGTGTGAAATTTCGCTAAGATGATGTGGCTGGCGTAAGTGAAAGCGGCAGTGGAACGTGTATCTAGTACCAGCGCTCATGGTAGCGCACGATGTTATGCGGGCGTAGCACGGCGCGGCAGGCGCGACGTAGATGGCATAGGCTATTGAATCAAGTCATCAATTTCGTAGGATATATTACAGTGCCACAAATGTACACTCAAACACAGTTGCACTGACTCGTCCCAACCCACCGTGTCTCATGTAACATGAAATGCAATAAGATCGGAGGTAGGCCAGGATACAGTGTCACAGACACACAGATAATCACAACACAATTAGACTCAAAAACCAACAATTTGTGTTTTTGTAGAAATGATGGCTCCGACTGGGATTCGAACTTAGGACCCGCAGCGTGATAGTCAGGTACTATTACCACACGGTCATTTTTTTAAGAGACGTCTATCGTCTATCTGTCTTAATTTACTACGCAAAAAGTACAGCACGAAATCGGATGTGGTTTTCACAGTTGTATTGCCGGAAATCTAACTTTAAATGGTGTATGTTACAAATTGATACGCCGCAAAAGCAGAGATGTTAATCTATAATAAAGCTGAAGAGTTTGCATCTTTAAACTCGATACTATCAGGATATACGAGTACTTATTCAAAATGTGATTACAAAATACGATTTGAAAAATTATTTTTCCATTATATCTAATGCTCATTTACTAATGAAGATTATAGGCAACAAAATTTTATACCGTAACTTTAAGGTGCCGCACGCTGAGATCAGGACATTACCGAGAAGTGCCGAGCTGTGAACTGCCAAACGGCTTATTTCACCGCGGAGCTTAGATGTCTGTAAATTTTCATTGGCAAAATAATTTTGGTCCATTAACAACTATACCATACAAATTGTTAAATATAATTTTAGTAATAGATACTTTACATGCTTAATATGAAAAGCAATTTTTATTACTTTTGATGTTTTCAAATATTTTAAATGTGATCCAGTAAAATACAAAAATTTTCTTCAAAATATAAGTAAACTTTGTCTTCATATGTACGTCTAGAAGACAGAAGGCATTTCTCTGCATAGGAGTGTGTTTCAGATCACGTCGCGCGGTATAGTATCATGCAAAACATAAGAAGGAGCTGAATCCTACCTAGACGGATTCATGCATAGGAATCCTACCACAAGTAATCTATTAACCGATTATTGATAATCGGTTACGCACATCATTTATCTTTGACGATTTTTAGTTGTCATTGTTATTAGGGATGGTGAATCTTTATAAAAAAGTATCGATTCAGGAAAAAATCAAGATCGTGAAGATCGACTTCTCAAACTCTCTTTTCTTATTGATTCTTATATGGAAATAAAAGATCTTTCGTCGATTTTAACTTCATTAAATTTGGATCTCATCCCGCGGGTGTCGTGAAATTCGATAGATGGAAAATTAAAACCAGAAGATGGGCAGCAGCATCTACTTGGAACATCTGAATAAATAAACTGCAGTTGTTTTAATTCATCAAAAAAAAATCATGTACTTTGATTATTAATAAAGAACAAAATATTTTTAATTCCCAATATTTAAAATCTGAGCTTTTGAGAAATAAAAGTCGTAACTTATTAATACTAATAAATACATATTATTACATATTTATAATATTCCGATATACATTAACTTTAGAATTATTATTATTGAGTCGATAGCGGAACCCTAGCAATCTTATCTTACTACTATAAAAATATGATGAGTTTGTACGTTTGAACGCGCTAATCAGTCAGGAACCACTAATTCGATTTGTAAAAATATTTTTATTAGATAGGGCGTTTAGATTCTAGGCTATAAAACTTTATGCTACGGCCAGGGTCTAATTGTAAATGCTCAGGTCAGCGAGGTACCATGCCGTACCTCGTATTAATTTGCTAACGTAGATACTTTTTAAAATTATGTGACAGAAAAATTTTAAAGCGTGTGGGCAAGTGACTCAAGTGCTCGGGATTTTTTTTTTAAATAAAAACGAAGCCCCACAGTAGGATTTTCTCCTGTATCGTGGGTGCGTTTTACAAACATACATTTCACATGCACAACACATACCCGAAAAGCAACAATTTGTGTTTTTGCACAAATGTTACCTCCGACTGGGAATCGGACCCAGGACCGGTGGCGCAGAAAGCGTACCTGACATGTTAACCACTACGCCACGCGGTCGACCCGATCTTTATTTCGTTCGTCAGTTCACCTGGCTTTTCACTAGTTGCTTTCTTTAACATAATATAGAAATATTTAATCATGACTGTCTCAAAACAAAAAAGTGCTCGTCATGATGTCCTATAAAAAAAATTAATACATCAAACATGTGGATCCATATGGAAAGGCATCACCAAAGTGAAATTATCAACGTTTATTTAAAAACGTTATGCTCATATTATATGGTATTTGGTCCCGCGGAAGATGTAATTTTCACTCTGCTATATATTTTACAATATTTTAAGTCGATTAATTAAAATGTAAATGTAACTTGAATTGTTTCAGATATTCTATGAAATTCACTATCTGTATCGGAGTCGGGTACGATCGGCGATACCTTTTTAATGGTACCGGTATCGTATCGACAAATGCCCGTATCGGGCATCCCTACTTATTTTATATGGACGACACCGCGGGCGACTTTTGGCGCCAACTCGAAAAGTTGTGGGAGTGTTTTAAAGAATTTTTTAATATCTTCATCTACATCACCATTCATCAGTCTAACAAATCTTTAATAAAAGTCCTTATTATAATTAAATTATTACTCGTCATTGGCAAAAATGGATCGACTTGGTAGCCAATTGCCAGTATCAAAAAAGAATAAGAAAAAGAAACCGCGGGGCACTTCTAGTTGTAAATATTTTTAAAGTTGCATTCTAACCGAAACAAAGAAAAATTTAATCTCGATTTTCGAGTCTGAGATCGATTCATGGTATCGATCATTTGCTTAAGATCAATTTTATTGACTCAAAAAATCGATTGT
The DNA here is from genome assembly GCA_019845155.1 of Luehdorfia chinensis. Lineage (NCBI taxonomy): Eukaryota > Metazoa > Arthropoda > Insecta > Lepidoptera > Papilionidae > Luehdorfia > Luehdorfia chinensis. The sequence goes on along the minus strand of JAHVAK010000008.1, from coordinate 4,577,991 downwards.
TCGATTAATCGATTTCAGATCGGTATCCCGTGATAATCTTATTCATTTTTTGACGTTTGAATGTAACCCAATTGCCCTAGAACTTTACAAGTTCACACATTATAATAATATCGAAGAAAACTTCTAAATTAACCCCAATATTATTAATTAACACTAGAAAATTTAAATTTATTCTGTATCAGCAGTGAGCAAAGTTTGGTGCGTAGTGTTCGTTCGTAGATTATTAAAAAGCGGTAACATACGTGGTAGTCGTTTTATTTTTGGCTGTGTCGTTTTGCCGCCTAATAGGACTTGTAATACATCAAAACATTATTAAAAAAAAATAGTACAAAAAATCCATTTACGTTGCCTAAGTTGCTTACAAAATGTCTGTAATCTGAAATGCTTCCCATGCAGAAACTGTCATATTATGTCGGTTCTTTGACTGCAATTTCATTACTTTTCATAAATATTTTTACTTTTAAAATGTTATATTGCCTTGAAGTGAATTTTTAATAGTATCACTGTTGAGTGCAGCTAATTCCTGGTGTTTTTGTTCCATCTAAGCAAGCCTGTCTACCAAGCTTGTACATGTTGTTGGTTATGAGGTTTGATAGCAGTTTGTTAGAAACAAGGTAGTGCAATGAAGGTTCTACACTCTAATTCTAATCTCTATCCAAGAATAGAGCAAGACCAAAATTCTGAAAAAGAAGAGTCCATTATACTCCTCTGATACTACCAACCTACTGATTTTTCCTCACTTTGCTAGGAATGCTAACAGTGGATGCTCTCTTTTTTTATTGAACAATGAGATATCAGTAGCATTTTTATAGTTTGACATATAATGTATTGGAGAATTTGTAAGTTTTGTATTTATTTTATGTCTACATTTGTATTCTGATAAAAACAGTTTAGTTTTAACAGACTTTAAAAAATAAGGAGGTTATCAATTTGTCTGTATATATATATAAATATATTTTATGTATATCCGGGTATTACTTTTTTGTTTATGAACAGATTTTTTATTAGAAAGAGTATATCATAATGGTGGTCCCACATAATTTTCATCAAGTTCTAACAATGGAATCCATGAGAAAACTTTGAAACTCCGTTGGGAGCTGCTGCATTTTCGTTTTTTTGTTTAAATAATTATTAACCCCTTACCGCATGAATTATGAAAGAAGTAAATAACAAATTTTTTTTAGGTAATATTGTGTTTATTTAATTTTATTGAACATCAATCTGCCAAAAGAAAACAAAATCCAGATATTATTTATGAAATTAAATGAAAAAGCCATATCTGGTCTTGTATGCATTCTAGTGAATATAAAGTATCAGCCACATCTGGCCTTGTATGCATTCTAGTAAAAAAATTGTAAGGAAATTTCTGTCTTTGTATGCATAGCTGTTACATTTTGTGAAAATCTTTGAAACAGTTCCACTTGTCATTATAACAGAAGAAGACCTTGCATTTTTCACATTTTGTGTAACTGCATAACTTTGAGCAGTTTTTCCACAATTGACAATTATTTTTTACCCAAACAGGTAAGTGGTTGATGCTGTCAGTCCGTAAGGACGTCAGTGGCATGTCTTAATGTCTGGCTGGTGCTTTTTCGGTTTTTTTTGAGGATATTGGTGAATCAGGCATACTTGAAAGAGTTCCATCTCTTGTCGTTGTTGGTGTTCCCAGAATACTGGCTGGAAGACCATGTTTTTTTGTCTACATGACCAGTTTCTCTGTTTTACACATAATATGTTCAGAAACTGCAAGCTTAAAATCAAACAGTGGCATGTTACTATTATCGTTGACCCTGCGCCAAAGAAGCTATGCGTTAACTATGCATAGGTCTTTCATGTGAAAGAAAATTCTTTTATACCTTTTGCAATATAGTAAATGGATTCTATAATATTTATTTATTTATTATAGCCTTTCTATCAGAACACTTGTACTTATAACTAAATTTATTTAACACTCATCTTCATTTTATGTACTTAAAACTAAACTTATTTGTCTTCATGTTCTGTTTGCCTCTTGGCAAAGGCCTCTTCCAATCTTCTCCATTCATGCCTATTTTCAGCCACCCTAGTCCACGTTCTTCCAGCTGTTTGCACAATTTCATCTTCCCATCTTTTCCTTTGACGGCCTCTATTTCTTTTTTCGTACCTGGGACACCAGTGAAGTACTTTTTTGCTCCATTTTTCAATACCTCTTGCAGTGTGGCCTGCCCACCTCCACTTTAATGTTATTTACTTTAAGTGTCACATCCTGTACTTTTGTCTGTTTTGTAATACACTCGGCGTCAAAAAAATCGCACATCCGAAAAAAATAATTTAAATACTATTTTAACACATCAGGCCAATGGCAATGTTGTGGTTGAGGGTATCATTCGAAAGGTAATTTCATTAGCTTTCAGGAATTTTAATTGAATTTTACTTTTATAACGAGACGAAAGAGAAATTAAAGAAAAAGACAGGGTATGTACAAATTTGCAAATTAATAATTTAAAAGAAACTTAATAAATACAAAAAAAGTTCTTAAAACCTAGTGTTACCCCCCCTTGCCTTGATAACGGCTTCCATGCAATCTTTCATGGACCTTACAGGGATCGCAACAGCCTCTTGGGGTATTTGTTCCCACTCTTCAAGTACCGCATCTTGGAGCTCTTGAAGAGTGGCTGGAGCTGGATCTGGAGCTCGCACGCGCCGTTTTAGGTCATCCCAGAGATGTTCTATTGAGTTAAGGTCTGGACTTCGTGCTGGCCAATGCATAACAGGGATATCGACCTCCTGTAAATAATCCCGTACAATAGCCGCGGTGTGGCAACGAGCATTATCATGCATTAACATGAATCCATCACCGACATAACCAGCATACGGGACCACAAGTTCCTCCAGGATTTCAGTAATGTACCGACCAGCATTTAATAACCCTTGCCCACGGCCACCCCGAGTCCGGGAAACGCACACAAGTTCCGTTTTCCCGTCGACGGAAATGCCGCCCCAAAACATACACGAGCCACCCCCGTATTCGACGGATTCTTCGAAGCAGGGTTGTGTGACCTCTCCCCCTGTCTTCTGTAGACCCTTCTACGTCTGTCATTGCAGAAGAGACAGACCCTCGTCTCATCAGAGAAGAGTACGGCCCGCCACTGTTCTAGAGTCCACTCGCAATGATTGCGAGCAAACTCTAGGCGATCTCTGCGATGCTGTGCAGTAAGTTTTGGACCTTTAGCAGGTCTATGGGCTGTTAAACTCTTTTCGTGTAACCTTCTTCTTATCGTAGAAACACTCACAGATGTTCTCCGAGTTGATGGAAGCTGTTGTTGCAACTCAACAGCATTGGTAAAACGGTTTCGTAAAGAAGTCGTAACGATGAAACGGTCATCTCTTTCTGATGTGCACCAATTTCTTCCAGATCCCGGTTTTCTAACATAACCACCAGTCTGCTGAAAACGTTGGAACACCCGTCGAACTGAAAAACGGGATAGGTTCAACTGTCGAGCAACGTCACACCGCATCCCCGATGCAATAGGGTTCACTGCAAAGTCTAAATTACGACTGGCCCATATTTCATCCAGATCGACCCTTTTATACCCTTTTTAGGTGGTGTAACTAGCGTCCTTACTAACGAGCATTTGACAGTGTTTATTTTTGACGCTCTATAATGATAAATGTTTTAATGATTTCATGATTTTTTTATTAATAATGTAAAGCTATTCAAATACCCATTTCAAACATACCAATATTTATATAAATATAATTCGTTTCTAGCCATTACAGCCATTTTTCGCGCAAACTCAGAGAGGTGCAATTTTTGCGACGCTGAGTGTAGAACTGTGTCTTGTTTTTTTCTATTTTTCTCTTCCCTGTCATACTTCTTTGCATGCTTCGCTGGCAAGTTCTTAATTTAAGCAGTTGAATTTTGGTAAGAGCCCAGGTTTGGCAACCATAGCTCAGAACCGTCCTTTAACTTTTGAACTTAAATCTTTGTCCTTCATGATTTCTTTGTGCATCCAGTATAGATTCCATCCCTTTTGTATTTGTGTCTTAATTTCTCTATTAGTGAAATTTTCCACCACTCCCCAAGCAGGCCGGTCACCGTGGGGAAGTATGACCAAACCCCTGCAATAAATAACAACTCGCACATATACATAGCTGCCCTGAACACCCTTACTCTTAGAACTAACGAGAAGCTTCTTGAATTGGAAATTGCTGTGAATGACATCAAATGGGACATACTAGGATTCTATAATAAACAAGCATCAAATCAAGTAATGAGAAGACAAGCAATAAATGGGTCGACCATCCCATATGCTGGTTATAAACATCGATAATTTGGGGAGAAGTTACTCCTTTGTACTTCTTTTCCTGTCGAGGATAACGCCGTTTTGTTGTTGTTGGATCACTGCCCACATATGCTGACAAAATGTTTACATTCTTGTTATCAAACCACGAAATCAAACTTAGCTTGACGCCATCTATTGCTGTTTTTTCCTCAAAACTACCTCTTCCTCTCTTTTTCAATTCTTTTTCAGAAGGCATATTCGAGTTTGGTACATCGTTGAGTCTCACAGTACCTAGAGGTAACATTCCGTTTTTATATAAGTAAACCTGAAGGTTTAGGCTATTGAACCAGTTATCAAAACACATTTTATGATTGACATGCCGTGGAACTATAGCAGTTAGTCTAGTCACTATGTTTGAACTAACACCAAGATCAGGTATCCGTATCCGAATGCTTTGCTTTGTCAAAATCATAACTAAAACCTGACACACCACTCATTACTTGATTTTCGTAACCACCACATATGTGGTTTTGCAGGGTTATATTGCTTTATTTCATGACGACACTGTCGGAATTATTTGTTCCTCAACTGCTAAAAATTCTCTTGGAACCAATAGTAAACGTTCACGAATTTGATCATATAAAGGCCTAATTTTGAAAAGCTTGTCATATCCCTCAGTGCCAAAAGGCGTGAAGTTCTCATTATTATTGAAGTTAAACATTTTTTTATAGCTTCAAACCTGTTGCACGTCATTACTTCATACAATTGTACTTGGCCGACAGATTTCGACCAATACATTGTAGTTGCTGGCAACTTCACACATGACATGAAAATTACTATTTCGATAAATTTTTCCATTTCTTCATTTGTTATAGCAGCAGGTTTGTTGATGTTATCTTGGACAGATTTTAGATTTGACTGTCCAACTATTGAATTATCGTGTGTAAAACAAAATTTGAAAAAATCGGCTGGTGAATCCAACTGTTTTATTCCCTCCGGCAAATCTTTGTTGCCTGTGAATTTGAAGTTTTCTTCGACATAGGGCTCCATTTTTAATAACAGTCATATTTTCAATATTAATTATACGAAGTTTCGTGTTCAATCAATCATTGATCGATCACGTATAGCATTTCTTCTTCTTCTTCTTCTCTTAAATTGATGGCTCCATCATTTCACTAATGATTCTCTGCCAATGTCAAGGTTGAAGAATACAAGGGAAAGTTTGATTAAAATGGAAAAAAAAATTGTTTACGATCTTCCGTAACACAGCCTTGTTGAGTACTGAGTACTAAAAGAGGGAAGAAAACACATACGTTAACACGTTCCCAGCGTCACAGAATTATCTGTACTTTCCATTACTGCGTTACGGGGCTTTTTAAACCTCGTCGTAAAGCAGACATTGTGGCGGCACGAGGCTTATTAAACCCCACCGCCCTTAGGAGACCAAAATCTTTTTTTGGCGCCAAATATGACAAATTGTACTGATTTTATCGCGATTATTATATTACCATGAGTTGATTAACCTATATCTGCCGCCGACCGTGGTTAGATTATTTAGTTTAGATTCTATAGGTAAAATAAAAGGGGTCTGATGTACCTCGTACCGCACTGAAAAATAGCAGATTTTCATATTATTTAGTGATGGGAAAATAAATATCGATTTTATTTAATAGTATTTATTTATTAAAGTTATGGATGTTTTTCATTAAAACACGTCAAGCAATAATATGTTTTGCAAGTAGTGCATTCTGTGAGAATTTTCTTCACTTTTTTGTCAGCCTCACGACTTGTCAAGAAGGCGCGGAATTTTTCGTAACATCCTACACATCTCCTCTTCTTTGATCCCTTTTCCAGATTATGTGCATTGTTAGCAGTAGGTTCTGAAAACAAAAAAATGTGTATTTTTGAAGCGGGTTAATTAGTTTAAAAGCGTAATAAGGGACTTAATTTGTGTAAATGCATGATAATACGTTACAAAACTTTAGATATAATAATCAGTTCCAACCCGACTATACTCTGCGCAACTTTCTTTTATTTTATTTTATTCCTTCTATTGACAATAACAAACACATCAAAAAAAGAATTAGCGAAATAGGTCCACGACATAACGCGTGAACGGCTGAACAGATTTCGCTAATTATTTTTTTGTTATATTTACTATTGTCAAGAGTAGGTTCTTATAAAAGAAAACAATAAGAAAATTATGCAGTAGTGTCGAGCTGGGTAGATGTGGGTAAGAGTAAGGTAGATTCGGGTAGAGTCGGATAGAATTTGGGTAGAGTTGCTTAGAGTGGAAAAGAGTTGGGTAGAATTGGGTAAAATAGTTAAATTTTGAAGACGGCTGCCGGGACCGCTAGTTAATAAGCAAACACATTAATAGTTATTATGATCATCAGCCTATTTGAAGAAAGTTACTCAACTTGTCACATTCACGTTTCCATTAACTTATAACGAGTAGTTAGGATATTTGATAATTACCTGTATCCACGTCCAAGCCTTTTTTTGTAAAAGCTTCAATAACTTGTTCCACAAATAGTCTCTTTGACATTTTATTTCTATCATCATTAAATGAATTATACACAATCCAGGCGTTAATAAGGACTGTACCAAATATGAGCTCCATTATTACTTTCCTCCACCATTTAGTTCCTTTCTTTAATGTTGTGTAATACGAAGACATTTGATCACTGTAGTTAATTCCTTTTTTTTGTTTCATTCTACATTAGAACACATCCGGGTTTTTTAATACTTTCGTTAGTGCCTCTCTTCTTTTTTCCAGTATCTATTAGTTTATCGTCATGATCTTTGCACGTAGTCAACATTAAAACTTTTCTTTTATCTACCCATTTCAATATTTTCACGCCCTTTTTGTTCATTTTTCCAATAATCTGGCCCTTTTTTATTTTCGCATCAATAACTTTCTTTGGCAAATATTTTCTTCTTATGTTTAAAGTTCCGCATAGAAAAGTTTTTTGTGATAGGAGTTTTTCTGCCAGACTCAACGAAGTATAGAAATTATCTATTACGATTCTTCCTTCTTCTGTTAAATTGTTCATCAATCGTAATACAACTTTCTGACTGTGATCGACTTCTCGCTTCTGATCTTTTTTACCTGTATATATCTCTATTTGGTAAGTATAACCTTCGGGGGTGCAAAGTTTGTACAGCTTCACGCCATATCGGTGAGATTTGTTTTTTATATACTGACGGAAACCTAATCGCCCTCTCCAGGGTATCATTGTCTCATCAATTACTACATATTTTCCGGGCTTTAATATATTCTGAAATTTGTCAGTGATCATCGAAAGAATATCTCTGATTTTATGTAGTTTGTCAGTTTTATCATCATTCGAGACATCACTGACATGCCAGCATTTTAATAGGAGTAAAAATCTGTCTCTTGTCATGACTGAACGTATAAACTCGTTTGTGTATAATTTGTTTTTGCTCCAATACAAATTTATATGAGGTACTTTACATAAACCCATTGCCATCACAACTGCCAGAAATGTTTTCATTTCCTGGAAACTAGTATTAGTCCACTGTTTCATACGTGATTTACGTTTCATATTTTGTTGGTTTGTTCGCATATAGTTTCGTGCATAACTGTTTGTCTCAAACGCCATTTATTGATCATCTCATCTGTTACAAATAACTTATATATATCTTCAGGTGATTTTACAAACGGCGGTATATTGTAAGTATTTTCCCCAACAAATTCATCAAAATTTACGGGACTCTCCAATATGTCTTCCCACTCATCATCATCGTTCTTGTTAGTTCGGCGGTCGGGCAATGCCTCTTCTACGTCTAAAGTTTCGTTTTCTGTATCTTCATTTTCATCTTCTAATTCCTGTTCTGTGTCTACGCAACCCTCTAATGAATAATTATCAGATCCTTCCGAATCGCTGGAATTATCATTAGAAGGACTATAATCCTTTTCATCCCCGTTGTCACTAACATCTTCGATATTATTATAATTATTCGCATCAAGCGATTTCGGAATATCCTGTAAATTATCACGAGTTCTGTCTTCAATTATCTCGTTATCGCTATTCACATTTTCGATACTATCATAGTCTATTGAATCAGACAATTTAAGTATAGTTGACAATTTATTACACCTGTTTTGTTTTTTTCGATTAACATCCTTCGAAACATTTTCAACAATCACAGTAACCTCTATTTCCCGATTTTCTTCACATCTGGACAAATTAGAGTCATCAGAAACTGCACTTTCAGATATATTTTTTTTACTTGATCTCTTTTCTTCCGGTGTTTTAAGTAGTTTCTTTATATTTTCTTCATTAAGAGATAAATCGCAGTCTAGTAAATTGGAGCGTGAAATTTCTGATAAAGAACTAGCTCTGGTCTCAGAAACTATATAAGGGAAGTCTAATAAAGGTGAACATAGAGATGACGAATTTTTGTTTTGTTTTTTTATCTGATGTCTTGGGGTGGTTGGGGCACTAGAAGAGGGAAAAGTAACATTTTGTAAAACTTGACAGGTTTTTCCAGTACTTGGACTCAAATAAATTGTTTCTTTTTTCCTTGCATCGTTATTTTTGGAATATCCAAGTCCCGTTTTTGATTTGTTATGTAATTTTCCTGTACTTGTAATAATGATTGAGTTTGCATGTTTATTCATGATACGTTTTTGTTTTTGAATATCAGTCGGTTCAATTTCTTTACTAAAATTTACATCTTGTGGTGCTCTACATTCAATTGAATTGTTATTTTTTTTCTATTTCAACAGTGTCAGAAATCTTAAAACGTTTTATTGGAAAAATCTCTTCATCACTAGAATCTTCATTTTGCGGGGTATTACAACTTGGTGGGCTCTGAAAAACAATAGGTCTACCTTTAATAGTATTTTACAAATACAGGCCGCAGCTCGGCTATGAATGGCTGTTTATTGAGTGTACCGGTCAAAACGTGGCGTAAATGGAGTAATCATGTTCAGCAGGATTTCAACGAATTATTTACCAATCCAAAATAAATTTTCAAAAATCTCAAGAAGGCCGTCTGACATTCAAAATACTTTCAATTAAAATTATCAATAAATAATAATTGAAAGCTCAAAATGGTAAGGGTAACTTTTTTATACGTTATTTACTATAATACGTTTTGATTAAAAAGTACCAAAATGTCGACAATAACCCAATTTCAGTATGTTAAAAATAAATCACGGATATCAATTTTTATACGAAAACTATCTTTTTGTTCGGTACAATTTTTCTTAAGCTGCTAGCGAAAGGCTTCCGCAAAAGTTGTTTGTTAGCAGTAAATATTATTTTTTAAACATGCATGAACCATGCTATGTTCAGAGCTCATTGTATAATTATTGTTATTGAGTATTGCAGTTTTAAAAAATATCGGATTTTTCCCGGTCACCTTTTGTAATTCCCGCCCTAACAGGACGCCTTCCAAATTAGGACAAGTTTAGGGAAACCGGACTGATAGCAGCCTTAATCATGAAGCATTGTATTTTTTTTATTATACTCCAGGTTTTCAAATGTAACTAGTTTTTAAAATATTTTGTTGTTTATTCCACAAATGTTAATTTTACAAATATAACAAATAAGTATAGATATATTAGTGTTAATGATTCGAGTCTTAAGCTTTTCACACAAAAACGTCAAAAAATATAGCATAGTTAAATTAAAAGCACCACTCCAACTATACAGTACGTACTCACAGATCCGTTAAATACCGTTATCCTTTATGCTAGGTCGCTAAAAACAAAATAAAAATATAGTTAATTCATACACTGAAGAAAATGTGAAAAAAGTTGAAGAAGTTGTATTGGAAGATCGAAGAGTGACTATCAGGCATGTAGCTGAGGTCACAGGGATCTCATATGGCAGCATTCAAAGAATCCTTGCGAACGAATTGCATATGAGAAAGGTCTCCGCGCGTTGGGTACCGAAAATGTTAAACGACGAGCAAAAGAAGAAACGAGTCGACATGTCAAGAGCAAATCTCGAAAAGTTCCAGGCAGACAAGGATAATTTTTTGTCACGTTTTGTGACCATGGACGAGACCTGGATCCACCATTTTGATCCTGAAACAAAACAACAATCGATGACATGGAAACGATCCGATGAACCGACGCCGAAGAAATTCAAAGTGTCAAGCTCAGCAGGGAAGGTTATGGCGTCTGTTTTTTGGGACGCTGAAGGAATAATCATGGTGGACTACTTGGAAAAGGGGGCCACTATTACAGGCTCCTACTATGCAGAACAAATAAGAAGATTGCGGGAGGCTAAGCTGTCGAATAAAAAAAATCATAAAACTCACTTAAAACACTTAATCAGAGAGGTTGACTAGTAGAACTACTTATTCCCACTAGCAAGCCAGACGTATTACAAAAAAAAGTACTCTGAGTTTTGTGACAATTACCTTAAAGGGATATCAATTACCTACGTTTCCTTAATCAATCCTCCTATATACTCGTACTGGACATTTTGAACAAGGACAGAAAGCGTGATTATAATATAATTCCTAACTATACAGCTAGCCTATCGAGTCCCACTGCTGGGTGTCCCTCTCTATACATACAAACAATATTATACACAATATTTTAAAATTACTTTGTATTTTAATTTTAACGTATTTAGCTAAAATGTATTTATTAAATACATAATTATTTCATCTAGACGGAGTAGGTATTAATTAGTGACTGACCTGTTTTTGAAATATCATCAGCGATTTTGACTCAGATGCACCACCCGGTTTTTCTTCTTCATCCTCTTTAATTAATTTTCTTCGGCAACGTTTCGACATAATCGGCAGCAGTATTTCTTCGTCGCGTGCGCAGCCTGGCATGCGTTGCACAACACTAACCGCGTGAAGCTAGCGTAGAGTGCGGTACGAGGTGCGCGGGGGTACGAGGTGTTCGAAACCTCGTTCCGCACTGTGTTAGAATTTTATTCGTTCAGTGCGGCACGAGGTCTAAAAAACCCGGTATTAAAATAGGTAGACCATAGAACTAGGAATCAATAGCACATCTCAGATATATAGTTATCTCTTTCCTATACTGAACCAGATGGAAGTTATGCCTCCCGCACGACAGAGAAGTTTATGTTTTCCCTTACCGCTATAACGACGAGACACGTACAGGGCGTTTTAAGCCCTGTTTCGCACTTAACGTGTTAATAGTTTAGTTAATAATTAATTAAAAGTTAAAATATAAACATAACAGTGGGAGAGAAATAAACACACAAATATACATATACTATAAAGATGTTGAGCACTTAAAAGTCACAAAAGATTGATATTGTTAATCATAATTTAATGTTATTAACCCTTAAAAATTTTGCTAAAACATTGACAAATGGGGTATTTGTTAAGGTTAATAAGAAAGGAACATTCGCAGGACGAGGGATAGTAGGAGGAAGCAATTCATATAAAGAGACAGACAGATGGCTGCATTCAAAAAACAGATGTTCCAGAGATCCTTCATCCAGACCACATTCACACAGGGAACTATCTTTTACTCTAATTTTAGCAAGGAACACAGGAGAGCAGATATGACCTAGGCGTAATCTGATAATAACAGAGGTGATTAATTCGGTAAATTTCCTGTAGATATGGAACCATGGCCTGACAGGTAGATTGGGTTGAATGCTCGCGAAGAATTTACCTTTTGTAGTACGAGAGGTTTGCCATATGTTGTACCAAGTACTCAGCATACGGGGTTTTGCTGCAAGCCGAAGATCTTGAGCGAAGATAGACTTGTAAGATTCGCAGCCAAACTGTAAAGCTCCTTTAGCATAAGCATCTGCAGACTCATTACCTTTAATACCACTATGACCAGGGATCCAGGCAAGAACTACCTGGATTCCTGAGGAGTGACATTTGTAAAGAGTCTGTTTTATTTTTAAGATAATGTGAAAGTTATTCTTAGAATGAAAAGGTGATTTAAGGATATCTTGCAAACAACTTAGAGAATCGGATAAAATTAAACATTTATTTAAATTATGAGATTCCGCATATGAGACTGCTTCTAAAATAGCTATTGATTCCCCTGAGAATGTTGAATATTGCGAAGGGCAATTGAAATTCAAAATAATCCTATATTTTGGAATCCACACTGCAGCTCCCACTTTACTATTGCTATCCTGTTTGGAAGCATCTGTATAGACGGTGAGCCAGTCAAACCAATTATTTTGGATAATTTCATTTAGCAATCTATCTGCATTTCGAGTGGACTTGTCTATGCCTAGATTTAATATAATATTTGGTTGGAAGACTAATGATTGAAAATCAATAAGAAACAAGGGATTTTTATTAAACTGAAAGGTAGAACAGGGCATTGACTGAAGAGCATTAAAGCTCTTAAGAGGGGGGGGGGGGGGATTTCCTTGTTTGCCCAATAATTAGAGGAATTCACTGAGTGAGAAAGACGACGCAATAAATTAAGCAGTGGATGAGACTTAAATTGGACTATGTGGGCAAAAAATCTATCTGATAGAAACTGCCTACGGAGTGATAAGGGTGGATCAAGACATTCAACTTGTAGAGCATTTACCGGAGACGATTTCATTGCTCCAGTGATAATACGCAGATATTTGGTTTGTAACTTATCTAACTTGCACAGAGCAAGTTTGTTACAGGGCTCCAAAAGGAAACTGCCATAATCAAAAACGCTGCGAATTATTGCATAATATAGCGTTTTTTGACTATATGGATGAGATCCCCAGCGAACACCAGGAAGAGTACGCGCTCTTACTCTAGATGTTAATGCTTTTCTCACACTTTCCTACCACATAGTTCAAGTGATGGAGTCCCGTCATCTGAGAATCGAGATAAACACCCAAAAATTTAACTTTATCTTGTAATGGGATAGTTTCATTGTTCACTGTGAGACTGATTGGAGGGATATATCTCTTACGTGAGAAGACAACAGAAACACATTTGGGGATTGAGAGAGAGAGTCCATAGTCACTCAGCCACTCCTCTAGATAATGTAAGGCTGTGTTAAGATGGACCGACGCATCATCCAGAGAAGGCATTCGAACATATAGAGCAATATCATCTGCATATTGGAGAATTTTGCAGAAACTGGTCACAGAAGATTCCAAATCAGATGTATAAATATTATGTAGGAGAGGACTGAGATCTGAACCCTGAGAAAGGCCTTTCCAAACAGAACGAGACTCAGGATGGGATCCTATATGGCGGACAGTAATAGAGCGTGAAAAGAAGAGATTATAGATTATGTTAACCAACCTCACTGGGATACTCAGATTGAGCATTTTTTGCCTGAGTAGAGGAAGTTGTACATTGTCGTATGCAGAGGAGATGTCTAAGAACACACCAATAACATTCTCATTGCGAGAAAAAGCAAAGCGTATTTCAGTGGTAAGAATGCTCAAACTATCCAGGGTACCCATGCCCCGTCTAAAACCGAACTGGCTTTTACCAAGTAAGCATCTATTTTATACTATCCGTTCCAGACGATTTTTAATAAGGTGTTCCATTATTTTGCATAATGTGGAGGATAGAGCAATAGGACGATAGGAAGAGGAGGAGGATATTTCCCAGGTTTGAGGATAGGTATTATTATTTGTGTTCTCCAAGACTCAGGAATGTAACCTGTAGAAAAAATAGTATTAATAATGGAAAGAAAGTAAAGTTTGATAGACGTTGAAGATTTAGTAATAAAAGAATAGGGAATGCCATCAACACCCGGAGAGGAATAGAGTATAGAGTCTTCCGCTGCTGACAGGATAGCAGATATAAATAAATTATATATTTGAGTGAGGTTGCCTTCATCAACTGGGGGAAGTGACTGTGTTTTAATTTCCATTGAACTAGAAAATAGGTTCCAATTTGCTTGGGACAGTCTATATTTTAATAGGGGTTGTGTAATTTCAGGAGAGGGGGAGAGATGAATTAATAAGATTAATCAATATGGGTAAGTGGTCACTGCCATAGGAATAGTCTAGAACTGACCAGGTAAGCGAGGCCACTAAGGAGGGGGAAGAAAAGGAAAGATCTGGAATACTAATGTTTTGGATGGGTGAAGCTCTACGAGTCCCTGAACCATCGTTCAGAATGCAAAGATTGAGATCATCTAATAGGTTAAGAAGGAAGAAGGAAACAGGGTCAGAGACATGAGACCCCCACAAAGTATTTTTGCAATTAAAGTCTCCCAGAACTATATGAGGACCAGGAATTGAGGATAAGGTATTGTTAAGCTCTGAAATAAGGTTTGGATTATGGTGAGGAATATAAGAAGAGATAAAAGAAATATTAAAAGCTCTTACAGCTACAATGTGAAGGGCTGAACTATGAGGGGGAATCAAAATTTTGGAAAAGGGAGTGGTGGACCTTTTAATGAGAAGAGCACAACCAGCTCGGCCATCGGCTCTGTCATCCCGCAGACATGTATACCCTGGCACTCGGAAGAGAGATGCAGGTTTAAGCCATGTCTCCGAAACAGTAAAGACAGCAGGTTTGTGGGTGTTTAAAAGATAAATAACTTCATATTTTTTGTTCCTTATACTCCTACAATTCCATTGCAGAATTTTTTGGAGCATTTTTATTTATTAATTTAGTTAAGAATTGTTCAAGTAAATTTTCAACATTGTTCGGTGGTGCATCACTAAATTTGGATAGGATATTGATAAGAGAACAAGTAAGGAGTTCTACTAAGTTATCATTAGGAGTAGCGTAGGGAGTAGGATCATAATGAGTATTTAGAGCACATCCATTTGGTTGTGATGGGGAGGGAGATAATTATATCATTATGACTTTTGATGTCATAAGGCTTTGAGAATACTTCCTTCATTTGGGGAGCTCTAAAAACGGTTTTTTTATAAGATGTTTCAGTGGGAGAAGGTGACTGAGAGGGACAAGACGGGGCTCTATGAGGAGGAGGGTTCTGAAGCAGGTGAGAAACAGGAGGAGTATTTTGGGTAATCTCTTCATACGATTTTGATGGCTTTTTGGCGCATGTGTTCTGGGCAGTTACTATCTATGGTCTTGTGTGTGCCTCCATTACGAAGAAAACAGGTAATATTAATATTGGCAATTGAGCAAGAGTCTCCTGAATGAGGTTGGGCACATCGGTAACACCGATGTTTAGACCAACACTGAGCACGAACATGTCCAAATCTACAGCAGTTACAGCATTGTATAGTTGGAAGTTGGTACACTGTAACGGGCAAAACTGTGTTAAAGCAGTAAATTTGTTCAGGCAGTACCTGCCCTGAAAATGACAGAACCACACTTCTAGAGGGCACCCAAGTAGTACTCTGCTCTTTTCTAATTTTAACATTTAATCTGCGGGCTTTGATGACCTGACCGCACTTAAGTGGATATGATAACCCAGACACCAAATCTTCCAAAGACCAGTCCGTAGGGATATTCCGGACAACTACACTTCTGGTCACTTGAAATTTTGGTATATAGGCAGTATAGTGGTTATTTTTAAGAAGATTATTATCAACAAATGAATTAGCGTATTGAATCGTATTGAAACTCCACTGATATCCTATTTCTACCTACACTTTTAATGCCACCATTTGCCAATCCCTCTATATTATTTTTATGTAAAAATTGTGCAAACTTAAGAACCCTGATGGATAGACCAGCTGCTGGATCAGGTTCTGTTTTTACAACATGAATTGTGAAGGGGCCAACATAATTTTCAGAGTAAGATATTTTGGATTCCTCAAAGCCAGGAACTGTATGCACAGATTGAATAGAGTCGCTAGGTGGATTATTTTTCTTTGCTTCACTTACGAGCTCGGAGACAGCTGGGCGTTTCGTACCACTTTTTTGAGAGCTATTAAGTTCCTGCCTTTCAGAGATCTGATTAATATCGGGAGGAGGCGGACCTCCCCCATCCGGAGGTTCGTCTTCATCCATTCTCAGGAACGTGGAAGAAGAAATTACTGTTAACACTTACCGGTTAGTAGGACAAACACAATATCACGAAACAACACAAAACACGTAAATATATTTAGAGGATCAACAAATAAACTAAATAATCTAAGACCACGTGTATTCGACAACAGAATGACCACCGAGAATCACGTATGGCATTTAAAAATATAATTACGCAATAATCATCTGTATCATATTATAAAATTTTACTTATCTTTAATACAAATTTGGTAAACACTCTTAAAACTTAAAAAAATTGTTACGTTTCCAGGTTAATAAAATTGTTACGTTGAACGGCCCTGGGTTCAACGTTGTCATTGCAATTTTCCATAGAACTTTACTATTCATTAGGCGTTTTAATCACAGTCATTGTACCCGTATGGTATGAAATACAAATTCTTTTACTTATTCTAATTATCATTATATTTATATTAATTTGGTAAACACTCTAAACTTAAGAATCACTGCCACATCCTCAGGAAAGTCAGGAATCTTCAACTGAGCGGTTACAATAGAGTTGTTTTCCCAGCAAGTGTAAATGTGGCTTTGTAGAATATAAGTAAAATTAAAATCAAATGAGATCATTGTAAAAACTTAAATAGTATTTGACACGAGATTAGCTTCCAATAATTGCAATGAATCGCGGTTTTTGCGTTCTGTAATTGATATTTTAAGTGTAAGCTTGCTTCAAGGGAATTTCATTTATTCTTCGATTGCCTCTATTGCCGCGTAATTTTTTTGGATGAACTATAGCTTTTGCCTCCTTCCATTTTTCACATTTGTAAGTGGTTCGATATTGGTAATTTTCCCAATTATTGGTGAATTTAATACTTTTGATGTCACCAGTCTTGATAACATCACCATTGAAATTTTTCGCCATATTAAAGTTCATGTTCTCCTCAAGTGATTTAAATCGAAATAATCGTCATAATTCATTTCTATTGAACTGAAACTGTTTATAAATAAGGAAAAACTAGGTATTTGTTGTAATAATAGAGCGTAGAAGAAAAACTTTTTTTTTATGGCAATCATTCCAGCTTGGGCAAAACAACAAGCGAAGCGAACAAGATATAAATTTAGAAGGGAAGGTAGAAACAGAAGAATAGCTAATAAATAAAAGAATTATAAGGAAAAAGAAACTAGTGCTAATAGATAATTATATCTACTCATATAAATTTAAAGATAAAGACTAAAGCTAACACATTAAAAGTATTTATAAACAATATTAATTACTAATAGAACAGAGAACATATTATAATTTAAATGAAAATATTTTTACGGATTTTATCGCGTTTATTTTTGTTATTTATAACCCGACGTTTCGAGTGCTTTACAGCACCCATGGTCACGGGGGGACTGAGGTGACAGATGTCCTGATGTCATAGTTAACCCGGAGTACCTTCAGCTTTTAATTATTACTTTTTAGTCCGATCTACGCAGAAAGAGCTAAGTGTGTCTTGAAGTCTTGCAGTGGTATGCTTGGTTTTTGACTTAATTTTATTAATTATAGGATCCCAAGCTGGTGGTAATACCCAACCATCTTCTCTATTAAAATTAGGATGTTTTTTAATTTCAATAGCCTCGCGAATCATTCTTGGTAGGAATCGGTGTTCTTTTGCGAGGATTTGTGGTTTATCAAATCTGATGTAATGGTTGGGATGATCCAGAACATGGTCACAGACTGCAGACTTCCTTGGGCGGCGATGCTTCACATCAGCTATATGTTCTTTTACGCGGGTTTTTACTGATCTTTTTGTTGGCCCTATGTAAGAGAGACCACATTCACAATCCAGCTTGTATACTCCTGCATCTTGTAGAGGGATGTTACACTTGACAGATGGTAAAAATTGACTTATCTTCTTCGGCGGCTTGAAAAATGTTTTTATGGAAGCCCGCTTCAAGATATAGCCAATCTTGTCCTTGACTCCTCTGACATATGGTAGGACTGCAGGTACACGCTCGACTGTGGCCGGCTTCACTCGGTCACTGCGACGAAGGCGCGGAAGCGCGGAACCCGAAGCTTGTTGTCTTGCAAAACTTGCTTGACATGCTGAAGCTCGGCGGCCAGGTGTTTACTGTCACAGATCACATGTGCTCTCTGAAACAAAGATTTACCCACGGTAGCTAACTGTGAAGGATGGTGGTGAGATTCACCGTTTAAATACCTGTTGGTATGGGTCTTTTTCCTATACACAGTGTGACTCAAGGTGTTATTAGGATTTCTAATTACTAAAACATCCAGAAAAGCTAAAGAGTTATTTGTCTCTAACTCCATTGTAAATTGTATTTTAGAATTAATGGAGTTAAGGTGGTCTAAAAATGCAGTGACTTTATTAGAAGGTAGAATTGTGAAAGTATCATCTACATACCGCTTGTAGAACCTTGGTTTTACTGGAGAAGTACGGAGGGCTTTCTCCTCAAAGTATTCCATGAAAATGTCAGCAACAACGGGAGATACCGGGGAGCCCATCGCCACACCATCTACTTGCCGGTAGTATTGTTCCTTCCACAATAGATAGCCAGATGTTAGGCAATGTCTCAGTAATTCTGCATGTTCTACTGGCATGTTGTTCTCTGTTAGCTTCCTAGTTACAATTGAGATGCAGTCTTCAACAGGTAGACATGTAAATAACGACTGAACATCAAAACTGACCATAGTTTCATTGTCAGTAAGATGTAGGTCTTTTATCTCACTGACAAAATGGTAGGAATCCTTTGTATGTGCTCTTGTATGTCCTCTTAGTGGGGAGAGTATTTTAGCCACATGTTAAGCCAATCTGTAAGTTGGTGAATCGATCTGATCACTCACTATTGGACGTAGCGGAGCATTGAGTTTGTGTATTTTGGGTAACCCATACAACTTTGGTGATTTGGCACAGGAAGGTATTATCGAATTTACGTAAGAAGAAGAAGTAAGAAAACATTTATTGCGTAAATTCATTCATTCATAATTAAAGTTCATTTGCTGCTGCCGGTCTTCTACAACGACGTTGAAGCGCCGTGTAGGTACGGGCCTCGAGGCGAACCTCTTTGCCCGAGAAATCATCGCGGGGGGGCACTGCTCCCCCCGGTCTTGGGTACCGCTTTAGCGGATTTGTGGGAAGGGTGAATGCTGCAGTGAAGATTAATATATACATACTAAACATTATACATAAACATAATGGTTGCTGCAGCATTCACGGACATTTAGAAAGAAAAGATAAGATGGGTGAAAGGACAATAGGTATACGACAAACTCGACGACCAAGGAGCGGGACGCCCGCTCGAACGAGCAAGACGCCCTGCCGGAAACGAGCAAGCGATGTGCCCGTCGGAGCGAGCGAACAAAACATCGATGGCCGGAGCTTGAAGTTTGCGTAAGAGTGCTGCGTTGATCCACTAATATAGCAGACCAACGCAACATAATCGCATTACCAAATTAAGAAGAAAAATTGTCCTGAAATTAAATATACATACTATATAAAAACACATAGAGTATAAGACGTCACATAAATATATTATTTTAAAGACATCTATTCAGGACAATTTGAAACCAGAAATACACAAATAAATAATAAGATTAATGCAGCCTTGCTACGCAAGGGTTGCGGGAAACGTAAAAATTGGAAAAAATTATGTATAAAAGTGGTGTAGGCAGAATTCTACAACCACTGAAAAAATTGTTATAGAAAAAATTAGCTTGCTAAGAACACAAATCAACGAAGCTAAGGAATTATACACCGTGGTGCGTCGTCACGGGCGTTCCCCTGCGGTCGTCGGGCCTGCCGCTCGACTCTGGCCCCCTTGGGCGGTCGGCGGCGGCAGCAACAACTCGCGCGGGAGCGGTCGCCCTTCTGGTATTGCGGATTAACAAATCCACGTTAGGTACCATGCGCAGCGAGCGGTCAATGATGCACCCTAGGTATTTGACGGCCGTCGACCACTCTACGTCCTGCCCACAGAGCCGGAGTGTTGTCCTCTTGCGAGGCCGGAGAGTGATAAGGGCGGTAGTTTTGTCTACATTGACAACAGTCCGCCACTTATTTAACCACTCCGGCAGTAGGTCCAGCAGCCGTTGCAACTTGCTAATGGCAAGTTCGGCCCGACGAGACGACGCAAAATAGGCGCTGTCATCTGCAAACAGCGCCAACATGACATCTTCTGCACCCTCCTGGAGGCGACCTTCCAGTGTGGGGATGTCATCGGTGTATGCCGCGTACAGAATTGGAGATAGGCAGCCGCCCTGAGGTACTCCTGCTTGTATGGATCGTGTTGCCGAGCTAGCTCCCTCGACACATACGTAGAATTTCCGCCCATCGAGATACGACGCTATAAGCCGCACTATCGCTTGAGGCAGTGTAGAGTTGGCAATGAGTTTGAAAATCAGCCCGTCGTGCCACACCCGGTCAAAGGCCTTCTCTATATCGAGAAAGACCCCCGCCGTCTGTCGGCCGCGGTTCTTCTCAGCCGACATGTAGTGTAGCACGCGGGTTAGTTGAGTTGTTGTGGAGTGGCCGCTGCGAAACCCGTGTTGCTCAGCCCGTAGCGGTATGCACGGGCGAGTTCGTCTCAGCAACAGCCGCTCGAACAGCTTGGCGATGTGCGGCAACAGCGTGATAGGTCGGTAGCTCGATGGGTGGCGCCGATCCTTACCAGCTTTCGGCAACACGATCACCTTACCTGTCTTCCATACAGTAGGAAAGTGTCCTGTTCGGAGCACCCCGTTAAACAGCCGTGCCATGGTGACAATAGCTCTCCTTGGCATCTGTTTGATGGCGGGATTAGTGATCCCGTCATTCCCGGGCGCCTTCCGCACCGGGAGTCGACGCATAGCCCTCTTAACCTCCGCCGGGGAGATAAAGACATCGCCCGGTAGAGGCGAGATAGCGTCGGACAGGAGCTCTTGTACGCGGCTTTCAACAACGCTATAGTGCTCTGTAAGATTGGCATCCTTGGGGTTGGGACTGAAGACTTCTTCCAGATGTTCCGCTAGTACTTCAGCCCGGTCGATGGCCTCGTAACAACGTCCGCCGTCTTTGTTGTACAACGGGCAGACGGGAGTTTTTGTCCGAGAGAGTGCGCGATTGAGTTGGTAGAGCGACGTGCGATCATCGCCTGCCGCATCTATCCGTTGCTCCCACTGCACCCCTCTGTGGTTGCGTGCCTCTTCTGACACCCTCTCGGACAGGCTGTTGAGCTCGCTTTTAATCCTAGGGCATCTTGTGCGGGCCCAGAGCTTCCGGAGTGCGCGCTTCTTGTTGAGCATGGCGCGCAGCGATGGAGGTAGCTGCTCTCGGCTTCCTGAAGGTGGTATAGTTGTGGAGGCCGCAGTGTTAGCCTCCGCTATTGTGGTATTAAAAATTGTGGCTGCGGCCTCTACGTCTTCCGCTGTGTGTAGAGGTCCGCCGAGAGTCAGGTTCGCGAGGGCGTTCTGATATACGCCCCAGTTGGTTTTTGTCCTGGGTGCTCTGGGCAGGATAGCTCCTGTTACGAGGCCCAGTGTCAATAATATAGGGAGGTGCGCCGTGTTCACTTCATGAAGCACCTCTATATCGACCGGGTAATCCCACTTGTGGCATAGCACGATGTCCAGCACGTCCGGACTGCAGTTAACACGGAAGGGGTGGTGTGTGGGTTCGTCTGGCCCTCGCACCATATAATCCCCTTCCTCAGCGTCGTCGTAGAGCTCTCTACCTGCTACATTGGTGACTCTAGATCCCCAGGCCGGGTGTTTTGCGTTGAGGTCACCCGCTATGATAGCAGGGGAGCTTCCGTCGAATATTGTCCGGACGTCGGAGGGATGGAAGCGTCCGCCGGGAGGGCGGTAAGCTGCGTAGATCCGGAAATCCTTCCCGGCTGTGCTAAGCCTAATGCCAATCGAGCGTGTTGAAATAAATCCTGGCAAGTCGAGTTCTTCGTGTATTAAGTCCCTACGCACTAGCACCGCCGTACCTCTATACGGTATGCCTAGTGGGGAGACTTCGTCGCGCCGATACACGAAAAAATTCGGTACTCTAAATGTCAATCCCGGCTTCAATTTCGACTCGCCCAATAATATAATCTGTATATTATGAGTTTGGGCGAGGAGGCGCAGCTCTGCAGCTCGAGACTGCACTCCGCCGGGATTCCAGTACATAACTCTTAGGCCGGTGTACGCCATTGGAACGCTAATAGCTGGGTGAGGGCCCTAGCGAGGGCTTCTGATGGGTTCAACATTGAAACGATGTTTTCATTAATGTTGATAGTAACATTCCCGCTCCCTATGTGCGGGAGGGGCTGTTGTTGACGTTGCCTTTGTTGTTGCGGCTGTGGTTGGATAGTAGGCTGTTGTGCTCTCGGCAGGGTTCTCGGGCCCCCTGTCTGGCGATTATTAATTGTGATTTTAAAACCACCCGTTTCCGTGCCTCTTACCGAACGTATGTGTTCAGCGGGCACTACGTGTTGCGTCCGGTCGATGGTCGCAGCTTCGTAGGTTCGAGTCCTCGGTCGCATGGTTTGTCCGTCTTGTTGGATTCCTTGTCTTGCGAGGCTCGTCGCTAACGGAGTGGATGCTTGCGGTTGTCGCCTGGATTTGCGTTTTCGGCCCCTGCGCTTCTTCCTTATGGGCACCTGTGGCGGCGCCTCTGTGTTTGCAGGGGCTCTTGGGGTCGGTTTAGGTTTATTCAACCGACGCGCTGGTAGTGGAGGCGCCACAGTTGAAGATGTTGCCACTCTACTGGATATTGTTATAGTAGAGCGTGGCAGTTGTGGCCGTTGTGGTGGCTGTGGTGCTTGTGGTGCAGGTTGTCGTCTGCCCCTGGGCACGGTGGTCCATCCTTCCGCGTTCGTACGGCTAGGCCCTGCGGTCGGCGCTTGCGCAGGCCTCCTTGTAGTCGGATGTTCCGGTAGCGGTGCTGGCAACTGGATTCCACGCTTCCGGGCTTCCCTCTTAAGCACCGGGCAACGACGGTCGTTGGCAGTGTGGTTCCGTGCACAATTCGCACACTTTGGTTCGGCATCTCTAGCTTTATCGCAGTTTGCGGCGAAATGTTCGCCCGCACAGCGAACACATTTGATAGGCCTGTAACAGGTAGCCGACGCATGCCCAAACGCTTGGCACCTGTGGCACTGCGCCGGCCCCGTTTTACCTTTCCATCCTTCGATGGTAACTCCAGGCATGTAGAGTAACTCCGTTACTGCATACAGTCTGCTTAGCTCATGCTGGTTAAGGTGATCCAGCTGCACATGAAAAAAGCAACCAGGTCGACCCCTTCTCGGTGGAATTGCTCTAGCAAACCTCACCGGGAAGCCTAGTGCTTGAAGTGCCTCTGTTATGAGTCCTGGCTCAGTGTCGACTGGCAGGCCTCTTATGCCTACTTTCGTTGGTAACTCGTTAGCCGGTGTGTAGCAGAACCAGGATAGTGCGGGGTCCTCCTTGGCGAGGTCAGTGAGGTACCTCTGCACCGTCCTGTACTCCTCCGGGCTCTGTGGAATAAATCGCACGCCATTTCCAAAGGGACGTGCGTTGGGGGCGTGGCCTAATTTTGCTCGCAGTGTCTCGAAATGCCTTACCCAATTGGGCAGACATTCGACGACCAGAGGCGGATACGTGGCCGTAGGCCTCTCAGAAACTTGCTGCTGCTGCTGCTCTTGTTGTTGTTGGCGAGGGGAGGCCTGCAGTCGCTGGTTTCCGGGAGTCACGCTTCTAGGAGCTGCACGTGGTGTTGCTGCCCTCTCTGCGTAGCTCGCCATCGAAATATTGGCGATATCTTCACCGTTGCTATCCCTTGAACGGGGTGCGAGGGCGCGGGCGGGGGTGGGGGGGGAACGAGTTCCGACTTGTTGATCGAGCGAACGATATGTCGTTGAATTCCAGCCGAAATTCTCTTCTCCTCCTTGTTGATGAATTAGCGCTTCAACTGTGATGCGGTGATGGGGTGATGAGTCCCTGGATCGCACCGGAGTACCGCATTCCAATCCAGTGTAAGGTGAGGGGGAGCGGGGGGGGGCGGTGTGTACCCTCCTCCCCTCCTGCGTCCCCGATGTAGATGGTACCGGCGGGGGTGAGGGGGACGGGGACGTATAAATAACGACCCGCTGCTTCTTCTCATA
Source organism: Luehdorfia chinensis (assembly GCA_019845155.1). Classification (NCBI taxonomy): domain Eukaryota; kingdom Metazoa; phylum Arthropoda; class Insecta; order Lepidoptera; family Papilionidae; genus Luehdorfia; species Luehdorfia chinensis. The sequence continues at coordinate 4,553,758 of JAHVAK010000008.1, read as the reverse complement.
GTAATCATCCTCTGTCTCCGGCGGTGTGTGTTTGGGCGCCGTTTTGATGCCACGCATGGGTGCGGCTTCAGTCCCGGGGAGACACACAGGTCTCGGGGTCGTGATGTCGCTTCCCTCGCGGAATCTCGTCGGCGTTTGGTCTGAGTCTTTAGGTAGTCTGGTAGTGGGTCTCGGGGTGAGGCTACCGGCTGGCAGCACCCTCGAGTTCCCTGACGTGAACATGTCACGCAAGCAGAGCGGGCGGTCGACGATTGCATCGCCTCGCTGGCGCACTCTGCGAATTACGCGCTGTTCTCGTGGCTGTTCTTGTGTCTGGTCTTCCTCCTGATTAGTGGGGGTTCCGGATCTGGAATACTCCTGGTTCCTAACCTCCTGGTTGTCCTTGCTTGAATCCATCTTGTAGTTTTCTTGAGTGCCCAACGGGCCAAAGAAACAAAAGAAACAAGAAGACGTTTGCCTCGAAAGGCACACTATTTACCCCTTTTTGACAAAAAAGGGCGTAGATAGTGCTGTGAATTTGCGATCTGTGTGACGTTAGGCACAGACAGTTACTGACACACAGTAGCGCAAAATGCCGAAAGTTCCGAGGTGATGCAGTTTCCCGCGCAAGCGTAGGTTACTGCTGTTCACCCTAGTTCTAACGGCGCAATGGTATACTCTGCGTACTGCCGTCAACGAGTGCACGCTCAAATCGTCCGAAGCCCACCGACTTGCGTACTTGGTTATTTATAAAAAACAACAAAGCAGCGCAAGCGATGTTCAACGACCGACGAGTAGGCACACAAGGCTGACGAGCAGATACGCGGTAACACACACTGCAAGGGTGTCCTGAGTGCGTGGCCGGGGAGACGTCTCGACGCCTTGGAAAAGGCGGAGTGCGTCGTCCGACGGGTGCCGTGAAAGTTCTTTCTAAAAAGAAAAAAGTTTCGATCGCACCGCTACACGAACCCGGGACTATCCAATAACTCGAGGCCAGTACGACGTTCTCAACGTAAAGCGGAGCGAACTCAACGCTAAACGGAAATTCGTCGACCGGCCGGGTGTCAGAGGGGCTAAGTTCTCGACCCGGGGGGAGAAAGTAGTTCCAGATTACACCACAACTCAAGTATCAGATAAAGTTCATTTACGTCTAGATTTAATTTCTCGGCGTCTTTCTTTATTAGATCGCTAGTAGTTTTGAGCGTGTTTGTAGTTGGGTCTGTTTTGACCTTTTTATAGGTGTTAACGTCCGACAAAAGTTCTTGCATTTTAAAATTATAATCCGACGTATCCATTACCACCGTAGCGTTTCCTTTATCTGCGCGGAGAATCGTGAGTTCGGGTCTGTTTCGTAAGTTATTTAAAGCTTTTAACTCGTCTTTGGGAAGATTCAGTTTTGGCACAGAACTTCGACGTAACATAGACGAGATGTCTTGACGTATGGCCTCAAAATCTTCTTTACCGATATTATTTTTGTACAGACAATCCTCAACAATACAAGTAATTTCTTCGTACGGGATTCTTCGCGGTATTATTGCGAAATTCATACCTTTCGATAATACTTTTAATGTTGATTCATCCAGTGTTTGTTTTGACAGATTATAGACCGCGCGTAATCTATGATCTTTGTCTTTACTCAACGGTCGCGTTCCGTTCATTCGTTGAGATTGAAGTTTGACATTTAATTTGGTCGTTAACTTTTGATATTTTTCTATGTGTTTATTTTTGCATTCATTATATTTAGCTGTTTCACGCTTATTTAAGGTTTCGATGCAATTATTAAAATCAAATGTCGTTAAAATTGTTTTTAGTTGACTGGATGAATTGTCTATGGCTGTATTTATTGTATGTAGATCGGTACGGTTTTGCTGAATCACCGTTCGTAACAACTTTTTACTTGCCTGATTTAAGATCTTAGCGCTTCCTCGAATGTCCTTTTTAGCTGATATTTTGACACACGTAGGAATGAGATTATGGTCTCTGCATCTCTTCAAGAAATTTAAAGATGTTATAAATCTTGCGCGCTTGGTCTTGAGATCTTCTAACCGGCGAATTTTGTTTGCGATTTCCAGTCCGTACTGGTTCACATAATGATTTCTTATATGTATTAACGCGAACACTACACATTTAAATGAAACTATTTTTACGGATTTTATCGCGTTTATTTTTGGTTATTTATAACCCGACGTTTCCAGTGCTTTACAGCACCCATGGTCACGGGGGGACTGAGGTGACAGATGTCCTGATGTCATAGTTAACCCGGAAAATCCGTAAAAATAGTTTCATTTAAATGTGTGTAGTGTTCGCGTAAATATAAGAAATCATTATATTATAATTTAATTTTGTTATATTTAAGAAAAGATGCCAAACATTGAAAAAGTTTAGGGTTCCTGGACTGCAAAAGGATGGACATCTTGGAAGGGAAGGGGATGTTAAAAGAAGATAGAGAATTTAAAAAAAGAGAATGATCATAGTTTGGACATTGAATTTTTTTTATCTAAATTACCTTCGTCAAGGCCACACTCACAAAGAGAAGAGTCTTTAATGCGTAATTTAGCAAGGTGAACCGGGGAGTAGCAGTGGCCGATCCTCAACCGAATAATCGACGACGAAGAGAATTTATAAAGGTGGATTTTCGAGAACCATGGTTTACTAGGAATATTCGGTTGGAGAGCAGCAAAAGCCGCTCCACAGGACAAACCAGTTTTTTTCCAATGTGCAGACCATGAATGAGAGAGGGAAGAATGAGGAAGAGAAACCAAATCATGAGGATAGTTTTTAAAAGAAACTTTGTCACCGCATCTTTAGCAGCTTGGTCAGCCCGTTCGTTGTCCACAATCCCAGAGTGTCCTGGAATCCACACCAAGCAAATTTCAAGAGTCTTTGAAGAACACTCTAGTAGAGCTTCCTTAATTTCGAAAATGAGATGATTTTTGGAGTGGAATGGATTGCCAGATAGAGCTTGGAGGGCGCTACGACAGTCGGAAAAAATAAGACAAATGTTTTAATTTGAATATAAAGCCAAGCATTGCTCAGTGAAGACTGTTGTTTCGGGAGGACTTTTAATTTTTGGAACGATGTTAAATTGAGAGTGATAAACACCCATTCCTACGCAACCCACAGTAAACAGTGGCCCGAGAAGGGGCTCCATCGTGAAAGGCCAATCGAAGTCTGTCATAACATTCTTGTTGACTTAAATGACGCCGAAATTCATAAAAAATCATAGCACGAAAAATTTCTCGCGTTAAATTCTTACTGGCGTGACAAAGACAAACTTCAACTTGCCGCCAAATCGAACAACAAATGACAAATGAATCAAATTAGTACTCAATAATTTAGCAAAGAGTTCTATTTTCAAAATTTAAACTTATTTTTTTATTATATTCTTTAAAAGTGGCCAGTTCTAAAAACTATCAGTGTCGCCCTCGTAACTATATTCTAGTAATTTAGATACTATATTCTCCAAAACTTTATCGGTAAGAAATAATTGCCAGCTATCGAATGCAGTAGTATATTTAGCAGGACCTTTATTACCTGGGGAATGGAAGATGATACTTCTTTGTGGTATGCGTGACGAACGAGGATGACACCCATACAGCAAAAAATTGTCGCTATTTTTGTGCTTTTTCTTGCTTTTACCATGCAAAACTGGAACACTGGAACGGTAACCGGTGCAACATTAGATTAGCGCAACTGCGAAGATTCTTGAAGGTCTTCAAACCGATCCAGACTCAAAAACTTCAGGATTATCAGATGCTCATAAGTCCTCCTTCTCCAAGCGAAAATCTTGAATAATTTTATCTGGTTCATCTTCTAGCTCCTCGCCTAGAACAACACCTTCCTCATCTTCCGTCTCCAAAAGGATATTTTCGATTTCGTTTTTATAATGTTTTCTTTTATTTACGCGAATATTACACATTTAAATAAAACTACTTTTTTACGGATTTTATCGCGTTTAATTTTTGAACTATTTTTACCCGACGTTTCGGACGCTTTACAGCACCCATGGTCACGGGGGGACTGAGGTGACAGTTGTCCCAATGTCATAGTTAACCCGGAGTACCGTCAGCTTTTAATTATTATTTGTAGTCCGATCTACGCAGAAAGAGCTTACTGTGTCTTGAAGCCTTGCAGTGGTATGCTTGGTTTTTGATTTAATTTTATTAATAATAGGATCCCAAGCCGGTGGTAATACCCAACCATCTTCCCTATTGAAATTAGGATGTTTTTTAATTTCAATAGCCTCGCGAATCATCCTTGGTAGGAATCGGTGTTCTTTTGCAAGGATTTGTGGTCTATCAAATCTGATGTAATGGTTGGGATGATCCAGAACATGGTCACAGACTGCAGACTTCCTAGAGCGTCGATGCTTCACATCAGCTATGTGTTCTTTAACGCGGGTTTTAATGGATCTTTTAGTTTGCCCTATGTAAGAGAGACCACATTCACAATCCAGCTTGTATACTCCTGCATCTTGTAGAGGGATGTTACACTTGACAGATGGTAAAAACTGACTTATCTTCTTCGGCGGCTTGAAAAATGTTCTTATAGAAGCTCGCTTCAAGATATAGCCAATCTTGTCCGTGACTCCTCTGACATATGGAAGAACAGCAGGTACACGCTCGACTGTGGCCGGCTTCACTCGGTCACTGCGACGAAGGCGCGGAACCCGAAGCTTGTTGTCTTGCAAAACTTGCTTGACATGCTGAAGCTCGGCGGCCAGGTGTTTACTGTCACAGATCCCTTGTGCTCTCTGAAACAAAGATTTACCCACGGTAGCTAACTGTGAAGGATGGTGGTGAGATTCACCATTTAAATACCTATTTGTATGGGTCTTTTTTCTATACACAGTGTGACACAAGGTGTTATTAGGATTCCGAATTACTAACACATCCAGAAAAGCTAAATAGTTATTTGCCTCTAACTCCATTGTAAATTGAATTTTAGAGTTTAGGGAGTTAAGGTGGTCTAGAAATGCAGTTACTTTATGCGATGGTAAAATTGTAGATGATACTTTCACAATTAGAAAAAAGACCCATACAAATAGGTATTTAAATGGTGAATCTCACCACCATCCTTCACAGTTAGCTACCGTGGGTAAATCTTTGTTTCAGAGAGCACAAGGGATCTGTGACAGTAAACACCTGGCCGCCGAGCTTCAGCATGTCAAGCAAGTTTTGCAAGACAACAAGCTTCGGGTTCCGCGCCTTCGTCGCAGTGACCGAGTGAAGCCGGCCACAGTCGAGCGTGTACCTGCTGTTCTTCCATATGTCAGAGGAGTCACGGACAAGATTGGCTATATCTTGAAGCGAGCTTCTATAAGAACATTTTTCAAGCCGCCGAAGAAGATAAGTCAGTTTTTACCATCTGTCAAGTGTAACATCCCTCTACAAGATGCAGGAGTATACAAGCTGGATTGTGAATGTGGTCTCTCTTACATAGGGCAAACTAAAAGATCCATTAAAACCCGCGTTAAAGAACACATAGCTGATGTGAAGCATCGACGCTCTAGGAAGTCTGCAGTCTGTGACCATGTTCTGGATCATCCCAACCATTACATCAGATTTGATAGACCACAAATCCTTGCAAAAGAACACCGATTCCTACCAAGGATGATTCGCGAGGCTATTGAAATTAAAAAACATCCTAATTTCAATAGGGAAGATGGTTGGGTATTACCACCGGCTTGGGATCCTATTATTAATAAAATTAAATCAAAAACCAAGCATACCACTGCAAGGCTTCAAGACACAGTAAGCTCTTTCTGCGTAGATCGGACTACAAATAATAATTAAAAGCTGAAGGTACTCCGGGTTAACTATGACATTGGGACAACTGTCACCTCAGTCCCCCCGTGACCATGGGTGCTGTAAAGCGTCCGAAACGTCGGGTAAAAATAGTTCAAAAATTAAACGCGATAAAATCCGTAAAAAAGTAGTTTTATTTAGATTTCGTTTTTATTTAGAATATGCCGTGACGCCATCTGAAAAAATAATAACAGCTAAGCTAAAAAAATATATAACTAAGAAAGAAAGAAAATATCAATGTAAAACAAATAAACAACAATTTTTAACATATATAAAGCATCTATATTACGTTGTGAAACAATTTTACATTTAATTCATGTCCAAAACAATACAAAAAACATAAAAATAAACAAAATTATATAAATATATATATATATATAATCAAACACGTTGTTAGTGCTCTGCAGCGTGCCGCGTCTTGTCCATAGCTGAACCGCCGTCCAACTGAAGCATCTACGCTTCCCCCCGCCTCGCGTAAATATCCCGGCGCGCGAAACAAACGGTCGAATAGACAAAAGTTATAAACGATTAGGTTTTTTTTTTTGATTTGTGCCCTGGGGTACGGTTCTAGGGTTAATAACTTTCCTACAAATTCAACATCGTGACTGGTATCTGCTTCTAGAATATTATGTTGACACTTTTCGTACTGGATTTTCATCCTCACAACCAGACCTTCTTTTTCTTTTTTACATTACTTGCATATAGCTCGACAACCAGTTTTGGTAATACTTTTTTCTATAAAATGTTCCCTAATCCCATCTTTTTGGCTTGGCATTTCTACTTATGATAAATTAGTAAAGTACGAAACAATAACACAAAACTAATTAAATTAATACAAAAATTGAATTGGTGTGGGCCCAAGTAAAAAATTATGTTGGTGCCAATAACTCCACGTTCAAAATGAGTGACGTAAAAAAATTATTGGATGACGCAATAGCGTTAATAGACGCTAATCGTCGGAAGAAGTGCTGCGACTACGTGATACGCGAAGAAAATACCATGTGGAATTTGGATGACGTCATTACAAAATTCTTTCATAATAAATGTAACTGGAGAATCTAGTGATACGGATTCGTGATTTAAGTAATTTTAAGGCGATATGTTTCCATTAAACTTAGTTCAATTTTTTAAAAAAAAAATCTTAGAATTTTTACTCCACCGTGAATACACCCTTACCATGTAGTTGCACGGATGACTCACTATTTTCTTAACGCAAACGGACTATATTGGTAAATAATTTACTTTTGTCTGTTTTATGTGACGGTTTGTATGTTTTGTGACGGACACACCACATCCACTTGCTGTTTTTATTTTTTTTCTCCCCACAGTCCCATTTAAATAACACAGTCAGTAAAGTACTTATAAACATTATTAGTTATGTGTCTCTCTCCGCTGTGGATTGTTGATACACTTTTATTCTTTCGAATAGGTGAGGTATTCATTTTCCAAATATAATGTTGAACGTGTTACCCACGCAAAATACATAAATACTCAACCGTTTTGTTCGAAGGTCTGACATCAACTGGTCACTTAAACTCGACTTTCTAATTTCTAGCATTCTAATTGGCTGGGGGTCGTGGCCAGGCCGGCGGACAACGATGGCTCACTATTTTCCTAACGTGAATGGACTATACATTAAAATATCCGAAAATACACAAATATTCACTTTCAAACCTAGTAAATTAGTCGGAAATGACAGCAATATAGTCTCGTTTATGTATAACAAAAAAAAACTGCAGAGCCACTTAAAACTTTCAAATTTTTTCAACAAAATAACGGCTGGCTGACTTTGACATAATCGTTCACTAACAGTCTTTTCAGTCCGGCCCGCACTCCGAGGCAACTCGGACGGCTGCGTCAGTGCACTTACAATAATACACATTCGCTCCTGCGCGAGATAAAAGACGAGGATGATGAGGATGATTAGACGCAGGAATATTTTACTGTGGGTTTCGAGGGAATGTACGAGGGTGGTCCAATAAGTACTTAGCCTACAAAAAAATACTAGTATTTTTTTTGGAAAAATAGCGATTTATTTCTCAACATAATCTTCTTTGAGTTCGATACACTTGACCCAGCGAAGTTCCAACTTTTTTAAGCCGTCTGAAAAATACGTCTTCTGGTGGACTGCAAAGTAGCCCTCCGTGGCGACGATTAGCGCCTCATTCGACTAAAATTGCTACCCGGCGAGTGACTTTTTCAAATTTGGAAACAAAAAGAAGTCGCACGGGGCGAAATCCGGAGAATACGGTGGATGGAGCAGCAGTTCGTAGCCTTATTCTACCAATTTGGCCGTGGTGACGGCGAAGATGTGAGCCGGTGCGTCATCCTGATGGAAGAGCACTTTTTTCTTCGCCAAATGGGGCCGTTTTTTCTTCAATTCGGCGTCGAATCGGCCCAATAATTCGGCACAGTAGAGCCCTGTATTCGTTTTGCCTTTCTGCAGGTAGTCGATGTAGATCACACCTTTTGAGTCCCAAAAAACGGTGGCCATCACCTTTCCGGCCGATGGGACAGTCTTCGCCTTCTTCAGAGGACGTTCGCCGGGTGAAGTCCACTGTTTCGACTGTTCCTTGGTCTCTGGTGTGTACCAATGTATCCACGTTTCGTCCACGGTCACGAAACGGCGCAGAAACTCCTTTGGATTGCGCTTAAACGTCGTCAATCACTGCTGAAGTGGTCTCACGGTTGCGCTTGTTGTCCGGAGTGAGCAAACGCGACACCCATCGCGCCGACAGCTTTCTCATGCCCAATACTTCGTGCAGGATATGACCCACGCGGTCGTTTGAGATGCCTACAGCCGTTTTCGGGGCACCTGGGCGTGGCTCATCATAAACCGACGTGAGACCACGTTGAAACTCGTTAAACCAATTTTGGACGGTCGCCATCGAAAGAGAAGAGTCACCGTACACTGCATCCAAGCGCTCTTTGATTTCGCTGCGCGATTTCCTTTCCAAAAACAAGAATCGCACCACCGACCGATATTGCTCTTTTTCCATTTTTCTGAAATCTGCGGACACGACAAATATTATTATTATATATTTTATATCATCACTTTTATATTCAAAGCTTTCTCTGTCTACTTTTCTTTTCTTAAAATATTCGGCCACCTTAAAAATGACGGTATTGATATCACGAGATGTTGATTGGTAATCTCAGATTATGCATACTCTTTTGATGTCAACACTGACCTGTTTGGTTTATGTATTATGTTTGAATTGCTTTGGATTTGGAATGATGTTTGAATTACTTTAAATTTGGAATGTCAATTTTGTTTGTTCAGATTGAATTTGTCATATTTTATTAATTCCATGAAAATCTCTTGAAGAAGTTAACATGTCAAGTTATCTGACATAACTTTTGAATTTTATATAAATTTCATAACGATTAGGTTTCATCATCACAGAGAAAACCAAAGAAAATAATAATACTTTTTAAAAGAATTTCATTCCACAGTCTTGCAGCTTTAACTGCAAAGTAGTTGTTGTGATGAAGTTCGGAGATATGAAATCTCTTTGCCTGACGTCTCCTTGCAATTGGATATGTTTAGTGCGGTGGGTCTGAACTTGGACTGACACAGTGGCGCTATTATACAATTTAACTCCTCGATATATCCATAGTCAGTATTTATTCAATAACGCTTCAATAATTTGAAAACATAATTAGATATTCGTGAATTTCAGACGTATTTGCCTTATTTTGTTTTGAAGTTTTTGTAATGACTGATGTTGGACCTGGAGATGTTTTTTGTTTTCGTGGTCGAGGTCTCACAACGGTTACTCGGTCTCGATGATGCATATTTCTTGTATGACGTTTTACCGTATATATAAACGTGATTTAAGTAAAAGCCATGAGTCTCTCAACCATGATGTTATTCGAGAACTCATCGTCTCTTTCGATCATTTCTACTTTTAGCTGCCTGTTTTCGCCTGAACATATAAAAAATTAACACAAATGAAGTTGCCCTTGAACTTGGATATACGAGTGCCACGGTTTGATTTATCCCTACCATTCAAATATTGAAATATTGAATTTCTTTTAAAGTCTCTGTATACTGTTTTTGAAATACTAATCAAAATAAAAGTAATTTAAAAGGAACTTACAATAGTTACATAGAGTGATAGCAAAAATCACTTTTCAATAACGTGTATATCGTACTCAAATTTATAATAACGCTGTCCTCGCTTAATACTTATTATTGGATCAGTAAGAATTCCCACTATATCTGTGTAGTAAATATCAGCTACGTCATTTTCGTCAATACGGAATGTGTTTTTACTTTTCACAGAACGCAAAAAGTGACTAATCTCGCCATCTTCGAGCAAATTATCACCTACGCAAACATATTTAAAAATCATACCTTTTGTGGCATGTATATTTACTGACAAAAAATCACTCTGTCGGACTTCATGGTTTTCTTTGTCGTGTTCTCTTGAAGAACTTGGTCTTTGACTGTTAATTACCTTATCATCATCCGATGTATCAGGTGTTTTATTAACAGTATTGTACTAGTTTCTGTTCGAAGCTTGGCTTAATTCTAATAATCCGATTTTTTTCAGAGGAGATTTTTGTTGAGATCTGTAGCAGCTCAATGGTAAGTCTTCATCAGAGTGGACTTCTAAATCATAACTCTTCTCTGAACTGCTTTTAGGTTTATTCCTATTACACTCAGATGTCTTAATTTCAGTAACAGATGGCAGAGGGGTATATACTTTTGGTGAAAGACATTGACCAAAACTTCTTCAGAAACAGCTGAGGTGTCTATATTTAAGTTCTCCTCGTACAGTTGTAAATATTTGGTGAACGTTTTTAGTGCTAGGAAGGGGCAGAATTTTGAGTGGAATTTGTTTTGTAATGTCTTCTATTTCGTTAGCAGATATAAGGTAAAGTTTAAATTTGCTCCAATCCTTCATTACATGATATACATATATATATATTTTATTATATAACAACGAAGCCCCACAGCAGGATTTCTCCTGTATCGTGGGTGCGTTTTACAGACTTATATTTCACATGCACAAACAACCAGACCCGAAACCAACAATTTGAGTTTGGCGCAAATGCTGGCTACATATATAATGTTGGGCACGATACAGGAGAAGCCCTACTGTGTGGCATCGTTTTTTTTTTAATAAAAAATTATGTGTTTCAAAGAAACTAAAACTTCTACATATATTTTTTTTTTTATTAATCTATTATAATTTTTATTAATTCATATTTTTACACTAAGCCAACAATGAATTTTTAGATAGGTTGAACTGTAAGAAGGTAGCCGAAACATTACTGTGTTTGCCTCACAGAAATGTTCAGGGAGACAGCATTTGTTATGCCGACTTTACACTTACCATCAAATGAACAATTTGCACGTCTTATCACTTTCTTAAAAAGATAAATAAAAAAGAGACAAAAAGATAAATTCAAACATCACAAAAGCCGTACAAAATAAAAGAGAAGGAAAGTAACAGCCTATAAGTGTCCCACTGCTGAGCACAAGCCTCCTCTCATTTCTGAGAGGATTTTGGAGCAGGGAATACACGCTGCTCCAATACGGGTTGGCGGACTTCACATGTCCTTGAAATATTTCTATTCCTCGGATATGCAGATTTCTCTCGATGTTCTCACGATGTTTTAAATGATGTGGTAAATCAGCACTTAAAATTGTTGAACAATTTTAGGGGTCCTGGCGGCAGTGATCGAATTCAGGTTACTCGCGTACTATGAAATTACCGCGCGAGCACCCGGCCCCTGAGCTTAGTATTTAGTAAGTAGTAGTAGACCACGGCATAGTATTTATTTTATTGCAATGAAGGCCTATTATCAATACATTTTAGAGTAAATTTAGGTATTTATTAGTAAAAGAATGAAAAAATCGTCAATAAAAAAAAGAAGGCGATACCTATTATAAAAAAGTATTGATAACATTATGTAAAATTTAGTTTAAAAACGTTGCTCTAAATAAGGATTTCTGCTGTATCTGATGGATGTGGGAAGACATTAATTGCAAATGAACAAACACCCAAAACTGGTACGCCGATTTCTACGTCGTTCAAATATTTGTCCCGTGCAGGAATCGAACCCGCGTACCAAAAAAAATTGTATTTAATTCCGTAATACAAAGGTAGCTTTATGCTAGACCGGTTGTTGTTTTACTCATTAGTATTTTTTGTTTATCTTTTGTTTTTTTTAAACCCTATTCAGAATAATACTTATGATTATTCTGAATTGAAGTAAATAATAATATTTGCGTAAAGTTACGTACAAACGGCACTAAAAGAAATATGATATTAAATTACTGAGTTATGTGTTTCCTTTGCAGAATATCTACGAACTCGTTACATAAATAAGTATTTAGTTTAGTATTTACTACTTTGACTATTGATCGAATAGTAAAGAGTGATGACAATGACCGCCTTCAGTATTTTAGATGTCGCACTAAATCAAAGTTGCCGTCTTTCGTATCTTACCGTTTTCAATGCGCGATACGATAAAGTAACAGTATCCAGAGCACTTTTTTCTTTTTAATCTTCTAATAAAAACTATACAACACATTAGACTGTTGATCACGCACAATACCAGACCCGTAACTACTATCTGTAGGCCAGACAAATATTTGTCACATTCGGGAATCGAACCGGCAACCCATTGCGCAAAAGGGGGTGCCTTTTGCTGCTATCTAGTGATCACTTTACCTACCTCGAATTTTTATAAGTTTACTTACAAAATAATATATCGTAGCATCGAGCATTTGCTACGATATATTATTTTGTAAGTAAACTTAAACATAATAGTAAAGTTTTCTCTTAAAATAATAATTATTATTAAAATATGCCAATAACTCCAACGTTAATATACATTTGCTTCCAGCTCAATTCTGTCATGAAAGTTACCGTGGAATAATTTTGGAAACTTTGTCGTCTCCATGTTTACGTTTTGTTTAACGAAAATAATGACGTAAGGCGAGATGCCACCGCATGACTAAGTACCTTTTCACATGCGCCCTGCCGCCGGCTATACGGCAAGGAGTCGGGCTTAGCAAGAGCTTTCACATGTACCCGGTTTGAACACGGTCGCCGGAGGAGCGATCTTAGTATTATAGAGGTACTAGACTGAACACGTCGTAGTTTGTTTTTAATGGAACGAAAAAAGCAAATAGCCCTACTCCAATTGTATCGACGACGTCTGCGCCGACACAAACGCGAGAGAATATATTGGATCCATCCTTATAATGCAATGAGGAAGGAAAAGGGAGATTTTTACAAGACGTTTTTGGATCTTCGAGAACACGAAGACAAATTTTTCATCTATTTTCGTATGTCAAAGAGCTCATTTGATGAGTTACGTGGACGTTTAAAAGACGGTCTGAAGCGAGCGAGCATCGTAAGAGACTGCATTGAACCTGTTGAAATGTTGGCAGTCACTATTAGGTAAGTAAAGAAATACGCAATAGGTAACTATCCTTTTTAATTTTTTATTAAGTACTTAATTAATCAACATTTTAGAATAAACAAAAATATATTTATACATCATATATTTGAGAAATCAATGTCAGCATGGTCAGAGCTTGCGTAAGAAGATTGTAAGTCGTTAGAGGACGCACTATCGGCATAAGCGAATTTTTCATAAAATTGGCGTGTGTTCGATGGGAGTCACATTTCGTTCCTGCCATGCTACATTATATTGCCTTTGAGGTTCGTAGTATCTTGAAGATAGACCAGGTAACGGCGATTGAATTAATGTCGGATACTTGTGTATCAAAAGGTGGAATTTGAGGTAAATGACAACGTCTTTGTTTAATGTTTGTTATTAATTGTAATGTTCCCATTTGAAATTTTATTATTTCGTCCTCAGTAAATGAAGATAAAGATGGAATGATTCCTTTAAAAAACAAAGATACGGATTCTCTGGCTCCTCTAGCACATCTAACAATTTTTTGTCAATTACTCGTATATAAATCTTCCGTTTACGTGAACCGAGCTGTTTTCGTGGCGGTAGCGCTGATTTAAACTGGCTGCTACTGTTGCCTTCTGCACTATGGCCTTCTGCACTGTTGTCTTCTGCACTATTGCCTTCTGCACTGTTGTCTTCTGCACTGTTATCTTCTACTCTATTGTCTTCTTCAGCCCGATCAGTAGTTAAGCTATTTTCTGTAGGACGTTTACAAAAAAATTTATCTAAAAATTTTATTCTTCCGTATAGTAGTGGCACCGGCGCCGGATTTTTTCAAAGTTTTTTCTTTTTTTATATGTTTCTGATGCGCGTCTCGTATATTTCCGCATCTTTTTACTACTTCTTTACCTTAGGACAATTTAAATTAATATTAATTTTTTGTTCCAGATACTTGGCCAGCGGATGTACTTTCACAGACCTACATCTTAACTACAGACTTGGCATTTCAACAATAAGCAAAATAGTAAAGAAAGTATTGTAACCGGTAGGCTGGTTCAGAAGGTAGGTAGGGGGTTCAAAAAAATAATTACTTTTAATAATTATTTATTGTCCTACTTCCGCTCACAACAGTGAAGTAGAGTTGCAAATGGGGTCACTGGCCTGACGTAGGGTGAGATGGTCTGGCCGATAGTGTACGGCTATCGTTGAGGGTAAGTGGATCCTGGAAGCCAGATGGAGGCAAGCGTTAGGTTGGCTTGCGATAGTTTTTCATAGACCCTACTCGAGCTCAGTACCCCCTTTACATTACATACTTCTAACGCTAAGCAGCCCCAGCATAAAAGGTTAAAAGCAGAACAGTTTCTACATTTTTATAATTAACTAGGTTATAATCAAATGAGAACTCACCCCAGCGGGATCAAATGGCACTTAATCGAAATGTGACTATTTTTTAATAAAAGGAGGTGCGGTCGTTGCTTTGTAGTAGCTCACAGCACAGTGCCCGGAGAAACGTTGACCGTTTAAAATCGGCACGAACGGGGAAGTGGTCGCGCCTCCGAGTTATGCCGAGCGCTTCCGAATTAGGGGTCCGAAGTAGGGGAATGTCCGTGGGTAACGCCGTTCGGACTACGCGAATTAATGTATATTATAATTTGATAATTTTGGTTTTTATAAAAAATAATGATGTCAGGTGCATTAAGATGCAACGTTACAGTACCCCGCCAAAAGAAGAAGGATTTTGCGTACCTAACGTTAAGAATTTTTTTTTTATTCCGTGTATTTAATAAGTTTCAAATCTTTAATATGACAAAATCCCAACGAATTACCAGCCACGTCAGACAATTCATATACCAGAGGCGACTTTTTAGCGATAATTTTACATTTTGTATACTTGGGTGCTAATTTCTTGCTAAAATATTTGTCTTTGTCACTTTGATAGAAAGTTCTCTTCCATACTGTATCACCTACATTATATTCGGCAGGACGGCGACGTAAATTATAACTTTGTCAATTCCTAGAGTGTGCGTGAAGTAAAAGAGCTTGCACTTTGTTAAAGATAGTAGAAAGGCAGCCTAAGTTTTCGGCGTATGAGTCGCGAGACTGAAAGACAATGTCTTAGGACTCAGCATCTATGTAATGCGATCCACACGAAACCAATTCACGCCCATAAACAAGAAACGAAGGTGTGTACCCCGTTACCTCATTAACCGCGCTATTTATCGCGAACTGTATTTGGGGAATTAGTTTATCCCACTCTCGGTGATCATTTTCGATAAATGTAGATATTACCGTAATTATAGTTTTATTATAACGCTCAACAGTGTTTACGTGCGGCGAGTATTTAGGCGTATAATGTAGGTTAGGTACCTTGTACTTAGAAAGTGTGTTTCTTAGGGTAGCACTAACAAATTGTTTACCATTATCTAAAATTATAGTAGAGGGAATTCCATGAATCAAAAATACATTGTCTTCGAGTATTTTCGTTACAATTTAACACAGCGGTAGCACGTCTAATAAGAAATAAAAGGCAATATTTACTAAAATACCATGTAACAACAAATATGTAGCAATTTTGTTTTCTAGTCGGAGGGAGAGGTCCGATGAGGTCCACACTAATAGTTTGAAATGGCCTTGAACAAACTTTAGGGCGACCCATTACGCCTAAAGGAGCATGGTTTTGATGTTTATGAGCTACGCAAGTATCGCACGCAGAAACAAACTTTAGCACATCTGCGTACATACCAGACCAATAAATCGAAGTACTAGCCGTTTATAGGTTTTAAAGACTCCTAAGTGACCTGCAATGGGTTCCGAGTGGTTTCCCTCTATAACACTATTACGTGATTCGGCAGGCACTACCTCTTTCCACTTGAACTCTTTACGTAAGAGGCATTTACCCTTCATAAGTCTATACAGATTGCCATTTTTAATTAAATAGTTAGGGAAGGAAGTAGGGGGGGAAGTCTGACAGCCATTATAATTTTTTAAATACCTCTGGTCAGTAGTTTGGACAGTATTAGGACTACTATCAATGGCAGAAACTTGACATGCGCGAGAAAGTGCGTCAGGAATAATATTGTCGGCACCGCGACGGTGCTTTACATCGAAGTTGAATGCCGATAAGCGTACTCCCCATCGACCTAAACGATCGGTAGGGTTGCTTAAGTTGAGAAACCATTTTAATGCTGAGTGATCCGTGTATACTGTAAATTTTTACGCAATAGGAAGTTCGACACCATCAATCGTTTGAGTGAGCAGGGCTCCCACACCGTAATCACTCGCATCAGTGTGTACTTCAAAGGGCTTGCCGTAGTCTGCCGTAAGTATCTGGGCAGGACAAAATTGGGGCGGATATGAGACATTCCTTTAGTTTATTAAAAGAGTCATCGGCCTCTTTAGATCAAGTAAATGGTGCAGCTTTTTTACTGGTGGATGTTAATTTGTTAAGTGGGCCAGCGATTGAGCTAAAATTAGGAATAAACCTGCGATACCACGACGAGGTACCAAGGAATCTTTTAAAAAGTAAAAAAAAAGTAAAGTTTCAGCCTATAAATGTCCCACTACTGAGCACAGGCCTCCTCTCATTTCTGAAAGGGTTTTGGAGCTAGGAAGAATCCGTCACGCTGCTCCAATGCGGGTTGGCGGAATATCTTTTAACTTCCTTTTTATTAGCAGGTGTAGGGAAGTTCAGGATTGCCTCAACCTTGCTCGGATCTACGTGCAAGCCTTTAGCGTTGACGACATAGCCCAAGTACTTAAGTTCGCTACGAAAGAACTTTGACTTTTCTAAATTAATTGTTAAGTTAGCAGACTTTAATTTATCATATACCTTTGTCAAAAGCGAGATGTGATTATTAAATTATGTGATATCAAAATAATGTCATCAAGGAAAACGAACACAGAACTTTCGAACTCAGGACTATTGTTAAATAGCTGGTCCACCAACCGTTGTTGCGTAGCGGGGGCATTAGATAATCCAAACGGCATGGTTATAAATCTATACGTACCGCGAGTAGGTACATAAAATGCAGTTTTGTCACGGTCCTTTTCGGTAATCGGTATTTGCCAAAATGCTTTTGATAGATCGATACTGCTTAGGTACCTAGCATTTTTAAGGTTATCTGATATTTCGGAAACATATGGCAACTTATACGCGTCCTTACGAGTAATAGAATTAAGTTTACGACTGTCAAGACAAAATCTTAATTTACCATCTTTTTTAGGGGTTAGTAATATTGGTGAAGACCACGGGCTTCCGCAAGGTTCCACCACGCCTAGTTTTAGCATTTCGTCGAGTTCTTCTACAATGATGCATAATTTATCTGGTGCTAACCTATAGTATCGCTGGCGGATGGGCAGTGCATCTCCGGTATCAATTTGGTGTTCAACAAGATGAGTGCGACCGAGTCCTACTTTTTCGAAAGATATAAATTCGAATTCCCGGATTACTGCACTTGCCAATTCCCTTTGCTTTTCAGAAAGATCACTGTAAGAATGTAAAGCAGTGGAACTATCATTATTATTATCAGACACTACTGAAAGAATTCTTTGATCGTTAGGAAGCGACATAGACATAGAACCAGAAAATTTTGGTAGTAGTTTAAATTTCTTCCAAAAGTCTATGCCTAAAATAAGCGGCGATGTAACTGATGGAATAATATACGCTTTTAAGATGTGAAGTTGGTTTTTAAAGCTAACGGGTATGTTAATATATCCTATGGCAGATAGTTTCTGGCCACCGGCTGATATAAATGCTTGGGAAGCGTCACATTTGTTAACGGTGAAGCCGCAGTCAGAAATAAGACTAAGGTGTGAGTTATTACCTAGTAAAGTAATAGCTGAACCAGAGTCCAGTAACCCACGTAGGGAAAGTCCTCCTACTGTAACAGTTACATGAGGCCGCATATCAGTGTTGGGTTTTTTATCGAAGATTGTTGCGATAGAATAACTCGCAAAGTAAATTTTTATAGTAGTTAACCAGTTTTCCCAGTCTTCCTTATTAAAGTTGTTAATTGATTGATGTATTCAAACTGGTGCGCGGCGTACAACAATCTTAGTTGATTAGTTTTTTTGGTTCAATCCGGGATTACATTTAAGACAGGGTAGATAAAATTCTTGAGACCACACTTAAAGTAAACCGGATAACGCTCTTGCTTACATTGTCCTAGCGAATGTTCGTTAGTACGGCAACGCGGACAAAAGATAGGTTTATTGGTTGAAGTACAAGGGTTTGGTTCAATGGACGATATCGGCACATGAATTCTAGATTTATTATTTTGAAAGCCCCTCCTATTATTTCGCCCGTAATAATAATTATTTTTATAAAAATAGGGTTTATACTCCGATTTTGAATAAGCTAAATCAGGAGCGAGGGTTCCACTAGATGGTCTAGGGGGTTAATGAAATTGAGAAGAGAGACACTGAATTTTTTCATAATTAAGGCATAACTTACGAGGGGTTGCAATGGAGTCAACACCGGTAGCACAAGATGCTAGCAGTAGTATAATTTCTAATTTATCCTGTTCCGAGAGTGACTTATTTGCAGATAAGCGTGAAAATAGTTCTGACATAATCGATAAATAAATCACAATATTTTCGGTTTCGCCCCGTGTTCTATTCCGAATTTCCGATAAAAGCTTATAATCATAATCAAAAGGAGAAAAGTCTTCACTTAATGATTCGACTAATTGTTCCCAAGTAGATACAGTTTTACGAACACTACGATACCAATGAAGGGCGTTACCGGTAAATATTTCCGAAGCGTACATTAATAATTTATGTGAAGGTAAATTTGTAACAGTTTGATACTCAGTAATCCTTTGTATAAACGCACAAACACAAGTCTCACCGTCGTATTTTAATTTGTGCAATTCATTAATTCGTGAATGCTCACAGTGCACTGATATAACCGGTTAGCCGTCGAGTATCGAAGTCGAATGCGCACTAGTACTTTGCTCGGATGTGGCATTTTGAGCGGAGTCTAATTTTTGAATAGAAAACCATTTGTCCGACAGAATCTCAAATTCTTTGTTTAATGAATTAATTTTCTTTACAAAAGAAGCGTTAGACCTATCCATGCGCCTTAGACGGTGAAAAATATGGTTATGTAGGGCTTTAGTTCGCTCAAATAGATTATAATCATATTTTTCGGTTAAAGAATTAATTCGTGTAGTCAGCTCGCTCATAGAAATTTGTGAACCCTCGTAATCAACCGTTATATCAATTCCCGATTCATATAGTTCATCATTAGGTATTAAGGAAATAAGTTTAGATATTTGTTTACGTAAACCTAACACATTAGGAGCCGGTTCATCTCCTCTGATAAGCACTTCATACATTAACTCATGTTTATTAAGCAGAAAGTATTTAATAGGGTGAGTTCCCATCGTAAATACAAAAAATACAAGATACAAAATACTAGAAAGGCACTTTACAATAAAGCATAAGATTAATAAAACATAAAAATTGCCGCATCTAAAATTATACAGCTGTGTACTACAATCCTGTTCTTTACAAAACTAGTGATACTTCTAACTACGATTCGGTTTAACGGTATTATTTTTAAAAATTTTATGTAGGTAGTTACAATTAAAAAAACAAAATCATCGACTGTTTGTATGCGAACTGTTACGTATTGTTTACAATGTTTTATACAGTCATCTGATTAGGAAGTTACAATTATATTTGTTTATTATGTGTTGTTTTAAATGACTTGCAATAGTATAAACGAGACAGCTTACGTAACAATCGACACTATTAATTAAACACATCGACATACGTAGTGATGATAAAATTAATACGTACCAGTTTGCTGTTGTAGTTACCTCCTCGTTCACAAGTATGGTTGAGAGCTGCAAATCGGAAGAAAATTACTGGTATGATTGGAAGTAGGACTTATGATATGGGCGCCACTGTAACCGGTAGGCTGGTTCAGAAGGTAGGTAGGGGGTTCAAAAAAATAATTACTTTTAATAATTATTTATTGTCCTACTTCCGCTCACAACAGTGAAGTAGAGTTGCAAATGGGGTCACTGGCCTGACGTAGGGTGAGATGGTCCAGCAGCTGTCTCCCGTAGCCTTGCAGCTAGCCTCTCGGCACAATTATAGACTCGGCGTGCAGGTAATCGTGGCCGAATAATCTGGCCGATAGTGTACGGCTATCGTTGAGGGTAATCGGATCCTGGAAGCCAGATGGAGGCAAGCGTTAGGTTGGCTTGCGATAGTTTTTCATAGACCCTACACGAGCTCAGTAACCCCCTTTACATTACATACTTCTAACGCTAAGCAGCCCCAGCATAAAAGGTTAAAAGCAGAACAGTTTCTACATTTTTATAATTAACTAGGTTATAATCAAATGAGAACTCACCCGAGCGGGATCAATTGGCACTTAATCGAAATGTGACAATTTTTTAATAAAAGGGGGTGCGGTCGTTGCTTTGTAGTAGCTCACAGCACAGTGCCCGGAGAAACGTTGACCGTTTAAAATCGGCACGAACGGGGAAGCGGTCGCGCCTCCGAGTTATGCCGAGCGCTTCCGAATTAGGGGTCCGAAGTAGGGGAATGTCCGTGGGTAACGGCGTGCGGACTACGCGAATTAATGTATATTATAATTTGGTAATTTTGGTTTTAAAAAAAATAATGATGTCAGGTGCATTAATATGCAACGTTACAGTATGTTTTACTACTCGTATTTAGCGTGTTATCCTCCCGGATCGTATGCCCACACCTAATAAAGAGATGTGTGAAAATATTTCTGAAGAATTCGAAAAAAAAACGATTTTCCGCATTGCGTTCTTCAGTTGTTTTAATGGCCGTAGCAGACGCAAACTACCGCTTTATTACGTGGACATTGGAAGTTACGGAAAAGAATGTGACTACTCAATATTCAAGAGATCATCACTGTGGAATTCAATAATGAACTACCTAAAAATGCATTAGCGGAATAGACAACGCTGCAGTGCCTTACTTCCTGGTCGGTGACGAAGCATTTGCACTTCACAAACATTTACTTCGTCCGTACCGTGGAAGTAATCTTGAACTTAAAAAAAGAATCTTTAACTTCCGCCTAAGCAGAGCTCGGAGATACGTAGAATATACCTTTGGCATTTTATCTGATAAATGGAGGATTTTCCACAGACCAATAAACCTCGAGCCTTTACGCGTGCTATGTGTGTTGTACTACACAACTTTGTTCGTGACCGAGATGGTTACCAGGTGGAGGACTCCGATTTTATTACAGGACTTAACGATGTTCCAAGAGACAAGAGACACCAAGAGAGACTCAATCACGCGGAGGACTTACACCAAACAATATACGAAACATGCTAAGTGACTATTTTGTATCAGATACACGAGCGGTACCCTGGCAAATGTCAAAAATATAATGTAATGTAAATGTAGTAAGGTGGTACCTTAGTAGGAAGGTACCTTACTATTTTTATCAAACCAATTAAGAATAAATAATTATTTCACTTACCAAATATATTCTTTTCATTGTCATCTAATTCTTCAAAATTGATATTTAATCCTATGCATACCTCTTTCTAAGCTTGTTTTGTCTCATTCCTTTTTCTGTAAGCAGGGATAGTCTTATCCCATAGGACAGGTCGCTCTTCTACGAGTGTCATCAAGACCTCCGCGTCAATTTCGTTTCGGTTCATTCTGCGAAGCAAGGAATGTACTACTGGAAGTGAAGCTAGCGGTCGAATGATCCTCCCTGCACTCGCCGGCCGGCTTGCGTCCGTGTTCATGTTAACGCGTCTATACAAGTCAATACAAGTCAATACATTAAACACAGTGACAGTAAACTTATTTTGGACGCACATATCGACAGCATCACCAATAAAGCTTATAGAATGTATGGCTTTGTTATGCGCGTGGGACGTGATTTCAATAAAACCATTACTTATTTGCACTTATACAAATCATTAATAAGATCACAACTTGAATATGCTGTAGTTATTTGGAGTCCGTACTATAGTATATATAAAGATAAAATCGAATCCGTACAAAAAAAAAATTTACGCAACATTAATTACAAATGTAAATGCACTAAATTATCTTACAATCAACTACTACGTAAATATAACTTGCTTACATTAGAATCTAGACGTCAACAACTACAAGCGATGCTCCTGTATGACATCTGTCATAACAAGTACGATTGTGAAGATCTTGTCAAAAATTTATCATATAATGTACTCACAAGAACAGCGTGCCGTAGCTGCCGTGCCAACCCTACATTTGCTACGAAGAGATGCCGAACAAACGCAGGTAAAAGAGCCCCAGTTTATATGTTGATGAATTCTGACAATAGATTTTCAATGAAATTGATATTTTTACCAACAAGATAGGTAAGTTTAAAAAAGAATTACTGTCAGTACTTAAAGGAGAATGAGTATGAAATAAGAAGTAACGTTTTTGTAACACTGTTTATGTTGGACGAGTATGTAACACTGTTTTCTATGTATTTTTGTTTGTTATACACAATATACAATTTAATTATAAATGTCAACGGTGTTGGTTGCACTATTGTTTTATATGTATTCCTATATTTTTTTTAGTATAATATATATAGTGTAGACTGTTCGTTGATCCTAATAAATCAAAAAAAAAATTACTGCAAAGCCGGCTGCCGGGTCAAAACCGGCTTTATCGTCGACAAGCACGGCTGACACCCGGTCGCCGACCGGTCGTTGTGTATGTGAAAGCTGTCTATGGAGCTCATACACTACTTTACTACTTTACCCTGCCCGGCGACCTGACGGCGGCCGGGTGCATGTGACAAGCACTAAAGGTAATGCCGTAACATGCAGCTTCGAATTTCGATGCGTTTATGCTCAATCCGAGTCCCGAGTCCAGCATTCGTAATACATTTTAGAATAATTTTGGATAACTATTAGCAAAACATGAACAAAATTGTTTAAAATAAAATGCGAAATAAGGCACTTAAGAAAGAAACGTACTAATAATATTACGTTAGTAATAGTTTAGTTTTACTTTTAACTGGAAATAAACAAAACGTAATATTAATTTAATAAAATAAAACATCGTTACTTTACTAATTTTTTATTACGAGATTAATGTTTAACATAGAGTGCCTAAATTAATTAACTAAAAAAATAAAAGCCGGTAAATGTCCCACTGCTGAGCACTTCTCAGATGGTTTGTGGCCGGTAAAAGACCACCCCACTGCTCAACTTTATGTCCTAAAAATACTCAGACAAGCAGGTTTCCTCACAGGTACCTATATCAGCAATTAGTACTATTAATTTATCGTAATACAAATAAACTTATTATTTTTATCGTAAAGTTTTCACTGTCTGTACCATTAATGTCATTTACTCGTTCTAAATAATCAGAAAACTTACTTTCAAAATTGGACAAAATAAAATGGCGAGTTATTAAAACGTTATTTTTGTTCAATTATACGTGAAAAGTATAACAAATATTCCTTTATTTGTTAATAATAAAACCCTCATGATATCATTATACTATTTCCATTTCTTTATTTTCTCGATGACAGCTCCTGCGAAAACTTACGGGCGTCTTTTTTACATTATGTATGCATTATTTTATAAAAATATGACGTTTACACACGGACAAGGTTATACCAGAGTCGTAGAAACTGATAGGGATGGAGCTATATCGATAAACGTAACGCAATAACAGACCCGATATCTTTTTACAAAATGTAAAAAACTAAACTACTGCCGGATACTTTTGTACAAATTTATTAACTAATATTATAATAAAAATAATAAATAATATACACTGGGCATCAAAAAAATCGCACATCCGAAAAAAATAATTTATATACTATTTTAACACAACAGGCCAATGGCAATGTTGTGGTTTGAAGGTATCATTCGAAAGGTAATTTCATTAGCTTTCAGGAATTTTAATTGAATTTTACTTTTATAACGAGACGAAAGCGAAATTAAAGAAAAAGACAGGGTATGTACAAATTTGCAAATTAATAATTAAAAAAAAAACTTAATAAATACAAAAAAAGTTCTTAAAACCTAGTGTTACCCCCCCTTGCCTTGATAACGGCTTCCATGCGATCTGTCATGGACCTTACAAGGATCGCAACAGCCTCTTGGGGTATTTGTTCCCACTCTTCAAGTACCGCATCTTGGAGCTCTTGAAGAGTGGCTGGAGCTGGATCTCGAGCTCGCACGCGCCGTTTTAGGTCATCCCAGAGATGTTCTATTGGGTTAAGGTCTGGACTTCGTGCTGGCCAATGCATAACAGGGATATCGACCTCCTGTAAATAATCCCGTACAATAGCCGCGGTGTGGCAACGAGCATTATCATGCATTAACATGAATCCATCACCGACATAACCAGCATACGGGACCACATGTTCCTCCAGGATTTCAGTAATGTACCGACCAGCATTTAATGACCCTTGCCCACGGCCACCCCGAGTCCGGTAAACGCACACAAGTTCCGTTTTCCCGTCGACTGTCATTGCAGAAGAGACAGACCCTCGTCTCATCAGAGAAGAGTACGGTCCGCCACTGTTCTAGAGTCCACTCGCAATGATTGCGAGCAAACTCTAGGCGATCTCTGCGATGCTGTGCAGGAGTTTTGGACCTTTAGCAGGTCTATGGGCTGTTAAACTCTTTTCGTGTAACCTTCTTCTTATCGTAGAACTCACACTCACAGATGTTCTCAGAGTTGATCGAAGCTGTTGTTGCAACTCAACAGCATTTGTAAAACGGATTCGTAAAGATGTCGTAACGATGAAACGGTCATCTTTTTCTGATGTGCACCGTTTTCTTCCAGATCCCGGTTTTCTAACATAACCACCAGTCTGCTGAAAACGTTGGAACACCCGTCGAACTGAAAAACGGGACAGATTCAACTGTCGAGCAACGTCACACTGCCGCATCCCCGATTGCAATCACTTGAGCGGCTTCTTCAGAGCTGGTGTCCATCTTAACTTGTTCATGTGTGTTCACTGCAAAGTCTAAATTACGACTGGCCCATATTTCATCCAGATCGACCCTTTTATACCCTTTTTAGGTGGTGTAACTAGCGTCCTTACTAACGAGCATTTGACAGTGTTTATTTTTGACGCTCTATAATGATAAATGTTTTAATGATTTCATGATTTTTTTATTAATAATGTAAAGCTATTTAAATACCCATTTCAAACATACCAATATTTATATAAATATAATTCGTTCCTAGCCATTACAGCCATTTTTCGCGCAAACTCAGAGAGGTGCGATTTTTGTGACGCTGAGTGTATTACGTTTGAGACGTTCAGTAACTGGCGCTGTAAAGCATAACACATCTCAAAAGGAAAAAACCATAACTGAAAAAATCATTGATTTAAAAAATGATTTATTAAATGGACCAATCACGTTTTTGGTAACCACTTAGCTTGCAAGCCTTATTATTGCAAATATCTCAATATCACAGATGAGAAACATACGGATAAAAACTTTGTGCCAGACATGAAAGCTTGTACATTTTACAATGCAATAATAAAACTT
Organism: Luehdorfia chinensis; assembly: GCA_019845155.1. Taxonomy (NCBI): domain Eukaryota; kingdom Metazoa; phylum Arthropoda; class Insecta; order Lepidoptera; family Papilionidae; genus Luehdorfia; species Luehdorfia chinensis. The sequence goes on along the minus strand of JAHVAK010000008.1, from coordinate 4,528,077 downwards.
GTATCCAGATTGGTGAACAATGCAAAAAGTTTAATATATAACGTTAACAGCAATATTGCCGAAGTATTCAACAGTATAGTAGCCAAGTTTGTGAGAGGAAAACGGATCAACTTTTCAAATAGGCAGTCTTATTCGGCGCGTTGCGCAACGTCCGTTGCCGCATTTAACACAAAACAGCCACTAATGTTCCTTTTTAATAAGATAATCCACAAAAAACCAAACACGTTCATAAGCCGCCTTGAGTTAAAAAAGAAAGGGATTCGCCCAAAAATCAAACCAAGCCGCAAAACAAATGTGTCTCAAGCAGGCAATGATGCAGACAAAGACTATGGTTATTACTGCCAAAAACCAGACTTAAATGAAAGTGATTTTGAATTTGCAAAAATTAAACATTTAAAAAAACTTAGTCTAACAGAAGTGGAAAGGGATAATCTGGAAAGGAGAACTGTCTTGCAATCAGACTCCATAGAATGGATGCAAGAAAGACGACAGCGGCTGACTGCATCAAGTTTTGGGAAAGTTTGCAAAAGAGGTCTTATAAAATGCGGGCCTCTTGTAAAGAATTTGCTTCGTGGAGTGAATTTAGGAAACGTGAAATCAATACAGCATGGCAAAGATCACGAAAATATTGCGTTAGAACAGTTAACAGTATTTTTGAGAAGTTATGATAGTTCTCTGTGCGAAATTAAAAAATGCGGGTTATTTGTAGACTCAGAAATACCCTTATATAGGAGCAAGCCCAGATGGATTATTGAATGACGATAAAATCGTTGAAATAAAGTGTCCATATTCGTGTTCGAACATGACTATTAATGATGGTGTTAATAAAAAAAAGATAACTTCTGGAAACGCAATCCAGCAGGAGATTTAATACTAAATACCAATCACGACTGGTATTATCAGATCCAAGGGCAGCTTCATATCACTCGAAAAAGTGAATGCATTTTTATGGTTTGGACCAGCGTGGACATGAAAGTTGAATTTATTAAAAAAGATGATGACTTCTGGGGGGAAAAAATGGAAGAAAAATTGAAGATATTTTACATTGATTGTATGCTCCCGGAAATTAAAGATTCTAGGATTGACAGGAAAATGGAGGTGAGAGAACCGATTTATTTGATGGAGGCGATTAAAAAAAGAGAAGTTATACGCGAAACAAAAAAACGGAAAAATGAAAATTTAAATGAAACAAGTACACATCCCTAAGAAAAAAAAATAAGTATAAAAGAAAAAAAATGATAATAAATAAAATTTGGTCCAATCACTGTCATAGGTTTAATCTATACAAATCCTTGTTTTTAATAAAATTCGTATTTCTCATATTAAACAAAATATTTTTTTCTCCATAAGAAGTAAAATGATGTTAATTTAATACACAGTAAACGTACACTTTGGCCGCGCCTTTTGCCGCCAGCTATTCACTACTAAGTCACCGCCCTTACCAGATTAGTGTCTGTTCATTGCGATGCGAGAAGCTAATGGCTAAATACATTGCGTGTTTTCCTCAACACACATAAACATCCTACGAAGACGAACGCGTGATGGTTATGTAGCTTTTGCAAAGCACCGTAAGATGATTTGTTCGTGTCGAGGATGCGTATTTCTATAGCGCGATGCGTCTGTAGGAGTAGAAAATATCTATGTAGAGGTTGTATAAGAAGTTCCCACGCTCGAGGACCGCAGCCTTAAGTCCGAAGCTCGAGTACCGTGCGGAGGGCATACCAACAGTTTAACATCTACGTGTGTGAGGTCGAGCATGACTCTCTATAGTATCAAGTTGCATAGTGCTAATGTTCCATACAAAGATCCTATGTAAGTAAAGTATATGATAAAATGGTCTATCATTGAAGGTCTCTTGTAAGATATGATATTATAAAAATGAGTTGGAAGTTAAAATTATTAAGATAGAGAATTCATTAGACTTTCATACAGACACATAAGAGAGGGTGTGGCTTTTAGCATTTCGGTGCTGGAGCTTACTCTTTCGCCCCATGTCTTAGAGCATTAGTTCTATGATACATGGTTCATACACCGGCGTTTTAGGAGCCTGCTACTATGACACGTTGGTAATTTTTTTTAGTTAAACAACTTTTGCCAAAGTCGATAATTATCATATAGGTGTGTTGTGAGGAGGCACCATTTATGTGATAGTCACAATAATACTTACTGCTATTGTGGTATTGTGTTTTTAGTGACTGTTATATGAATGAGTCGCATCTGATTGAATACAACTTATGATTCGGGTTGACGGAGGTTTTTTGCAGAAGTGTAGATGTTTGCTAAGACCGTATAGAGGCCCTTGTGTTGGCGTATGTCTGAGCGATGGTCGTATTGATGCTTGTGGCACCTGTGACAATGCGTCCTAGTGACAGTTGCTTAGATGTCGTTAGTATAATGGTTGCGTCTTGCACTTGGTTTGACTCACATTTTCTTTAGCTTTGTCCAAGTCGGGTCTCTCTATAACGAGACTGCAGACTGTCTGCCCTCCATGTGTTCAATAACAACAATATTAAATAAACCTCTCAGTAAATTTCCACAAATGAATGATAACTGGAAACTTGGTAGTGGGTGAGACAAACTTGATCGAAATACATAATACTCAACGTCAATTACACAAACCCATTATGATGAATATAATAGAATGCTGATTGCCTGATGGCTGAATGATAATTATAAATGATAAATAATGGCAAAATACATCATTACAATGGTTGGTGGAGCTAATGCGTCTACTTCATGCGGTAGCTGGCGGGAGGAGACTCTCAAGGCTGCAGCCGAAAGCTGCACAACGTGGGACCCCATACCCTTGAAGTGAGCAGTGGACTCATGACGTGCTCTGCGGCAAATTGCCGTGCTGACCTTGTATTGGATGTTGATGCCACACACTCCACATTCATCTACAGTTGCAGCGGTCTGGCGAAGTAATGGCGCGTACGGAAAGCTTTACTAGTTTATTGGGCCGAGTGCTCATAACTGCTCAACGTGTGCCAAATCCATGCGACGTACATTCACGAAGACTGGACTTGCTGTATACTTGTATGATGTAAACACGCATTGACATGCGAGACTTCGGTCTAAGTTTGTGCTTACGCACTAGCAAGAGGCCAAGCCCTCTTTTTGCTGGTTCGCCAGTGTTGCTGTGGACTACGGTCCTTGTTCCCGACTTCTTGTCCTGTGTCGGGGGGAGCGCATGGATTGGAAGGCGCTCACCGCACACGGCGGGAGTTGGAGCCGTGTGCCTTCCCCACATTACTTGCGTAAATCTTTAACTTTTTTAACTTTTGTTAACTTGTGTAAATCTTACACAAGTGCGGAATATAAATCTCCTTGTATTAGATATTTTGATAAACATTGTGAACCCTTTACAAGAGTACAGGGATTAGTAATTAATTAGTATTCGTACACTGTCTTGGACTTGCAGCTTCTCTAGTGAATAAGAATTTTTCCATGATACACCTAAAAGAACAAGTTACTATAAATAAACACAACGTAGATAAAAGAGTCCTACCTATGACGATCACAATTTATTAACATATATCATTCAAATGGCCTAGAATAAAACTATTTTCTGGTCACGAAATTAATTTTATCAACGTGAAAATTGAATAGTTACAATATCAAGAAATCATTGGCTGCTTGTTGTACTTATCACAAGGAACTCGACCAGACAATACCTATGTAGTAAATTCTCTGAGTAGATACTCGTACAATAATCAACCTATTAATGAACATTAGGTAGCCCTGAAACGAGTCATGAGATACCTGAAAGCTACAATGCATATGAAACTGATTTATAAAAGGAATGCTGATGGAAAAATTTCAGGATATCTCGATCTCTATATAAATCTTCGAACTCCCACTTTACTGATATGGAATCTAAGTTTACACCTTGGACGGTTCTGTAAAAAGCCCTAAAATTGCTTTGTTATTTTCTTAACGTTTCTTCGGTCTTACTAACTGACATTCTTGATGCTTGCTGGGCTGGACTGCTATGAACAATATTTGATGAGTCAACAGGCTGAGGCCAAAAGTCGGAGGTTTTAAAACAGGCGTCTTGGAATTCTCACTTACAGCCGGTTGATAGTTCTGTATGTGAGCCCTAATGTTAACATACCTCTCTTTCACTCTCTCCATATCCTGATAGACGTAGTCTTGTTGACGTATCTAACTCTCTTGCTAGAAGTTTCTTACAATTGTTGTCATATTCAACCCAGTAGCTATGGAGAATGTCCAGTCTACGCTTCAGATCCAATTGCAAAGTTGCCAGACTTGACCGTACTTCACACAGTTAAGACCGACTTTTATACAACGCAATCACGTTAGTCAATACAACAACTCATATTATCAAGTTAGTCAGGTTTGAGCGTAATGCCAAGGCGTTTTTAAAAACTACGAGTATATTTAAAACTAATACAAAATAAAGACAGGTCTTGACAGAGTTAGATGTCGTTTAATAATGAATGATCTTATTCTAAATGTTACAAGAGTGCTCTCACAAAACTGATTACTACGAGTATTACTTTACATAATGCTAAGCAAGTACTTTGTTATATGTGCTGTCTAGTAAAAGTGACTAGGCAGCGTATCTGAGGATATAACTCCTCCCTAATCAAGAGCGGAATTAGAGAGCAAAACAGGAGCAAATTAATTACGCAGTATAGAAATAATACTTAATCTAAACTTATATAAAATGCAAAGGATTATGCTTATAACTAGAATTACATAAAGTACTAAAGTAGGTAAGCTAACTTTAGGCACTTCACTGTTCACTTTTTCACGACTTTCACTATTGGTTTTAAGAGTCATAAATAATAGTTTCAGATCATCTAGATTAATGTTTTCAATGTTAACACTTGATACGTCCATGAGTTTAGGTTTTACTTGATGACTGATCAAGGACTGGAACCGGTGTCTGCTTATATAAAGTTTTCATCAGGTCAGAGCGGTGATGGTGTAGATGCATTTCATCTATAGTTATTTCGCAGCTATCATCCGTGGTTATTATATATGTACCCTTAAGGGCTTCGTGGCTGATATCGTTATTGCAATCTTTAGTTAACACCACAATACGTCTGGCATGCCGTGGTAGCTCAGGGGCGAGTGACCTGGGTTCGATTCCCGGTGCCGGCACCACTAAAATTGTTAATTGCAATTTTAAGTGCTGACTTACCACGTGCTCAGCGGTGAAGGAAAACATCGTGAGGAAACCTGCATGTCTGAGAAATAAAAAATATTTCGAAGACATGTGAAGTCCGCCAACCCGCATTGGAGCCGCGTGGCGGATTCTTTCTAGCTCCAAAACCCTCTCAGAAATGAGAGGAGGCCTGTGCTCAGTAGTGGGACATTTATAGGCTGAAACTTTACTTTTTTTTAACTTTACGTCTGGCATATGGACTTCTTGCCTGGTTTCGCCAAAGGTAAGTACTTTAAACCATTCACCAAAAGGTTGGTATTTAGGAATTATAATTTTTGTTTTATTTTCAGAGGAACTGTAGACGGTTAGGAATAAATTTTAAATTAATTATAAGTATGGTTATATATCAGAGGAATTTCCATTATAAACGTTATCTGGTTCAATTTCATATATGCTTTAACTTCTATCGTTATTTCTAAGTTAACAAGGTTACTTTCTGTAGCTGGAGGATACATTAAATTGTCAAACTTGGATATTGACTGTAAAAGATATAATAACTCAGTGGAATTAACAACAGATTGATAAAGGACAGAGACTTTACTGAAGGCGAGTGAAGTTTCCATTTCGCTTAATTTAATAAAGATAGTTCAGAAATTACGTATAAATATATTAAACAAACCTAGAATATAGGTAGCCTAAATAGAGTTCTCTTCTTTAGTAAATAGATTTTTAACTATTCTTTCTACACGTTTTAGCTGTTCATTAAGATTTAAAGTATTGTTATGAAGGGTCTCTGTGTCATTAATAAGATTATTCTCGATAACCATATCACGCAAGTAATTACCTTGAGATTTAATAGATAAAAATTCGTATTCATAGGATTTATTAGTATCTACTAGCCTTAGAAACTCATTATATTTAAGTGTATTAAAATCTAAGTCATTACCAAGACCAGTAAGATCTATTATTTTTATTATGCTCCATTTATCCTTCTGCAGAAAGGCTTTACCGTTCTTAACGGGAAGAATACCCGGGTTACTTTTGACCTTTTGATTTTGAAGGGCCTGGTTCATTGCAACTAGGGCCATCATGGTTAGGCACCACCAGACTTCTTCCATCTCCTGCACCTCTTGAAGCTCTTTTCCTTGACAAAATTTGTTTTGGTTCGAGGATCTCACATACGCAGGCTCCGCAACTGTTCGCTTCTTACCGATTCATAGGTAAATGAGGACACCGCGATATAACTGCGTTTAACCGTACAGATCCTACCGGCTGCGCCAGTCAGTTTTGAGCGTAACGCCAAGACTGTTTTAAAATTATATTTAAAACAAATACAAAATAAAGACATATCTTGACAGAGTTAGATGTCGTTTAATAATGAATGATCTTATACTAAATGTTACTAGAGTGCTCTCACAAAAATGATTACTATTACTTTACGTAATGCTTAGTAAGTACTTAGTTCTATGTGCTGTCTAGTAAAAGTGACTAGGCAGCGTATCTCCTCAGATATTAACAATTATAAATAAGTAACTAGTTATATTGTCATATACCTACTTATTTATAATTGTTGACACAATATAGTGTCATAATTTATATACTCATTATTCTTATTTACTTCAATTATTATTGTTATACATTATTTATATTACTCATCAATAATTAGTATTTAGATTATTTTATGTAGTGTTACCAATGGCTTTCATCAATATACAGTGCAACCTCGATATAACAAATCGGAGGGGAACAAGAAAATATTCGTAATATCAAGTAATTCGTTGAACTGAGGTTTGTTATGTTGAGGTTAGATTGGTCTAAAATTCGTTATAAAGAGGTAAAAGAATAGTTTTATTCACCTCAATATTACGTACTTATCTTGTTATAGCGAACAACTTCTACTAATAAATGATAACACATTTTCATCAAATTACTATATGTATTTGGTATGTATTTAAAAACAATTAGGTAGATAATAAATTTTTTTTCTTACATTAATAATCAAAAACAATTAACAATGTGGTTATAGTAGCTTAATCTCGATTTTGTTCATTGATTAGAAAAAGTCATTGATAGTTGTCTGTTTACCACCGGTATGAGTTATGACATCCAAAGCGCAATCTAATTTCGTGATGGCTTTCACTACATCGTCACTCAAACCTCCCTTTTTGAGAAACACAGATTTTGTTGTATTCAAAGCATTATAAGCATCTTTTATTGTGAAGTTATGCTCATCAATTTCACCCTCTTCTTCCTCGTCTTCATCCGCTTCTGCATTAGTAACTGGCAACACAGATGTGACGATGTCAGCATCAGTTAGTTCTCCACAGATGGCCAAATCATTATCAAAGGTAACGAAGTCTTCGAAGTCAGTCTCTTGAAGGTGTAATTCTTCTTGAACTCTTTGCCAGGTCCTAGCAAGTTCTGCGACTGGTAAATCGTCCTCCTCATCTTCGCATGTTACTTTAAACCCACCCCCTTTTCTTGAAGCAGTTTGCAATGGTCTTTTCAGTGACTAAATTCCAAGCTTTGGCGATCATCCACATGGCTTGTAAAACGTCAATTGTAGTTGGTGTTTGACGTTCAACATCAGCAAGAAATCGTCTGACAACTTCCTTCCTATAATGCATTTTGAAGCTTTGGATGATGCCCTGATCCATTGGTTGTAGTTTTGAAGTGGTATTTGGAGGTAAGTACTTTATTTTTATATTTTTCAGGTTAGGAATTTCTCCGTGTGCAGTACAATTATCGATAAACATTAGAATTTTCTTGTTTTTTTTCTTCATCTCTTTATCCAGACTTTTAAGCCAATTGCAAAAAGCATCACTGGTCATCCAAGCCTTATGGTTGGACGTGTAATCTGTTGGCAGATTATTGACATTCTTAAAACATCGCGGTTTTTGATATTTTCCGATGATGAGTGGCTTTAAGTAAGTCCCAGTACAATATGTTCCCAGCAGTACTGTTAAGCGAAGTTTACTGTTTTTCCCACCATTACATTTATCGCTTTTGAATGATAAGGTTTTGTCAGGTAAACATTTATAGAATAGTCCAGTTTCATCGGCGTTAAAGATGTCTTCGGGATCGTATCCGGTGGTCAGCTCTGCCAGTTTGTCTTTCCAATCATCACATACTTGTTCATTAACACTACCACTTTCACCGCATATTTTTCGAAAAACAACCTCGTTTCGTTTTTTGAAATTTTGAGGCCACCCGTTGCTAGCACGGAACCCTTCATGTCCCAATTCTCCTGCAAACCGCTGAGCCTTTTCCTGAAGAATAGGGCCTCCGATTGGGATTTTTTTGTCTCGGCACTGTTTTAACCACTTTAACACACATTCCTCTACGTCTTTGAACTCGCATGATTTTAATCTTTTACTGTTTACATTCAAACCACTTTCTTCTGAAAACTTGCGGGAATCCCGAACTTATTAGCTATGTCTAATTTTTTCGTCATGGGATTTTGGTCAACATAATTAATGATGTTTCGCTTTTCTGCGACCGATAAGGAACACCTTTTACGTTTCTGAGCCATTTTAACTTAAATCTTTAACAATAGTGACGAGCAGAGGCATTACTTTCCATCAAAACAACAATGATTACTTTACAAACAAAAGCGTGTCGAAACATGTCGAGACATGAATCACATTATAAGATTAATAGTTATATTATTGATGGAAACTTTATATAAAGGTTTTGGGTTGGCAAAATTCGTTAATTAGAGGTATGAATACTTTTTCTTGATAGTTGAAAATTCGTTATAAAGAGGTTGTATGCAAAGAATGTTCGCAATGTAAAGGTATATTTTATATTGACTCTTATGGACAATTCAAGGGGATTACGAAGAATTTGTTAAATCGAGGAAGTCGTTATATTGAGGTACGTTATATTAAGGTTGCACTGTAATTTGTTCAAATGCAAAACGTCAATTAGGAGTATAAAATAATTATCTATACCTTGAATTATAATTATCGATTTTTTCGATACTACCGGTATTTAATACAGGGCAGAATGCAGTCGAGGCACTTCGGCCGTTCACACTACTTTACTTATGTTTTAATTCACGGGGAACCTAACTGTCGCCATGCAATCAATTCTTCATTGCTGCAGTTGTGTTTACGACCTAATATAATAATCGTAATATTTCTTAGACTTTTCTTTTTAGTTATTTCTTGTTACTTTTTCTTATGTACTCTAACGCTTTTTGTCTGCTAAAATTCATTCGATATTGTAATGCCCGAATATATTCGTGATAAGTAGGTTCAATATCCTGGTATAAAGATTTCGGTATAGTGGTTTTCTAACCATGTAACAACTCATAGAGCGTCAATGTGGTGGTAGAATGCGGAGTAGTAGAAAATACAGCTGTATCTAAATAACTGCCAATCGTTTTGGTTTTCGTTAACGAATGATTTTAAATATTTTTTTAAACTGGCGTGGCTGTGTTCTAGGGCACCATTTGTTTAAGGGTGATAAGGAGCGGAGAGGTTTACTCGTTAAATAAGCAACATCGGTTAGAGTAGTCTTCGGTTTACCAAATAATGAGATAAAATAAACGAATGCTCGTGCTACTTCGTCACTACTAGAGGTTATCATAGCATATACGCATAAGTTTTTCTCGAGATCGTCTTGTAAATTTAACATAAATTTAAATTTTTGTAAACCGGCTTCGGGCAATGGACCACTATTTCTAAAGCTAATCGTTCAAAAGGTTCACTAGTAGACGTAATAATCATAGGAGCTTTGTCACATTTTTTTTATTGGATAAAGTGATGAAACGAGCAAAACGTTCACCTTATGGTAAGTACAACGTCTGCCCATAACAAATGCTATGTCACCCAGAAAGTTTCTGTGTGACGACACCACACTGTGCCCATCACCCTGAGACATAAGTTCTTAAGTCTCATATGCCCAATATATGCCACAGTGAACTTCAAACCGAAACACAATAATGTTTGCACACTACTGCTTCATGGCAGAATAACTGGCCCTGGGGTGGTTGGTACCTACCTAGACGGATTCTTGCATAGGAATCCTACCACTAGTAGGTAGGTTTGTTTACTTGACATAATTTGCAAATTTTTGCGTAGTTTTCAACGTAGTGTTTACGCGGTACGCGTGTTTTTGCACACTATATTTGTGGTGGTTGAACATTATTTCATTCACAAAAATTTTAATAAAACTTGAAGACATAACTTTTAAAAATCAAAGCTTTAAAAAAATTACTATCAATAATTTAAAACGATTAAATAATGCCGTGTGGTGGCGGCTTAAATGAATCTACTACCCCTTATCATCCCGTGGGTGTCGTAAAAGTCGACAGAAGGAAAATTAAAAAACCAGAAGATGGGCAGCAGCATCTTAGTATTCACTATACAATACTATTCACTTTATAACACTATTCAATTTTCTTGCTGTTCTTGTTTCTTGGAGAGCTTCTTGAAGACTGATGAAACGCCGATGATTTGGCAGCCAGAGCGCCGACTTATATCCGTCGTTTTGCTCTCACAGCTCGCTGTCCCTCTCCTTTGCCGAGGAACTATATAACAAAACATAAAAACCCTAATTTTCCTAACTTATACAACTCTAATAGCTATAATTATCACAAATAACGAAACTTTATTACAAAATCTATCAAATCAACTTTATACAAAGGTAGGAAACTCATTGGTTTTTACGTAAATCTACTTTTAAGAATCGATGGAATCGCGATGTCCGTGCCGATCCGCTGTTGTTCTCCCTCGCGAGTTCTTGCATCATTGTTGAACGGGGTCACTCTCGCGATGAGTGGGCGTGGCCTATCTGCTTACGACGCTAACACTGTGTGTTTCTGTTTGTTTGTGGTACACTTCGTTGCTTACTTGGATATTAAAGAAGGAAACAAATTAAATCAAAAACATGCCTACTATACGAGTATCTTAGACTTAAGTTCTATGTTGAAAAACTTAAGTTGAATACTTGCTTTAATTTTTTGCAGCAGACAGGACCCATTTGCAAAATATGAACAGAAATTAAATTAGGCGGGAACCCGCCTACTGAAAAGCTCAAAACGAGTATCAATCGAGTTTATAATATTTTTAAATATAGGATAATTTCTATACCACTTCTTTCCTTTTTTTTCATATTTTTATTGATATTTTTAATTAAGAATTATAATTATCTTCGTACACTGTTAGAATAATATAACAATGTAATAACATTTAATCTATTTACCAAAGCTAGCAACACTGTTTTACTTTTTTATGTGTCTATGAAGTGTGTGACTCTCGGGTGTAATTGTTCGTTAAAAACTCCTACGTTCTAAATAAAACTGATTAATATAATTTCGTCATTTATTTAATTGACAACAGGTTATGGGCCCAGAGCGGCAACCTGTTATTAAAAATGAATGTAGAAGTTAAAGTTTGAATATCGACGAAAAGTGAAGTTAAGTCTGACCGGCACGTGAACAATAAATTTTCGTCGAGAAGGATAATACTTGTTTTAGTCGTCATAAGGCAAGGCAGGAAGGCAAGATGGAAGTATATAACACTAATAATGTGATGAAATTGGAAGGTGGCAGAAATTGGAATATTTGGAAATTCCAAACTACAGTACTATTGAGAGGTCAGGGATGGCTGGACATTGTGGAAGGGCGGACACTAAAACCTGGAGAGGCAGCTGCACGAATCACATAGGAGTCAAAAGATGCTAAGGCTCAGACGTTGCTAGTTACAAGAATGTCGGAAGATGTCATGTTACATCTCATATCATGTACAACTTCTGCTGAAATGTGGAGAAAACTTCTAAGTAGTAAGTACAACATCGATTCTTCCAGTATAAATATGAGAAAGGAACTGAAATGTCGATGTTCTTGTCTAGAATTCAAGAAATGCAGAATCAATTAAAACAAATGGCCGAGGAAATTTCTGATAAGTTCGCCATAACTAAAATCTTAATGAGTTTGCCAGGCGAGTATAAGCATTTCGTGTCGGCGTGGAAATGATATGCTATTTATAGCAGTGTATGTGGGTGATATACTTTACTTTTATAATAATGAGGATACCTCCCAAACGATTAAAGAGAAGTTAAAACAAAAATTCAATATGAAAGACTTAGGAACAGCCCAACATTGCATTGGTTTTAGAATTTTAACAAGATGAAAATTTAGATGACATTTCTATTGATCAATCCATTTGTATAAAAATTTTGAATGAACAATTGTAAGCCGACGTGGACACCTGCTGATGCTAATGTTAAATTGAGGAAGGGTGAGACCGAACAAGAAAGTTTAAATAACATTTCATATCAAGAAATCATTGCCTGCTTGTTGTACTTATCACAAGGAACTCGACCAGACAATACCTATGTAGTAAATTCTCTGAGTAGATACAATAATCAACCTACTAATGAACATTGGGTAGCCCTGTAACGAGTCATGAGATACCTGAAAGCTACAATGCGAATCTGCACCCGATGACAAACTAACGTTCGACAATTTAGTAGTTTTTTTTTTGAATATATGTAATTGAGTAGTTAAGAAGAAATCCAGGAAACTTCATCTTCGTCAGCGTTTGTAGCTAAAAGAAACGTAAATTGTTTTAAGTGTGGCAAACCCGGACATTTTCAAAATGTGTGTAGAAGTTATAAAGAAAGTTAGAAAAAGGTGAATGATAATAAATGCTTTTATTGCGGCAAATTCGGCCATTATAAGGCGCAGTGTCGTTATAGAAGGTCAAAAGATAATAGTAAGATGAGTAATGCGTTTGTTGTGTCGAACTCAGTATAAAAACAATATGAAGAATCAAAGTGGCTAGTTGACTCAGGGGCTAGTGAGCATATGTGCCGTGATCGCTCATTATATTCATCATTCTCAAGTGCCTCGCAAAGGTCGGTAATTGTTGGTAACGGCGATATCATTAGTGTGCTAGGTTATGGACACATGGCGGTAAAAGTCAATAATAGGAGTGAATGGATAGACACGATAATAGACAATGTGTTGTTCGTTCCCGATCTAAAGACAAACTTGTTCTCTGTTAACCGCGCCGCTGACCGGGGATATGTTATGATGACAGATAACAATTCATGCAAGTTTTATAAAAATAAAGTTGTTTGCGCTATCGCAAATAGAGTTGAGAGTTCTTATTATATTGAATTTCGCTTCGAATACAAGGCTGCGAGTGTTGCAAAAATAGTAAAGAATGATCTTAACGATTGGCATGAAAAACTAGCACATCAAAACTTTGATCATGTGAAGAAGGTGTTGGAGAAAAATAACATTGAAATAAAACAAAATGTGAAAGCTGCTTGAAAGGAAAGATGCACCGGTTACCATTTAAAAATAGTAAAAGTGTAAGCACCAGGACGTGTGAAATAATACATGGGGATACCTGTGGACCCTTGGAAGAAGTATCGATCGGCGGGTCGAGATATTTTGTCTCTCTCAGGTAGGTTGATTGTAGGATGATTACTCAAACTTCAGAACTGTTTATTTTGTCAGAGCTGAACACGAAATCAAGCACTCTCTGGAGGATTTTCTAAATAAAGCAGAAAATGTTACTGGGAACAAAGTCATGACATTTAGAACTGACAATGGACTGGAGTTTGTCAACAAAGAAGTGATGGAAATGTTTTCTAAACGAGGGATAATTCATCAAACAACTGTCACCTATACACCCTAAAAAATAGAACTCTAGTTGAAGCAGCAAGGACAATGCTACACGCTAGGAACCTACCTAAGAAACTATGAAGATGATGAAGCGGTAAACACAGCCGCATTTGTTCTTAACAGGAAAAGGCAAAGAAGGAAAATCGCCATATGAAATGTGGTCAAATGAAACCTTCAACATTCATCAACTAAAGGTTTTTGGTTCGCCAGTGTATGTAAACATTCCAAAAGACAAAGAAAATGGGACAGAAAGGGTGAGAGAGGAGTGATGGTTGGCTATGGTGAAAATGTCACAGGCTATAGAGTGTACTTCTCTGAGAAAAATTGTGTAAAAACAAAGAGGGATATTGTTTTCTTACACAAAGAGGAAATTGAAAAGAATGAATCAACAGTTACGTTGGTTTTTAATGGCCAATCTACACAAGATGGTTTACCAGAAACAGCGAAAGCGAAGGAAGTACCTGAATATAATGAATCTAAAAATACTTTAAGTGATACTCGCACTAGTCTTAATATAGACTCATTTACAGGTGAAAGTGAGTTCCAAAGTGAATATGAACCCTCGTATGGCTCATCAGAGATTGATGAAACATTTCAAGTCCAAAATGAAAAACCCCAACGAGTGAGGAAACAAACATCATTTTATAAACGTCACAATGTTGTAAGCGAAGAGAGTGAGCCAGTTACATACAAACGCCATGAAAAGAAGGGATGCAAGTAAGTGGAGGGAGGCTATTAATAGAGAATTGCAAACCTTGAAAGACAATAATACTTGGGACCTTTGTAATACACCGGTGAGTGAAAAATTAATTAGTAGCAAGTGCAAAAATGTGCAAATAATGAGTTATTTAGTGCATTAAAGAGGGTGCTAAGATATGTAAAGTATAGTTTAAATCATAAATTAGTCTACAAGTGTAAAGATATTATTCTGGAAGGGTATTGTGATGCTGATTGGGGAGGTGATCTGAGGGATAGAAAGTCCACCTCAGGATATATGATTATACTATCAAATTGTCTAGTTTTATGGTGCTCTAAGAAGCAAGCTTCTGTGAGTCTATCCTCTACAGAATCCGAGTATGTTTAATTGAGCATGGCTGCCAGTGATGTATCTTGGCTTATAAATTTAGTAACTGATTTTAACTGTGAAAATATTTGCCCAGTTAAAATATTTTGTGACAATCAATCAGCTATAATAAATGCCAAAACAGATAATCTAAAACTATTAAAAATGGAGATATTCGCTACCATTTTGTGAAAGACCTAATCAAACAAAATAAAATTTGTATTAATTATGTTAACACAAGTGAGCAACCAGCAGATATTTTAACAAAGGCTGTTGATTGTAAGACATTTAAACAAGTTATGAACACAGCTATAAATTTATAGATAAACCGCTAGGCTGGCGTGCCACCAGATTCTGATTTGTCATATTAAGGCGCAACTGGCAACCCGCCAGTATCTGGTATTAGGCACTAGATTTAAAAGGCTCTTAAAATGAAATAAAAAACTATATTCATCCTTTTCTAACTTATAAGAATCAAATAGAGTATAGTCAAGTGTAGGTTTTTCAACCATAATACAGACACCATTTCATAAAAAATTCTTATACAATCGAGTCGACATTTGGCGGTTAGTCGGGGTCACTTCTCCGTGGTGAACTATCGTCATCAAAGTGTGTTTTTTTTATTGTTATAATTAAGTATTTGTGAAAAACTGCAGCTTACAACATGGATGGGTAAGTAATAAACAATTTTTCAATTAGTGACTGTATCATTATTAGCTTTTTTACACTAAATACTAATTTTATCAAACATCGTTGACCGTCCGCCACAACAGCGGATATCTATTTTCATTTATAATTTAATAAAATTGTACTAACTATTACTGTAATACTACACGTATCATTACTAACATTAATAAAAATGTGTTAACTGTTAGAAGGTAGTGGAAGTGGTCGTGGTCGTGGCCGTGGCCGTGGTCGTCAAACCAGGCCAGTTGCAATAGACGAGTTAGTATTTGTTTCTTTTCAATGTTTATTGGTTGCGTTAAAAAAAAAAGTATGTAAATATATCCACATTTGACGTCTTAATTTTTAGATTAAATTTGGTTCATATTGATGAGTTACCGACTGGCCACCAACTGGAAGAGCCTCTTCACATAAGAAGAAAGCGCGCTTGGAGTCCGTAAGTAACTTATTTTAGAGTATTATAATTCAAGGTGAATTTTATAACAATCACAAAAATATCACAAAAATTGTGGTTTGAGGGTATCATTCGAAAGGTAATTTCATTAGCTTTCAGGAATTTTAATTGATTTTTACTTTTATAACGAGACGAAAGAGAAATTAAAGAAAAAGACAGGGTATGTACAAATTTGCAAATTAATAATTTAAAAAAAACTTAATAAATACAAAACAAGTTCTTAAAACAAGGACAGCACACATTACGCAACAGCCTCTTGGGGTATTTGTTCCCACTCTTCAAGTACCGCATCTTGGAGCTCTTGAAGAGTGGCTGGAGCTGGATCTCGAGCTCGCACGCGCCGTTTTAGGTCATCCCAGAGATGTTCTATTGGGTTAAGGTCTGGACTTCGTGCTGGCCAATGCATAACAGGGATATCGACCTCCTGTAAATAATCCCGTACAATAGCCACGGTGTGGCAACGAGCATTATCATGCATTAACATGAATCCATCACCGACATAACCAGCATACGGACCACATGTTCCTCCAGGATTTCAGTAATGTACCGACCAGCATTTAATGACCCTTGCCCACGGCCACCCCGAGTCCGGGAAACGCACACAAGTTCCGTTTTCCCGTCGACGGAAATGCCGTCCCAAAACATACACGAGCCACCTCCGTATTCGACGGATTCTTCGAAGCAGGGTTGTGTGCACCTCTCCCCCTGTCTTCTGTAGACCCTTCTACGTCTGTCATTGCAGAAGAGACAGACCCTCGTCTCATCAGAGAAGAGTACGGTCCCGCCACTGTTCTAGAGTCCACTCGCAATGATTGCGAGCAAACTCTAGGCGATCTCTGCGATGCTGTGCAGTAAGTTTTGGACCTTTAGCAGGTCTATGGGCTGTTAAACTCTTTTCGTGTAACCTTCTTCTTATCGTAGAAACACTCACAGATGTTCTCCGAGTTGATCGATGCTGTTGTTGCAACTCAACAGCATTTGTAAAACGGTTTCGTAAAGATGTCGTAACGATGAAATGGTCATCTCTTTCTGATGTGCACCGTTTTCTTCCAGATCCCGGTTTTCTAACATAACCACCAGTCTGCTGAAAACGTTGGAACACCCGTCGAACTGAAAAACGGGACAGGTTCAACTGTCGAGCAACGTCACACTGCCGCATCCCCGATTGCAATCACTTGAGCGGCTTCTTCAGAGCTGGTGTCCATCTTTACTTGTTCTTACTTGGGTTACTTGTTCACTTGTGTTCACTGCAAAGTCTAAATTACGACTGGCCCATATTTCATCCAGATCGACCCTTTTATACCCTTTTTAGGTGGTGTAACTGTGTCGCGTCCTTACTAACGAGCATTTGACAGTGTTTTTTTTGACGCTCTATAATGATAAATGTTTTAATGATTTCATGATTTTTTTATTAATAATGTAAAGCTATTCAAATACCCATTTCAAACATACCAATATTTATATAAATATGATTAGTTTCTAGCCATTACAGCCATTTTTCGCGCAAACTCAGAGAGGTGCGATTTTTGTGACGCTGAGTGTATATGACACAGCTATGTAGGAATAACTTTGCACAAGCTGTCACTTATAAACGAACAGTTTCCCTCATTATTCATCAAACTTCAACAAATTTAAATTGTTTCTAAATACTTGGTTTTAGGTATGCTGATTCATCAAGTACGCCTTCTCGACTATCCGATGTGGCAGTGGCTAAGGGTTTAGGCCTTCAGGAGCCACATCTTGTACATGACGTACACGATGTACAGGATGCTATACAGGATGATGTTCAAGAAATTGAACTCGAAACATCATTAGTTATACCACCCTCTCCTGAAGTGTAAGTTGCTTACTTTCTATTACCATATTAGTACACACGTGCAATAATATAGTTATAACTATTTCCAGGTTCGTTGAACGTGGTCCAGACGTAAGTTTTGCTAGTACGTCGCAAAACATGAGTCCACGCCGTACCGTGCACCACCGGGGTCTTCGGGATAAAGAAATTTACACTTTTCTTTATAGTCTTGGTAAAGATCTGCTATATATATTTGTCTACAATAAATTTTGTCTCTACCAAGGAATATATCTACTTATTGTTTTTTTTTTTTTTTGATCAGGAAGTGAATCGGAGGAAAGTGTTGAGGAAGAGGTAATGGCTCCTGTAATCCCGAGAACCTACGTAAGCAGCATGGACACACCCACAGATCTTGATGACCACGAGATGAATGACTATGATTTAGGCCCTGACGAAACAACTGATATGTCAGCTACATATCAGCCTCATAGCATTTTTGATTTTCACTGGACAGCGTTTCCGCAAGCTCAAATTCCGCCTGAATTGAGAAGGGAAACGTTTTCAAACATTAACTGTGGTCCAACATCTCTGTTCGACAATCCCCTAGACACTTTTACTGTTATATGGAATTTAGAATTTATGAAGTACATTGCTGCAGAGACAAATAGATATGCACAGGAGTTAGCGCAACACATGATGTTAAATGACAACCTCCAACCTCAAAGTCGCATCTGTGATTGGCGGGACACAAATCCCGATGAACTTTATGTTTATTTTGCTGTCATTTTGGCAATGGGGGTTGTCATTAAAACTAAAATAGAAGAGTACTGGAGTGATACTCCTGACATATTTTATACAACTGGTTTTAGTGCACACATGTCTTTAAGACGATTCCAGTTGTTGTCAAAATGTCTACATTTCAATAACAATGGAGTCATGAGTACACTAGAACTGGATGCTTCTGCAACAAAATTATTTAAAATTCAGCCGGTAATATCACACCTGAATAGTAAATTCCAAAATATGTACAATTTGCATCAAAATCTTGCTTTAGATGAGTCTCTCCTGCAGTGGAAGGGTTGGTTGGATATAAATCAATTCATTCCAAACAAGGCCGCTGCAGTAGGGATTAAAACATACGAAATTTGCGAGTCTAAGACAGGTTATTTATGGAGATTCGAAGTGCATGCTTATAAAAAACCACCGTCTACACAGACTGACAAAAGCCCCCTAGACGCATTTACACCCGCAATAGTACTGAAACTTATAAATGGTCTTGAAAATAGAGGTCATACTATATGGATGGACAATTTTTATAATTCACCAGCGCTTGCGCGTAAATTAAAATCTATGGGGTTTGACTGCGTTGGCACACTTCGAACCAACCGTCAGTTTGTGCCAGAAGCTCTAAGCAATTTAACCAAGGCGAATATGCGGCCTGGCCAGATTACTGGTTTTACATCGGGTGACATCGATCTCATGGTATGGCGAGATTCTAACCACATTGCGATGATCTCGACGTACCATGGCAATGCAGTTAATACTGTTCATGGGTCTACAAAACCCATCTTAATATTAGACTACAATATTATGATGGGTGGGGTAGATAAGAAGGACCAAATGCTGTCTATGTATCCGATTGAAAGAAAGAGAACCAGAATTTGGTACAAGAAGTTTTTCCGTAGGCTTTTAAATGTGTCTGTTCTAAATTGTTATATACTTGTAAAACATTTCACTTCTTCTTTTACTCACCGTTCTTTTCGTATAGCCCTTATTAAGTCTATTTAAGAAAAACACTCTCCTTCTTGTGTTGCGCCTCTGGTTGTAGATGACCAAATTTACACAGTTCAGAAACATCACATAGCTGAATACCCGTTTCTGCCAGGAAGAAGTGGCCGGTTACGACGCAATTGTGCCGTGTGTTCAAAGCGGGTGCAAACATTTTACGTAGGATGCAAAAAGACTTTTTGTTTGAGCCCTTGCTTTGTATCTGTGCATAAGTAGCAGTAGTTTTTTTTTTAATTTTAACTTTTAAATAAAACATATTTTTGAATTTGAATAACATATTAACATTATAAATACTATCTATAACCACAATAAATTGATGTTACAATACACTTTAAAATTCAGGTGTGATATTACTCTGAAGTCTTATCCATACTAACCTTACTCGTAACCGCACTTTTTGCGTTGAAATTATTAGATTTGTTGTTAATTTTTTTAAGTTTTCTATGGCACTGTGCCCTTTTATTATAATTTTAGTCGTAAACTTTATTGTGTTATGTAATATAAATAACGTATGTAAACAAAAAACAAAAAAAGTCGCTCAATAATGCTATTTCAAAGAGGACTAGTTTTGACCGTTATTTTTACGTGGTTTGTTCCTAGGCTAGAAATATAAACCAAGACATTTCACAGAACTCTGTACTTTTTACTGTGTAATGTTCAAGAACCAAACTTTAAGAAAGGCTATCGTTTTAAGTAATTTGACCCAACATGTTTTCAAAAATCGATAATACACATGACGCTGTTTTTTGCCTAACACAGTCAATCCTAAGAACTGGGGCGTTTTTGTGATGGCTTGGGTATAAAAAATGTATTTGGAGATATTTGTTTTTGTATTATTTTTGTAATGTTGCACTATTATGTCATGTAAATAGGAATAAATACATTAAAATATTGGTTTATCTTTTTTTTTATAAGATATTGAACCCAAAAACATGTGTTTACCCTAACTTTAAACCAGATTTATAGTACCTTAAATGATTTATTTTCACGAAATAATGATATCAGATTAATCTACAAACAGTAAAATTAAAAATTATTTGTGTAAAAAAGAAGTTCCGATAGAATTTTTTTTAGATAAAAGCATTTTAATAGCAATTGACCCATAGTGCGGCAGCCTGTCGTCATACTGCTGCCAGATGTGACATTTTGCGCAAGATGGCTGTGCCTGCCTAGATAAATATGAAGACTAATTCATTTCATGTCTTTTATAAAATGTATTTACATTGAGAAGGGGTGTTACTAATGAATACAATTTCGTCATTTATTTAATTAACAACGCACTCATTAGAAACCTGTCTGGTAATCACATAAATTGTGATTATTTTTATACTATCGTTTTAAAGTCCGTTATTTTGATACCCAATTTATATGATACTCGAAGGTAAAGATTTTAAAATCTTTATGCTTGTTATGGCGCCTTGAAACGCAATTTTAATTATTTTTATAAAATTAAGTGTCCTTTGAAAGCTTTGTGTTTTTCCCTCAAAATGAATCTAATGAGATATAATCGATCTGTTATGCGGTTCCGCGTAATTCGGTTTTTTAAAAAAATAGATTTTATTTTACACACTTTCGGCATGTCATTAAGAACTTCTGATGTATTACTTAACCAATTACGCATTACAAAACCACCCTGGTTATTGATATATGAAACTTCTTTAATCATTTTTTTAGCCGTAGCTATGTCTGGCAAACTATCAATGAAATCGTCCATATATTGATTCTTTTTAATAGCATTTACCGCATCAGGCAAAACGCCCTCAAAGCGTAACGTGTTTTTGTTTTGATTTATGTATTGTGCAATAAATGGCGAACAATTAGCGCCAAAAATTAGCGATGTCATTACGTATTTTTTAATGGGGTGGAGTTTATAGGGCCATGTACTATTAGACGCGTTGTAAAGAATTTTGGGTTGATTTTCATTTAATAAATAGACATTTTCCACAAAAAACGCAATGAATTAATATCCTGCTTACGTATATTTATCCTCAAAAACATATGTTTAATATCTCCTATAATACCTACAGGATTTTCCCTAAATTTCAACATTATTCCTAATAACGACTGCAACAAATCAGGTCCTTGCAAAAGAAAATCGTTTAAAGAATAACCCTTGGACTTTGCTGCCGCATCATAAACCAAACGCAATTTCTTCTTATTTGGGTTATCAACATAAAAGTGCGGCAAATACTATATGTGTCCATCAACGCATTCATCACTATCGAGAAGTTCTCTAGCATAACTATTAGAAAATAAATATTTCATATTATCACAATATCGCGACGCGAATTTATTATTTAATACTTTTCTTTCGATTGCCTTAAATCGGTTAAAAGCGTTAGGATAGGAGTCGGGTATTTTAAAATCATCGGATTTCCAAGGCAGGCCGATGGTCCACTGACCATTAATTAATTCTGCAGTATCATCTAAAATTTTTATAGCTCGTATATCATCAGGATTACAGCGCGGCTTCGAACCTACACCTATAGACTCTAATGCAAACGACCTACGAACCTCATCGTGCAACTGCGCACAGGTGCAGTCACTGCTATTATTCTCGAGAGCGGGATTACAACCGAAACGACACTTACCATATTTCCATGTATACACCAACCGAGCGCTGTTTGCGTAATGTACGGCTCATGCCGCTTACCTCGAACGCAGTATATAGGAGTTATCAAATGGTGATTGTCCTGACCAATTAATAATTTTGGCTGCGTGTCACAATTACATAACTTAATATTTACACTTAGCTGTCCATAGTTCTTAAAGTCTATATGAGGCACATTTTGCACTGGCAGGTTTAATTCTTTAATTTTACGAGCGCGAAAACTAAACATTTCGTTATCACAATTAGTAACGCTTACACTCACAACTTGTGACTCACATACTAGCTCGCCCGCGTCCCATGCACTGCGCGCGCGCATTGTTACGTTCTCGCCGTATAATTCAAGGTCATCTGCGATATCAGCTGATATCACGGTCACGGTTGCTCCATCATCCAGTAGGGCATGAGTATGCAAACTACCATTCGGCCCGTGAAGAGTGAGCGGCACCACTTTCAAGAGAGCACCTTGTGACAGTGGGATACTGCCGTATGAGTCACCGTTTCTTGGTTTGTGTTGAGATGCTCATCCTCCTCTCTTTGTGCAGCTTCCGATTTTTCATCTAGTGGCTTAATCCAGTGGAGCAAACGATGATGTGGCTGATCACAGCTATCTATATCAGGGCCACTGCAATAAGTGCCACTGCAAGACATTAAATTCATATGTCGCGGTGCTTTTATTTGTAGCACAGTTTATTTGTGCGTGCGAAACGCCAGCGATCTTTTCGTAGCGCGCGTTTAAATCGCATACAATCGGTAAAATTATGAGAGCCTTTCCGGCAAAATTTACACTTCACAACGTTCTCCGCTTTATTATTATTTGTGTATTGTACAGTGAGTGCGAATTTTGCTTACGCACGCCGTAATTCATCTTGAAGTTAGGTTGAGCGTGAATGTGACTCACTCCTGATGAAGCTATTTTAGTAGCCTCCTCATATAAAAATTTATTAAGTAATTCTAGCTTCGGTAAGTTACTCTCTCGACGTTCATAAATGTAGTCCGTCCACTTTGTGACAAGTAACGTTGAAAACTTTAAGATCACTATAGACACCAATTCCGGGTTGCGAAATTAATCACAATTCGGCTGGTGACCTGTATCTCAGGTTTTTCTAAAACCTATCTCAGGCACCAGTCTCTCACAACGCCGTATCATTGCTATTTTAATATATATATCCTGTACAAACTAGCCAGTAAGTTGTGATGAGACAAATAAAGTGATTTTTATTATTATTTTTATTATCACTTTGCTGTACAGCTTTTGCAGCAGTTACGTAGTTTTTTATTTTAATTGCGAAATTGATAATATCACTGTGGTAAGATAACGGCAAAGGACTTAACTTTTTTAGTTGCTGAACTATTTTGCTCATAATAGTTTCAGGTTTACCGAATCGAAGTTTTAAGGTGTCGATAATCAGGTCAGGAGAAGTTCCACCAATCAATAATGAAGTTACCGATTCTTTTGCTTCACCATGGAGACACTTACGTAACCGCCATACATTCTCTGAGTTACTGTACTTAAATAATTTAGTAGATTCGTGGTATGCTACTGTAAATTGCAACCACTCCATCGGGTCACCAAAAAATAAAGGTAGGTCTTTAGACGTTGCCAGTCTAGTTAACAGCTCTTGATTAAGTACTTTATATGATGAGGTGGCTACTGCATCACGAAGAGCATATGCCAGTTTTTCTATGCTAGTTTGTTCACGAGAGCAGTCTTGCTGAGGAGCATCCTCATGCTGGTTTACAGTATTATCGAGCCAGTCTTCCACTTTGCTGGTAAAGGATTCAGATGCAGTCTTATTTGAAAAAAATAATAATTTTGTTTTGAAGATGAAACTGGACACTGGCACCGATGTTAACGTCTTACCAACTCGTTTTTTTTTTTAAAGCAGATAGGTGTACACAGACAGAGTATAACCCCTACATCTACAAAATTAGTGGGTTACATACACACACACACACCGGGTCGTCTGCTTCGGCTGATGCCGCGCAGGTACGGGTATCGAGGCGCTGCCATACATACAATAGCAGTTGTGCAGCGGTCGAGACCAGTCGCCTCAATTTTCCTCTCGGGTTGAGAATTGTTGCGTCTATAGTCACCCGTCGGCGGAAGATTCCGTTCAACGTGAGTTAGCTCCGTTGGATGTTGAGACTTCCGGCCGACCACAACGTGCTATTGAGTCAAGTGTTTGTGTATGCGATCGGCTTTTTACACTATTGACACTTAGTTAATTGTGTGAAAGCTCGCGGCATTAGCTGGAAGACGAACTCCGCTTAGGCGTGAGACGTTTACCGGCCACGAATTACTCGACCCGTCGCTTCGCGTGCCTTGCGACCGCCTGCACTATACAGCTTAGCTGCCGGGAGGTGCACTGTACATCGCTTGCAAGCGCTTCGATATTCGTTTATACGATACCGGAGTTCTGTAAGTTGGTGTGCGCTGAGCCACTGGTGGTGGGCTGGGTGAGGGTGGAAGTGAGAGTGCGAAAAGTGACAAGTGAAAGTGAAGTAAGGTGAACAGCAGAGCCCATCTTTTCAGAAGGGAATTTTGCCTCACCCGAAAAACTTCGATTGCGCTGCTGTGTATCAGTTTCCTGTGCACGTCACACAGAGGCGCAACCACTTAACTGCGAGCGCTGTATAGCCTCTTTTTTATTAAAAAGAGGTAGGCAGCGTACCTTACTATTGTGAGTGCGAACGTCCCACAGTTAATCTTGTTTCAAACGTCAGACACAACGCATTGTATTTTTCAATACAAACCAGAACGTCATTGTTCTTGTTTCAACCTACAAATCACTAAGTTCTCTCTTAAAACTCGACAATGAGGGAGGGTGATATTGTCGATGATAAACCAAACGAAGCCGACCGGGATTCGAACCCGGAAGTTAGGGACAGCTTCTATGACTCACGGGAGCAACGTGAGTTCAGACGTAGACGCGGAAGCGTCCTAGAGCGTGCAATATGTGCACGCGATATTTTCGCGCCCGAACGCTCACGTGTGCTGCCAGCAGGCAGCCTTAATCCTAGGCCTGCAAACACACATACCATAAACACAAAAGTGCCGATGATTGAATCGCGGGATACCGAACTCGTCGAAGGCGGGCCTGAGTGCCTGACCGGAGACGAACCGGGAACTCCGCGAAGCATGAAATCGGCACGCCGACACACACCACTAGAGACGGAGGCATCTCTTTACGAGAAACGCCAAAGGGTCAGACCAGCACCCTCCTCTCCGGAAGCGTCAACTTCGGGAATGCAGCGGGAGAGAAGGGTGTATACCGACCGTAGATGCCCTGTGCTCAAACGCGAGGCAAGGAGGCGAGGCATAAAATTGCCGGCGCCCCTGCCGGAACGGCCCGGTAAGCGCTCAGTCGCGCAAGTGCAAATCGGCAGGGTTGACAATGAAGGGTGGACTACGGTGGGCCGAGTTAACCGACCTCCGCCCCCGAAAAACATGTCACCATCGCCGACAATAATAGGCAACAACAAAGGGCGCCGTTGCCAAAAACTTTAGCTCACACCACGCTAGCAACGCCCGCAAATGACGCCAATACTGGGGCGACCGTTTCCAAGAGGAAAAAGAAGCGAAGGGGAAGGAAACGCAAAAGTGCGGACACACATCCGCCGGCCTCGATGCCGGTGCCGATGATCATCAACCCCCCTGAGCAAACCGCCCCAGTAGGACTAACTGCGAAACAAAAAACTAATGCGGTTGCACGCAAGCCTCAGGCGTCTGCACGCTCCCGATCTGCTGAACCGAGAGTAGCGATGCCAAGAGGGCAGCCACCCAAACGCCAGACAGGAACACCGAGAATCCTGCCGAGAGCCACTGGCATTGTACCAGACAACCAACAAAGGCAACGACCTCAACACCATCAACAACAGCCTCAAATTGAGGTAGGCAAAACGATTGAATACCTAGTTAAGTTGTTGATGCAACTGCTGTCCGACGTTATAGTCGCAATCTCGGCAGGTTCTAATCCCGTAGAGGCCATTACAAGGGCCCTAACGCAGCTCATAGCAAGCAAATTCGGAGCCAGTCATTAGAATAATGTATTGGAACTCCGGCGGCGCTCAAAAACGAGCGGCCGAGCTTAGATTACTCGCCCACCTATACAATATACATATTATATTACTGGACGAGACTAAGTTCAGAGCGGAGCTAACGTTCAAAGTGCCGAATTTCTTAGTGTACCGGCGCGACGAGATCTCACCACAAGGCACGCCGTACAGAGATACGGCGGTGCTAGTGCGTAGAGATCTAGTGCACGAAGAGCTAGAGCTGCCTAATTATATCTCAATGCGCTCAATTGGCGTAAGGCTGAGCACAGCTGGGAGGGAATTCCGAATATATTCGGCGTACAAACCTCCCAGCCTTAGTTTATGCACCTCCGACATCCGAAACATTTTCGATGGTAGCACCCCCGCCCTTATTGCCGGGGATCTAAACGCAAAACACCCGGCATGGGGTTCCAAAGTTGTCAACACAGCGGGCATAGCGCTGTACAACGATGCGGACGAAGGGGGGTATGAGGTGCGGGGGCCAGACGAACCCTCCCACTACCCCTCCATCGACAGTCATCATTCGGATGTACTTGACATAATGCTCTGCCACAAATGGAATTACCCATCACAGATAGAGGTGTTGCATGACGTCACTACGCAACACCTCCCGATCCTCGTAACGATAAGCCTCTCACCAGAGGCTATCCAGCCCAGAGCGCCCCGCTACAGGACGAACTGGGAGAAATATCAAAATTCAATTACTAACTTAACACTTGGCGGGCCTGTTAAAACGTCGGAAGACGTAGAGGCCGCTGCCACAAGGATTTCTAACACCATCGCAGAGGCAAATTCAGCGGCCTCTACGATAGTGCCGACAACACCATACAAAGAGCAACTCCCAACAAATTTGCGCGTTACCATTAAAAAGAAACGCGCGCTCAGAAAGCTCTGGGCTCGAACCCGCTGTCCTAGAATAAAGCGCGAGCTCAACTGTTTGTCCGAGAAGCTATCGGAAGATATCCAGAGTCATAGAGGTAGGCTCTGGGAACGGTAGATGAAGCTAGTGAAAAGCAAACCACACTTCATCACCTTAACCGTATGCTTACTCGGGCAAAAGCTCCCGTTTGCCCACTAATAAATAGTGACGGCAAACGTAGTTACGAGGCTACGGATCGAGCAGAGACATTGGCGGAGCACCTCGAGATGCAATTTTGTCCAAATGCTCGAGACCCCCAATTTGAGACGCAACTAACTAGTGTTGAACACCGCGTACAGGAATTCCTGTCCACCGAAATCTCACCTCTGCCAGGTGACACTTTTATGTCACCAAAAGAGGTTAGCAGAGCTATTCGGCACCTCCCGGCGCGCAAAGCGCCCGGAGCGGACGGGATACCAACAGTGGCGTTAAAACACATGCCAAGAAGGGCCGTGGTCACGATGACCAGGCTCTTCAACGCTATATTACGCACTGGGCACTTCCCACAAGTCTGGAAAATCGGTAAGATCATCGTGTTGCCGAAACCAGGCAAGGATAGACGGCACCCATCAAATTACCGTCCCATAACACTACTTCCGCACATAGCGAAGCTATTTGAGCGGCTGCTGCTGCGGAGAATCCGACCGTGCGTCACACTACGTGATGAACAACACGGTTTCCGCAGCGGCCATTCCACAACAACACAGCTTGCCCGAGTGCTACACTATTTGGCCTTTGAGAAAAACAAAGGTCGAAGAACGGTCGGAGTGCTACTCGACATCGAGAAAGCATTCGCCCGGGTGTGGCACGACGGGCTGATATACAAGCTGTTGGAAACTACCACCCTGCCAGACGCTATAGTGCGGCTTGTAGTGTCATATTTGAGGGACAGGAGCTTCTTTGTGCGTGTCGAAAATGCGAATTCGACAACACGAACCATAAGTGCGGGAGTTCCCCAGGGAGGGTGTATATCGCCACTCCTGTACGCGGTCTACACTAACGACATCCCCACCCTGGAAGGCCGCCTCCGAGAGGGTGAGGAGGATGTCACGCTAGCGCTGTTCGCAGACGACAGCGCCTATTTTGCGTCATCTCGTCGGGCAGACATAGCAATTCGCAAAATGCAACGCCTGCTGGACATACTTCCTGAGTGGCTAAGTAAGTGGCGAACACAAATTAACGTGACAAAAACCACAGCAATCGTCACTTACATACCTCGAAAGCCAATTCCAACACTTCGGCTCCTGGAGCAGGACGTGGGTTGGAAAGCCACGGTGACGTATCTGGGGTGTGTCATAGATCGCTCGTTGCGGATGGGGCCGCAGGTGAAACAAATCATCTGCCAAACCCGTGCCGCACGGGCGATCCTGAGACCAGTCTTAGCGTCTCAGATGCACACCAGAGCGAAACTGATGGTCTACAAGACCTACGTCCGCTCTAGGCTAACATACGCAGCGCCGGCGTGGTACGCCCTTACGTCCGGCGCGCAGAAAAAGCGATTACAGGCCCAGCAGAATCTTGCATTGCGAATAATCGTGGGGGCAAGGCGTTACGTCAGAAATGATGTTATAGCCCGGGACCTCAAGATTGAGACACTAGAGAAATTCATTACCCGGGTGGCGAGAGGGCTCTTCGACAGAGCCGACAATGGGCCGCACGAACACCTGTGCGGCCTAGCGCCACTGCATGCTCGCCCGCCTGACGGGCGACCCTACCCACGAGAGCTCCTACAGCTACTGCCGACTGACCAAGAAGGTCAGGAACGAGCATAAGCCCGATGAGCCAGCTGGGTAATAAGCCTAGGAAAGGCGCAAAATAGGATACCTAATCACAGTCGTGTCGATTCTCTTTACTCGTTTCGGCAAGACCATTTTCTTCCTTATATATTTAATAGCTGCGACTGTTACTTTTACATAACGGTCGCAGCTACAATAGCTTCCTGCAACAGATGTGCACATCTATTATGTAGCACTCTGACTATAAATTATCATTTATTAATTTTATGCATTGTCCGTCCTAACTATTATATGTTAGTTGTAACAAGAAGTGCGCGTTTACTGCGCGCACTCTTATAATATAATTAATATGTAAGTAATAACTAATAATAAAATATAAACTAACACTAACCTAATTTGACCAGATGTGCACACTTTGTGTAGCACTCTGCCTACCCCTGCGCGAGCGACTTGCTACTAACTTTTGTTGTAGCAAGGCATTGCCCGCGCAGGATCTATTTCTATTTCTATTTTTATACTTTCCAGATGTGCTCATTTATTACAAATGTAGCACTCTGCCTTCCCCCTTTGCTCTAGCCTTGCTGATACTATTGTATCAAGCAAGGCGATAATCTCCTTGACTATCTATATATTTATAATAGTATTTTTATAACTATCGCTCGTCATATTAAACTCCTTAATCTTCATTTACTAACGCTACCAACTCTGTTGCTTAAGCGTAGGAGTTTAATATGACACACTCTTTTATCTCCGATCTCTCCCGGTGATGATGATCATATCTCTCGGTGAGGATGATCAACCTAAATTGTATTTTCTCCGAGCGCCGAACTCTTGCACAGGCTGTCTCGCTCGCTTGTTGTTGTCGTCCCGGTCGCGCGGCCACTTAGGTGGTCGTGCGGCCGTCCCGTTCGCACGGGCGGGCGTCTCGCTCGGTGCGGATGGATCGGCGTCGCTCGGAGATATACACCTTCTCTATCTATCATTCTTATTTCTTGTTGTTTGTTTTCCATGCAAATGCTGCGACCTTTATTAATTATATGTATCAACAAAAAATATCAACAAAAACGTCAAGCAGCATTTGCAATAATCTTTCAATCCCGCGTTAAGCGGTACCCATGACCGGGGGGAGCAGTGCCCTCCCGCGATGAAGCCCGGGCAAAGAGGTTCACCTCGAGGCCCGAACCTGCACGGCCACCACAAGGCCGTTGCAGACGACTCGGTAGTAGTAGTAGAGGCGCTGCCTCATGACCCGAGCTTCGTCGCGGGGGGGCACTGCTCCCCCCGGACTTGGATTCCCTATTATGGGTTATACAAAAATTATGAGTAAATGCTACTGACGAATTTTACATATAAATAATTACTTATACATAATAATTTTGTAGCATTTACGAATCACTGAATATTAATAAACTATCAAGGGCAACTTTTGTGTCACCGACAACGGAACGAGACGCCCGCTCGAGCGAGCGAGACGCCCGACCGATTAACGAGCGAGCGAGACGGTCGCTGAGCGAGCAAGACGCCGGATGTTCAGTAACTGTTGCAGAGAGTAAATATGTATGACTGCTATGCAATAACATAAGCCATTACATAACAGTTGAAAAGGAGTATTATAAGAATTATTTTTGTTGAGTTTGTTGAATAGTTAAGATGTTGCAATAGTACACAGAGTACACATATTGCAACAGAAGGAACAAGAGAATGATTCTAAAACGATACACTAATAATAGATACGTTATGAATTGTATATAAGTTATGCGAGTTATAAGGTGTATATAAGAATAGTAATAGTATATACTCGTAAGTAGTATTATGATTGTATTGGTAGAGTAGTAATAATATTATTATATGTATAGATGTTGTTAATTAAGTATAAATGTAAATAGTTTAAATATTAATTAATGTGTTTCGGTGTTTGTTCCTCTGGCGCGTCGAGCCCTCCGCCTGCCCGTCCTTATGGGACAGGCGGCGGAGGCTGCAACAGCTCTCGGGGGAGCGGGCGCCCCTCAGGGGGGCGAGCATGTAGTGGCGCCAGGCCGCACAGGTGTTCGTGCGGCCCGTTGTCAGCTCTGTCATAGAGCCGGCGCGCCACCCGGGTGATGAACTCCTCTACTGACTCGATTTTCAGATCCCGGGCTATAACGTCGTTACGGACGTAGCGCCCTGCTCCCAGGATCGTGCGCAGAGACAGATTTTGTTGTGCCTGGATTCTCCTCCTTTGCGCTCCGGACGTTAGCGCATACCACGCTGGAGCGGCATAGGTCAGCCGCGAGCGGACGTAAGTCTTGTAGACCGACAGTTTCACCCGGGTAGGTAACCTTGAGGCCAATACTGGCTTAAGACCGCTCGCGCGGCTCTCGCATTGCGGATCGATTGATCTACCTGCGGAGTCATGCGCAGTAAGCGGTCTATGTTACAACCCAGGTAAATTACTGTGGCCTTCCACCCTACGTCCTGCTCGCGCAGCTGTAATGTTGGTATTGGTTTTCGTGGGCAGAGGGTGATGAACGCGGCAGTTTTGCCAACGTTGATGGCTATCAGCCATTTGTCCATCCACTCGGGGAGTAAATCCAGCAGCCTCTGCATTTTCTTTATTGCCAAGTCTGCCCGACGCGATGAAGTAAAGAACGCACTGTCGTCCGCGAACAGCGCTAATAGGACGTCCTCTTCGCCCTCCTGGAGGCGACCTTCCAGTGTGGGTATACTGTTGGTACTCGTATAAACCGCGTACAGTAATGGAGAGATACAGCCGCCCTGCGGTACTCCGGCGCTTATTGTCCGTGTTGCCGAGTTTTCGTTTTCAACACTTACATAAAATGACCGCCCCTTCAGGTAGGATGCTAGTAACCGCACGATCGCTGCCGGCAAGTTGGTTTCTTCTAACAGTTTGTAAATCAACCCGTCGTGCCACACCCGGTCGAAGGCCTTCTCTATATCGAGAAAGACTCCGACCGTTCGTCGGCCGCGGTTTTTCTCCGCCGACAAATAGTGCAGCACGCGGGTCAGCTGTGTAGTCGTAGAATGGCCGCTGCGGAACCCGTGTTGTTCGGGCCGTAATGATATTTTAGGACGAATTCTCCGCAGCAGCAGCCGTTCAAATAGTTTAGCGATGTGCGATAATAATGTAATGGGACGTTAGCTTGATGGTAGGCGCCGATCCTTCCCTTGTTTCGTCAACACTATCACTTTCCCCGTCTTCCAATTGTCCGGAAAGTGTCCCGTCCGGAGTATTCCATTAAATAGCCTAGTCATCGCGACAATGGCTTTTTTGGGCAGCTGTTTAAGTGCGACGACTGGTATTCCGTCGGCCCCGGGTGCCTTCCGCGCTGGGAGGCGTCGTATTGCTCTCACGACCTCTGTGGGCGACATGAATGTGTCGCCCTGCAGGGGGGCAATAGGGGCGGCGAGAAATTCCTGTACGCGGCTCTCGATAGATGTGTAGAAATCTTCTTATACTGCGTTCTTGGGGTTGGGGCTGAACTGCTCCTCCAAAGTTCTGACAAAATTTCTGCCCGGTCCTTAGCATCGTATCTTCGTCTGCTCTCGCTGTCCTGGAGCGGGCAGACGGGTGCCTTTGTCCGAGATAGCATGCGGTTCAAGTGATATAGCGACGTCTGATTTTCACCCGCAATGTCGATGCGTTGCTCCCACTGGTCGCCTCTATGCGCTTTCACTGAGTCCGCTAGCTTCTCGGACAGACAGTTGAGCTCCCGCTTAACCTGTGTACAACGGGTGCAGGCCCAGAGCTTACGAAGTGCGCGCTTTTTCTTGATCATAGCGCGCAGTTTGAGTGGTAGTATTTCTCGGCTATGTGTCGTAACCGGCTCTTTTGTAGTGGCCGCAGTGTTAGCTTCCAAAATGTTTGTTGTTAACATTACAGCTGCGGCCTCTACACTTTCCGACGAATTTAGTGGCCCGCCGAGAGTGAGGTGTACTAGGGCTTGTTGATATTTGCCCCAGTTTGTCTTCAGTTTCGTTGCTCTGGGTACTGCAGCTCCCGCTGACAGGCCAAGCGTAATCAATAGTGGTAGGTGCTGCGTTTCCGTGTCATACAACACCTCCACTTGGACCGGGTAATTCCATAGATGTAACAGCACTATGTGTAAGACATCCGGGTTGTAGTTGTCATGGGCGGGGTAGTGCGTTGGTTCGTCCGGCCCCCGCACTTCATACCCCACCTCGTCTGCGTCTTCGTAGAGCGCCTTCCCCGCTGCGTTGCATTGTCTTGAGCCCCAAGCCAGGTGCTTCGCGTTCAGATCTCGAAGTTCGAGAGTTGGTGCTTCGGATGGAGATCAACTTTCGAACAAAATGAGTTCTCGTGATTATCAATAAAAATAAAGAGTATCTCGCTTCTACTGAGCAATTATTAGCCGGTTTATCAAATAACATTTGAGAACAAAAACAGTTATTAAAGTCAGGTTTACAAGATTTACTCGACTGGACAGCTGCTAATCCTGGCAATATTAATTCTAACATATTGTTCGATAAAATTACTAGTATATTCGGCCCGAGTTCTCTGTCTTATAGAAATTCTGAAACCACTATGCAGATCATCTGTGGTAAAAGGGCAGAGTGCATAGAAGTGAGACGGGACCGTATTTAAAAAGAGATCACTAATCCAAATTTAAGAAATACACTAAAGAATGTTCCCCCAAGTCAAGAATACCTGTTCAGTCGTGAAGCCTTGCAGCATATCATAGCTTCCTTAGGTGGATCTCAGATGTAGCTCAACACCCCTTCTTATGTTAGGGAGCCATTCGCTCCTGCGCTCTGGCGCAGAACGGACGTCAACCGACAACGCTCTATGCTAACCAAGCTGACAGCCTGCATAATTTACGGACCGCAGTCTGTAGTAGCAAGTTGTCATCGTCATTGATAGTGGCCAACACCCGCTCCCGTAGCGGTGTGTTTGGTTTTCTTCATTCGTGCCTTCACTGATCGTCTCCCTCGAAGTAGAAGTGTCGTGTTTCGTGGTGTGCGTACGTGATAGCGTCGACAGTGCTGTGTTGTGTTGTATCGCCTTGCTGGGTAAACCGTGAGAAGATATTACACACACATTCTCGCCTCAGAGGCGGCTATTGTATTTTGTGTCCGCTTGTTGCGCTAGGCAACAGCCAGGTACACACCCTCTCGCACCTAAAGCGCAAGGCTGTAGGTGAAATATTTGTAGTACACACCTCCCTGCTTACGTAGGGAGAAATTTTCTTTTGTGTTACACACCGCCACTCGAACCGTCGAAACGGTGACTTTCCGCAATCCCGCGTCGGAATTCATACAACTCGCGGAGTTTTTGCATGCCGCGCACCCCGAGATACAGCTCAGTTCCGATCGAATTGCCTCGTATCCGACTCGGTACAGCAGAGGAGCCACACGGCCTCGTTCGACACCGAAGGCCCGTCATCGCAGGCTTTAGAGTCCGCCTCACCTGCACCTGCGCACGGTGACTCATCCGCACCTGTGTGCGAGTCAATTAGCGGCTTAATAGCCGGCAATAAAACCGCTACGCCGACCGTGTCGGCTTTGTGTGCGACAACTACACCTGCGGGTAATAAACCCGACGTAAATGAGTTCAATAAACACTCAAATACATCGTCTAACGCACCTGCGCCTTCCTTCCGGGAATCGCAATCTATTTTGGGCCCGCGGCCCTTTCGGACTCGGGATCCGATATGGATTGCGAGGAAGCCAGGCATGACGACGGCTTTACCGTCGTCGCGAGAAAAGCGAATAAACGCGCCGCGAAGAGTGATACCGAGCCTAACTCGGGTACCACATCGCCGTCCGTCTCACGGAACCCGGCAAAGAAAGGCGTATCAAACGCCCGAAAGCCGATAGAAAAATCGCTGCCCGCGCATCCCGCGGCGCAAGCCACTAAGACCCCACCGCCAATAATCTTACAAGACAAGGCGCAGTGGAACGATTTGTCAATTTGGATGACAAATCAAAATATTGTTTGCCCGAAGGCACAGACCGCAGTACAAGGTATCCGCGTATACTTAAGCACAGTTAGCGACTTCATGGCCGTTACCAGTCATTTACGTGTAAGGAACATCAGCTTCCACACATACTCCCGCGCGGAAAAACGTCGACTCCGCGTAGTCATAAGAGGCTTGCCTAAGGAATTAGAGACAAGTCACATTTTAAGTGACCTTCAGTCTCAAAACATACCTGTGTTGGAGGTGCATCGCATGCATCACCCCCAAAACAAGAAATCATATGTCTTAATACTTGCCATTCGGGAATTAACTCCAGAAGGCAAGCAGATTTTTAATGTCAAATCAATCTGCGGCCACTCAGGCCTGTCTATAGAGGGACCCCGTAACAGGGGCATCATTGGCCAGTGCCACCGATGCCAGCTGTACAGACACTCAGCCTGTAATTGTTTCGCCCGCACTCGTTGCGTCAAATGCCTCGGGGATCACGGCACTTAGGAATGCGCTCGTACACCCGAAGCGCAAGAACCCCCAAGCTGCATACTCTGCGGCGAGCTGGGACACCCTGCGAATTACCGCGGGTGTGACAGAGCGCCGAAGAGTAAAAAGCGCAGGGGAGGTAAAAAAGGGGAGGTAAAAAGAACGGCCGTAGGAAGGGCCCCGGGACCCCGCAGCCTCAGACTCACGCTCCTAAACCGGCAACTAAACCCTGCGCCTAAAACCGCGCTAAAAACAACGCCCGCGCCCGCTCCGGTCGCAGCGAAACTAGGTCCCTCTGACGGGACTACCGGGCCGAGCCAAAGCCAGAGCGCCGCGTCGGCGCCAAACGCCTGGACGAAACCTCTGCCCATGACGCAGAAGAGCGCAGCCGCTTCACGGCCCGCGCCTCAAATCACAACACCAGAAATACAGGGCTCATCTAACTTCGCCGCCGATTTCTCGTTAATTTGCGGCTTCATGCGCAGCATAAATGTTGCGGAGTTATCAAGCTTAGCGCGCAAAATCCGCGAAGCAAAGTCTCCTCAAGACCGACTCATGGCGACCGTAGAGCACATGAGCGTAATCGACGCGATTTGAACGTTTCAAAGCCTAAAACATCACGCGCCGCGTTGAAAATAAATCATTAATTGTTAGCAATGGCGTCCCATGTAGGTAGAATTAAACCTCGCTCTCTGACTGTCTCGTATTTTAACGCAAACGGTCTTAAGACGCAGTTAGTTGAAGTCGCGAATTTCCTTCGTGATCATGACATCGACGTTATGCTAGTGCAAGAGACTTTCTTAAAACCTAGTATGCGCGATCCTAAGATAGCCAATTACAAATGCATCCGTAATGACAGAGCGACCGCGAAAGGCGGCACTCTGATTTACTATAAAAAGTCCTTGCACTGTATCGCGCTCGATACTCCAGACTTAATTAATATAGAAGCTTCCGCGTGTAGGTTAGCAATGACCGGCCACAGGCCGCTTGTACTAGCATCAGTTTACCTCTCGCCATCCAGACAAATATTAGAATCAGATTTAAAATCTCTACTAGATTTAGGTCGTTCTGTTATACTTGCCGGTGACTTGAACAGCAAGCACGGCATTTGGAATTCCAACGTTAACAACACGAACGGTAATAAACTGTACGGCTTAGCCGAGAGCCTTAACGTAAACGTTATAGCTCCCGAAACACCAACTAGAGTACCGACGCAACTACATCAGCAGCCGGATATTCTAGACGTAGCTATAATTAAGGACGTGTACTTAGCAATAGACTATAGTTACGCTTCACGAACTTGAGTCGGACCACCGTCCGGTCATATTTAAGCTGGGCCAGCCAAATGGTGAGGTCACTCAGACCAAAACCATTGTGGACTGGCGTACCCTCGGAGTCAAACTCGAGAAATCGAGCCGTCGCACACTGCCTACTGGCAGCTGGCACGATCTCTCAAAGCAGAGCCGGTCTCACATATGCCACTCATTAAATCTAACGATAACTCGCTCGCCTTCGACGACAGCGAAAAAGCCGAATGCCTCGCAGACAGTTTAGAGAGACAATGCACTCCGTCTCTCGCGCCTGCGGATCCCGACCACCTGCAGCAGGTGGCCGCGGAACTCGAACGCAGGGCTACTAGGATACCGAACCACTGCCTCCAGTGACTCTCGACGAAGTCACTAAGATAGATAATAAAAATCTTAAAAACCGATCCGCGCCCGGCCTCGACGGCATAAACAACAGGGTGATGAAATGTCTAACTACGCCGTTATTGTGTCTGTTAGTCAGTATTTTTAACGCGCTTCTCTCCAGCTGCTCCTTCCCGGACGACTGGACGGAAGCCGACGTTATAGGTATTCCGAAGCCTAATAAGCCTAGGAACATTCCGTCTAATTATCGCCCAATAAGTCTCCTCAACTCGATGGCTAAGATTTATGAGCGAATGATACTCAGTCGATTAAAAGACTATGTCCTTACAAATAATATTCTTCCAGACGAGCAGTTCGGCTTTCGCACCGAACACTCGTGTACTCATCAAGTGCACAGCTTCACGGAGCACATTTTAGAGAATTTAAGCGACCGCCTTAAGCCTGTAGGCACAGGGGCCTTATTTTTCGATGTCGCAAAGGCATTTGACAAAGTCTGGCACGACGGCTTGTATTACAAGTTATATCACACTAAAGTGCCAGACAGACTCGTGAACATCATACGAGCCTCCGGGTGGAGGGAACGCGCTCCTCAAGCCGCCCTCTCCGAACGGGTGTCCCTCAGGGCTCCTGCCTCTCCCCACTCCTGTTCTTGCTATACACTAGCGATATCCCTAAAGACCCGAAAGTCAATCTTGCGCTTTTCGCAGATGACACGGCCCTGTACTATTCCGATGATTCAACTCCAAGCTGCAGCCGATCGCCTAGGCGAATGGTTCCAGAAATGGAGAGTACAGGTAAACCCCGAGAAAAGTGTAGCGATATACTTCTCAAGGGGCACACCAAAGCCCGCTAGACGACGTCACCCAATCGACAAAAATCAGCTAGGCACGATCACCCTGTTCGGACGGCCTATTCCCTGGGAAAAGAGCGTCAAATACCTCGGGGTCACTTTAGACGCAGCGATTTCGTTCGCTGCACACATTAAAAACATACGCAATAGAGCGGCTTTTATCTCAAGCCGTCTATACCCATTAACTTGCTCCTCAAGCAAAATGTGCTTAAGACACAAACTTCGCCTCTATAAGACTTGCATAAGACCCGTAATGGACTATGCTTGCGTCGCTTTCGCTCACGCGACGGGCAATCAATTAAAGAAGTTACAGAGCGTTCAAAATCGATTCTTGCGAACTGCCACCGGAGCCGGTTGGTATCAACGCAATGTAGATCTTCACAGCGACTGTGAAATGCTCTTAATATCTGAACACTTCAGAGAATTATCACGGCGGTTTTCCGAAAAAGCCGCGGTTCATTCAAACCCGCTGGTGGTTAAAGCAGCAAATTACCGACCAAACAGAAACGCGACCGAACGCAAACGTCGCCCGCGAAGCGTGCTAGACGACACGGACGTCTCAGCTCTTCCTGACCACGATACTGTCAGTCACGATCCAGGCCACACTGTACACACAGTCAATAGCTTTAATATAACACGCACCACGATGCGCGACCGCCATAGAGAGCGGCGCGCAATAGTCAATAATCACACCGCGTACACAAGATTCACCCGTGTTCCAGGGCGGTTCTCACCGCCCAGAGTTACCGACACACAAGTCGACAGTCCAAATGGACGCGCGCAGCCTCCTTCGGACGGTCATTAGACGACTTAAAATATTTAAGATTTTCAAAATCGCGAAAGCACGCAGCGAACGCGACACAGTCCGAACTTCGAGGTTTTTGTAGGAGTTTTTATTTATTTATTTATGTTTGGGTCAAACCAAACCTAGCACGCGGGCCCCTGGCCCGCGAGCACAGTATCTGATGACACTGTAAAAGCCGAGAAGGCTAACAGCAATTACATCACCGAAAATATATATATGTTAGGGAGAAGAAGATCTCAGGCACACCACAATATCAGAACAAAAGACCTTTTAAATCAAATAATTCAAATGTTAAAGATTACAAATTACCTTCACAAAGGAAACAAAACCCGAAATTTAAAACTAATCAGCCCTCTCGTAAAAATTAAACAAAACACAACAACACACCTACCAGTAGTAAACAGAGTTGACTATCAAGTCAAGGAATTCAAAGGGGGTTGTCTAAAAAATTATGTTCATATGTGGCAGCAGCTGGGAGCCAGCAGATACATAGTAAAATTAATTACGGGTGGTCGGATCCCATTCTCAAAGAAACCTCCTTTACAATATCCAGACAACAGTGTGTTAAAGAGGTTCGCCACCAAGGAGACAAAGGACATGACGGACATGATCCTTCAACTAAAACAGAAAAACATATTAGAGGCACCTCCAGACAGGAACCCAGGATTCCTCTGTCGAATGTTCCTCGTGAGAAAGTCAGATTGGGGAATGTATCCCATCTTCGACCTTAGAGGACTCAATTCTTATGTAGCAGTGAAACATTTTCAACTAATTTCACAGATAGATGTAGTAGAATTCTTACAGACAAACGATTGGCTGGTGAAAATAAACATTCATCAGGCCTATTTTCACTTGCCAATCGCAGAGGCACACAGAAGGTTCCTAAGGGTGATGTACGAAAACGAACTTCTTCAATTGACCGTCCTACCATTCGGTCTGTCGTCGGCCCCAAAAATATTCGCAACAGTCTCAAATTGGATAGCGGAGATCCTTCGAGCACATATGTTTGCCGCATAGTAGTGTATCTGGACGATTATCTCTTGGTCAATCAAGACCGTACAGTACTCGTATCACAGGTTGCGGAAACCTTGAAAACATTAGAAGCCTTATGAATGTAAACTACCAGAAGTCCGTTCTGGAGCCCTCTCAGGAGGTGGAATATCTAGGCTTATTATGGAACACCAGAGAAAACAAGGTGAAACTTCCTGTCAAGAAGGCGAACAAAAATAAAGATGTTTCTTTCCAAGGTTTTGAACAGAGGAAACTGTTCTCTGAAAGATGCTCAGAGTTTATTAGGTTTGCTCAACTATGCAAATTATGCAGTCCCCAACCGTCTGGCCGTCTACACTGTCGAAAGATGCAATTGTTTCTGAAAAAAATCAGACAGAACCGATTAAGGGAAAGAAAGAGCCTACCCTTACCTGTTCAATTGGATCTCAGATGGTTGTTGGAGAACATGGCCAACAGTTCAGTACCAATAATGAAAAAGAGTGTCACTCATTACCTGACCTCAGATGCAGCGGATGCAGGCTGGGGAGCAAAGTTAAACAACATTCACATTTCAGGGAAGTGGGCTCCACATCAACAACTTTGGCATTCCAACATAAAGGAAATGTATGCTGTGTTTGCAAGCATAAACAGTCAGCGGATGACGTTAAAAGGATGCGCATATTTTAATAAAGTCAGACAATCGCACTCTTGTTGCATATCTCAGAAATGAGGGGGGGACACGATCTCTTGCACTTCTGAAATTGACAACCAAGCTTCTAAAGCTCACGGACAGACAACAGATTATTCTATCCGCCACCTACCTCCCGAGGAGGTTAAATGGAATCGCGGATCGCCTTTCGAGGGGTCGCAAAGTACCAGAGTGGCACCTTTTACCCCAGGCAACGGAAGCCATATTCAAAATTTGAGGCGTCCCAGACGTCGACTTGTTCGCGTCAAGAAAGTCGGCAGTGGTAGCAAGGTACGTCACATTGGATTTCAAAGATGGTTCCGCAATTTTTTGCGACGCCTTCAGTCGTCCATGGGATAAGCTAGCCTATAGGACCATAGTTTTACACAAATCCTGTTTTTTTTTAAACAATATAAGCTAGCGTTTAACTACAACCCCACCTGATGGTAAGTGGCGATGTAGTTTTAGTTGGTAGGCACACTAGCTTAGAAAAAGCCTATTCACTCTTCTCTTGAAGACACCCACATTGTAATCGGACGGAAAGACTGATGCAGGCAAATTATTCCAGTCCTTTGCTGTACGCATTATGAACGACGAAGCAAAACGCTTCGTCCGAATGCAGGGTATATCCACAACAAAAGGATGGAAACCCGCCGTGCGTCTTGTTGTCCGATGATGGAAAGGGGAAAGGGGAATTAACTCGTGTAATTCCTTCGCACACTCTCCAAAATGTAACCTGTAGAACACCGAGAGACTGGCCACCCGACGTCTGTGTTCGAGACTGGACAAATTGGTAGTAACCAAGTCAGGATCACCGATTAGCCGCTTGGCCCGTCTTTCCACCGAGTCCAAGGCTGCCAGTTGATATTTAGGAGCTCCAGCCCATATGTGGCAGCAGTACTCTACAGCCGACCGGACCTGAGCTTTATATAGGGTCAGAAGCTGTCCCGGAGTAAAGTAACGCCGCACTTTTTCAAGAACTCCCAATTTCATTGCAACTGCTTTAGCCTTAGACTCAATGAACCGCCCAAAGTTAAGGTTCGACGTGATCTCGACTCCTAATAACTGAAGGTAGTGTGCAACAGCAGGAGTAGAACTTTCAAAGAACTTTTTCATTAGTCATGTTTTAAAAGCCATTGCTTTAGCTAAACCTGAAGTAAAGAAGTTACCAATATGGGATACTAAAATATTATATGATTGGTTGTTACATACTGAAAATTCTGGTTCATTATTTGATATATCTAGGCGAACAGCCTTGATCCTATTACTAGCCTCAGGTCTTAGGATTCATGACTTAACCCTCTTATATAATAGTCCTGAAGATCTTATATTGAAAAATGATGAGGTAATTCTGTGGCCTAGGTTTGGGTCAAAGACTGATAACCAAAAAAACAGACAATCAGGTTGGTTGCTGCGGAGGCATTCAGACCCTCAGGTCTGCCCATTCAGACACATTAAGGATCTATTAGAACATTCTCGAAGTAGAAGAAATTCAGATCAGGACATCACAAGTTTGTTTATTTCCCTGTCAGGAAGATTAAAGCCTGCCTCAAGGACGGTGATTGCGGGTTGGATATGTAGTATTTTTAAGGATACTAATATTGATGCTCCACCGGGCAGTATCCGATCAGCTGTTGCCTCAAGAAGCTTGTTAGAAAATAGGCCTATACAGGAAATACTTGACAGAGGTAACTGGAAAAGTATGGCAACATTCAAAAAGTTTTATTGTAGGCCTGTTAACAATAATGACAATGTTAGAACCAGTGTTGATTTATTAGGGACAAATTTTACTCATATTTAAGATCTTTTGGCAAGATTGCCTACTGTTATTAATTATTATTATTGTTTTGTAATATTACATATTACAGGATTAAGATTTGATATTCTTAAGTATCTCTTGTAATATTATTATTTAGAGAATTATTCTTTCTTATTGTTGAGTTAAAGATTATGATAGAACAGAATTTATTTAGAATTTAATAGTACTCTTTTAGGTAATGTTAATTTTTAAAAAAAAAGTTCATAAAATAAGAATTTGTGATTTAGAAACAGTAGTTTCTGTTAATTTTGGTTTTCAATAACATTGTGGATATCTTTTTATGTTATTTTATTATATAATTAAACTGATTTTCATTAAAGCAGTTTTACAATTTATTTTCATCATAGCGTTTGTGCTTACCACCAGCAGATTCTTCATAGTAACGCTGTGTGTTTTAGAAAACACATAATATTACTGTTTTGATTACAACAAAACAGGTATTATGTGTTGAATAAAACACACAGCGTTACAGCAATGTTCTTGCTGGTGAGATGAAGACTCTATGAAGTGACAACTTTGACATGCTTTCTATCTGAGACAGAAGATGAAGCCCGCTGGTGAAAGAAGGAGACAGGTATAAAACCATAGAGAATTCGGTAAGTTTAACCATAGATATTTAATTAAAGGCAACTCACACAACAGCTTTCTTCATAGTAACGCTGTGTGTTTTATTCAATACCTGTTTTGTTGTAATGCAAAACAGTAATATTTTAAAATCTATAGTTGCAAGTGTAAACTCTGTAGCGATTTTGGGTAGGCAGTCATGTGAGGAACTAAACGTTGTGAGGCGGGTTCAGGAGGTTACCTCTTAGTTTAGTACGAATGTCTTAAATGAGTTTGAGGATATATTTAAGGGAATGGGCTGCTTGCCGGGAGTATATAAAATAAATAAAAATATTCACATCGCTCAGTGTAAGAGACTAGATTCGTCCACTGTGTCAAAAAAAACAGCGTAAGGGGGACAATACGGATACAGCCTTACGCCCATCCACACCCACGGGCATATCGTGCAATGTCACTCGCCGTAAAGATCCAAACAAACAACAAAGTTTGCAACTCAGTAACAGCAGGGCAGATTATGTTACTCACTCTGAGATGCGTGATTTGCTACGTGAGCGTGAGAGTCTATGACTTTCATGAGTAACCAATTCGATGATCTGAACGCAGAGGTCAAGGCCGACGATGTCGACACTCAAAAAGGAAAATGAATTCCTTCGTACCGAAATTAACCTTCTCTCTAACCGTGTAAAGTATTTGGACCAATCTTCCCGCGCAGCGAATGTAGAACTTCAGTGTGTAAGGTAGCGGTGCTAGTAGATGGCCATGCATCAGTAGTTGGCCACTTTCCCTAAAAATGCTTATAACAAGAGTTTTATATAACATTTTTTACGCATTGTTAGCTTATAGGCTATTGTGATCATCTGGCAACACAAAAAAATAGACGCCGTCATGTTGGTAGCTGTGATATTCAAGGTGGCGAATTTTGACTTTTGAATCGGTGGTCGTCAGATTAAAACAAGGTAATTTCTTATGTAATTTATTAAGCAAAGAGGTCAATCATTCGAAAGATTTTGATGGCAAATCATGTTATTTTGTTTGGATAATTTGGTTTTAGGATTTATAGTGGGTTTGAGTCAACATGTTTTAAAAATTAAAAATGCATTTTTCCTTACATTATAGTTTGTTGGGGTGGCCCATTAATGGCATCTGTTAGTCAAAATAATTTAATAGTTGCCCGTCCGGGCAACTACTAGGTATTTTCTATTTCAAGTTTATTT
Organism: Luehdorfia chinensis; assembly: GCA_019845155.1. Taxonomy (NCBI): domain Eukaryota; kingdom Metazoa; phylum Arthropoda; class Insecta; order Lepidoptera; family Papilionidae; genus Luehdorfia; species Luehdorfia chinensis. Next base: position 4,484,201 of record JAHVAK010000008.1, on the reverse strand, counting down.
TGCTTCATTATTTTTTATCTAACCTAAAAATTTAATAAAATTAAAATGCATTAACATTTTTTGGGTTTTATTTTTAATTTTCAGTAATGAGCCGGGTGGGCAACTACTGACTATTATTTCGGCCAATTACTAAATCTGTCCATATATTCCATTGTAGGTAAGTACTATTAACTTTATTTTTATTTTTTAGATGCCAGGAAAAAAGGAGCGTTTTTAAGTTATAGTGAAGAGGCCATGACCCAAGCCGTTAACGACGTAAGACTCCATGACACACCGATACGTGCTGCCGCCAAGAAATTTGGAGTCCCTCGGCAGACTCTTGCAAATAAAGTGACCGGGAAATCTCCTCTTGCAAGGAAGATGGGCCCAGCCACTATGCTGACAAAAGAAGAAGAGGAGAGAATATGCCAATGGGTGAACGAATCTGCAGCGGCTGGATTCCCCATTACTCACGAGCAGCTGCTCTTCAGTATTCAGAAATAGTTGAATTATTTAAAACGAAACTGCAATTTTTTTAAGGCGAATAATAAGCCAGGAAAAACATTTTTAAAACTTTTTATGAAGAGGAATAAAGGAATAGCCTCAAGAACCTCGCAAAACTTGACGTCTTCTAAAGCAGCCGTCAACGAAGAAGCAATAAAGGAATGGTTTGGACCAACTTTTCCAAACCATTCCCTTATTGCTAAAAGTTGGAGAAAAATTAAAAGAAAAAGGTTGGGCCGACATTCTCCTTGACCCCAACAGAGTCTTTAACTGTGACAAGACGGCTTTCATGTTAGCACCTAAAACACCCAAGGTCCTCGCAAAAAAGGAGACAAAAACGTCTACCAATATGTTAATGCTGACGACAAAGAGTGTTTTACTGTACTTGTTACAGGAAACGCTGCCGGCACCTTTGCTCCTACGACAATTATATACCCTTACAAGCGAATTCCAGCTGAAATTTCCGACAATTTTCCATCAGGGTGGGGACTGGGAAAAACCGACTCGGGTTGGATGACCTGTGAAGCTTTTTTTGAGTTCATAGCTACAATATTCGTCCCTTGGCTATCCTCTCAAACCCTCATGTTACCTGTCATACTCTTCGTAGATGGACACAAATCGCATTTTTCGTACCAATGCAGCCAGTTCTGTCATGAGAAAGGCATCGTACTTATACCACTCTTTCCAAATGCTACTTACTCATTTGCTGCAACCACTTGACATGGCCGTTTTTAAACCTTTAAAGGTGGCTGGGAGGAAGCGAGTGCACATGTGGCGAATTGAAAAAATTCAAAGCGAGGAGGGGCACGCGTTAAAGAAGAAAGACTTCGCCAAATTACTTAAGGAGGTCATGGAAGAAAGCTTATCCCCTTCCATACTAGTGAATGGTTTCCGCAAATGTGGCCTTGTTCCCTATTGAGAAGAAGGACAACACTGAAAAAATTTTGTTCTTAAAGAGAGGCTTACATTTTCTAAATGAATCAATGCCTGCTGATACCTTGATTGCATTTCAATCTACAATTGGTGATTGGTCCGGTGACACCACTGATAAGTCATTGTTCAACTTATGGCACAGTACCAAAACTGAAGTAGAAGCCCTCCAAAAGGAAGATAGTGATCTAACGCACGAGGATCGGACAGCATCTCCACTTACAGCTGACTTCAACATTCCAGCACCGATTTCCGACTTAGCCACTGCGAACATGGAGCTTGTACATGAACTACCAGGACCACCATCTAGCACAGCTGACTTCAACATTCCAGCACCGATTTCCGACTTAGCCACTGCGGACCTGGAGCTTGTACATGAACTACCAGGACCACCATCTAGCACAGCTGACTTCAACATTCCAGCACTGATTTCCGACTTAGCCACTGCGGACATGGAGCTTGTACATGAACTACCAGGATCACCATCTAGCACAGCTGACTTCAACATTCCAGCACCGATTTCCGACTTAGCCACTGCGGACATGGAGCTTGTACATGAACTACCAGGACCACCATCTAGCACAGCTGACTTCAACATTCCAGCACCGATTTCCGACTTAGCCACTGCGGACATGGAGCTTGTACATGCACAACCAGGACCCTCATCTACTAGCACTGTGCCTAGTCCCTTTAAAAAGCTTTTTTATGTACCGACGGAAGTGAGCAAGGATACAAAAAGGAAGCCAAAGGAAAAATTGCCCACCGTAGCTTTTGGAGAAGATTATGTGATCTACTTGAAACGGAAAATGGAAAAGAAGGAGAATCTCGCAAAGCAGAAGTTAGAGCGAGCCAACGAAAGGAAACGGAAGAAGGCGGAAAAAGATGCATTGGTGGAACAGAAGAAATTGGAAGGAGAAGATCGTAAGCGCCGCAAGTTTCAAGACACCCAAGCCAAAAAAACCAGAAGACATCTGTGTTATTCTTCTGATTCTTCTGACTCAAGTGTTAAAGTCTCATCGGCAGAAAGCGACATTGACGATGAAGAAACGGATGAGGATGATAGTGACAGCAAACTTATCCCTCCGAAAAAAGTGAACGGCGAATTCGTCATCGTTCGTTATGACGGCAGGTTTCATCCCGGAAAAGTTATTACGGCGCTTCCATTGGTCGCTTCAATTTCTGCCATGGCGAGAGTGGGGCGGCTATAGAAATGGCAAGTTCGGCCCGACGTTTGTGAATACGAGTGGAAAAACGTCATCACTACCATAAAGGAGCCTCAGAAAACAAGCAAAACGCGAGACCTCTTTAATGTGCCTGAAATGAAACACTTTAAAGACTAGACCTTTTAACCCTTAAATGGACAATGTTGTTTTTAAACAACATACTAAACATCACAGATAAAATTATCTTTATTTTATTTTTTTGTTAATTTTGACAACTAGTTCTTATTTCTGAACGAATTTTGTACTTTTTTTAATGTTGGCACTATCCAATATTTTTATGCATTAAAAATAAATGAATGTCAAATGTCACTTTGAAGAAAACTTTTCTAGTGGCGCGAAACTAAGTTTTGAAGCTGTGTTCGGACTTTGATAAAATATAATGTAAGTATATAACATATTTTTATTTGCTTGATTATATCTTCAATTACATGTTCATGTTGTAAAACATTGAAAATTACTTGATGCTACTGTCGAATTACGCGAAATCTGGTATGTTGTAGGAAAACTACAATGCGCATTGCCTGCTAAATAAATGCATGTTTGGTGAAGGGTTTTTATTTTGCTTTTCAGCATGCCGCGATTACTAGAAAGCGAAATTACAAAGTATTTAGAAACTCTTGAAGATTCAGAAGATGGCTTAGACGGCTCGGACTCCGAAGTAGAGGATGAAGGTCACTATTATCAAACAGCTCGAGATGTTGTTCGGGACCTTGAAAATAGTGATGAAGGTGAGAATGCCCAGTCTGATGAAGTGGATGCTGATCCTCCTCTCGTAATTGACAACGATCAAAATATGCCAGACCCTCCTATTTTGGAAGCCGGAGAAGCAGTACCCCAGAGTAGATCACAAGGGATTTCTAAGCGACCTCTGGTTTGGCGAAAACGGAATCTTGTTACTGCTGAAGACAGCCTTATTTTTAGGGGAGAAACTCAGATAACGGAAGCATTGATGTCTTGTAACACGCCGTATGATTTTTTTTCATTTTATTTTACATCAGATCTAAAAAAGCAAATTGTAGAACAAAGTAACTTATACGCGGCCCAGAAACAAATATCCAATCCTGAAATTATAAATGAAAATATCCTAAATAAATTCCTAGGCATTCTGATTTACACCTCAGTCATAAAATTTCCAAACACCAGGGCTTACTGGAGTGATAAATTTGGTTATGATCACATAAAAAATACGATGCCGTTAAAAAAATTTGAAAAAATAAGATCCACTCTCCATTTTGCCGACAATACGCTATGCTTACCCAAAGATCATCCAGACTATGACAGGCTATTCAAAATAAGACCTCTTGAGGAAATGCTCAACTGCCAGTTTGGAAAGGTTCCCTTAGACCAAAGGCTTTCCATAGACGAGCAGATGTGTGCAACCAAAATGAGCCATTACATAAAACAATACATGCCCAATAAACCCCACAAGTGGGGGTTCAAATTATATCTCATCTGCAGTCTACAAGGATACGCTCATAGATTTGAGGTTTACAGTGGAGGGGGCTCCAAAAATAACATCTTACCTGGTGAGCCAGATTTGGGAGAGTCTGGAAATACAGTCGTCAGGTTAGCTAGAATGGTACCACGCAATGTGAATCACATTATATACTTCGACAACTTCTATACTTCTGTGCCTCTCGTCACCTATTTAGCTAAGGAAGGAATTTTCTCACTGGGAACAGTAAGAGTAAACCGATTGAGAAACTGCAAATTGCCTGACAAAAACACTATAATGAAAAAGAACGTACCCAGAGGATTCTATGAGGAAAACGTGGCGACTGTGGATGATATTGACGTAAGTGCTGTTGTGTGGAAAGATAACAAGCCCGTTAACCTTCTTTCCACTTACGTAGGAGCAGAACCAGCAACCACAGTCACGCGCTTTGATAAATCGAAGAAAGAGAGAGTTGCTATTCCATGCCCCAAAGTCATCAAGGAGTACAATGCTCACATGGGGGGCGTGGACTTATTAGATTCATTTATAGGTCGTTATCACATCACAATGAAGAGCCGCAAGTGGACCATGCGCTTATTTTATCATTTCCTGGACCTCGCAGTTATAAATTCATGGGTTATGTTCAAGAAGGTAAATAATATAAAAGGAAATGATCAACTTCTCAATTTGGGTACATTTAGACTAGAACTTGCCGAAACCCTCTGCAAATTGGGTCTACCTGCAAATGGCGCTAAACGTGGTCGACCTAGTGGGAGCACAATACAAAGAGAACCTGTAATGAAGAAGTTCCGAGGACCAGCTCAAGCAATTCCTTTGAAAGACGTCAGATTGGATCAGACATGTCATTGGGCAGTTTGGCTGGATAAGCAGCAGAGGTGCAAATTCCCGAAATGTTCAGGATTTACGTTCAAAATGTGCCAAAAATGTCGTGTATCTTTATGTGATACGAAAAAAAGCAATTGTTTTTATAAATATCATAATTTAGAATAAATAAACACATTTCAAAAACAATATCCACTCTTATTTTACCCATACTTGCAAAATGTCATTGAATGCGCAATGTAGTTTATAAACAACACTCACATTATTGCAAAAAAAAAATAGTAAATTCATTTAAAAAAATCTAGACATTTTTTTACTCATTTTTCCAGACAGTAATACATGTCTATTATACAAATATATTTTTTTTAACGTAAAAAAAAATCGTCCATTTAAGGGTTAAAATAATTAAATAAATTTCTTATGAAGCAGTCTATAAGGCTTATTTTTATTTAGAACACAGAATATAACATTGAAACTACTAGTGAGAAAGTGGCCATCTACTAATTTTTCACTTATCTCAAGTGGCCATCTACTAGTAGATGCTACTACCATAGATCCCAAACGGAATCAAACACTTACAGGCTGCTGTCTTAATGCTATTACTTTTAGCCCTGAGGAAGTTTTGTTGAAATTAAGAAAACTAGACCTGCATAAGGGTGCTGGCTCAGACGGTATTCCCTCGGTGTTTGTTTTAAAATGTTGTGAAAGGCTGGCATATCCTCTTTCCCTAATTGTAACATGTCTCTAAAGACTGGTTCATTTCTAACCATTTGGAAAGAGGCTTTAGTGGTACCTATTTTTAAATCTGGCAATAAAAATCTGTCTAATAATTATCTATCTAATAAGACCTATTTCTATCTTGCCTGCCAAAGCAAAATATTCGAGTCACTTCTGTGTTCACTTATGTCAAGGCATTTTAAACACACAATACTTCCCGACCAACACGGTTTCATCAAAGCTCGGTCGACGCTTACCAATCTGGCTTCCTTTGTTTCCGTCACTACTGAATTTGTGGACCGCCGTACTCCTGTTGACGTAATATACACAGATTTCAGTAAAGCTTTTGATAAAGTTGACCACGTTTTACTTATACAAATATTGTCAAACCATGGAATCTCGGGCACTCTTTTAAGGTGGTGCCAGTCGTATCTAACTAATCGTACATTTAAAGTTGTGCTGAACGGTTACAAATCTGATGACCGTGTTGCATCATCAGGGGTTCCACAAGGCTCTAATCTAGGACCTACATTTTTTAACATATTCATTAACGGCGTGCATTCGTCGTTTAAACATTCACAAATATTTTTATACGCTGATGACTTAACACGTTCTCTGCCGGTAGTATGATATCAGTTAGCCTTCTATGGGCTGCAGGGTTCCTTAGATATTAAAAAAAAACCCCGTGAGGTCACATGTGACCTATGCGGCGCTATAATACGTTTAAATAAATATTCGTTACAACGGCGCCGCGTAGGCCACACCTCCGGTCACCCACACCCCTCAGTCGCCAGCCAGCGTTTGTACCGGACGGTTGTGTTGATGCGGAATTGTCTCGTTTTATGTTGATGCGGTTTTGTAACGATAAGAAGAACCATGGATATGTCTAATTTAGATTTCGACATGGAAGACGTGAATATTTCATTAGAAGACTTACAGAATATTGACCTACTTGAAGCTAGTTTTTTGAGTGAGACAAGGATTGCTTTGAATAAAAATCAGTCTCAATCAAATTCAGACAGAGAATATTTGATTCACAATCCAACAAAAGGGCGAAAACGTCGTCGTCGTGTCATCACAAGTGACTCCGAAAGTGAAACGGATTCGGTCACCAATTTCATCACAGAAAATGTAGCCAGTATAGAGCAGACTTCACACGCATATCAAAAATGGTTGCAGCCACGAGGCTATCAACAATCTGTTATAGCATTTACGGAAGCAACTGGTGAGTGCCTATTACATTTCCAAGTTAACCTCTTTTTAACCGAATTTCGATTCCATTCTTTTTCGTGTGTTTTTTTGAAGCCTGATTTTTTTTAACCATACAATATACATATAGCATAATATTCTCATTGAAGTCAGCTTTTTTTATTTTCTTTAATTAAGTAGGTATTACAATAATTTGCTTTAAATGTAATGGGCCCTTCATAGGCGAGCCAGACTTGCACGTGGCCGCTTTTTTAAAGTCAATTTCTATCATCAGGATACTAATATACTATGTTTTGTTATTTTCAGGTATGAAGGAACCGTACGCTAGAAAACTGAAACATACTACAGAAGGAGATTATTTCAAACTAATGGTTCCAGATGATTTATTTGAAAAAATTTCAGCCGAAACGAATTTGTTTGCTGAACAATACCATGTAAGTTCCAAACCTCAATCTCGCTGTAAAGATTGGAAGCTAACTTCAAAGAAAGAGATAAAACAGTTCTTTGGGCTTATACTTTACATGGGTCTAGTGAAACTGCCCCAAATTAACCTCTATTGGAGTAAAGATAGGGTTTTTGGGCAAAGCTTTGCACCCTCCGTCATGAGCCGTAACAGATTTGAGCTAATATTGAGGATGCTGCACTTTACCAATAATGAGGCAGCTGACAAATCTGACAGAATTTTCAAAATACGACCCATCTTAGATGCCTTGAACGAAAATTTCGCGAAATACTATAGCCCTAAAGAAGAGGTATGTATTGATGAGAGTCAGGTTCCTTTTAGAGGTCGCATTATTTTCAGGCAATATAACAAAAGTAAGAGGCAAAAGTACGGTATGAAACTGTTCAAACTCTGCACTACACCTGGCTACACCTGTAAACTGGAGTTATATGCTGGCAAAAATCACGACACGACACGACTGTCAACACAACACCTACAAGGGTAGTAATGTCTCTCTGTGACCACATACTCAACTTGGGTCACACAGTTGCAACCGACAACTGGTACACAAGCATTGATCTGGCCAATGAACTACTCAATAAAGACACACACCTGGTTGGGACACTGAGAAAAAACAGGAGAGGATTGCCGAAGAATGTAGTGGATGCCAAATTAAAACCAGGAGAATTAATAGCAATGGAGAATGAGCGTGGAATATGCGTGTTAAAATGGAAAGACAAGCGGGATGTACTCGTATTGATGCTGTCAACAAAACATTCCAAGGGGATGGCAACGGTTTTAAAAAAAGGCAGACCTGTCCGAAAGCCGAAAATGATTTTAGCATACAATAAGGCAAAAGGCGCTGTTGATTTGAGCGACCAGATGACGTCTTATTCGTCGCCACTCCGCAAAACCGTCAAATGGTACAAAAAGCTGGGTATCGAACTTATTTTGAATACTGCCTTAGTCAATGCATGGGTAATGTACATAGAAAACAAGAATACAAAACTTAGTATAGTACAGTTTAGACGACAACTTGTAGAGTATCTTGTTGATTCAGAAAAAGACGAAACTGAAGATGTTATAGTTGAGAGGCCAAAAAGATTCAGGCATGCACTGCTAAAAAAAGAGGGATCAGTCAGAACGATGAGACGATTCTGTGTAGAATGCTATAAGGATTGCGTAAAAACTTTTGGTTCAAGAGCTGCAAAAAATAAGGCAAAGAAAGTTATAACATATTGTAGTGAATATCCTAATAAGCCACATTTATGTTTGTTATGTTTCAATAAATGTCACAGCTATAAATAAGATTTATGCAAATTTATTTTTTAAGGTTAGAAAAACCATGAGACTGGTTATATAAGTTAAATTGATTCGAACATTTTTGATAATAAACAATCACTGCCATTGATTTCTTCATTTGTTGTTTTTTTTCACACATTTGAATTTTTACTTAATGTTTTCCACAAATTCTTGAATAGGTAAGAACCATATTGGAGGATTGCTCTACAGCGCCGCACCGGTCACATAGTATAGAGAAATGTACGATAAATTTATCCTACGGCTCACAAATTCGTTTCTTAAACCGGTCTGGTCTGAGGTCACCGATGCCCTACGCGGCGGTCTGATACAAGACAGGGTCCAGTCACCGGTGACCTACGTGGCAGAGAACGTGTTAAAAATATTTTAGCCCATTTTCAATGAAAAGACAGACTGAGCTCCTGCAACAGGACCTGGCACGCTTTGAGAACTGGGGCTCTAAAAATAATATGTTATTAAACGTTGGAAAATGCCATCACATCCGATTTACTAGGAAAAAAAATAACATCCCAGATTTTTACTCCCTTAATAATCAGGTACTGAAAAGTGTAGACCTGGTAAAAGACCTCGGGGTCTATGTTGACTCTAAACTTAATTTCAATTCTCATATTGATAGAATTGTGTCTAACAGCTTTAAAACTCTTGGATTTATTATTCGAAATTGTAAACAATTAAAACAAACATCCACAATATTTCTAATTTACAATGGTTACATAAGATCGATTCTAGAATATAATAGCAGCATTTGGACTCCCCTTTATAAAGTTCATAAAAAAAGAATCGAAAGTATACAAAAGCGTTTCCTATGGCATATTGTACACCATTCTAATAAATCTAAAAAACTCCGCTCTTTTTATGATCGACTCAAGTACTAAACTAATTTAATTGAAGGATCGTAGATTATTGATGGACTGTATGTTATTATATAAATTAATCATTAGCCGCGTACCCACCTAGCGCACAGGCTCGCGCGGCAGCCTCGCGAGCCAATTTGGCCCCTATGAGTGGTTGTATTAGGTACTATACACCACTCCATTTTTGGCCCCTTTTAGTGGTAGTCCGAAGACGTTCAAGCAATGGAGAATCCTGCTAGAAAAATATTAAAGATATCGCTACTAAGGTACTTGAAGGTATTAAATACTACGGACGTTAAACTTTAGCTTCCAATCGGATTAAACGTAGGGTCCTGCCACATTATATACACATTCACACTGCACCACAAATTGATCTATTAATGAAAATTGTTTTCAGGAGGCAATGCCGGAATCTTCACAAACTTTGACGTAGACAGACACACAGACTGAAAACGCTCCGACCAAGTCGCAATTGCCGGAGGCTAGGATCGAGGAAGCGCCACTACAACAACAACAAGACCAAGCCTCGGAAGCTAGCATGCCTTCACTATCAGAACCTGCTCGTAAAAAAAACGACATTATCCGAAGAAAACGCAGCCACAGGAAGAAACGGCAGATATCATGCTCGCAAAAGCCCTTTAATGCTTGCAAAAGTCTTCGACCGACATCACCGATCCATACTCTTCATTTGGAAGACACATAGCCAACGAGCTAAGAAAATATGATCCGCACACATTAGCGTATGTTAAGAACGCTATCAATAATATAATTTTTGAAGCCGATATAGGGAAATACACACAACAACAAATTAATACAGGATACTATACACAGCAGTACAGTAATTCCTCTACAATGGACTCATCTGGCACTTCATCATCAGCATCACATACCGCTACGTCTTCGCTTGCCATTACACCATCACCTAATGCCAATGTTGGATTAAAATAAACAATTGACTTTTAAATTTTTCAAATTATTTTTATTTACCTTTACATAATCACTTAAGGCTTCAATAATAGCGTCAGAAACTTCTGGAACTATTCTTGAGATACTCTGCTTCGATACTCGAAATAAACATTGCAAGCTGCTATAAGAATCTCCGGTTGCTAAAAATCTTAAAGTTACGAGTATTAAAACTCGTTCATGCACAGTGATTGCTTCTGTATATTTTGTATCGCACTTTTTGATTTTATCAGACAACAATGAGCACAAATTTTCGAACTCTTGTACGGACATTCGTGTAAAATTATGTACAGTCTGATCATATACTAAATCTCCAAGTAATCTAATAAATCTATATTGGTGGCGACGCTCATAAGTTTTTCTAATATTGACCCATTTACTCCGTCTGGTGGACTTTCATATCCCTTATAATCTCCCACGTAAATCTAAATACACACTTTTTAGAGCAAAACCTATAAAAGTAATTTAGGTCATTATTTTTGTGTAAATCGACTACAGGTTCAGTTTAATTTAATAAACAAAAAATTGGATATCGACATATTCGCCCAAAGTCCCCGAAAATTTAAAAGGGAAATCTGGTCTTATTTATACTCCAAAATATGTATCTAAGAATGTAGAGCACTAAAATTTTAATTAAGTCCCATCTCATTTGACGTCGTAACTGGTTCGCTTTACCTATTCTGGTTTTTTTTTTCTAGTTTTGTTTACTTAGCTATAGATATGTAATTTTTGTATTCAAATGTGTATTTATTTATAAGTTTAGATGTCTACTTCTCTAATTAGTTTTACTTAGCCGTGGCCACCTGTAATTAAGATTGTTTTGTTGCAACTTGTAAAGCTTATATCTTGTTGGTGCCTAAAGAAATAAATAAAATAAAAATAAATGTACTGTCCAAAACCCTCAAGATAAAGAAAGGTTAATCGTAGATCAAACTATATCCGACTCTATTTTATTAACAAACTGTTTTGTTCGCGTTAAGGAAAATAATCGTGTAAATATTACAGTAGTTAATATTTCTGAAGAACCTGTAGAATAAAATCTGACTTATCCTTAAAAATTATGCCTATGAATGATTTAACCAATAGTTCTCAGTCGAATAATTCGATAAATAATATAAAAAATAACAATTAGAACAATTGTTTTGATCGAACTAATGTTGTCTTACTGTATAAAGAAGTGGAGGGTTCGAAACTGCAGACTGTATATTACATTTACATATTATTTTTCCCTAAATATTTTTCCCCTATTGGTTTTTTGTAAATATTTTTAAATTCTTGATAATACACTCAGCGTCACAAAAATCGCACCTCTCTGAGTTTGCGCGAAAAATGGCTGTAATGGCTAGAAACGAATTATATTTATATAAATATTGGTATGTTTGAAATGGGTATTTGAATAGCTTTACATTATTAATAAAAAAATCATGAAATCATTGAAACATTTATCATTATAGAGCGTCAAAAATAAACACTGTCAAATGCTTGTTAGTAAGGACGCTAGTTACACCACCTAAAAAGGGTATAAAAGGGTCGATCTGGATGAAATATGGGCCAGTCGTAATTTAGACTTTGCAGTGAACACACGTGAACAAGTAACCCAAGTAAGAACAAGTAAAGATGGACACCAGCTCTGAAGAAGCCGCTCAAGTGATTGCCCCATTGCAATCGGGGATGCGGCAGTGTGACGTTGCTCGACAGTTGAACCTGTCCCGTTTTTCAGTTCGACGGGTGTTCCAACGTTTTCAGCAGACTGGTGGTTATGTTAGAAAACCGGGATCTGGAAGAAAACGGTGCACATCAGAAAAAGATGACCGTTTCATCGTTACGACATCTTTACGAAACCGTTTTACAAATGCTGTTGAGTTGCCTCGATCGAGCGAAAAGAGTTTAACAGCCCATAGACCTGCTAAAGGTCCAAAACTTACTGCACAGCATCACAGAGATCGCCTAGAGTTTGCTCGCAATAATTGCGAGTGGACTCTAGAACAGTGGCGGACCGTACTCTTCTCTGATGAGACGAGGGTCTGTCTCTTCTGCAATGACAGACGTAGAAGGGTCTACAGAAGACAGGGGGAGAGGTTCACACAACCCTGCTTCGAAGAATCCGTCGAATACGGAGGTGGCTCGTGTATGTTTTGGGGCGGCATTTCCGTCGACGGGAAAACGGAACTTGTGTGCGTTTCCCGGACTCGGAGTGGCCGTGGGCAAGGGTTTTTAAAATTATTAATTTGCAAATTTGTACATACCGTCTTTTTCTTTAATTTCTCTTTCGTCTCGTTATAAAAGTAAGATTCAATTAAAATTCCTGAAAGCTAATGAAATTTCCTTTCGAATGATACCCTCAAACCACAACATTGCCATTGGCCTGTTGTTTTAAAATAGTATTTAAATTATTTTTTTCGGATGTGCGATTTTTTTGACGCCGAGTGTAGTATAGACATCTAGCGGCACCAACAAAAACTATCGCGGCGTCTTAACGTCATCGCTAGTCACAGCGTTCGATCCATGACAGCCGGATGTTTCGCGCCGTATTTATTGTTATTTTCGTGTGCAATTTGTTAAGAGCAAGCCGAAAGATTAATATTGGAAAGGTACGTAATCTTTTACAATTATGAATAAACATTAATTGTATCCTTTATATTAGAGTCTGAAGTGTGAATGCATGTCATTTAACATGACAAACAATAAAAAATATATAAATAAGGGGTCATGCCATTTACTGATTCTTAAAACGACTAAAGATTGAGTAGTTGACATGTGCTGTCAACTAATGGATTTTCATGAAATTTATTAATATCGTATAATTTATGTGTCATCTTGCTGCTTATACATTAAATTACTCTATTATATCTTCGATCGATCATCGAGATTTAGGTGTCAACTATCGAATTATTTTTCTTTCGTTTTGTAGATACCACCAACAAAAGGAAATTTTAGGAATTATACACAAGAGGCTATGGAAGCAGCGGTAGAAGATGTGCGTTTACATAAAACTCCTTATAACACTGCTGCAAAAAAATTTAACGTACCAAGGATTACACTAAAGTACAAGGTTGAAGAAAAATATCCAATTGACCAGTAAGTCAGTTTTAAATATATTAAGCGAGTGTATATACTGAATTTAGCTGTAAGTGCGTCAATAAAATAACATTGTTGTAGATATGTATTTACTTCCTAATTTTATTTTTAGAAAAATGGGGCCACCAGCCGCATTGAGTAGAACAGAGGAAAAAATTATTGTAGTTTGGGTTTTTGAAATGGCCCGTGCAGGATTTCCCGTCACTATGAAGGAGGTTGTCTTTAGTGAGCAGCGTCTATTAACAGAATTAAAAAGGCCGAACCCGTTTAAAGACAATTGCCCAGGAAAATCGTGGATGAAAGGATTCATGAAGAGGAATCCTGGAATAAGTGTTCGTGTGTCTCAAAACCTTACAAGATCAAGAGCTGTTATATCCAAGGAGCAAATTTTAAATTGGTTTAAAGAAGTAGAGACATTTTTGGATCAGACTCAACAAAAAGTCGTTTTACAAGATCCTAGAAGGATCTTTAATACAGATGAAACTGCTTTTTTTTTAAATCCGAAGGGTGGTAAAGTTTTAGCACAAAAAGGGGACAAGACAGTATATCAGCAAGTTAATCCAGATGAGAAAGAATGCCTAACCGTCCTTATCACAGTAGCGCATCTGGTGCTATACCTCCTCCAACAATTTTGTTTAAATATAAAAGAATCCCACAAGAAATTGCGCAGAATTTTCCTCCAGAATGGGGTCTGGGAAAAACAGATTCTGGTTGGATGACTTGCGAGGCGTTCTTCGAATTTATTGCCGACATTTTTCATCCTTGGCTGAAGAAAGAAAGTATTCCTTTGCCGGTCATTCTTTTCGTGGACGGGCATGCGTCTCATCTAAGTCTACAAGTGAGTCAGTTTTGCGAAAAAAATGGCATCATCCTCATTGCCCTGTACCCCAATGCAACACACCTATTACAACCAATGGATGTTGCTGTATTCAGAGCTCTGAAAGAGCATTGGAAAAAGAGGGTACACGAATGGAGAATATCTAATTTGGAAGCTCCAATCTTAAAGAAAAAAGATTTTCCAAAATTTCTGAAAGAAGTGATCGACACTACACTGAACGCGACAATCTTCGCAAATGGTTTTAGAAAATGTGGGCTATTTCCGTGGCACCCGGAAATAGTCACTGTTCCATTAAACAATGAACACCTTCATAATCAAGTCACAAATGTTGAGGTACGTAGAAGATTTTTAGAAGAAGGGCTTCGGTTTCTCAATCAAAGTATTCCCCAAAGCAAGCTCATTATATTTTGCAACGGAGATAAAAATGAGTTAGACGAAAAAGATATCTCACTGTTTGAACTGTGGCAAAGTACAAAATCAGAAATAGAAAACGGTTTGCCAAATTCCTCTGTTGTTATCCCTGAGCCTACCGCAGAAAACAGTGAAGATACAAATCTTTTATTTAACATTATACCGCTCGCTTCTGGTGGCAATAACGAGTGGCAAAACCAAAGCACAGCCCATAACAACCGGCCATCTAAAAACAACTCTCCTACGATTTTTGAACCATATTTTGAAAATAATATGAACCTTTGCCCCTGATGCTCTACCGCTCGCTTCTGGTGCCATTTGCCAAGCTGGACCTTCTTCAGCGCCCGCGGTTTTCCCTAGCCCCTTTGCCCCTGATGCTCTACCGCTCGCTTCTGGTGCCATTTGCCAAGCTGGACCTTCTTCTGCGCCCGCGGTTTTCCCTAGCCCCTTTGACCCTGATGCTCTACCGCTCGCTTCTGGTGCCATTTGCCAAGCTGGACCTTCTTCAGCGCCCGCGGATTTCCCTAGCCCCTTTGACCCTGATGCTCTACCGCTCGCTTCTGGTGCCATTAGCGAGTGCAATAACGAAACCATAGAAACTTCAGTGTCTGCGGAAATCCCCAGCCCCTTTAAAAGACATTTTTATTATAAGAAAAATAAAGAGGAACCAGACAAAAAGAAAAATAAAAGATCCATAAAAGAAAGAATGCCTTCTATAGTTTCGGGACACTTATGTCAAGAATATTTTAAAAAGAAGTTAGCAAAAAAGGAAGAATTAGAAAAATTAAAAATGGAACGTGCTGCCAAAAGACAAAAGAAAAGAGAAGAAAATGAGAAAACAAAAAAGGGAACATTCAGAAGCGTAAGAAAAACACTGAAAAGAGGATGCTTAATTTTGACGATAGTTCTGATTCAAATGTGGATGGTGTTTTTGCTGACAGTGAAAGTGAGTCTGAAAATGAAAGTGATAGAGAAAACATTAAAAAAAAAACTTAATAAACCAGTACAGAGAAAATTAGGAGAGTATGTAGTATTTTCTTACGAAGAAGAGTTGTTTCCGGGGGTAATTACTCATGTTACTAAAACAGCTGCTACTATTTCGTCAATGCAGAAATGTGGGAGACTTTGGAAATGGCCTGAAAAAGTGGATCAATTGGACTATGAATGGGAATATGTGTTGTTCGATATTGACGAGCCATTAAAAATGAGTCAGACAAGAAATGTATACTCGGTTCCCGAACTAGAATATTTATGGAACTAAGTGACTGATATAAAATTACTGAATATTGATTCTAAACAGGATCGCTCATTTCCAGCTGTCAGTATGTATAAATATACGTATATATTTTTAGGTTTACAAATACATATATAGGTTCAGTCAGTTGTATCTCATAACATTTCATTTTTGTGTACATCTTAATTTAAACATACTATGTCAACTACTGAAAATAACAAGTGTCAACTACTACATATTTTTGTTTTTACTAGGTGTCAACTACTAAGTTACTACCTTCATTTTATTAAAAAATATATAAAAAATACGCATTAGTTTTATTTATACAATTCTTGTCATATTCTGAAAGTGTAATAATTTGCGCAACTATTACCAAGTAGAAACTCCCTATAAGATGATTTCATACCAAACTATGTCTATAGACATACTAATAAACCCTTAAGGTGTCATCTACTGGATAGTTTACCTTAGAGGAACTCAGTAAAAAGATTAGCAGTTCAGCATATGCCCTATATAAACTTTCCCCGACAGTCAACTAGTATTTAAAATGCAAAAACGTTGTATACGCGTTATGTTTAAACTACAAGCGACAGACAGCTGTAAGCCACTGTTCCTAAAGCGCAAAATTCTAACACTTCCGTCGCTGTATATATTAGAAATTGCGCTATTTGTAAGGAGTAATCCTCATTTATTTCCACGTTTATGTGACATTGTACCTCGAAATCGACGAAATGGAGAAAGAATTTGTTTACACCCTGCGAAAACGGCATTAATGCGCAAGAATGTTATATGCATGGCACCTATAATTTATAAGGACATGAAAAAATTTGATTTGTTTTTGTTTAAGAACAAATTTAAAAGATTTTTAATTGACAAATGTTATTATAATATCAGTGACTTTCTTAATGACAAATTGTGATATGGCTAATTAGTATTTGTATGTTTGTAATTGTGTGACATTGTATAGTAATTATTAATTTTAATCTAATTATTACTTCATGATAACAAATAATTGCATAAATTGATTAAATTTAATTGATTGGAATTTTTGCACACCGATGCCGGTAAAACATGTTGGTTCTATTTTATATTATCCACAAATCATATATGCACGCGTTGTAATATGTTTATGCAAATAAAAGTATATTTATCTTTACTCCAATCCTAGATCATGAAATTAAAACAACCTCGCAAAATCCTATCCATGTTTAATCCTATAGATTCCTTGAAATACACAAACACGAAGTACATACCACAAATAAATAAAATGTTAGACGAAGGTATCGTTACCCCTTCTATATCTCCTTGGTCCGCTCCTATTTGGAATTTCCCGAAGAAATTAGAGGCTTCAGGCCAACGCAAATGGCGTGTAGTCATACATTACCGTAATCTAAATGACATTACAATTGGCGATACGTATCCAATTCCTAACATCACCGAAACACTAGACCAATAAGGAAAATCCAAATACTTCGCGACTCTCGATCTTTCATCCGGCTTTCACCAGATTCAAACGTCACCTGATGATGCATCTAAGACGGCTTTTAGTGTCCCAGAAGGACATTTTAAATTTAAGAGGATGCCGTTTGGCCTCAAAAATGCTCCAGCAACCTGCCAGAGGCTCGTGAACTCTGCCCTTTTTAGTCTACAAGGTACTCAATGTTTCGTTTACCTTGACGACATAGTCATTTACTCACACGACTTTTCCTCACAAATTCAGAAGCTGTCTAATGTCTTTGACAGGCTACGAAAATGCAACCTCAAACTCCAATCGGACAAGTGTGAGTTCCTTCACAAAGAAGTAGCTTACCTCGGTCATATCATAAGTGACAAAGGAGTAAAATCAAACCCAGAAAAGCTAACAGCTGTCCAGAATTTTCCTACTCCGAAATGTCCTAAAAATGTTAAATCCTTCCTTGGCCTCGTGTCATAAAATCGGCGTTTTATTCCCGATTGCTCGAAAATATCTACACCTTCATCAGACCTTTTAAATAAAGGACCTCCTTTTAATTGGTGTAACGAACACCAGCTTGCTTTCAAAATCTTGAAAGAAAAACTAACTACGGCTCCGGTTTTAATTTATCCACACTTCTCCAAATCTTTATTCTAACCTGCGATGCCTCGTAAGTATGCAATTTCTATCCTCTCCCAAGGTGAAATTGGACGCGATCAACCAATCGCCTTTGCGTCTAAAAGTAGCGCCGTCTGCCACGAGCTTCCAGTTTTTAACACCATTTTATGTCGATTATGTGTCGACAGCTCATATACGGCCGCTTTCTATATTCAATCGCAATCCTTTAGTTGCTATCCGAGATTGATAATTCAATCCATTTCCCACTATTAGCATTTCAATAACCAATCGACAGATCAGTATGGTGAACTATTTTTTTAAACCATCTTTGGGAGGACGGATTGGATATTTAGATTGGTATTTGTATGAAAGTGACAGTTAAGCGTTTTCTGTCTTTGAATTTGACAAATCGATTTTTGACATTAATCCATCTTTATTTACGGTCCCTACATTTTGACCGATTTTTTGTGTGAAGTGGTGTGAAAATGGATTTATTTTCAGGTAGCGACAGTGATTTTGAAGTACTAGCTCAGTTATCGGATTGGGATGATAGCGACAGTGAACGAGTTGTTGATGAAAACGTTTCGGCGAATAAACTTTATGGCGAGTCTAAACGACGCAGAGTTTACATTTAGATTTAGAATGAATAAAGAATCTGTAGTATCAGTTTTAAACGAAATAATGCCATTTATCAATATGAAATCAAGACGGTAAGGAATTCGTTAATATTTGAAAAAAATCCTTATTAACCTTAAACTATATATTAAGTTGTATACCTACTTAAATATTTGTTATTTTCAGGAATAATGTTTAATATTTTCGTTCTTTTATTTCACGCCAGTGATTCCGCGTGCAGGTCGGCGAAAACGAGTGGTTTCCGTGTGGTGACAACACGCGACTGACGAGAATAAAGGGTGCAGGCAGTGTTGCCACTTTTTAAGTTGGGAAAATGCTAATCTTTGGTCCAGATAATGCCAATCTCTTTCCAAATAAATGACTATTTTAAAGGTGTCGAATACGTTATTTGTGAAGATAAGTTTTATTTTGTATAGTGATAAAATGGATAAATAAAAATAAATAGGCTATTAATCAATCGTAACATAGTTATTATTAACTTCGAGAAACTATAATTAAAAAAAACCCACAAAACAAAAATATAATCAACCAAAAAAAAATAAGTAGACATTATTATAAAAAATATCAATATTCGTCATCATCCGTTACTCCAACTGAAAATCCTTCATAAAAACCGTGGTATTGTGTTGGAATGATGCCTTGTCTGCACAAATCTTTAAATCTTCATATTTTTCACGGGAAATAGGCAAGAGTTTGTCATATGCGTTTTTCAACTGACACGGGTAGTCTTTTGCCTCTTCTGATTACACTCATTATTTTAAAATCATTATCGTCCAGATCATATTTAAAGTATATATGTTTATCGTCTTCTTTGCGATACTGTAGCCATCTTATTTTAAGCCAGTTGACAGCATTGCCATCACAATCCACCTTAGCGTTCTTCACCAAAATTGTTTTCAGGTATTTAATATCTACAAAGTCTTCTGTTCCCATTTCATGGACGTCATATGGATTTTTCTGGGAAGCTTTTCGTATAATGGTATAGAATCCGGATGGATGAAATATCGGTATATTATTCTTAGCCAGCTCAATAGTCGCGTGAATGTTATCTGCTTCCATTTGACTGTGCCCAGGTTTTCTGGGCACAGTCAAATGGAAGCAAAATTCTTTTGATTAATGTCTGGTATATTGAAAGCTTCAATGCAGTACAGTAGTAGAGCTGAAATATATACGTTACGACATTGTCTCGTGCATGTATCGGACATAAATGTAATGGGTTTACCATCAGCTTTAATTTTCAGATATTTTAACAAACATGACCCGATTTCAACCGCCCCTTTCTTTCCAATACCTTCATGCCAGCAATAACAGAAAACGTTACGCTTTTCTGTCTGAAAATCCAGCATTGTAAAATTGTACATTGCTATTCGGCGTTTGTAGTAAATTTGCTTAGATGACGACGATGGGCAGTTACAAATAGCTTCAAAGTCATATTCAACAAAATGTATATCTTCAGATTGAGCTAAAATTTTTGCTTTATCACGATGTTGTCGTACAGTAATTGTTTTTTAGATGCTCCTCGTACTCTTTTTTTGCGTCTCTTTTTCTTCTGCGTTCAAATTTTGATAAGTAAAACATTTGTCACATAAATCTTTCCGTTGTTTATAGAAACCAATATTGAATTCTTTATTAAAAACCGTACGGTAATAAGCAATGTCAACCGGATCTCGTTGCTCTTTACAACATTTACTTTTATAAAGGTCATATATGATGGCGACATTCAGGTTTTGATCTAAGAACTCTTTTTTTATATCTTTTCGTGCATAGTGAGCTGGCATTCGGGGAAAAGATTTAATATGGTCACGTATGAACTGCCTGGTTTCTTCCAATTTCTTATTGTGGGGTATATGTTTGCCTCTCTTATCGGCCTCAACAACATTAATTTCTGCAAGTTTTTTGAAACAAAATCTTAAAAATGTTTCGGAGATACTCAAAGTTGCTAAAAAGAACTTTTAACATACTTTTTCCTTTTCAGTAGCTCCTTTTTTTTTCAAGAAATATTTGTTTGTCATTTTTCTTTTACTGTCTAAATTAGCAGTTAGTTTTGTTTGTGTAGGCACTCGATTTACTAAGCTCACAATATACTGCCTTTTTTGATTAATATTATCAATATTCCAAAAAGATGAAAATACTTCCAATTGCTCTTCTTCGCTAAATTTGGTCGCACAGTTTTCTCTACATATCCCCATACACTTCGATTCTCCCATTGTTTTACCTGGTCTTACACTACCCTTACGTGAGAGGTAAGGTTCACCTTTTTGCCTTTTGTTTTTTCTCAAATTCTTCTTCCATTTACTGGGCTCCGCTTGACCTCTGCGTTTGCGTTTACGATTTTGATGGCCAGGAATAACAGATTCTACCCCAGCAACGTCCGTAGTATTGTTTTCTACGTTTATGTCAAGCGTTTGATCATTGACAGAACGTGAAAAGTTTTGGATCATAACATCATTTATTTCACCATGGTTTCTTGTCTCAGAAGTCGAAAAATCACTAGATAATAAGATGCATTCATCAGGTGCAGGCACGCCATCATTACTCGAATTTGTTAAAATACACAAATCCTCATTTAAATGAATCAGCGATACGTTTAGTTTAGGTTGTATTAAGTAGAAAATAAATTAAATACGCCGTGTTAGCTCAAGGGCTAGGCGCTCGCTTTAAATTTCATTGTAAGCGACTGACCTGGGTTCGACTCCCGGTGCCGGCACCACTAAAATTATTTATTGCAATTTTATGTGCTGATTTACTACGTGCTCGGCGGTGAAGGAAAACATCGCAAAGAAACCTGCATGTCTGAGAAATAAAAAATATTTCGAAAACATTTTTAACTGGTGGTAGGATTCCTATGCAGGAATCCGTCTAGGTAGGTACCACCACAGGGCCAGTTGAAATGAAATGGGAACAGAAGACTTTGTAGATATTAAATACCTGAAAACAATTTTGGTGAAGAACGCTAAGGTGGATTGTGATGGCAATGCTGTCAACTGGCTTAAAATAAGATGGCTACAGTATCGCAAAGAAGACAATAAACATAACTTTAAATATGATCTGGACGATAATAACTTTAAAATAATGAGTGTAATCAGAAGAGGCAAAAGACTACCCGTGTCAGTTGAAAAACGCATATGACAAACTCTTGCCTATTTCCCGTGAAAAATATGAAGATTTAAAGATTTGTGCAGACAAGGCATCATTCCAACACAATACCACGGTTTTTATGAAGGATTTTCAGTTGGAGTAACGGATGATGACGAATATTGATATTTTTTATAATAATGTCTACTTATTTTTTTTTGGTTGATTATATTTTTGTTTTGTGGGTTTTTTTTTAATTATAGTTTCTCGAAGTTAATAATAACTATGTTACGATTGATTAATAGCCTATTTATTTTTATTTATCCATTTTATCACTACAAAATAAAACTTATCTTCACAAATAACGTATTCGACACCTTTAAAATAGTCATTTATTTGGAAAGAGATTGGCATTATCTGGACCAAAGATTAGCATTTTCCCAACTTAAAAAGTGGCAACACTGCCTGCACCCTTTATTCTCGTCAGTCGCGTGTTGTCACCACACGGAAACCACTCGTTTTCGCCGACCTGCACGCGGAATCACTGGCGTTAATATTTTCGTTCTTTTATTTGTAATAATATATATGTATATATACATACATATATATATCGTCGCTTTGCCTGCAAAAACCGACAAACATTTTTTTAGCGAAAATGAACTTTGTGCATCATTTGATAGAATTTACGAAGCCAGATGTACCTTATAATCCCTTTTTGTATTATTTCATCTGGTTACAAAAATAGCAAAAACAGCTTTGTATTTTTATTCAAAACATGGATGCAGAAAAACCCTATGTGACCGTTAACACATAGCGGATGTTTATTATTATTATGACAACCACACTTTTTGCGCCTTTGGTAACACATAGCTGGTTTGACATTAAGTAAAGTTTGTCATATAATTGTAAATTTGATGTTAAAGTACAGTGTCATTATAAAAAATTGTAAGTAAACTATTAGTCATCATCATCATCATCATTTCAGCCTATTACAGTCCACTGTTGAACATAGGCCTCCCCCATAGATTGCCACAAAACACTGTCCTGAGCCACCTGCATCCATCGACTGCAATCAATATAATTATATTATATTATGATTACGATATTCTAACCCCTAAAATTATAAATGATTTACGCGGTTAAAAATTGTATAGAAATACAGATGTATAAATGTGCTTTTGCAAAGTATATCTAACATATTACGAACACTTTACTAGTAAATTCTTCTGTTTTCTTAAACTTATCTTGCTAGAACGCTTCAGTCTAAGTATATTGCTTTTCTTATCCGCAGGTTTGCTAGTTAAAATGAAGCGCTTTAGTAGGACAAGCCAACTTATATCCATGGCTAATATAGAAAACCACATAAGTTACGCAGCGTCTAACGTTAATGAAGATATTTCTAGTTCTTCCTTACCTTTTCAATCTACTTCTTCTGTATTACATAATCTTACTAATGTCTTAATTCCTGAAAAAACAAATCCTTCCGATTTAAATCAGCACGCAGAACAAGAGCCACGTTTTACTTCACCAGACACCAAAAAAATAACCGTTCTTAAAAACAAACGGTTTCTAGTTCCAAACTCTAACGAACTTTATGCGCACAGCTTTTTATTTGACCAGTCAAATCTTCAACAATCTAATGTAGGAGACCTCTATATTACAAGTGATCCTGGAAACGAATATTCAATATCTGTAACACAAAAAAGCCCTGAATACACTCAAAAAATAATACCTGTCTTAGACTCCAATTTATCAGTTGTTTCCACAAAAACGCCTGCTTCATCGTATTTATTATTGAATCCTGAAACAGGACTTTTAGGAAATATACCTAATGAAGAGTTAGATGAAAAAGAACACTTATAAAATATCTCTGCAATTAAAGACCGTCGAAAACTCAACTAAAATTTACGTTTGCACGGAAAGCGATACGAAAGTATTAAAAAAGTAGATGGCACTCCCATTATTATATCAAAATAGGTACAGGTTAGAAATGTCAACAAAAGGCGTAAAGATGTATTAATTTCGGAGAAAATAACACATAAGCGTAATTATGGTATTTATTGTTATTTGCCTACAGAAGACGGAACAAAAGTAAGAGTGTGTAGAGAGTTCTTTTTAGCAACACTCGATATAAAGAAAGACGCTTTTTCTGACTGAGCTGCTAATGAAAGCAACCCAGTCAGAAAAAGCCAAGCACGATTCGTCAATGTTCCACGGCCTACCACTACTTTACGAAGTTCTAAGCTTCTGAAGTCAGATTCTGTGGAAAATGGTTACAGGAGATTCCCAAAGTCCCCAGCCACTACTGTCGCTCTTCGTCTTCCAGAACATATGTCATATGCTTTGCAGTCGTATACTAAAATGCATAGTGTGTACGTATCTTGGTGCATCCCTACCATTTGTACAAAGACAAAGTTCTCAGAGATTTTAGAATCACATAAAATTTAAATTTTTAAGCCGCGTAAAGACCAGTGTGATACATGTGTTTCATATAAAGAGGGCAATATAGATGAAGAGTCTTACCATGATCATATAACAAGAAAAAATGAGGCTCGTGATGCTAAAAAGCGATCGATATCTGAAGCGTCTGCTGAGCAATGTGTCGCTACAATGGACCTACAAAGTGTTCAACTGTGCCCTAAATTACTGGTATCAGCACAGTATTACAAACAAAAATTACAAATACACATTTTTACAATATACATAAACA
Organism: Luehdorfia chinensis; assembly: GCA_019845155.1. Taxonomy (NCBI): domain Eukaryota; kingdom Metazoa; phylum Arthropoda; class Insecta; order Lepidoptera; family Papilionidae; genus Luehdorfia; species Luehdorfia chinensis. The sequence continues at coordinate 4,459,729 of JAHVAK010000008.1, read as the reverse complement.
ATAATAAAGACGTATTTGTTTTATATGGCACGACGGAGATGGGGGAGTGACCGCAAATGAATTTGTTTCATGTATTATAGCTTTTATAAGAGAACAAAAAAAAAGTTTTAAGAAGATCACGCTTATTTCCGACGGATGTGCCTATCAGAATAAAAATAAAGTGTTGGCTAGTGCGCTGAAAAGTCGAAATTGAACAATTAATTTTAGGAAAAGGTCACACTATGATGGAGGTAGATAGTGTTCACTCCACACTTGAAAAAATGTTCAATCCTACATTTTATACCCCAACAGATTATGTGACCAGAATTAGGCAAGCGAAACCTGGTCAACCTTATATAGTCTATCATATTGATTACAAATTCTTTAAAAATTATGAAAATTTGCCAGGTAACTTTTCTTCAATTCGTCCTGGCAAAAGAACTGGTGATCCTACAGTGACAGATATAAGGGGACTATTGTATAAAGAAGGGGAAACTTATTATAAGCTACGACATACAGATTCTTGGATGCTGCTCCCACAGCGCCGGAAAATGGATTTACAGCACTCTCTTTCAGATTTATATTTACAACCAAAAAAGATCGATAGAAACAAGTTTGAACACTTACAACAACTTAAAGCATTTATGCACCATGATTATCACGCATTTTATGAAGGCCTCAATGTTTGATTTGATTGTTTTTTTTATTATTGTTTAATCTATTAAAATTGTAGTTTTCGTTATTATTTTTCAAAGACGTTATTTAAAAAAAACTGTCTCAACTAGGATCGATATTTAGTTCATAATTGACTGAATAATATAAGTAGTAGTTCGTAGTTCTTGACATTTTAAGAATAATATTAAATTTTTAATAGGTTAGAAGTTTTAAGATTGTCTTCACCATGGGATATTTAAGTTTTTGCGTACCAGGTGCCATAAGTAATTCACTGTGTACCGCTTACGTAAACGTATGAATAATAAATATTTTCTCGCAGTTATTTCTTTTATGTAAAATTCTTGTATACTTTTTAATAATATTCACCTTATTTATATTCGATAAAACCGCTATGTACTCGTATTTATAATCATATTATGTTTATTCTCTGCTTTGGCTCATGGTTGACTGGGAGAGAATTATGTCTATTATATACTATTAAGTCTGCCATATGTACCACTAGTGCACAAAGTTTAAATAAATAAAGAAATTATTTGAGGAAGTGTTTACAGGGGACGAATCCTCAAAAGACCCGTTTAGCGACGACGATGGAGAACGAATTATGACTTTGAAAACAACGTCGATGTCGCGTCGTCCGGCTCCGACGTGCAAGCTCTGCCAGAACAAGCCAGCATTGCCACTAGCAGCAGTGAAGATAGACCCGCATCTCCACCCTCCACAAGCAGGAGTCATGCGAATACTTGCTTCTACCGTCGGGCAATGAGTGGCTAGACGATTTTGCAGATTTTCCTAATTTGGTTTTGACAGGACCTCAGTAGGTATAAAAATTGATATAAGTGATAGACGTTCACCTCTTGATATTTTTCTTCTTGTTTTCCCTCCACATATTATAGACATTATTGTTGAGTGTACTAACAAATACGGTGAAAAGTAGACACGACCCCACGCAAGACAGTCGGAACAGAACTTTCAAACCAACTATCCAATAAGAAATTCAAAAGTTTTTAGGTATTTGTCTGTTATAAGGTCAAATTAGTATACGAATAAAACGGAAAACTGTTCATCCAATCTGATGTTTTGTAGTATCACCCAATATTTCAGTATGTTGTAGATTGTAGATTGTAGATTGCAACGGGCCGGTTTCCGCAACTCCACGTCTAGCGCGTATTTTGCGTGTAGGCAGGAACGTTGTGTTCCTGTACATTAAAGTGTTGTGTACAATAAAGTTATATTTAATTTAATTTAATTTAACGTTGTGCTACTCGAGCCAACCAAGCTCCTTCAGAATGGCCATTCATGGGCCGCCGTTTCGTCCGTCTCCATACAGGCTCTGCACAGAGGGCTGTCTGTAACACCTAAATTAAACAGATGTTTGTTAAATGATCCATGTCCAGTTAAGCACTACTGATCGTTCTGATTTGGGGTTTATTCAGACGAAGTAGCGCCTTGGAGATGCGACTGTTGATAACGGGCAAAGCTGTCTTTGCCTGTCTGCACTCTGGGTGATTCGCCCAGATTTGTACATGTTGGTTCCTGGTGCGCTTACAGACTAGCGAACGAACATACCTGAAGGGAAGTGGCAGTATAGGTTCTGGACCCACAGCAAACTGGTTAGAGCCTCCTCGTGCAAGTTCGTCGGCCGCGTCGTTGCCCCTAGATCCGCTGTATCCCTTAATCCATTGTAGGGCGATTTCATTGAATTGACATACCTCATTTAATTTCTGGTAGCATTCGTAGATGAGCCCTGAATTTATAACATTACTATTGAGGGCCAGTAGTACCGCCATGCTGTCGGAGAGTATTCGGATGGAATAGTCTTTTACTTTCCTTTCAGCTACAGCCGATGCTGCGTGAATAATACCCATACACTCTGCCTGAAACACTGTATTGTGGGCACCGAGTGGTGTGCTTATTTGTATATTTAGGTCCTCTGAAAAAGTTCCAGAGCCTGTACCTGACCCGGTTTTGGAACCATCTGTGAAGATTCTAAGTTCCCTAGGGTTTAGTCCTTCAGTACGATGGTCCTCGTGTAATTGTATTTTGTACTTCTTGTCGAATACAAATTGCTTTGGGATCCTATCATACACAGCCTGTAGAACGGGCATTTCTGCAAACAGTTCTGTAAGTATATTGGTATGTGGGATCTTGTTATTACTCCAGAGATTCAGTGTTTTGAGCCTTATGGCTGCCAAAGCTGCTTCCTGTTGGATGTGTAGGTGCAGCGGTGGCAGGTCCAGCATGGCTTCTAGGGCCACTGTGGGAGTATTTCAGTATGTTATGCCAGGACATTGTTATGAGCAGATATTCTGACATAACATACCGAAATATTACGGTGCATATGTGTTAGTGATAATGAAGCTAAAGGAAAAGATAAAATTGTAAACTTCATAGATATGCTCACTAAAAATTTCAGAGAAATATATTCTCCTGACAAAGACCTGTCCTTAGATGAATCTCTCATGCTGTTTCGAGGCACATTAATATTAAGGCTATATAAAAAGCAGAAAAGCTCGATACGGCATTAAAATTTATGAGTGGGTAACTGCTGATGGGGATGTATTGAATATTTACATGCATTGTGGCAAGGACTATAATAATGAACCAACTAAGACAGATGGCAAGTAAGATTGAAAAAACCGTTTTCGACTATTTAGACTGTTCTTGTATATAGGGCATAATTTATAAATGGAGAACTATTATAACAGTGTTACATTGTGGAAAAAGATAATCAATGCTAAAACTCATACTAATGGCACTCTACAGGTAAATCGAAAGGGAAACATATTTGGAAAAGACATGGTCAGGTATATGTGTCAAAGTGGCAGGATCAGCGACCAGTACTTATGATTTCAACAAGAGATCACCAAAATTTAAACAAAGTGAGGTAAAAGTTATGGACATAAGAAGATCAAGCTGGTAGAGATTGATGAAGTGCACAAAAGACACATGTCTGGTATTGACAGAGTGGACCAGATGATTCCCATTACTCATGCCCCCGTGAAACAATATGGTGGTACAAAAACATATTTTTTCACATGCTAGATATTGAAATCTGGAATAGTTTTTATCTGTCTAAACAATGTAGTACTGCTACAAAGATAATGATCTTTTTCAGCAAAAAATGCGAAATTTAGTTTTTGTGGCATAAGTGTTTAAAAGTGCATAATTTATAAAGAGGTAAAACGGCAAAACTCTAGTTTCCGTATTCATTGAGAGAGGGTGTAAGCAGCTCTACACATCTCTGCAACATATAAAATTTTGAGTTCCAGCAAATGTCTACTTCTTGAATCAATCATCTTGGCGTGTTCCCACACTCTTGATTCATATTAAGTTTCTGCCAAGCCACATTGCTTTGTTTGAACTGTCCCACAATTCTTTTTACCTTGTTAATGATGTCATCAGAATTGCTTGCTTTTAAGGCATCAATTATGGCGAGATTTAGTGTGTGGGTATATTGGTACATTGGAAATGTTTCCAACCAAGCTCCTATTCTATGGCATTTTTAATGTTGCTACTATTATCTGATACCCCTAATAAAACCTTGTTTGACAATTGCCACTTATCACTTACTTGCTCCTTGCCTCTTCTAAAGGTATACAGTCTAATTAGCAGTAGCACAACTTGGCAAGATTCTTCTTATGCAATATAATGTGCTGTCATGGCCATCATTGAGTCATTAACCACTGTTGACCAAATGTCAACAGTTATACAAACAGACTTGACATCTTTTTCTAAAGCCAATTTAAGTTCACTCCTTTTTGTTTCATACAGTGATGGCAATAAATTATGGGCAAGTTACTTTCGGCTAGGAATTACATTATTTTGAAATGCATGAGGTCTCGAAAACCCTGGTCCTCTACCATCCAAAATGGTTGAAAATCCAAGGTAAAGAACTGCATAACTTTTTCATCTAGTTATGTATTTTTTTTCTATATTGCCTCGATGTTTAGGCATATAATCAGTTATAGCCTGATGACCATAGGTCCTTCGTGCAGGTCTCTAAGTGCTATGACTAGCTGAATTACTAGTAACGGCGTGACTAATTTCTTCGTTAGTGCTGTTAGTAGTTCCACTTGTACCATCGCCACTACCACCATTACCATTGCTACTACCACAAACCACACCAACACAAGTCACCAGAGCCCTACAAGGCGTTATTTTGTTACGCCTTACAACACAAGTAGTAGGACGTTTGCAGTCTAAATGTTTTTTTAAGTTCGTGGCCGAGGACTTAAAAGACATTTTTAATTTACATATGTTACAAACTCCGTGGTAATTACCGATATCCGTAAAATGGTCCCGCACAACACTGTTTTTCTTGTTCGACGACATAATCGACAGTTAAACAATATTTTATGACACTAACTTAATATCACTGACGTAACTATTTACATATAATACAACGCAAAATTGGGAATTTTTCATTTGTTTTCTAAGTATTCCAACATAAACAAAATAAAAACTTTCAAACAAAACCCTCCAAAATACTTTAAACTGAAACGACACAACAGAGAAACAGAGTGAACAGCAAACAGACTACTTTATATACTCTTTGGAACAGACTATATTTTAAACACAACTTTTTTTATAGAAATAATGTTCGGATACACGTATACGCTATCTAAATCACGCAATTTATTTTTCTTTACAAATATGTTCCTGTTCTGATTCGTGCTGTTGGGAACCGGAACAGTTTCACGTAGTTATAGACAATAATTCCTTATCGTTATTTATTTAAACCTGTTAATTTTACGTGTTCCAATATATACGCCTCACTCCTACATTATACTTGGCGTGCAAATCTTCTTTAAACTAGTTAACCGTTTCCTTGCCGAAACATTGTACGAACCTATTTGATAATAACATTTTCAACACAAAACTATATAAAAAGATTCAATCGAATGTCAATGGTAGTCGGTGTTTATTAAATTGTCTTAGCAATTTCCTAAATTAATTACGGCACCTATATTATTAGCAAATTTGTGGACAATGATTGAGTTACTACTAGTACATAATGATTCAATGCACATAGAGAATGTTAGTAATAACTATATTTACTAAATATTGTAAATGAGCGTTTTCAAAAAAATGTAAAGTTAAATATCATATTTTTGACGATTTCGTTATTTAGATATGATTATGATGAATGATAGTTTATGTGATGATATATTATTTCTCGCTGATTTTATTTATTTTAAGAGAAATCAACAAAATTAAACGGCAATTGTGGAAAAAGGTCAGTTTTGCGACAATCTTAAAAGCTAAGTTATTTACTAATTATGAAGAAAAGATAAGTAATTTTAATTTTATTACGAATATAATCTTTAACATTATTCGAAACATAAGGCAAAAGACTCCCAAATTCAGTAGAAAAATATTTATTCTCTCTTTTTTAGGCCTCTAGCTTTTTAGGATCATTACGTTTCAATTTTTCTCTGTATATAGAGCGTTCTGCGCTTGTAAGCGGCATTGTGAAACCTAATTAACTAAAAAAAATAAAGTTAACCATAAGTAACCTATAAAGCCTGTAGGTGCTATAGGCCGCCAACCGCGACGCTGAACTGAAATGTGTTACGTATACTATATATTTTCGGTGATGTAATTGTTGTTAGCCTTCTCGGCTTTTACAGCTTCATCGGATACTGTGCTCACGGGCCAGAGGCCCGCGTGCCAGGTTTGGTTTGACCCAAACATAAATAAATAAATAAAGACTCCTACAAAAACCTCGAAATTCGGACTGTGTCGCGTTCGCTGCGTTCTTTCGCGATTTCGAAAATCTTAAATATTTTAAGTCGTCTAATGACCGTCCGAAGGAGGCTGCGCGCGTCCATTCGGACTGTCGGCTTGTGTGTCGGTAACTCTGGGCGGTGAGAACCGCCCTGGAACACGGGTGAATCGGGTGTACGCGGTGTGATTATTGACTATTGCGCGCCGCTCTCTACGGCGGTCGCGCGTCGTGGTGCGTGTTATATTAAAGCTATTGACTGTGTGTACAGTGTAGCCTGGATCGTGACTAACGGTATCGTGGTCAGGAAGAGCTGAGACGTCCGTGTCGTCTAGCATGTTTCGCGGGCGACGTTCGCGTTTCTGTTTGGTCGGTAATTTGCTGCTTTAACAACCAGCGGGTTTGAATGAACCGCGGCTTTTTCGAAAAACCACCGTAATAATTCTCTGAAGTGTTCAGATATTAAGGGCATTTCACAGTCGCTGTGAAGATCTACATTGCGTTGATACCAACCGGCTCCGGTGGCAGTTCGCAAGAATCGATTTTGAACGCTCTGTAACTTCTTTAATTGATTGCCCGTCGCGTGAGCGAAAGCGACGCAAGCATAGTCCATTACGGGCCTTATGCAAGTCTTATAGAGGCGAAGTTTGTGTCTTAAGCACATTTTGCTTGAGGAGTAAGTTAATGGGTATAGACGGCTTGAGATAAAAGCCGCTCTATTGCGTATGTTTTTAATGTGTGCAGCGAACGATATCGCTGCGTCTAAAGTGACCCCGAGGTATTTGAAGCTCTTTTCCCAGGGAATAGGGCGTCCGAACAGGGTGATCGTGCCTAGCTGATAGTTGCCGATTGGGTGACATCGTCTAGCGGGCTTTGGTGTGCCCCTCGAGGCATCTCTACACTTTTCTCGGGGTTTACCTCTATTCTCCATTTCCGGAACCATTCGCCTAGGCGATCGGCTGCGGCTTGGAGTTGAATCGTTATGCGGCCCTTGTGCTTACGTATACTGCTTACTGCATAGAGCTATAACTGTGTTCGTTCGCCGTGGCGGCAAGAGAAGATACTTCGCGCGGCAAACAGCCGATTGAGAAACACGAGATTCAAGTTGGATTTTCTCGAAAATTTTGTATGCTACCCTTCGTACGTTATTGTAGAAATGGCTTCTTTTCAGATAAAAGAACTTACGAGGGTGGATTGAAAAGTACTCGGCCTAACACAGATCCATTCAATTCTAAAAATCAAATCTACCCACATTATTTAGTTCAGTTCAGACTAGTTCATTGTGTGAAGTTCGAAACGTGTGCGATAATTAGTTGTGATTTTATAAATTTATTAACAAAGTAATCGGTCATAATTTCCGCGAATGGAGCAAATCGAGCAGCGTGCCGTCATTAAGTACCTCCATAAGAAGGGGCTATCATCAAAAGCCATCCATGATGACATGGTCAGTACATTAGGCGATTGTGCTCTGTCATATTCATCCGTCAAAAAATGGATAGCAGAATTTAAGCGTGGTAGAGAGAGTGTGAAAGATGAACCCCGCTCTGGAAGGCCTTCGACGTCAACTACTGACGAAAATATTAAAAAAGTACTTGATTTAATAATGGGAGACCGCAGATTAAAAGAGAGATAGCCGAGATTATAGGCATCTCTTATGAACGAACTCAAAACATCATTGTCAACGAGTTGGGTTTCCACAAGGTGTCTGCGAGGTGGGTTCCGCGACTGCTTTCAGTTGAACAAAAAAGGACGCGATTGACTATTTCACGCGACTGTTTGGAGTTATTTGAAGCCGATGCAGATGATTTTTTGAATCGTTTTGTTACTATGGACGAAACATGGGGTCATTACTGTACACCGGAAACAAAACAACAATCAAAACAGTGGAGAAGACCTGGTTCACCACCCTCTAAAAGGCTAAGTCGATTTTGTCGGCAAATAAGGTGATGGCTTCAGTATTCTGGGACTCGAAAGGTGTGATTATGATTGATTATCTTGAAAGGGGTCAGACTATAAACTCTGATTACTACTGCACCTTACTACGTCGTTTACGAGAGGAAATAAAAGAAAAACGTCGAGGAATGCTCAGAAGAAAAGTCCTGTTTCATCAAGATAACGCCCGTGTTCACACGTCAGTACAGTCAATGGCTGGAATTCACAACTGTGGCTTTGAACTGTTACCGCATCCGCCGTATTCACCTGATCTGGCACCATCAGACTTCTTTCTGTTCCCTAACCTAAAAAAGCACTTGGGAGGTCAAAGATTTTCGACAAACGACGAGGTCAAAGCAGCTGTAGACGCATATTTTGACTCTAAGGAAGAATCATTTTTTTTTAACGGTCTAAATGCTTGGAAGGGGAGGTGGCAAAAGTGTATTGAACTTGATGGTGATTATGTAGAAAAATATAACTGATTTAGTATGTGTTTATTTTCTAGGTTAGGCCGAGTTCTTTTCAATCCACCCTCGTATATTTTGCGGGTGGTCCTTATATTATTTATGGCCGTATATATTTATATAAGTGATGCATATTTTAGAAATAATTTAAATCAATAACACGTATTTTCGTTAAATACATTTTAAAAAAAACCCAGTGTAGTCCCATCTTTATGGCGTCGGTTTTGCGATTTTTGTGGTCAGCCTAGGTCACGGGTAAATATGTCTCAAAACTGACGTGACGTTTATTCCCATTTTATATTTAAAATCATAATCTGGCGAAACGGTACTTAAAAAACATAAGCGATATAACTTTAGGATATTATTCATCTTCTAAAAACAGTTAAATGATGTTAACTGACTTGAATCACTAGATAATGTGTTACAAACCTGACAGAAAAATCTCGACAGTCGACGCACTCACTTCACTCAAACGTTTTGTCTCGAAACTAGTTGACAACTAACTATTACATAGTGACGTTTTGGTGAAACAAAAGATTATGTTGCCATATAAAAAGGTAGAATAGTTCCAAAAAAAATTTACATGATTGTTTTAGGTGTGACAAAATAGACATGTCCGGTCTCTACCACTTTTTAAGATGTTTTTGGAAATCAAATTGTACTTAAATTATGAAACAGTTGAAAAGCCGTGGTAGCTCAGGGGCCTGGTGCTCGCCTTTGATTTCATAGTAAGCGAGTAACCTGGGTTCGATCCCCGGTGCCAGCACCTCTAATATTGTTCTACAATTTTAAGTGCTGATTTACCACGTGCTTAGCGGTGAAGGAAAACATCGTGAGGAAACCTGCATGTCCGAGGAATAGAAATATTTCGATGACATGTGAAGTCCGCCAACCCGCATTGGAGCAGCGTGGCGGATTCTTCCTAGCTCCAAAAACCCTCTCAGAAATGAGAGGACTCAGCAGTGGAACATTTATAGGCTGAAACTTTATGAAACAGTTTAAATTTTTAACTACCAGTGACGATGCGCGACTAAATGTTTTACACGAAAAGCAAAAAATCTGTATCACCCCAGTACAAAAATTTTTGGAAATCGCCTATCTAAATCGAAAATTTGAGCGGGGGACATGCCAAAATCTGCCGGTTTGATTTAAACATTGGTAATTTTTTAAATATAACTACAAAAGTTTCGTAAAAATATTCTTTGAATTAATTAATTTATGAAAGCGCTTTGCTTTTTAATGATTAAAATATTGAGTCGGACATACGATTTACTCGTTATAAGACCACGATTATCAAACACGGGGGACAAGCCAAAAGTAGGGGGTACACTTTTTTTGAAAACGCTCAATTAGCAGGTGGCTAATATAAAAGTCCAGTGTTGCCACCTCGGATTTTTTTACCCTGATTTTTTTTTAAATAAAATAAATAAATTTTTGTATAAACACAATTTATTAATAAACCAATAACTACTACACCGTTTCCAAACATTCTTGGATTTGTTCAGTATTTTTTTTATTCGAAACACAGTACATTTCATTCGAAAACTTTTTCAACATTGCGTCTGTCGGAGTAAATGTAACGCAAGATTTATTATTTTGTTATTAAGCTGTAAAAAAAAGCCTCACCAGCATTAAATATTGTAACATCTCAACAGATAGTCGGTTCCTAAGCTTATTTTGGATAATCGAATAAATGGAGAAAGCTCTTTCCACTATATGTAGCATTTGATAGCGGCATTGACACTACAGCCAAAGTAAAATTTAGAGATGACAGCGAACCTCTTATTTCCTCCAACATGTCAACAATCATCTCGCCAGGCGTCCGCCCAAGGGTCTCTTCCTCCCCTAAGGGCGGACATCCGGACAATGATCGCTGAAAAGAGGCAGCTTCTCAAGCGGTAGCAACGAACCTGCTGCCCAAACCTCAAAAAAAAGCTTAACCGGATTACGGACAGAATCAAGGAGAGCTTATGTGAGGACGCAGCCGACAAATGGGAACGACACATAGAGTCGACAAGCGATAGCTGGCCGAGCATACATCGCTTATGTCGACAGCTCGGCAACCGCCGAGCCCCAGTCAGACCCCTCCTCGCCGACCACTATCCATCCGAGTGGAAAGTCGGACCAGTGATTATGCTGCCTAAGCCCGGTAAAAACGTTCTAAACCGGAGAGCTATCGTCCTATAACGTTGCTCTCCGGCATTTCCAAGGTGTTCGAGAAGCTGCTGCTGCGCCATCTCACACCGCACATCTGCCCGCGACCTGAACAATTCGGTTTCAGAGCGGCGCATTCTACAACGCTGCAACTATCCAGATTGCTGCACCACGTTGCGACCCTCCGTAACAAGAGGGAGCACGCGGCAGCGGTATTCCTGGATATTGAGAAGGCGTTCGACCGCGTCTGGCATGATGGCTTGATATACAAGCTATCAACCTCGCCGACGATCCCGCGACGAATAGTCAAAGTGATTCACTCCTTCTTACAGGACCGTCGCTTTCGAGTAGCCCTCGAAGACTCCCTCTCCGCAAAGCACAAAGCCGCAGCCGGCGTCCCGCAAGGAAGCTGCCTGTCGCCCGCCTGTTATACCCGTTTCACAGACGATATCCCTGCAGAGGGCGGTGCCCTCTTAGCTCTCTATGCCGACGACGCGGCACTAATCACTTCCCCCTTTAAAAAAGATTTCGCTGCAGTAAAAATGCAGCGAGCTCTCGACGCCCTTCCCGCTTGGCTCATCAAATGGAGGCTTTCAGTCAACGTCGAAAAAACCCAAGCGATCATCTTTGGCAGAGTGCAACCACCTGCCAACTTAAAGATGAATGACACACCCATAGCGTGGTCCCACACGGTTAAATCCCTGGGGGTTACTATCGACCGCGCTTTGACTATGAAACCTCATATCAAAGTTATTGTTACAGGAACACGCGCCGCCAGAGCCCAGCTGCAGCCAGTGCGGCTGCGGTCCTCCCTCCTGCTACGAGTGAAGACCGGCATCTACAAGAACTACCTCCGATCCCGCCACACATACGCCGCGCCGGCGTGGTGCGCATTCACAGGGGCTGGAAGCAGGAAAACCCTGCAAGCCCAGCAAAACCTGTGTCTGCGCACCATAGTCAGCGCGCCGCGTTACGTGAGGAACGCCACCATCCATCGAGACCTTGAAATCGAGAGTCTCGAGGATGTCATCGGTCGACTCGCCAGGAATACGTTCCAGCGAGCCGACAACTCCGAGCTACCGCACATAAGGGGCATAGCGCCCCTACATGCGCGCCTTCCAGACGCCTTAGGGGTCCCTAGGGACCTCCTAAACAACAGCGAATCCTAAGTCGCCGCCCGTTCGCTGGTCGTTAGCTGGACCTCCCTGCAAGGGGTCCCACCCGGCTGGCTAGTATCGCGCAGAGAGCGGTGTGAAAAAGCGAAGCCTCAAGAGAGAAGAAAGAAGAAGCCCTATTACCCGGCCATCCAAATGGCCGTAAACTACTCCGGCCTTTAAAACCGGACCCCAGAGACCCGTTAGCAGTAGCAAACGGCGCAGAAAACGGGGCCCAGAGCCCCGAAACTGTCTCTCCGTGCTCCGTGAGGAGCAACGCGAGATAACTAGTACTAAATAACAATCATTGCAAAAAACTTTAACCATAATTAAAAATGGTTTGTAAATTTGCTTTTACATAATTTAAAATTATTAATTTATATAACGAACTGATTTTCAAAATATTGTATGTAAAAGGGTACATATTTATAATTATAGAATCTAAATAAAACTATATCAATTAAACAATAAATAACAATATGTACGCTACACTAGGTATCCAAGAGAAAGTAGATACTTTTAGCGGGATCCTTATTGGCCGTAGTTTTATTATCTTTGGTGAAAAAAGTCAATGAAAACCCTCACCGTCAAAGTCAATTTGATATTATTTGATTTGAATGGGGGTGTCCACTTTAAAAAAACATCGATTTATTTTTCGATTCGATTCGATAAATCGGAACTGTACATCGATGTCTGTCGATGTATCGGGTGATAACATCGATATTTTATACACATCGAGTACTTTCTTAGGGTTTTGTACCCAAAGTGCTAAAAAGGAACCCTATTAATAAGATTTCGCTGTTTGTCTGTCACCAGGCTGTATCTCATGAACCGTGATATTTATGGCAGTTCGAATTTTCACAGATTACGTATTTCTGTTGCCGCTATAACAACAATTACTAAGAAATTGAATTCACAGGACACAGACTAGATATACTACTTCAACACATTTTTTCATGCAAATCATCACTAATTCAAACATTGTTTTATTATAAAAAGTAAAAGCCATGTATGAGAAAAATCTTTATTCCAATTTACGTAAGAACAAAAAAAAAAGCATCCGCAATAATTTTGCTAAGTCTGTCATGTGTTATTGTCAGTGTTCTTTTGAGAGACTGCAAAAACAATAGTTTATTTAAACGTTTGCCTTTCAGTCTATTTCGTTGTTGATTGACGATTTGTGCCGCTTTAGAAAACAATTGTTCAGATGGGACTGAAGTTCCTATCATGGTTAAGTATTTGTATGCAATTGTATGAAGTTTAGGAAGCTGAATCTTGAGATCATTCCAAATTTCTAAATGGTTCTCATTTAATCTGCCTACTGGGCGCTACGTAAGAAAATAGATACTTCATTTGAAATAGAATCGTTAGATTTCACCGTTTTCCAGCTTTTCTGGACTTAATTGTAGTGATCTTCCTACAGAGAAAATTTTTCTTCTGCTTTGTCAGTCAGATCTGGCGAATCAGATTCCACGGACTCATTTTGTACTCTACTTTTCATCATTTCCTTGATTTTCGAAACAGCCAAGGAGCAAGCGAGTGAGTCCGTGAAATGCATTTTCTTAAACCTGAGGTCTAAGATTGTGGCTATAGCGAGAGGAGTTACTCTCTCTACAACACCCATTCTCTTGTCAATCTTTTTAAGGATCAATGACTGCAATTCTTGGGCAAGAGATTGTTCGGCTTTAAGAGGTTTAACTTTTAAAAGAAGACAATAGATAAGTGGTATTACTTTGCTGCTAGTGCAGTACTTATCACCTGACACTACCATAGTTGCAGTTTCAATCGGTCGCAGAATTTGTAAAACCGAAGAAAGAATAGATAATTCTGACGCAATTAGCATAGGTGATGCATTTTAATTAATACATAAGATCACGACTGTATCCCATAAGGGGTAGTCAGAGATTGGGCACTCACTTCAAAAATAGATGACTGCCACAATCCACGTTCCACCAAAACAATATAATGCACTTGGTGTGATAGGTGGTGAGCCCATCGCCATCATGCGCTGTTGTGTGCACAGTGCAGTTTAATTCCTTACTCGCCTTTTACGAGGTCCATTGGATGAGATGGAGTGGTAGTATTCTTTTATCGAGCCGCCACCACACGGCATGCATTTTTATGACAAATGATTATATTATTGACGGCGCTGCGAAGCTCCAAAAACTGCTCGATCATAAAATAAGTACTGTTCCATCTCGTTGGGACCTCTTGTATCAATTTCGTTTCTTTCTGGGTTGCTACACGTTATTCGATACTGGCTACAATGCTTTTAAACCAAATTACTGTCTCTTTTAGTTTGGTTATAAACTTTCGCAGATTAGTACACTGCTGTATAGTATTTAGTGCAACCAAATTCAACGTATGTGCGAAACATGGTGTATGCTTTTTTCCAAAAGCTAAATCAACAGCTTTCACCATGTTAGCTGCGTTATCTGTGACTACAGCTGAAACTTTGTCACTATCTATACCCCATTCAGCACAAGTTTTCAGCAACATTTCAGCGTTGTGCTCTGAAGTATGGCGTTCGTTTGACTCGTACACTCCAAGAGTGATTGAAAAAAGATAATTACCTTCACCGAAGTGTGATGTTATTTCTAAAAAACGAGGCATAGAAACACATACCTCGTCTTTTGAAGAGTCACATTTTTTATCAGCATCACTAGTTTCATTCCCATACTAGCAGAGCTCGTTGATGTTAATGGTAGTGGATCAGAGCAATTGGAGACTAATTGTATATTTTATTTAATATCGGCTCTGAATTCGGATTTTTAGAACATTCATTATTGAACGCTTGAAAAGCAGCCTTGCGTATATTTTTTAAATGACCAATTAAATTAGTTGTATTGCCACAAGTTATTATTAATTTTTGACAGGGTATACATTTTGCAGAGTTATTGTTTCCTTCAATTTTGTCGTAAAACCTCCATAATTTTAAGGTGCCATGGTGGTGCCAGGTGTTGTCAGACTGAAAAAATATTGTTAATTTATTGTATATTGTCAGTGCGCTATTGAATAATAAACTTTTATTTTTTAAATAAACAAATAGGAAGTAATAATAATAATTCCAGCCGCTGGTTTTCACCATCGCACTTTGCGGCAGAACACAAAATTCCATCGTCACCACCTGTACGGTTGGCATTCCACCACAGTGCGTTTTTCGCGGAATTTTCTGCCACGCACGACCACTTCATGGTTTTTCCGGACCGATACGACTTAGGGACCTTCAAGAAAAGAGCCTATTCCTTCCTCAAAGGCCGGCAACGCACCTGCGATTCCTCTGGTGTTGCGGTTGTTCCTGGGCGGTGGTGATCACTTACCATCAGGTGAGCTATTTGCTCGTTTGCCCCCTCTCCTATAAAAAAAATAGGAAAAAATATTTTAGTTAAAAATTTAATGACCCTGAAAGTAGCAGATGAAAAATGAGTTTAGCTAGGGATATCTAGGATAATAATAAAGTTAACATAACATATTAACATACTTGTTCATTCAAAACATTGAAGCATTTCAAAACATCGTATCGATTCAATGTATCGCATTGTAAACATCGATATTTTCAATGCATCGATGTATATCGAATATCCATATGTCAAATTCATTAACATTACTCAAATTAACCGATTATTTATCAAGACCTAAACAGAAAGGCACAGAAAGGTTCATGTAAAAACTAAAAAACCATTAATTTCGTGTTCTCTCATAATACTTATATACTCTTTGTCTCATAACGATTTAATCAAGGAATAATGGAAGTAACGGATGAAAATTTAGCAACTTTAGCAAATTATTTGCAGCAGACTCTTAATCCCGATCCGAACATTAGAAGACCCGGTTAGAACTACAACGTATTTTTATTTTCTTTTTTATTTATTTGTTTTATATTTCAGTATTGTTGTAGGTTATTTTAAATTTTGTAAATTAAGTAATTAGTTATATTTGACTACATTTAGTGTATCATTTATTAACTTTCTTTACTTGCTGTTTTTATAATTTTATAACCTCAATTAAAGTGTTTTAACTGCAAATTTTCGCTATCAGTGGTTTTTCTTGTCAAACATTTTAGTTATTTAAAACGAATTTACCTTTAAAACCAATGAGAAATGATAAAATAATGACATTTAATAAATATTTCGTCACATTTCCAATTTTTCAACTTGGAACATTTTGCGTACAATTCTTTTTCATAGGTCAGCTATAAAAATACTGTTTCAGTATATCACACTGACATCCAAGGGACAATTATCGTATGCACAAACTCAAAATATACAGACAGAACCTTGAAAAAAAAAATTGTATCATTAAGTACAAAACTCAACATAGTACAAAAAGTTATGGTAATTCGTTCACTGTGTAGTAAAATTGCGGAATTCATTACCACATGAAATGTCTGCAAGTCATTTGATAGGAATTAAAAAATAGGGTTTTTAACCACTTTCTCATAATATAGTGTTTGATTTATACAATTATTTTAATACTACTATAAAATGTGTTCTATTTGTATACTTGTTTAGCATGTTTGTATGTATATTTAATATGTAAGTATATTAGTATATGTATGTATATATGTACTAATACTAATGTGTTTGTTTACATACCGTACCAAAAATATGTATATATGTTATCATTTATAAGTCATATATATTTAATGATAAGTGCAAAGACTTTTTTTTTGACTGTTTGTTCTATGTAACATACATCAGCTATCCTCTTCACTCCAAGTTTTTCTGGAAGATAACTCTTTCAAAGTTAAGCTCGCCTTTGTACATTAACCACTTGTCACTACATTTTATTTTAATAACATAGTGTACATAAAGAATAAAGAAATAAAAATATATTTTGGTAAATTATTTGGTGTCAGCATGATATTCTGTGCAGATTATAAATTATCATTTAGCAACAATTTTTAGATATATTGTCAATATATCTAAAAATCATTTTAGAGAATAAGGATCTCAAGTTTAGTGCAGGACCATTACCAGAAGGCTGAAAACTAAAGCAAGCATCTAGCTTACTAATGTAACAACTCTACTAAATAGAACAACCAAATTTTTTAGTTGTGTGTCTTAAGATAATCTAGTACCACCCCATATCATTCCATGGGTGTCGTAAAAGTTGACAGAGGAAAAACTAAACCAGAAGATGGGCAGTAGCATCTTCCTGGAAAATCTGAATAAATAAACTGTCATTGCTAACCCACCTGCCAATTGGCCAACTGTGGCGAAATTCCCACAAAGTGAGAGCTACAAAGTTTTGTGAACATCTATGGAGTAGGCCTAGGTTCACTATGTTGTTCACTAGGTTGTGATAGGCTGTGCAATAATAATGATGAAATTTTTGTTTTTGTAATTGGACATAGTCTGGCATAGGATTGTTAGATAGAATGTTTTATATTATTTGAATTTGATATTAATCAGTATATGTTGTAGATATATTAAAATGAAGGTCATTCAAATGAGAGGAGAATTGGTGATGGTACTCATATTTAGTTTATTATGTTTAATATTCATATGTTGAGTGTAAGTAGTTATTATATTACAAGCAACTGTAGAATTGAGAGATATCATCGTCAATCACTTCAGCCTATCACTAGTCCACTCCTGAACATAATTGCCACAAAAATTTGTAGCTCTCATTTTGGAGTTATTTTGACTTAGTTGCCACACTTGGCAGGCAGGTTGGCAACCACGGTTTATATATTCAGATGTTCCTTGTCTGTCGACACCCACAGGATGAGATGGGGTGGTAGATTCTCTTAAGCTGCCATCACATGGCATAATTACACTGTAATCTATGTTTCAGCTGAAAAATTCCTTGAAGGTGTGGAAGTGAATCAAAACTATGCAGTCTTATTGCTTCACCTCATTGATAAGGACACAGTCGATCTTACTATTAGGATAGCAGGAGCAGTTGCTTTTAAGAACTACATCAAAAGGAATTGGCCTGTGGTAATTTTTGTTATAGTAAAACATATCTTCTTATAAGTTTGAGAACCGCTTTGTGAGTTTCGGACTTATATCCTAGTCAGAGTTGACATTTGTACAAAAACACAAATGATGGTTGCCAGGTTGTTGTTTGCATTGCATGTGTGTAATTTATGTTGTGAAATCCTAGTGTAAGGTATAGTTTTTAATAAAAATCAATAAAGTAGATTATAAGAAATATGAATGTGTATCAGAAATGATTAGACTGCCATTTCACACTAGTTGATATTATAATTTTAGAAGTAGAATCACATACATACATAGTCTTTCCCATTGGAGTAGGCAGAGACCACATCTTTAAACTTGCTGCGATTCTTACACACATCTTTCACTTCTTCTACTTTCATGTTCATTTTCTTACAAGCTTTTTGGTTGTGGGTACTTTTGACCTGGAATTTCCTTAAAACGTCTCTGATCTTATTGTGATACATTCGCCTACGTCGACCCTAACCGACTCACATTCGCCCCATAAATCGGTTTCATCAATCTTCTTTCATTCATGCTCTATCCTATGTGTCCAAACCATCTAAGGATACATTTCTGTCTGTCTGTCTCCCAAGCGTGGCAACTATTGCTACCCCCCCCCCCCCAAATGAGAGCTACAAACTTTTGTGACTATGTATGGGAGAGCTATGTTCAGCAGTGGACTAGTGGTAGACTGACATGATGATGATGGTTGACTGTTGGTTTGTGATGCCATCCCCTGGAATGGAACTGGCGTTGGTGTGTTGCTCACATTTGTTTCTTTTCATAAATCTTTGGTATATCACAAAAGTTAATAGATTCAGGAATTATCAGAATTCCATAGTAGCAATCTTGTACAAGCAAATGCAGTGTAGAGTGACTAAATGGAGAAATGATCTGCACGGTTTTGCGGCTATTCATTTCATTCAGGTGACTCAGCACCATATTTTGAGAGGAGCTGAATTAATGATGATAATGAATAGAATTTCACATTACTTGGCCGAACTCCATTATAGTATGGAGTAACTTGGTTTCGGAACAAGGGGCGGGTGTGAGGCTGCTGTACACGCAGCGCGTACCTTCTTGAAGCAGAGCGGATGCGAGGTATTGCTGAAGGTTGACGTCACCAATGCTTTCAACACCGTAGACAGGGGAGCTCTGCTGACCCAGGTAAAAGAACATATTCCAGCCGCCTACCATTACCTGTGGCAATGTTACAGCAGTCCAACGAAGCTCATGTATAAACAACACGAAATATTATCGGCAGTTGGCTGCCAGCAGGGTGACCCGCTTGGTCCAGCCATTTTCAGTTTGGCAATCCACCCACATGTTAAAAATTTACATTCTAAATTCAACGTTTGGTATCTGGATGACGGGACCCTTGGAGGCGAAGCGACCACAGTCCTTAATGATTTAGACAGCCTTATTTCTAGATTCGAGTCTATCGGTCTTAAACTTAACTTTCCAAAATGTGAACTTTTTATGAAAGACAATATACCACTTCTTGAAAAAAATCAGCTCATTTCTAAATTCAACGCCCTGGCCCCTAATTTAAAAATTGTAAACAGCGAGTCGCTTCGCCTTCTAGGTGCCCCTGTCTTGGAGGACTCCTTTCAAAGTTTTGTTAATGATCAGATTTTAAAATTTGAGGAGTCATCCAGACATTTAAAAGAAATTAACCCACACATGGCTTATGCTCTATTAAAATTCTGTCTTTTTGTACCAAATTTCACGTATGTGCTGCGTTGTTCCACCTTTTGGATGCATGTCCCTCTTTTAAATCGTCTTGATGATCTTATCAGGAAAACTATTAGCGAAATTCTAAATTGCTCCTTAAATGATAACTCCTGGATTCAGGCCACCCTTCCAATCAGACTCGGTGGCTTAGGCATTCGAAAGGTATCCAGCGTAGCGCTACCGGCGTTCTTGGCATCAGCCCATAATACCTTACACCTCGTTGGTAACATTATTAGCCCATCACTTGGTGAAGAGGTTTCGTATTTGGCTGAGGCCAAGGACGCTTGGCGTGTTAAAGTTGCGTTGGATCAAGATTTCCCAATAAATCCAGCTTCGCAGAGGCATTGGGACGAGCCGCTCTGCGTACAAGTACAGAAAAAATTATTTGAAAACTGCGGAAGCTTAACAGAGCGGTCTCGTCTCCTGGCGAGTATGGAGAAGGAATCGGGCTACTGGTTGAATGCATTGCCTTCAGTACATATAGGGACTATGCTAGACAAAACTTCATTTTCTTTTGCAGTCAGCCTGAGACTTGGAGTAAAAATTAACGAGCCACATCGCTGCCGTTGTGGTAAAGAGGTTGATCATATGGGTCATCACGGCCTAGCGTGCCAGCGCAGCGCTGGTCGTATTCCTCGCCATGCTGCAATTAATGACGTCATTCGTCGGGCCTTAATAAGTGCCAGTGTACCGTCAGTTTTAGAGCCGAACGGTATATTCCGTGACGATGGCAAAAGGCCTGACGGAATGACGCTCATTCCCTGGAAAAACGGGCGCACTTTGGTCTGGGATGCGACTTGTGTTGACACGTTAGCACCGTCGCATGTTTCGGGAACTGCTCGCAAGGCAGGCTACGCTGCAGCGACGGCGGAGTGTATGAAGCGTCGCAAGTATATTGCCCTCCGTGAGGGCTATATATTTATGCCGTTTGGCGTGGAGACACTCGGGCCGTGGGGACCAGACGCGAAACTTTTGTACAAAGATATCTGCTCGCGCCTGGTTACCATTTCCGGTGACCCAAGAGCTGGCTCATACTTTGGCCAGCGAATCAGCCTCGCGATACAGCGTGGCAACTCGGCAAGCTTGCTGGGCACGCTGCCCACAGACGGCAGCGATTTGGCCAGCATTTTTTATCTAGTTTAGTTTTTCAATAAGTGCTTTCTTTTTTTTTAGTAATGTTTTTAATAATTCTTGGAATACATTATTTAATTGTAAAACATTGTATAACCTACATACATTAATTATTAAATATTCCTCCATAGAATTTATTATGATATGAGGAATCCTTTTAATTTATTGTAAAATATGGAGTTTTTTTGAATTTTTTCTATGGTTTTTAGTAAATGATTATAAATTATAGTATCAAAGGGTAACAAATTTTCTCAGTAATACAGTTAGTAATTAGTTATTGAATAATAATGTATTATTTTATAGTATGGGTGCTCACTTAAATTTCATAGTATGTCTGTGACTTGAGTTTGACCCCCCGTGCCAGTACCTCTAAAATTGTTCTGTAGAGCAGTGCTGCTCATCACGGCTCCCAAATCCTGTTACTTTTTTTAAATCATGGTTCTATATTAAACTAATCCATGTGTATTAATTAGACTATATTTTTTATTAAGAAAAATTATACTGAAAGTGATTTACCTAGGAGGAAGATGGAGCTGACAACATCCACGCAACAGATCGAGCTGCAATTAAGAGTCTTATAGTATCATTAATGCTAAAGTCGCCTGAAGCAGTACAACGACAATTCAGTGATGCTGTGTCGATAATTGGAAAATATGACTTCCCCGAGAAATGGCCAGGTCTCATCTCTGAGATGGTGGAGAAGTTTGGTACAGGTAAGCATACTATATTTTCAGTAAATAATTCATTAATGACTGTATAATAAGGCATTGCAAAAGAGAATCATATTTTCTTGCCACTTTGGTCTCTGAAAAGTCTTCTTTTTTAAAACAGAGTAAATTTTGATTTTCATAAGAGTTTATAACAAGCCTAAATTGAATAATAAATATTTGATTTTGACTTCATTATTTTCATTTCAGGAGACTTTCATATCATTAATGGTGTGCTCAGGACTGCACATTCACTGTTCAAAAAGTATAGGTTTGAGTTCAAATCGCAGAAGTTGTGGGAAGAAATCAAGCATGTCCTGGATAACTTTGCAAAGCCTCTTACAGATTTATTTGTGGTATGTATAAAATCAGATAAGCAAAAAAAGTCTGTTATTTTCGAATCAGGGATGTTATGGATATGAAATTTCAGATCTGGATATGAATGTAGGTATATGAATAGTATTATGCCGGTTTTAGTTACGGTTACGTTAATACAAAATTATTTCGAATTAACCTATAGTTTCAGTTACGGATTATACATTTTTTAGTAATTAAATAAAATAATAATTAAATAGTAATTATTTTTATTTTCTTTCAGGTAACAATTTCACTTTATTTCTAGGTTATTATTTGGTACTACAATCACAGAATGAACAATTAGCCTTAAACGTCTCATTTTGACTAATCTCCTATTTGAAATTATTCACAACTTTTATAACAGATACTTTTATACAGATTTGGACAGAGCTCCATAACATCCTCTGTTTCGAAATGATACTTTCTCTTTCCAAGTATGTTCCGCAGAACACAAGTCTTCCTTTGAATCTGAAAAAGTGTTTTGTGCCAATTTGGAAAGTTGTGTTTACTTTCCAAATTGTGTTTATTGATGCAAATTTAAAGATCTACTTTATATCCATTAGCGGGTAACAGCTAAGTGTTCCGCAGAAATTTCCATGTTATAGAAAACGTTTGGGAACCACAGTAATTAAAAAAAAATCTGACTTAAAAAAATATGCATAGTAGTTGTCTTGAAAATTCTTTGCACAGCTCTTAGTTTTGTTAACATCATAATATTGTCACACTTCTGGATAATATGTGATGGTAATTCTGCCATTTGGTATAGTGGTGCCTTCAGATCTTTCTGGCATTTCTCTTAGTAGAAAGACTTACGACAGCCAAGGGATGAGATGGGGCGTAGATCCCCTTACACCACCATTATCACTTTTCACTAAATATTTTTCAGGCAACAATAGACCTCACGACAAAGCACGCGAACAATCAGCAAGCCTTACATATAATCTATGGTTCACTGGTATTGATTTGCAAAGTCTTCTATTCTCTCAATTATCAAGACTTGCCAGAATTTTTCGAAGATAACATGCCTATTTGGATGCCAAACTTACTTAATTTATTGCAAGTTAAAGTGCCCTGCCTGGAAATTGATGTAAGTAACAGGTTTATGTATTTTGGGATCACTGTTAGATTTAACCTAGTATAGAGTGTGGATAAATCATTTCAAATCTAATATTTCTGCAATTAAAAATTTGTGCATGGTGGCCACGTCTGTAAGAAGTGGGACTTCAAATATTGGGTAACAAAATTAAACTATAAACAATGATAATAAACATTAATTTGCAGCAGTTCTGAATTTATTAAAATTTAATTGACTTATATTTTTATGGTAACTAAAATTATTATAGCAAATATGAGTTTAATGAATACTAAAATAATATTCGATGCGGAATTACGAAATTCAAAT
Source organism: Luehdorfia chinensis (assembly GCA_019845155.1). Classification (NCBI taxonomy): domain Eukaryota; kingdom Metazoa; phylum Arthropoda; class Insecta; order Lepidoptera; family Papilionidae; genus Luehdorfia; species Luehdorfia chinensis. Next base: position 4,436,367 of record JAHVAK010000008.1, on the reverse strand, counting down.
TCAAATATTTAATTTGCTATAATAAGGTTACAATGATGTTCACATACAGGTCTGTAGCTTTAACCTATTTAGCTGTATATAAACAGCATGCAAATATTTCGATTATTATATAAATTACCAATATAGTTTTCCATTTTTATTCTGTATCAAACCATACAAATATACCATACATATAAAATTATATAATAACATTCTGAATTTTCAAATAAATATAAAAAAATTGTATAGATAAATACATGAGAGAGAATAATAAAACAATCTGGAGTCACTACCTTTTACCTCTTACCAAAAAAAAAAATCCCTGTTTTACGTTTTGCAAACTATTTCCCAATCCTTCAATTTACATTTTGTTTAAGAATGAGGATGATAAACCTGGAGTCTTAGAACAACTTCGTACCGAAGTGTGTGAATGTGCAGCTCTTTATGCACTGAAGTATGAAGAGGAATTTGCTCCGCATGCACCATCATTTGTCACAGCTGTATGGACTGTGCTGCTGGCAACAGGTCCACAGGCGAAATATGATGCGGTGAGTCACATATTATATATATGGGTGCATTTAGTAGTTTCCAATAAGGATTTTGACATTTTTGCTATAGTTGCCACACTTGGTAGGCGGGTTGGCAACCACAGTTTATTCATATGTTCCAGGAAGATGCTGCTGCCCATCTCCTGGTTTGGTTTGGTTTTTATTTTCCCTTTGTCGACTTTAATGACACCCAGGTGATGAGATTGGAAGTAGAATTTTTAAGCAGACACTACACGGCATAGCCGCCACCACCACAGCCAGCATTTGTACAAAAATACAAATTGTTGATTTTCGGATGTTGTTGCGTGGTGATTATCTTCATGTATCCGACGCTGCACCCTAGCCTATCTGTGATCTTATCGCATGAGCGTAATATCGGACACGAGTAGAGTTAGTTCTCTCTCTCTCTCCCCCGTTTTGCACATACACTTGTGCCACTATAATATCTCTTGATTGCTTCCGACAGTATTTAATCGAAACTTTGCCTAGTGGACTACTTAGATGACATTTTTTAGATATTTCAGTAAAATCTCTGTTCTGTTAAATCCTGCTTTGTTCTTGACAAAATTATTACAATGAACTAAGTCATCACCATAAGATTACCATTGATTTATCATTGATGTATTTTGCTTGCAGTTGGTGTCAAATGCTCTAACGTTCCTCGCGAAGGTAGCAGAGAAAAATAGTTATAAGAACTTATTTGAAGATCCGGGAACATTGAGCAGCATTTGTGAAAAAGTTGTTATACCTAATATGGAATTTAGAGGTATAATATGTGTTTTTACTACAACTTGCTTTAACTACCCTGTCCAGCGGCTGTAAATATGTTATTTGCTAAATTGTTGGAGCATGATAAACACTAATAGCATATTTATAGTTTAAAAAATCTAAAAAACACTATTGAGCAATGAGCTGAGGTTTAAATAATTGGATTGGTATTGTTCCATAATATGTGTGTAAAATTTTAAAATTATGTAGATGACTGGAAATCGATGAAAATTATGTTAGCAGATTCCATTACATATATTCATACAGGTCAACCTTATAAAAGTGTTTTAGAAATGAGATGATTTATGGTGTGATGACGTTTCACGCGGGGGCAAAAAGTGGGCTAGGTGTGCTGCCTCTGCCTACCCCTGATATCGGAAAAGGCATGATTGTATGTATGTAAAGTTGACAGTTTCCCGGCAGTAGAATAGGACCTACCTCTTTTCTACCGAGGTATCGTAAGAGCGATTAAGATTATTATTGTAACCGTAATATGCTGTCTGTCGCTGTACTGCTCGTGGGAATGCAATAGTAGTTTGCCACCCGTAACGTTGCGTTTCCCGCGGGGGCGAAAAGCGGCCTACGTGTGTGGCTCTGCCTACCTCTCATATGGGAAAAAGGCGTGATTGTATGTATGTATGTAAAAATGAGATCTATAATCATCTCATTTTCTCTCTCTTTCAATTACATAACTTTTTTGTTCAGAGATTTTGTCTAATTTTTCCCCGCACGAGAATTTCTCGTGTGGGGATTGAGGAGGATTGAGGATTGAGGGTGCGTTTATACAGATAAGTTTTATACAGATTTTTATTCTATTTGAGAATCGTACCCGCGACGCATAGTTACCAATTGCTCAGCCAATGCGCTAAACGAGCCGTTATTAGAAATGTTTCTAATTAAGGTAATACTACATAGTACAGAAATTCTAACTAAATATTTTTGAAGTGAAACTTCTTTGGCGCCTGATGAAAGTAAAATTTCAAGGTCGAATTTGAGTGTAAAGTTTTACTCATTCTTAACTATGTTTGTCGATAAAAAAAAATTACTGAGCCACTATTTTACAACAAGTGATTTTTTTTAATTCATGATATATAATGATTTCTTATATTTACGCGAACACTACACATTTAAATGAAACTAAGTTTACGGATTTTATCGCGTTTAATTTTTACTTTTTTACTATTTATACCCCGACGTTTCGAGTGCTTTACAGCACCCATGGTCACGGGAGGACTGAGGTGACAGATGTCCTGATGTCATAGTTAACCTGGGGTACCTTCAGCTTTTAATTATTATTTTTGGGTCCGATCTACGCAGAAAGAGCTAACTGTGTCTTGAAGTCTTGCAGTGGTATGCTTGGTTTTTGATTTAATTTTATTTATTATTGGATCCCAAGCTGGTGGTAATACCCAACCATCTTCCCTATTGAAATTAGGATGTTTTTTGATTTCAATAGCCTCGCGAATCATCCTTGGTAGGAATCGGTGTTCTTTTGCAAGGATCTGTGGTTTATCAAATCTGATGTAATGGTTGGGATGATCCAGAACATGGTCACAGACTGCAGACTTCCTAGAACGACGATGCTTCACGTCAGCTATGTGTTCTTTTACGCGGGTTTTAATTGATCTTTTTGTTTGGCCTATGTAAGAGAGACCACATTCACAATCTAGCTTGTATACTCCTGCGTCCTGTAGAGGGATGTTACACTTGACAGATGGTAAAAACTGACTTATCTTCTTCGGCGGCTTGAAGAATGTTTTTATGGAAGCCCGCTTCAAGATATAGCCAATCTTGTCCGTGACTCCTCTGACATAAGGTAGAACAGCAGGCACACGCTCGACTGTGGCCGGTTTCACTCGGTCACTGCGACGTAGGCGCGGAACCCGAAGCTTGTTGTCGTGCAAAACTTGCTTGACATGTTGAAGCTCGGCGGCCAGGTGTTTCCTGTCACAGATTCCTCGTGCTCTCTGAAACAAGGATTTACCCACGGTAGCTAACTGTGATGGATGATGGTGAGATTCACCGTTTAAATATCTGTTAGTATGGGTCTTTTTTCTATACACAGTGTGACACAAGGTGTTATTAGGATTTCGAATTACTAATACATCTAGAAAAGCTAAAGAGTTATTTGCCTCTAACTCCATTGTAAATTGAATTTTAGAGTTTAGGGAGTTAAGGTGGTTTAGAAATGCATTTACTTCATCTGATGGTAAAATTGTGAAAGTATCATCTACATACCGCTTGTAGAATCTTGGATTTACTGGAGAAGTACGGAGGGCTCTCTCCTCAAAGTCTTCCATGAAGATGTCGGCGACAATGGGAGATACTGGGGAGCCCATCGCCACACCATCTACTCATCCACGCTCTTTCTGCGTAGATCGGACCCAAAAATAATAATTAAAAGCTGAAGGTACCCCAGGTTAACTATGACATCAGGACATCTGTCACCTCAGTCCTCCCGTGACCATGGGTGCTGTAAAGCACTCGAAACGTCGGGGTATAAATAGTAAAAAAGTAAAAATTAAACGCGATAAAATCCGTAAACTTAGTTTCATTTAATCATGATATATATTTTAGATTCATTTTTTTTTTATTTTCTGAGCCACTATTTAACAACACGTGTTTTTTTTTATTTATGTTTATATATTTTAATTATAAACAAATTTCTAATATATATAAGTTATTAGTTGGACGCGCTCTTTTTTTACCTTTTTACTAAAGATTCGTTAATTAAGGCGTTTAATCTAATTGCATCTGTTGAGAATTTTTCCATGTACAATATTTTTCATCATCATCGTCATGATTTCAGCCCATCGCTAGTCCACTGCTGAACATAGACCTCCCTCATAGATTGCCAAAAAACTTTGTAGCTCTCATTTTACAATGCGTCATTTCCAATGCGTTCCCCCGACTGTGCCATAGTTGCCACGCTTGGCAGGCAGATTGGCAACCGCAGTTTATTTATGTTGATGTTCCAGGAAGATGCTGCTGCCCATCTCCTGGTTTTAATTTACCCTCTGTCGAGATTCACTTGACTAATGCTCCGAAAATTTTTTTCATTGCTTTTTATTGGTGGTAGGATTCCTATGCAGGAATCCGTCTAGGTAGGTACCACCCCAGGGCCAGTTATTCTGACATGAAGCAGTAGTGCGCAAACTTTCAAGGGCACTGTGAACTAGTGTAATCACTTTGCATATGAGATTTAAGAACTGATGTCTCAGGGCGATGGGCGCAGTGGGGTGTCACACAGAAATGTTCCGTGTGACATAGCATTTGCTATCGGCAGACGTTACACTTACCATCAGGGTTTTGCTCGATTCATCACTTTTAAAGGAAATGCCTCAGTAACAACGGCAGAAACGGAAAAACCGTGCAGACTTTTTTTACTGTTTATCGTGTCGCAGAAATAGCAAATGAAAGAGTTTTCGTGATATTTTCCCGCAGAGTCGGACATGGAGCTGTTCGAGGACAACCCGGAGGAGTACGTGCGGCGCGACATGGAGGGCTCGGACGTGGACACGAGGCGGCGCGCCGCCTGCGACCTCGTGCGGACCCTCGCGCAGCACTACGAAGACAAGATGATGAACATCTTCGGACAGTATGTGCAGGTCGGTTGTTGAAGCGGAGCTACTGAAAGCCCGGCTTGCACTGTGATCAGTGCGAGTGCAGGTGATTACTGATTAGTATTCATTGCAAGTGATTATCTATCTAAGAGAATCTACCACCCCATCTCATCCCATGGGTGTCGTAAAAGTCGACAGTGAAAAAATGTAAACCAGGGAATGGGCAGCGGCATCTTCCTGGACCGTCTGATTAATAAACAGCAGTTGCCACCCCGCCCGCCAACTATGGCAAACACCCCCAATAATTAGAGCTATAAAACTTTGTTGCAATCTACGGAGGAGGCCTAAGTTCAGAAGTGTTAGGCTGAAATTACGATGATGATGAGTTCATGCGTGTAGTGCGAGTATTGTCCAATACTGTTTAGCTTTTGCAATTAGCAAAATCAGTTTATCGTATGTTGGATGAGAGACCTTAAAAATGGACGAACCATCACGCTTGGAACTGCAGGATCTCCTTTATTTTTGTATTTAGGTTCTATTCGTGTTTTAAATTTTGTTGCACATATTTATAAGTTTGATCTTTGTTCCACCTTGCCATTATTGAAAACAAGATACTGCGTACGTGCAAGGGTCCATCTCCAAAGCGCTGAACTGTTTTGTACTAATCACTAAGCACCTGCATTAATCACTCGCACTAATCACTAATCAAAGTGCAAACCGGGCATAACGTCCGTTTGGAATAAGAGCTCAGAAAAAGTGTAGCGTCAAAAACGGAAGTACGAGAAATTTGCAACGCTCCTCATTGGCTGGGCTGTGTGTTTTGCGACATAGTACTAAAGAGCGAAATCGCGATTAATTGGATTTATAATGTTACTTTACTTTTTTAATCGTGTATAAATTTAATGAATATTTATTTTTTTACATACTGAACACTGGTGATACGGCAAATATATATACATAGGCAGAAAATATTGTCTATGATTCTGGTACAAACATTCATATTCATCATACAAATGGTTTCCCCTACCGGGTTCCGAACCCGCGACTTTTCGGTTTGAAGGCACTATCACAATCAACTAGGCTACCGAACCGTCAACCTGCCAAGCTAAGGTAAGAGCCTATAAATGTCCCACTGCCGAGCACAATCCTCCACTCATTTCTGACAGGGTTTTGGAGCCGGGAAGGGTCCGCCACGTTGCTCCAATGCGGGTTCGCGGACTTCACATGTCTTAGAAATATTTTTATTCCTCGGACATGCAGGTTTCCTCACGATGTTTTCCTTCACCGCTGGGCACTTAGTGGATCAGCACTCAAAATTGCAAAATAGTTCTAAAAGTGCCGGCACTGGGGACCGAACTTAGGTCACTCGCCTACTATGACATGTAAGGCGAGCGTCCGGCCCCTTGAGCTGTCACGGCAACCACCTGCCAAAGACTCACTATTGTTAATATTAAACAGGTGATGCTGGCCAAGTACCAAGAGTGCGGTCCAACTGCGTGGCGAGGAAAAGACGCGGCGTTGTTCCTCGTGACGTCACTGGTGGCTCGCGGCGGCACTCAGGCGGCCGGAGTGACTCGCGCGTCGCCGCTAGTTGACCTCGCCAGCTTCGCGGCCGGACACGTACTGCCGGAATTGCAGCGAGCGCCTGGTACTTATATCCTGTGTAATTGTGGCTATTAAGGCTCGTGATTAAATCTTAATATCAGCTAAAGATTCTGTTACTAAACGGCTTTTGTTAAAATTTGATTTTTTTTATGTTCCTATATTATATCTGGATAAGTCGTCTTGGATTTTCGACCACGCCAATAAAGTGACATTCTTTAAATGTCTCACTGAGCACAAGTCTCCTCTCATTCCTGGGAGGCTTTTGAGGTTAAAATTGCAATTAACAATTTCAGTGGTGCTGGCACCGGGAATCGAACCCAGGACACTCGCATATTATGAAACTTAAAGCGACCTACCTCGGCCCAATAGAAATTATTAATTATTTATAATGAATACTGCAGGCCATAGAAGTCTGACTTTTATGTCGCGAGTCCTGGGTTCTAAATCTAGGTTCTCCAGCCGGAGCCACCGTTTGTGCAAAAAGACATTGTACATTTTCTGGTATTGTTGTGTTGTGACACCTTACCTTACCTTACCTACCTTCGATTTTATCTCATGAATACTATGGTAACTACTTGGGTAAGTAACAGCGTTTAAGTATCTCTGTAGCGAACAGTTGTAGCACCTATACGCAGTAGATAGCTTCCGACTGTATTGGGAAATTGTCGCCATGGTCGAAAATCGATAGGTATCCGGCAAAGTAGAATAGCACCTATCTCTTTCCTACCGGGGTGTCGTAAGAGGCGACTAAGGTATTGTACGGACAGCCTTTATTCGTGAGAAATAATATCATAATGTTCGTGGGAACGCAATTTGGAGTAAGAATTTTTTGACTCATACCAAAATGGCGGTGACGTGGTTCACGGCCCGTCACGTCTCGTTTCCCGCGGGGGCGAAAAGTGGGCTACGAGTGTGGTCTCTGCCTACCCCTTATATGGGAAAAGTGCGTGACTGTATGTATGAATGGCAAATCGACAAGAGTGTATAAATATTTATAATTCTGTAATCATATTTACTTTTAATGATTTCTTATATTTACGCGAACACTACACATTTAAATGAAACTATTTTTACGGATTTTATCGCGTTTATTTTTGTTATTTTGCGTAGATCGGACCACAAATAATAATTAAAAGCTGAAGGTACTCCGGGTTAACTATGACATCAGGACATCTGTCACCTCAGTCCCCCCGTGACCATGGGTGCTGTAAAGCACTCGAAACGTCGGGTTATAAATAACAAAAATAAACGCGATAAAATCCGTAAAAATAGTTTCATTTAAACATATTTACTTTTGTTTCAGTGACTGAGTTACCTGTGTTGAAGGCCGATGCGATCAAATATATTATGACGTTCCGGTCCCTGCTGCCAAAAGAAATTATCATCACTGCTTTGCCACTGCTGGTAAGATTGTTTACGTAAAAGTAGAGAAGTACCAGCCTATTAATGTTCCACTGCTGAGCACAGACCTCTAATTTCTAAGAGGGTTTTGGAGCCGGGTGTAATCCGCCAAGCTGCTCCAATGCGGGTTGACGGACTTCACGTCCTCGATATTTTTTTTAATTTCTCAGCCATGCCGGTTTCCTCACGATGTTTTCTTTCACCTTTTGCACGTGGTAAATAAGCACTTAAAAATGTAATGTACAATTTTAGTGTTGCCGACACCGGGAATCGAAGCCAGCTCACTCGCGTACTATGAAATTAAAGGCGAGCGCCCGGCCCCTTAGATACCTCGGCTTTTCGTACTGTTGATAGATTGTAAAATCCATTCTTCATTATTATTTTTCTTTGTATTACATAAAAAAAGATAAAGTAACAGCCTATAAATGTCCCACTGCTGAACACAGGCCTACGAGAGGGGTACTGTACTGTACTGTGCTGTGTTTGAGAGGATTTTAGAGTCGCGATGCTGCTCCAATGCGGTGACTTCAAATGTCCTCACGACATAAAATTGCAAAACAATTTAGAGGTGCTGGCACCGGGGATCGAACTCAGGTCATTCGCGTACTATGATATTTAAGTCGAGCGCCCGGCCTCTATACTACCAAAGCTCACGTTGCACACATTTCTTCATACATGTTCTACGACTCGACTGAGGGAAATGCCCAGATAATTGGCGATCATTTCGCGGAATATCATTCTCGAAAAATGTGAAACCGCAAACATACAGATTCTTCGATAACCATTCCGCACGAAACGCCTATGTCCTGCAGATTTTTAATAGTCTGATGAAGAAAAACATAGTCTATTTCCCACGTAAGGGGTAGGCAGAGACCAGAGACATGACGGGTGGCGAACTACGTCGTCCCCATTTAGCTGTAGAATGAGTATACGTACATTCAGAACTTTGATATTACTAAGAATAGTTCCATACATACATACATAGAATGAATAGTTAATTAATTATTAATAATTAATACATAATCAGAATAGTTCCGGGGTTACTATAAATATTTATCCGCGTAAATTTAATTTCAATAGTCTTAGTAGTTTTTTATGCCGTATTGTGGCATCCAATAGGATGGACTGACAGACAGAGAAAAACTATTTTATTAATTTGTAATCGATAATCAAAAAAGAGAAAGGCCTTCATCCAGATATTACATTTATAGGTTATTGACCGCGTGGCCTAGTAGCCAGAATAACTGACTTCTACGCCGCGAGTCCTGAGTTCCAATCCTTGGTTGTGTTGTGTCTGTAAAACTGAATCAGGATACAGGTGAAATCCTAGTGTGTGGGTGGAATCGTTTTCAAAAAACAAAAAATATATTCACTGAGTATATTACAACGACTTTTAATTTTTCTCAGATCGAGCACATAACTGGCCGTGGTGTAGTTTGCACGTATGGTGCTTGTACAGTTGAAAAACTAATAGCTGGCGGTATGGTGCCTAAGGCGGTCTTGCAGCCACATGCACCAAAATTGCTCACTGCATTGTTTGCTACATTGGGCGAAAACGCCGATCCTGCTGATCATAACGAATATGTCATGAAAGGTGAGTTAATGGTGTTCTTTCTTAAACCTTTATTTAAGTTTAAAAAGTTTAATTAAATATAAAACGAATACCAAACAGAAAACAGTAGAAATACTTTCAACGCACTTGCAAGTATTTCTTGCCCGTACCAGGGCGCTCTAGACATCCGTCTTAGAGTATCTCATATACATTTCGATTTATTCAAATGTAATTTTTCCTTGACCATATTAATTATAAAGGTGAATACCTTTTAACAGAACAAACACAAGAACTCAAACATCCTAATTATAATTTTAAGTTAATAACATAATACTAAAATTTCACTTACGTAAAATTTGTGTCCTTTGACATGGTATCTTGCTGACCCGAGCATTTTCACGGTAATGTTCGGTTCTGAGCGTCCTACTGTGTAGTGTGTTCAAACATAACAAATCTTCAGATTTATAGTAGTAAGATAAAATTATTGGTTGCATACACATTACAAATATATGCATATTCGGCATTCGGCGCTATGTTACTGTCTCACTCGCACAGATCGCAGGCGACTGTCACTCTGACGCAATAGTCGTCGTGGCCCTTTTCGAGTTTGTATAGTCTCGGATCTTGGGCTCGCATCCCAGCCTGAACAAACTTGCGCAGGAAGCACAAATTGTTGGTTTTCTGGTTTGGATGTGTTTTGATTGTCCATGTGTCTCTGATGCTGCATTCCACCTCGGATCTTATCGCATGAGCGTTCCATCGAATGTTGGAAGATTAGGACAAGTGAGTGCCTCTGACAACGCGCGTAGACTTGTGGCACTGTAATAACCTGTGCAGTTTATAGCTATTCATAAGTCGCCGCGGTTCATTTGTCGCTGTGTCCATTTTAATGATCACGCACATTTATTCATTTAATACTGTTGCAGCAATTCTACGAACACTGTCTTGTCTGCAAGAAGAAGCATTGCCTTACTTGGGCAACGCGTTGCCCAAGTTAGCCCACATGCTGTCTGTTGTTTCAAAAAATCCATGCAAGCCTCACTTCAACCACTATCTGTTTGAAACTCTCTCTTTGGCTGTGTCGTAAGTAGATTTTTTTGTTTCTTAGCACAGTTTTGTAAGTTTTTCTTGTAATTTTTGGGCAGTGTAACATATTTGAGATACAGCATGTATGTATTTTATATAATTTTTCAGATTAGTAACGAAGTCCAATCCTAACGCTATCTCTGCTTTCGAAGACGCCTTGTTCCCGATATTTCAAGACATTCTCCAGAATGATGTTCAAGGTACACACATTTTTTATACTTTAGTATAAAATACCATTCTTTTTTATCTATGCCATACATACAACATACGAGGAGTATTACATTAACGTAATCACAGCCTACGAGGTGGGAAAAAATAAAAAAAAATCAGTTTTGGACTACTATAGCTAAAATATTTATACAGCATAGTTCTGAGACATGCTTTGCTAATTTCGCTCGATGGTTAGAGTAGAACGAACTACATTTACTTTATTTATACCACATACATCATCACAAAACAAATCACGGAAACATAGAAGAAAGTGATGACACAAGAAAAACACCTGATGATGTGAAACCTGTGCCCATAACAAATGCCTAGAATATATAAATAATAGATTTCTCTGTACCTCTACACTGCTTGACGGCAGGATAGCTGGCGCCGCTGTGGTACTTACCTAGACGGATAAGGTAGGCAATTACTGCATAGAAATCCTACCGCCAGCAAAATTGAACTAACTGATTTATGCGAAAACTCTTGTGTGAAAAGTAGTTCGGGACAATGAACTGCGGCGTTGGCTATGCTCATTATACAAATATTAAATAGAAAGAGATATTAAAGAGAAAAGGGAAGTTAATTTGCTAAGATCAACATAAAGTTAAAAAAGTAAAGTTTCAGCCTATAAATGTCCCACTACTGAGCACAGGCCTCCTCTCATTTCTGAGAGGGTTTTTGGAGCTAGGAAGAATCCGCCACGCTGCTCCAATGCGGGTTGGCGGACTTCACATGTCTTCGAAATATTTTTTATTCCTCAGACATGCAGGTTTCCTCACGATGTTTTCCTTCACCGCCGAGCACGTGGTAAATCAGCACTTAAAATTGCAATTAACAATCTTAGTGGTGCCGGCACCGGGAATCGTACCCAGGTCACTCGCGTACTATGAAATTTAAAGCGAGCGCCTAGCCCCTGAGCTACCACGGCTCCTAGAATCAGATATAGATCAACATGCACAAAATAAAATGATGTATAATGCCTACTTTTTGAAGAGGACCGCCCGCCCTCCCACAGTAGCGTGCACAAGCAAAGTAACATCGCCGGAACCGCAATACTACCGCTAGGCAATACGAACCACTGAAGTCGAAACCACGACACGTAGTTCACTTCAAAACGAGGCATTATTAAGTGACACTGAATCTATGACAGACAGCCGCACTCGGGCACTGCTCTTCAAATAGTAGGTAATACTAGCTGATGCCCGCGGCTTCGGCCACATGAATACAGGAGGTTTTTTTAAATATCCCTTGGGAACTGTTTGATTTTCCGGGATAGAAATGTCCATCCGGGATGCAAGATATCTGTGTGTCCAATTTTGTCAAGATCGGTTCAGCGGTTGATCCGTGAAAAGGTAACAAACAGACAAAGGGACACAGAGCGTTACTTTCATATTTATAATATTAGTATGGATACACCATTTTATATTTTGCATGCTGTTACGTCCGCCTGACGGCGGGTACAATTAAACACAACAAAAATGTTACAATTATTTATTATGTAATAAAGAAATGAATATCTCAACTCAAAGAAAATTAAATTAAATAATTCAAATGATCTCTTAAGTTTCTAGATATAACTACACCGGGGTGTGGATTCTAAGCACAGGGGAATCTTCTGTCTTTAACAACCTATGTGCGCTGGGAACTTATATTGGGACTGTCCGATCTGTGCAGCTCGTAGTTCACAATCTGTGCGGTGGACATGCAACCCGTAGTTTACAATCCGTACAATGAACGCGCAACTTGTAGTTCACTATCCGGCCAACCCGTAGTTCTCAATCCGTACGGTGGGCGAGCAGCCTGTAGTTTGCTATCCGTACGGTGGACCCCCAGTCTCCAAGGGGGTTGAAAATTGATGCTATCTGCTTTATATTTTCTTCTTGTTTTAGTATAGCATTGATTTTGCTGCTTTTCAAAATGATCTCTAAGTTTCTGGATATAACTACACCGGGGTGTGGATTCTAAGCACAGGGGAATCTTCTGTCTTTAACAACCTATGTGCGCTGGGAACTTATATTGGGACTGTCCGATCTGTGCAGCTCGTAGTTCACAATCTGTGCGGTGGACATGCAACCCGTAGTTTACAATCCGTACAGTGAACGCGCAACTTGTAGTTCACTATCCGGCCAACCCGTAGTTCTCAATCCGTACGGTGGGCGAGCAGCCTGTAGTTTGCTATCCGTACGGTGGACCCCCAGTCTCCAAGGGGGTTGAAAATTGATGCAATCTGCTTTATATTTTCTTCTTGTTTTAGTATAGCATTGATTTTGCTGCTTTTCAAAATGAGAACAAATAATTACGAATATGGATTACGTACAGTTGTCGTGCGAACTCTCTGGCGTCGAAAAGTGTTTCTACCTGCGCGAATTCGTTTTTATATCGGGACGGCCTACCTCCTCCCTGAGGCGCAAATAGGTACTCTCAGATTTCTAGAACCTTCGAATGAGACTGAGATGGAAATATGGAAGGAACGGTTCAACCGAAGGAAGTCACGCCCTAAACTATTGTTTATATTCTAGAACTTTCTTGTGCTACTGAGATAGCAATAATCGAACCGAGCGAAATGGAATCATTTTCGAGTAGTTTACCCGTTGTTCGCTATTGTATTTCTTCTAGATCTTTCCATGTTGTGGGCGTTTGTTATTAGATGTTCTAGAAAGAAGCCGACTTCCGGTACCAAAGAATACCTTATATGGACATTACGATGCTATCACTAGTTAAAGCGCGCGGTTTCCATTCGTTGTAACAACTAGTTATTTTGTTTGTTTGTATGTAATGAATTTATGTTTTTATTTTATATTTTAGAACCTTGTTACAACGTAACAATGCGGAACATAGCAAATAAATTTCATCATAATGGATTTACGTAAAGTAACGCCTGAGTCTATTAACTAAACAGATATCACTTACGAACAACAGTAACACTTACTTTTTATTGGAGGAATAAAATTATACCGCTTGCATAGTTTTTTATGATCAACTGCTAGATGAATTTCCCTACCTAGATGAATTCGTGCATAGGAATCATTTTTTTTTATTGAATAAAGTGACGAGACGAGCAGAAATTTCACCTGCTGATACGTGCAACGTCTGCCCATAACAAATGCTGTGTCACCCAGAACACTTCTGTGTGGCACCACACTGCACCTGTCCCCCTGAGACATCAGTTCTTAAGTCTTATATGCCCAGTGATTACACTAGCTCTCAGTGCCCTTCCGTACACACAGTAATATTTGCATACTCCTGCTTCTCGGCAGAATAACTGGCCTTGGGTGATACCTAAGTAGACGGATTCATTCCTGCATAGGAATCCTACCACCGGTGGAGATGTGTTTAGCATTTTTTAATTCGTTCATAGCCAGTGTCGCCTGTGTCGTTTGCAGAGTTCATGCCGTACGTGTTCCAAATGCTGTCGCTGCTGCTGGAGCTGCGCGGCGCGAGTGGCGGCGCGGCGGGCGGCGACGGCGACCCGTACGGCGCGCTGCTGCCCTGCCTGGTGGCGCCGCCGCTGTGGGAGCGCGCCGCCAACGTGCGCCCGCTTGTGCGCCTGCTCTGCGCCTTCGTGGCCGCGCGCACCGACCTGGTGCTGCGCTCCGGCAAGCTGGTCAGTGTGCCCACGGCCGCCCGTACACCTCGACACGTTAGGCTCTACACTGCTCCGGCGAGCTGGTCAGTGTGCCCACGGCCGCCCGTACACCTCGACACGTTAGGCTCTACACTGCTCCGGCGAGCTGGTCAGTGTGCCCACGGCCGCCCGTACACCTCGACACGTTAGGCTCTACACTGCTCCGGCGAGCTGGTCAGTGTGCCCACGGCCGCCCGTACACCTCGACACGTTAGGCTCTACACTGCTCCGGCGAGCTGGTCAGTGTGCCCACGGCCGCCCGTACACCTCGACACGTTAGGCTCTACACTGCTCCGGCGAGCTGGTCAGTGTGCCCACGGCCGCCCGTACACCTCGACACGTTAGGCTCTACACTGCTCCGGCGAGCTGGTCAGTGTGCCCACGGCCGCCCGTACACCTCGACACGTTAGGCTCTACACTGCTCCGGCGAGCTGGTCAGTGTGCCCACGGCCGCCCGTACACCTCGACACGTTAGGCTCTACACTGCTCCGGCGAGCTGGTCAGTGTGCCCACGGCCGCCCGTACACCTCGACACGTTAGGCTCTACACTGCTCCGGCAAGCTGGTCAGTGTGCCCACGGCCGCCCGTACACCTCGACACGTTAGGCTCTACACTGCTCCGGCGAGCTGGTCAGTGTGCCCACGGCCGCCCGTACACCTCGACACGTTAGGCTCTACACTGCTCCGGCGAGCTGGTCAGTGTGCCCACGGCCGCCCGTACACCTCGACACGTTAGGCTCTACACTGCTCCGGCGAGCTGGTCAGTGTGCCCACGGCCGCCCGTACACCTCGACACGTTAGGCTCTACACTGCTCCGGCGAGCTGGTCAGTGTGCCCACGGCCGCCCGTACACCTCGACACGTTAGGCTCTACACTGCTCCGGCGAGCTGGTCAGTGTGCCCACGGCCGCCCGTACACCTCGACACGTTAGGCTCTACACTGCTCCGGCGAGCTGGTCAGTGTGCCCACGGCCCGCCCGTACACCTCGACACGTTAGGCTCTACACTGCTCCGGCGAGCTGGTCAGTGTGCCCACGGCCGCCCGTACACCTCGACACGTTAGGCTCTACACTGCTCCGGCGAGCTGGTCAGTGTGCTCACGGCCGCCCGTACACCTCGACACGTTAGGGCTCTACACTGCTCCGGCGAGCTGGTCAGTGTGCCCACGGCCGCCCGTACACCTCGACACGTTAGGCTCTACACTGCTCCGGCGAGCTGGGTCAGTGTGCCCACGGCCGCCCGTACACCTCGACACGTTAGGCTCTACACTGCTCCGGCGAGCTGGTCAGTGTGCCCACGGCCGCCCGTACACCTCGACACGTTAGGCTCTACACTGCTCCGGCGAGCTGGTCAGTGTGCCCACGGCCGCCCGTACACCTCGACACGTTAGGCTCTACACTGCTCCGGCGAGCTGGTCAGTGTGCCCACGGCCGCCCGTACACCTCGACACGTTAGGCTCTACACTGCTCCGGCGAGCTGGTCAGTGTGCCCACGGCCGCCCGTACACCTCGACACGTTAGGCTCTACACTGCTCCGGCGAGCTGGTCAGTGTGCCCACGGCCGCCCGTACACCTCGACACGTTAGGCTCTACACTGCTCCGGCGAGCTGGTCAGTGTGCCCACGGCCGCCCGTACACCTCGACACGTTAGGCTCTACACTGCTCCGGCGAGCTGGTCAGTGTGCCCACGGCCGCCCGTACACCTCGACACGTTAGGCTCTACACTGCTCCGGCGAGCTGGTCAGTGTGCCCACGGCCGCCCGTACACCTCGACACGTTAGGCTCTACACTGCTCCGGCGAGCTGGTCAGTGTGCCCACGGCCGCCCGTACACCTCGACACGTTAGGCTCTAGACTGCTCCGGCAAGCTGGTCAGTGTGGCTTCGGGTAGTCAGGATACGTTTGCATCCTGGAATGCCTAAGCTGCTTTAACAAGCTAATCTATGTTACCACGGACTTACTATTGCGAACTACTAACTTATATACTATTACGGGTGACTAAACTGCTTCGGCAAGCTGATCAGTGTGGCCATGGGTGGAAACATTCGGATGTAATCCGCACGCCATCGCAAAGGGATGTGACCAGGGCACTGTAACTGGATGTTGGCCCGTTTTAAGTACAAATTATAAAGTCGTAAAGCCCCTAAGAATGTAAAATCTACCCTGGTTCAAAAAAAAGACTTCAGTCAAGAAACTCTGGGTTCATTCCTTTTTTTCCGATATGATATTACGTAATGTCATGTATAAAACATTATTTTATTACAATATCACATATTTGGTAATTATTTCCACACATCTTTTTCCTGTATGTAATAAACTTTTTTATAATATATACATTTTCTAATAATGTATATTTGACAAGTTTGTTAGTTTATCGCGTCAATTTTTAATTTTGTTATTGTTGAAATAACACAATGTAATTATGTTGGTAACACTAATTTTTGTTTGGTTGGTATTAATAAAATGCTAATCTTGTACCTCCCGTACTATTGAGTTGTTTTTAGAACATGTGGTTTACATTAAAATAATAATGGTTTTGTTGTATTGGAAATCTTTATTTTTCATTTATAACATCAGTTATAACATTTTATAGATTAGGAAAAGACTTTCTAGTTTAAGCCAATTTACTAATTTTTACCAAGATTATTCTATTTCAGTCTATACTGCATCAGTTTAAGTGCGTAAACATTTTAAATTATTTAAACGTAACATGTAATTATTTCTTTTTACAGAATGCGATGTTGGGCGTTTTCCAGAAACTGATAGCGTCCAAGACGAACGACCACGAGGGTTTTTACCTTGTTCAGACAATGCTTTACAAATTCGGAAAGTAAGACAAAAACAGAAGTTAAAAGTAAAAAAGTAAAGTTTCAGCCTATAAATGTCCCACTGCTGAGCACAGGCCTCCTCTCATTTCTGAGAGGGTTTTGGAGCTAGATAGAATCCGCCACGCTGCTCCAATGCGGGTTGGCGGACTTCACATGTCTTCGAAATATTTTTTATTTCTCAGACATGCAGGTTTCCTCACGATGTTTTCCTTCACCGCCGAGCACGTGGTAAGATCAGCACTTAAAATTGCAATTAACAATTTTAGTGGTGCCGGCACCGGGAATCGAACCCAGGTCACTCGCGTACTATGAAATTTAAAGCTAATAACTAAAGAAATATTTATTTTTTTGTATTTTCGAAATTGAAGATAGGTATGATAGCTATATTTCCTATTGCCACAAAAGTTTGTAGCTCACATTCTGAGGGGGGATTTTTCCATAGTTGCCACGCTTGGCAGGCAGTTTGGCCGTCACCACTGGTTTTGATTATTCCGACATCTACCGGAAGCCATAAGATTTTTCGGGCATTTTCCTTGGTCGACTCTTACGACTTACGGGATGAAATAGGTTGGCAGATTCTCTAACGCCGCCGTGTGGTGGCGGAGTTTGTGAATTCCTATGGCGTTAATTCATATAATAAATTACGTACATTTGTGGCACTATAATATCTCCTGCGCAGTTGATGGCTCTCGACAGTAGTCGGAAGTTGTCGCCGTGGTCGAAATCGGCTAGAAGACCATCATCACATAATGCGAAATTAACTCTCTCTGTCCCTCTGTCTATTTGTCACTTTTTCACGGTTCAACCGCTGAACCGATCTTGATTGAATTTGGCACAGAGATAGCTTGCATCCTGGAGACGGACATATTATCTCTTGGGATACATTTTATCTCAGAAAACCTACATCCACGCGGACTAGGTCGCGGGCATCTACTAGTGAACATATACGTCAGTGTGCCTACGCAAGTAATCTATACAAATGTTTGCAATTCGTATTTCAGCACGGTAATGCAGCAATACGCGAAGCAAATCATATCGCTGCTTTTCCAAAGACTGTCATCTTCGAAGACCACGAAGTACGTGCGCGGTCTCATCGCGTTCCTCGGCTTTTACGCTGCTCATTTCGGAGCAGATGCGCTCATCGATATTGTTGATTCAGTCCAGAGCAAGTGAGTATTATATGTAGTGATATTATTGAACTAATTTATTGAGAAACTACTCAAATAATTCCAGTTGAGAGCTAGTATAATCACTGTGCATATGAGACTTAGAACTGATTTCTCGGTGTGACGAGCACAATGCGACGCCACACAGAAATGTTGTGTGTGACACAGCATTTGTTAAGTGCAGACTTTGCACTTACTTTCAGGTGGACGATTTGCTGATCTCTCAATTAAAACAAAAACAAGTTTTAGTTATATTGATAAAACTAATGATAACTATCACATCCCCGTGTATCGTACAGGAAGGAAAATTATTTAAAAAATCGTAAAATCGTCGGAATCATCGTCATCGTCAACATCGTTTCAGCCTATCACTAGTCCACTGCTGAACATTTTACCATACTTGCCACGCTTGGCAAGCGGGTTCTCTGCCTACCCCAATGGAAAGGAGACGTGACTGTATATATGCTACACATGTGATATTAATTTAAATTCTGATGTAAGAATATCAGATTTCGTATGTCTAATGTGATTATTGTACAATTTACCACCGTTTCACAATGAAATAAGGCTCCTCTGTACGTAGAAGAAACAGGCGAAAGAAAATTCTTTTTTTGTGACTAGACGAGAAAAACATTAACCCGATGGTATGTGCAACGTCTGCCCATAACATATGCTACATTCCCAAAATGTTTCCGTGTGGCACCACACTGCGCCCGTCACTCTGTGACACACTACTGCTATACGGCAGAATAACTGGTAATCGAGACAGATTCCTGCATAGGTAGATAGGTACCATGCTATATATACGGATTCTTATGCATCCCATTAGGGGTAATTTAGGGTAATAACTAGCACCCCATATGAAATTGGGGCGGTACCAGGAATCCTATCACCAGCAAATCCTATGAAATTTCCGAAAAAAGTGTAATGATATAGTATTGCGTTGCAGCATGTTCGCGATGTACACGGAGCGGGTGCTGATCGCGGAGCTGCAGCGGGTGAGCGGCGCGCTGGAGCGCAAGGCGGCGGCGGTGGGCTGCGTCAAGCTGCTGTGCGACAGCGCGCACTTCCGGCACGGCGCGCTGGCTAAGCTCTGGCCGCGCCTCCTGCAGGTTGGCCTGCCCGCCCATTTCTCTTCTCATCATCACCATTTCAGCCCGTCACCAGTCCACTGCTGAACATAGGCCTCACCCATAGATTACCTTAATTTCTTTTTTTTCATTTGGGGCGACTTTGACATAATTGCCACGCCTGCTGCTACCCATCTCATGGTTTTCATTTTCCCTCTGTCGACTTTTACGAAACCCACGGTATGAAGTGGAGTAGTGGATTATCTTAAGCCGCCGATTATCTTTATTCTCACCAACACACGGTTACGAAATTTATTCCCATTAATCCTTAAATACAGTCCACTTGATAATTACCCTCTGATTAGGGCGAGTCGCTTGTTCAGGTTCGCCCTACCAGTAATTATATAAAGTTAACTGTCACATAACACGTAATTCATCTTCATCATCAAGTCAAGCACAGAGTTACATCTTTGTAATTAAATAAAATTGAAGTGTCTATTTGTAATAACAAAATGCAGCTATTTACTCAATGCTTATGAAATGATATACGGTACTTCTAAGAAAAAAACATTTTTAATTTTTTTTACCTATCCGTCTGTTTGTTCCGGCTAATCTCCGAAACGGCTGGACCGATTTTGACGGGACTTTCACTGACAGATAGCTGATATTATAGCGGGTAACTAAGGCTACTTTAATTTTAGAATATAGTAAGGGTTCCGCGCAAAAAAAATTAAAACCTCAAAATCCGATTCGAATGAGAAAGTATTTTTTTTTTTCGTTTGATTTGTTTTTTGTTTTTGTAATCTGTTTCGCAACACCATCCATTCGGGAAATAAAATACCGAACACGGAGTGATACGGACGGTTGTTCGCAGGCGCTGATATCGCTGTTCGAGCTGCCGCCCGACGAGTCGACGCTCCCGGACGATCACTTCGTGGAGGTGGACGAGACGCCGGGCTACCAGGCGCAGTACGCGGCGCTGGCCTGCGCCCGCGGACTCGCTGACGACCCGCTCGCAGGTACACCTGCACCACTCATACTTCATACACACATATAGTACATATAGTTCGTGACGACCATTAAATGCGTCTCGAGTGAACTTAGTTTCGTGAGCTCGTGTACTGAATCACTAAAAGCGTTCACTATACAGGGTCATTCGTAATGTCCTATATATCCCGGCAGCCTGGGCTTAGGGACGATGTGCAAATGCCGCAAAAAATATAATGAGGTTTGTAGCGTGATACCTGTAGGAGATAATTATGTCGACTTAAAGAATTTGCTTAAAACTCATAGGACTACCCTGTTATACAGCTGATAGAGGCAATGAACTCATAAATTTAATTGGGCGTTTTTCCATTGAGCTGCCATCGAAAGACCTTGCAAGTGCTAGGACAACATAAAGCTTAAGGAAATCTGTTGCGAAGTAAATCTGTTAATATGACCCCGTAGTAAGGTAACATAAATTAAATGGAGAAGAAAACGTATTTTGAATTTGTCTGGTTCGGGACAACGACTTTCTGAGTTAGGGTCGCGTAAAGTTTTACTAAACAAATAATTTTAAAGTTTTGTATGGATATTTTAGTATTCAATTTTGTAATTAAAGTTTCACTGTTGTGGTTATCAGATCAAATTAGCATGGGTAGGTGCCGGGATGTTATGCCAATTATGAATAAAGTTGTATATATAATTACTTTGAATCCTACTGGTGGTAGTATTCCTATGCAGGAATCCGTCGAGGTAGGTACCACCCCAGGGCCAGTTATTCTACCGTGAAGCAGTAGTGTGCAAACATTACTGTGTTTCGTTTTGAAGGGCATGTGAGCTAGCGTAATCACTGGGCATATGAGACTTAAGAACTTATGTCTCAGGGTGATGGGCACAGTGTATTGTCACACAGAAATTTTCTGGTGACACAGCATTTATTATGGGCAGACGTTGCACTTACTATCAAGTGAATGTTTTATTCAATAAAAAAAATGTGAGTAGTAGTATAGTATAGAATACTTTAATATTTATAGAACGAATTGCACTGTGATGTTGACTTATTCTAAAGGTTTCAGGTTGGAAAGGTATATCATTTTATGATTAAGTGTTATGCACAAACGATCCGGACTTATCTTTCGCTAAGCAGTAATGTGCAAGCATTACAGTATTTCGGTCTGAAGGTGTAATTACTAAGAGAGAAGTTCCATAAAAGAAAGAGGACAACAAAAATAAATTGAGGCTGCACGAAATTTAAATGGAATTCAGGTTAAAGTTTATAAGATTAGGAATAGAAACTGTCGCCTGTAATTGATGGCTGTGGAATAAATAAATACACATAAATGTCTTTTCCGTGTGTTAAATATGAATACTACTGCAGTTTACACTTTTTTACCTAATTTATACTTAGTCGTGGCGTAGGTAATAAAAAAAATGCATATTGGTTCCTCGGTCTAATATCCAAAAAAAACTAAGATACAGAACTATTTATAGGTAAAAAGATGATCAAATATAGACTTTTGTTATTATATTTTTTCATTGGTTATTCATTCATGACAGGGTATAAAAGTTCTGCATTAAAATAGGGCTAATAGGCAATAGCTATATCATACATACATACAGTCACGCCTTTTCCATTATAAGGAGTAGGCAGAGGCCACACACGTAGCCCACTTTTCGCCCCCGCAGCTATATCAGGGTGGCAGTAATGTGGCAACTCCACCGCCATTTCAAATCTTCACTTTTTAATTGCCCAGTTTTGTTATAGGACTATTATGAGTATGATCGGAGTACCTGACTTCCTGTCCCAGGTCGAATCCCAGCCGCCACCACCATTTGCGCAAAAATACAAATCGATAGTTTTCGGGTCTGGCTGAATTGTGCATGCGAGAATTCTGTAAAACGCACTCATGATACAGGAATGTGAGGCATCGTGTATTTTAAATAATTATTTTAAAATTTAGGAATAGAAGACCCGAAACGCTATTTGGCTGAGAGTTTAGGCAACATGTCGCGTCAGTGGCCAGATGTGCTGCCTCCGAGGATAGCGGCATTGGAGCCTCCGCATCGACACGCCCTACAGCTGTACCTTAACGCGTACAGCGTGCAGATATGTTAATCTACTGGAAATTAATTCTGTATGGAATCACTTATTTATATATTTGGTACAATGAAGCTGAAGAATGTTCAACATTTCTCCGATTTTGTGTCTTAAAATTTGTATTTAATAATAAGTAATAACATTGTAAAACATTTACTGTTATGCTATTTCTTCATTTATATTTATATGTCATTCTTGTATATGATAATTATTGTATTATTGTTGATATCTGTCTATAAGCATTATTAAGATAACCCAAACCGTATACTACATTTCAAATCCTTCTTTTCAAATGGAAACAGAAAATATGTTTCAGTTCAATACAAGAGCACAAATTCTCCGAAAAATATGTTTCAATGGAGATGGAATAAAAAATTATTTTCTTACTAATCAAAATTCTAAATTGTGGAATAACACAGTTTTGTAGGACTAAGTCTAGTGTAGCAGGGAACTTTACAATAAAGGCGAATATGTAAAAGTCTTACGTAAAATGTAATCTAAATTAAGTAAAACAGTTTTTCGTAACACTTCGTGAAATGATATTGCATGATGTCATGAAAAACGTAATTGTTTGTTTTTCGTATTTGGATGTAGCTGGATAGAAGCCCTTGGCAACGACCGCGAATTCTTTTCTAAATTGTTGCCATTATTTACTTGTAATTTTTGTTAAAACCCCTTTTGTTTAAGTATTTATGTAATTCTATAAAAAATATAATACAACCAGCGATTAAAAATTTTTAGTAACTCACTTTTTCAAGCTAGATTAACCTCAATTATTTTCACTCTGTTTTTTATGCCTTCTGTCTACTCCAATTTCGTAATTTTCTTGTGTATTACATTGATTTAAAACTTTATTGAATTAAAACTATACTTGTGTTATTAATGAATGTCTGTTATGGTTGAAAAGGTACACGTGGGCAGTGACTGTTTTTTTTCTAATTTTACCAGAATGGTTAACTTTGATAATTGTGAAAGATGATATGAAGTTTTATGAGGCGGTGCATGCGAGTGCGTGTGAATGCGTTCAGTCGATAGAAAGTTGAATTATGCATGTAAATAAGTATGTAAGGCAGTGTATATATTGCAGCAGCTTGCTAAACCATTGTTTTTATTAATTTGAAATAAAAATCAAACAATAAAATTAGGCTTCTTGTTACTAATTTAGGTCAAAAATTAACTGATAACAAATGTGCCAGAGCGCATTGTTTCAGCATATTTAGTGTTGTACAAAATATATTTGCAATGTTTTGCTTTAAATTTTGGTTCATTACATTTTTGCACTAATTTAACTTTATTTAAGAAAAATTCTTCGTTCACGGTAATTATTTTACGAAACCGTAGAAATAGCAGACATACGACAAAAACTAAATATCGGCGTGGTAATCTTGAAGAAAACATCTTTATTATAAAAAAATAAAAATATATGAATTTAGATTAGAAAAAATATAAATGTTTTGGTATCTCTGAAAATGTAAAATCTTTTAAAGTGATTTGTGAGGTATCCAAAACCATAATTTAATTTTGTCGCATGTTTGAAATTGATTTGTAAACTACTTGATAGAAATAAAACACCATAATATTTGAACTACAAATTACTGTTTCATTTTGAAAATTTTGATTTCGTGAAGAAGTGAAGTTACGAAGTGGTATTTGAAATGTTTGTCTAACTGTAATCTCGATTATTTTAATTTTCTTTGCTATTGTTTGCAATAATTTTATAAAATAAAAGAGGGAGAGATACGTCACCGGCGTCCTGTTAAGGCTACCAAAGTCTTTGACCTCAGGCACTCTTGACCGACCTCTGTATACGTACACGCTACCTGTTGCTAATCACGCTTACTGCACAAAATACTGTCTTGCGTAGTGCGTACATAACTACAAAAAAAAATTAGTAACAT
This sequence comes from Luehdorfia chinensis, assembly GCA_019845155.1. Lineage (NCBI taxonomy): Eukaryota > Metazoa > Arthropoda > Insecta > Lepidoptera > Papilionidae > Luehdorfia > Luehdorfia chinensis. The sequence continues at coordinate 4,411,987 of JAHVAK010000008.1, read as the reverse complement.
TGAATATTTTTTGAATAACTATTACTTCTTAAATCCCTTATTACTTAATATCATTTAAATTTTGGATTCCCATCAAATGAATCGTAAAAATGTATAAGTTATAAATACATAATGTTTTATGACGAGACCTTGAGACGAGACTACCAACTCGTTACTTTTTGAATTTTTGTAATAATGAAACCGGTGTTGAATTATCTTAATATATTTTATCCCATAACAAATATAAAATTGGCATATTCGTGTAGATTAAAAGTTTTGAAAGTATAACGCTTATCAAACAGATAAATACGTATGAGATTTGATAGTCTAATTAAATTGTTTTCAGTTATTAAATATTCCATTTCCTTCACTACCTACCGATATATCAACAACCTATTACTTAGTCTTATCTCATGAATTGCAGTGATTGGTGGCTTCGGTGACTTTAGCAAACACTTACGCGCAAATAAGAAACGTCTGCTGTCTATTTTTTATTATTGGTTAATTAACGTCATCTCTTATGTACAATTAGTGAAACATGAATGGGTATTTTGCTGCGTCCGGAACGCTTACTGTAATTGTCTACTGGGAGTATGACGTATCTTTATATTGTAATATCATTGATTGTTTGTACAATGTTTAACATTCTACGCTTCTCATTGACACGTATATCCTAACTAATATTATAATTGCAACTGTTTATAAATTGTTTTAAAAGCTACTACACATTTGTAGTTGTTATTTTGCATTAAAATTACATGATATTTAGATTATAGCTCTATGTAGCTTCATCATAAATTGCAAGGTACTATAAACTGAAACAATTAAGAAAACTTATTGTTGACTGAAAAAATAAACAGACTGAAAATGCAATTATATGCGAATGTCTCTGTATGTAATATTTGGATATAAAAAATATGTGAAACACAAATTGTTTTTATTGAACATTATCAGTCTTTTTTGCTCGTTTAAACGAAAGGCGCTTAGTAGCCACCTTTTTCTATCATAATTTCAGCCCAATCAATCATTGATATAAAAATCAGTATCGCATCTGGGTTTGTCGGTCCATGGCACTCGAAAAGCTTACGCAATGGTCACAAGTAAACTTAACGTTCATCCTCGTCTAAAAGCGTAAGAACCTTTCACCAAAAAATGAATGTATTTTATCCTGAATCTTTCATGTAAATCCAATAACGCTGATTCATCAGATTTTTTCTTTGTGTATCATCTATGATGAGTATATATAGAACAAATGCACGAAGTGCCATCCGTCAATGGTATAGGAACTGAATGGCGTATATATCGAAACAAGTGAAATACAAAAAAAAAATTGGGAAAAATAACTGGCTTATTTACAAGCTAGTGTACTTATTACCATAGTGAACTTTTGTCGACTTGTTTACCGAATATTGTCAGAAACAGATACATGGTTGATATCAAATAATGATTAAGGAATGGATAGAATAAATAAAAACAAACTCGTTACATTTATGTAATGTATTTTCAAAAAGCTGTTCGCTACAATAGCATTCGCGAAACCCATCAAATGACAAAAAACATCAAATTATTAGAAATTAAAAGAAACCGTTACATTAAAAATTTATAAAATTTCATAGTGGGTAAATTAGTGTTACTTATGTGTAATGGGAATGTTCTCTACTGCTACGGAAATTACGATGAAATATTGGAAAAAGTACTTTTCAATTATATTATTAATTATACTTTCAAAATGACAAAACGATTAAGTACATATAATCTCCTGTACAATATGTGATAATGAGGACGTAAACATTAGAAAATCGAAGACACAAATACATTTATTTATTAGAAGTAAAAGGATATTTTTTGTATAGATAAATTAGTATGTAAATAAAAGCAGTAAAAATTAATGAAGTCAAAATAGCAACACGAGAAAAATCAAATTTAAAGAACAGCTTCTATGCATTTTGTAAGTTATATATTGAATAAAATATGTTAGTCTGGTCGTTATTCTCTCCGTTTCTCAGAAGGTAACCAACTTTTTAAGACAGGATAGACATACATATTTAAAATGCACATTTAAGACATTGAAACAATTTTTAACTAAAAACTTGTGATCTTTAGATATTTATTGCACATCCTTAATATCTTTAAGAATCAATTTCTTTACAAAATGTATGGAAGTAAATATATGAAGCAAGCCATGATTTTTGCGAGAGTTAATGCCGAGAATTTTATTCTCAAATAATTTACTTTCATCCATTTTGTTCTGGGACTGCCATTCAATCAATTTACGTAGTTATAATTTAAGAAAATTAATTTTATATAACAAAAATAATAACATTTATAGCAGAGCTTATGACGGCGTAAACTAAATTACAACAACTATATTCTATTGATACTTTGCTCCACTACAGTGTGTATCATAAGATTTTCTAAATACAGAAAAAAAAATTAAATTTAAATAGGCCAATATAATATAATGGACTTAACCACGGCAGTCCCGTCCCGCTACTAGATCACTTCAGAGCGCATTCCACAAATACAGTGCGATGCAAGGTCTCCGTTGGAGATGGTACCAGTGGGGATGGAGGAGGAGTTTGTTGCCCATTAATAGGCTCTCCCTCAACAAAATGAGCCTCCGTTAACGGCCACTGTTCCTTCAGGATAGACCACAGACGACTGTCCACAACAGCCCGAACCTTTGGGACGGGGAATCCATTGAACGACGAGGCGACTGGCAGTGTGTAGGCGCCCATGTCGCGGAAAAAGAACCAAGCGCCTATCGGCTGAGTTGGAAGGCGGATACTTGGGACCACACAGTCAAGTCCGTCACAGGTTGGACCCCACACTGAAGACATGCGTAGCGCGCCATCAGACTGAAATAGACAAAAAGTCATATACTAAGTTTGATTGTTGTTGTATATAAAGTGCTTTTAATTTTTCTAGCTCTTCACGCTACTGTTTGTTAATGCAAGATCATCATTATCATCATAATTTCAGCATATGACTAGTTCACTAACGAACATATGCCTCCCCCATAGATTACCATCAGTTTGTAGCTCTCATTTTGGAGGGATTTCGCCATAGTTGCCACGCTTGGCAGGCGGGTTAGCAACCGCAGTTAATTTATTCAGATGTTCCAGGAATATAGATGCCGCTGCCCATCTACTGGCTTTCAATTTCCCTCTGTTGACTTTTACGACCCCACTGGATGAGATGGGGTGGTAGATTCTCTTAAGCCGCCACTAAACGGCGGCAAAGTCGGCATCTATTAATATTTATTACAATCCCATTGATTAAATTGCAAAAATGTAATGTTTGCAAAATAGTTGATGCAACTTTATGTCACATTATTGTATCGTCAATATCCCGATAGCCCGAACAATCATCCAATAAAACGAATTTTAAATATTGTCCGAGTGAGTTTAGTCAAACAAACACTGTTGGAATGAACATATGCAGGAACTCACATAAGTGGGTACTACGGTAGTAGTACTACTGCCACAGTGTCAGTTATTTTGCAGTGAAACAGTAGTGTACAAACATTTGGTTTCGTTGGAAGGGCAATGGTAGGGTAAGAGCCTTTTAATGTTCTGCTGCTGAACGAGGCCGATTCATTTCTGAGAGGGTTTTGGAGCCGGGAATCTGCCACGATGCGACAATACAAGTTGGCTAACGTCCAGTGCCTTCGAAATATGTTTATTTTTATATGATATGGAGCGGGATTCACTCACCATCAGGTGAACTTACTCCTCCCGTCCATTAAAAAAAATTCAAAAAATAAATTGTTTAGTTTTTACCAGTGCAGTGTATTTAAAAGTAACAATTGTTTTGCTACGTTTATTTCGAAATCCTACCAAAAAAAGGAAAATAAAACAATGTTTACCTGCAGTGGTATGGGCACGACCTGCTGGTGGTCATAAAGCAGGCAGTTAAAGGAGCCATACACGCCATCATTAATGAAGTACATCGTGTGCTGCTCGTCGCCTTCCTCGTTATCCTTTACAGGAAGCTGTAGTGTCATAAAAATAAAAAAATATAACTGCAATTTTTTGTTGGAAGATGTCCGCCTGGTCGATTTTTGAACACGAACGACGATCTAGAGACTACAATCGAATACTGTCGGAACCTATCAACTGCGCATTATATACTGCATATTATAGTTTCACAAGTTTACGCGCAAATAGGCACACACTTGCCTACCGTATCCACACCCGATGTAACGCTGTTACGATAAGATTTGAGGTGGGCTAGGATACAGTGTCAGAGACAGGGACAATTACAAAAAAAACCAGACCTCAGACTAACAATTTGTATTTTTGCATAAATGTTTGTTCCGCCTGGGAATCATAGCGTAGAAGCCATGTACTCTGAACACTTTTTATTATTAATACAGAAAACATGTGCAGTTCACAGACGGATGAAGTGCAACCTTCAGAAAACTAAGCTTCCAAAGAATGAGACAAATGCAGAGTATCGGGAGTAGGATTTATGTGGTGGCAGGATTCCTATGCAGGAATCCGTCTAGGTAGGTACCACCCCAGTGCCAGTCATTCTGCCGTGAAGCAGTGGTGTGCAGACATTACTGTGTTTCGGTTTGAAGGGCACTGAGCTAGCGTAATCACTGGGCATATGAGACTTAAGAACGTATGTCTCAGAGTGATGGGCACAGTGTGGTGCCACACAGAAATTTTCTGGTTGACACAGCATTTGTTATGGGCAGACGTTGCACTTACCATCCGGTGAACGTTTTGCTCGTTTCATCACTTTATCCAATAAAAAAAAGGATACTTGTAGGGTTCAAGTTAAAATATTATTTCATTTTACATATCACGACCCCAAATTTTTCGAATTCAAAAAAAGACACCAGTGGCTTATGGTAACTAAAGTATGACATAAATGCTTTGGTATGGATTTTATCAATATTCCTTTGACATCATTAAATTACTGTGTTTTAATCTTTTTGCCTGTTTAATCTGTTTTCTCGTCAAAAAATTCTTAAAATGGACCGATAACCGTTGGGGCAGAAAGGTTCTCGAATGCCAAGCATAGTATGGCGAGCCTTCACTAGACAGAGCGTCAAATCGATGGTTGCAGGTGGCCGGACCGTGTTTTTTGGTAATCTATGAAGAAGGTCCATGTTCAGCAGTGGACTTGGCGATGAGCTGGTGATACGTTTGTTCTATAGACTCTAGGCGCAAAAGGAAAACTGTTTACATACTTCTCGCTTAGCGTGAACCATAGCGGCCAGGGTGTAGGCGGCGGCGGCGAAGTAGCGGCCCGGCTCCGCGATCACACGGACGTCGCAGCCGGAGAAGTTGGCGTCCAGCGATGCGTTGATCACTTGCGCCACCTGGTGGAGAGAGAATGTTGAAAGTCAGTACTACCCCGTATTTGTTTGGTTCTACATACATACAGGTACGTCTTTTTCCCATAGTCTTCAACAAGTCCGTACAATACTTTAGTCGTACGACTACGAAAAAATTTGTTGTGTAGGTATAATTTTTATATAATATCCGTTTAAAAACATATTTTATTCGAAGCATTCAATTGTAGAATGTAGGCGCGAATTTCAATATAGCACGTATACATTAGCGACGCGTTCACAACTGCTGCAAATTTATATATTCATATAAATTGTAATTGGACTGGACAAACTAACCATCATATTTTTACCTTAGTTTTGATTGGGTTGTATCTATCACTCTATGTAACTATTGCAATGATTTCGCGCATAAAATTTAAACTTTAAATTAGTTTATAAACTATGTAACATATTATATTATTTCACCAGAAAACTCATAACACTTTCAGAGAACGTTTGTGCTAGTACGACTACAACGCTTAAAAGAAGTATAATTAATACACTTTCAAGTCCCTTGGATAAATAGTGTAACTAGCAGCGGTTTGACGACCGCGTGGCCTAGTGGTTAGCGTGCCTGACTTCTACGCTGCGGGTCCTGGGTTCGAATCCCAGCCGGAGCCAAAATTTGTTCAAAAACACAAACCGTTGGTTTCAGGTCCGGTTGTGATATAGGACGATACAGGAAAAAACCTACTGCGGGGCATTTTAAAAAAAAAAAAAAGAAAAAAGAAAGCGGCGGGCGACGGGCGGCGAGTGTTACCTCCCGGATGCAGGAGCCGGCGTGTCCGGGGAAGCCGCCGCCCAGGTCGAGCAGGCGCATGCGGTGTCCGGCGGCGGCGCCCAGGCTGAACAGCGCGCGGCAGAACTGGATGGCGCGCGCGTACACGCCCGTCTCCTGCGCGCCGGACCCCACGTGGAACGACACGCCCACCACCTGCGCACGCAAACGGATTTCAATTAGATGGCGCCCTTGCTCTAAGCCCATTGCAACAAAGCGTTCTAGGCGCACAGTAACAATATTATCAATACATTTTAGCAGTTATATATACATACAATCACTCATTTTTCCCATATGGGTAGACAGAGACCACACACAGCGCATACTTTTCGCCCCCGTGGGAAACGATAAGTGACGGGTGGCGAACTGCTTCGCAATCATTTTGATCCACGAGCAGTATAGAGGCAGCATTGCAAATCATGGTGTTATTCGGCACGAATGAAGTCTGTCCATACAATACCCTAGCCGCCTCTTACTACACCTCGGTAGGAAAGAGGTAGGTGCTATTCTACTTCGAATTTTTAAATTCGAAATTTACTGGTGGTAGGGTTCCTATGCAGGAATCCGTCTAGTTACGTACCACCATGCCTTGTGTTTCGGTTTGGGGCACTGTGAGCTAGTGTACTCAGGGTGACGAGCGCAGTGTGGTGACACAAAGATGTTGGAATTAATTTTACAAATTTAACATGCATAAGATCAGAAAATTACTGTGTGACACCACACTGCACACATTGTATCACTAGTAGAACGTCCAGTGTGACCGCAAGGAAACAGCATTGTCATAGTTAACACAGAGAGTTTTAAAGACATCTGTTGAAGTGCTTAAAGAGCATACTGACCGTGAGCCCGAACACGGCCGCGAGCTTCAGGAGCCTCGGAGCTTCGGTGACCGGATCGCAACCGAACTTGATGCCGAGCGGGCACAGAGCCGATTCCGCGTCGCAACGGATGCGGATCACCAACCTGCAACAAATATTTATTTATATATTTTTAATTTATGAATGACATTATGTAATATTGCATTGAAAAATGGAAGACCCCAGAGTTTCTTGCCGGCTCTTGAGAAGGTCTTATTTTTCGAACCAGTGTAGATTTTGACGTTCATGAGAACTTTAAACATGCCTAAAAATAAAAAATAAATTACTTTATTAGACTGTAGCGTAGTGCGTGACCCCACTACTCTTATCGTGTGTATGGTACATTAAAAATTATTACGCTGGCAACTTTGTGTCAATTGTCATTTATGAATTGCTATCAAATTAAGAAATGTCACCTGTCAAAAGGAAGCGCTTGCGTTTTTTGTGGGATATCGGTCTTTACCGAGTGCTCCAAAGAAGTCATCAGGCCAAGAAGAGATATAATGATGTTATCGTAGGTCATCAAGGCCAGTTTTATTTATTGTCGATTGCGGTGGAAGCAAATGTTCCTTCAAGCAATGATTGGTGATTTCGTGAGTATTTCAGTTTTTATAACTATAATTATTATAGATATGAAGATATAAAATGCTAGAGCCTAGATCTTGATGTGAACTTATGAACGTTGGTCAACAGCAACTTAAATTTTAAGTGTCATTGGGATGTGTGACATGGAATTCTGCAGATTGCTCATCCTGAAAAGTTCTTCGGAGTGAGATCTGTGCAGAAATATAATTATGTAAATTAGTGAAACTGAAGAAAAAAGAATTAACTGTTATCCACTAGAAACATTTAGAAGTAAATTGTTAAAGTAGTATATGGTCACATAACATGGCTTAGGGATTAAACCTTTCTTATACATTGTGAAGATTAACGTTAGCACCTAAGCTGCCCGCTAGTGACTGAGCTACAATATGATTATTGTTATTTATTTATAAACCTTGTCTGTTGGTGATATTATGCATTATAATCTTCACAGTGCAGACAAATTAAATAAAGATGTAACTACTATTAACACTTTTATTTCTGCACTATTTAGTAATAAGAAACACATTGAACACAAACACAATTGTTTATTTTTGTAACTAGAGTTCTTGCCGGGCAGGGATGATGGTTGGGATTCGAACCCAGCACCCCCAAGTAGAACCGCCTGTTGCAAGACATCTTACTCTAAGGATTACAATGGGTGGGACTTAATGCCTTATGGGATTACCTAACATTCAACCCATGGGGCAGTGACTCCATCTGGGCTCTAAACCAACCGAACGAAACCCGAACGACTTGCCGTCGTCAATCTATACTTACTGAGCATGCGGCATTTGCTGTTTGATCTTCATGAGCTCGGTCTCAGAGTCGAAGGTCATCAAGTCGACTCCGACCGACGAAGCGTAGCGGATGTGCGACGCCATCTTGGCCGGGTTCGCGAATATTATGCGCCTGGACGAGAAAACATTGATATAATTTTATTTGCAATTTTTAGTTTCAGTACAATATGCAGTGTGGTGGCTTAAGATAATCTCCACCCCATCTCATCCCGGGGGTGTCGTAAAAGTCCATAGAGCGAAAATTAAAACCAGGAGATGGGCAGCAGCATCTTCCTGGAACTGAATAAATAAACTGCGGTTGCCAACACGCCTGTGAAGCGTGACAACTATGCCAAAATCCCCCCTAAAATTACAGCTACAAACTTTTGTGGCAATCTATGGGGGGGGGGGGGGGATTTCTATGTTTTTTCTTTTTACACCAACCCAGGCATAGGATTTGCTTATTCTATTAGCCTCGTGTAAATTGTCCATTAGTAATGATAGCTAAAGGATCCGGGCATTTAATTTCAAGACACTCGCGCTACCTTTGGACGTACTACGAAAATCGAAGTACGAAGTTCCCGATCGTTTCGAAGCAACGACGGACGTCGGACATGAACCTTTCTACCAAATTACTTCGGATGCAACTTCTACCTACGGCCTTCTTTCGCAACCAATAGAATGATTTTTAGTGTAGGGTGATATCGTGGTAAGAAACGTGTGATCCGTCAGCCGAAACTTTGTATTTTGATTTTAAAAACGTATCCCCACAGTAGGATTTCTCCTGTACGAGTGAGTGCATTTTACAAATTTAACATGCATAAGATCAGAAAATTACTGTGTGACACCACACTGCACCCGTCACCCTGAGACATCAGTTCTTAAGTCTCACATGCCCAGTGATTAGCCTAGCTCACAGTGCCCTTCAAACCGAAACACAGTAATGCTTGCACACTACTGCTTCACGGCAGAATAACTGGCCCTGGGGTGGTACCTACCTAGATGGATTCCTGCATAGGAATCCTACCACCAGTAAATTTCATGCATGATTTGATATTCTCACCGGATCCTTCGTAGACAAGTTCCTGCGTAGGTAGGACCTGTAAAATGCCTGTGTCACTTACTCTGAGCGTACTCCGAGGCCGGTGACGAGCTCGATTTCTGCCTTCGAGGCGCAGTCGAAGCCGGCTCCAAGCGCCGCCAGCGTGCTCACCAGCAGCTTGTCGTCGTTGCACTTTACCGCTGCAACAGCACCAATAAATTACCACAAAACTGTCCAAATTTAACTGACTTAACGCCAGTGCTTATATACCATTATAATAAAAAATACCATTACTAAACTAAAAACTGGCTGGTTTATCTAGAGATACCGGTTTTTTTGAAATACAAATGCTATTCATTTAAATAGATAAATAATGGTATTTAGGTTTGCACATTATCAATAGACAAGAGGATAAGGCAAAATAAAAAAAATCTATATATTTAAGATATATATAGATATGGTTTCATAGTTTTTTTTTGTAAGGTAATTACCGTTTAATTTATTTTAATTTTTGTAAAGTAATTTTTTTCTATTACAACATTTAATTTAATTTCGTGTAGACGTACTTTGTAAATTACGAATCAATAAATTACACTTACACTACTATTTACTTTTAAAAGTTACATATGCTATCTGCCTTATCTCAATCAGTAACAAGTTTTTTTTTAATATAGCAGCCCTATACGGAACCGATTGTTTAAGATTGTTTAAAGTCAAAATGACTCACCGTAGAACGGCTCGACCCGTGGAAGCAGCTCTTTCCACTGATGGTACCGAGCGACCACCTCGCCCAAGTCCATCAAGTAGAAGGGGTCTTCCTGCGTCCCCTCTTCCACAATCTCCCTAATAACGCTTTCCGGGGTCCACGGACCCTCCATCACACGGATGCGCTGTTCCTCTTCGGTTACCTTCATTTTGCACGGGATTTTGAAAACTTTCGGTGTCCTTGAAACGATATTTGTCGACTTTAGCTGTCTTTGATGTTGCTTTTGCTCGATGTTGGACGATTTTGAGCTTTATGGGCTGATGTTTTATGGTCAACAGATAGGCAAGCGATCTCCCCTGTGGCGTGGTCTCTCGGTACCGGAGCCCCGGCGTTGCCGAGGCGCGGTGGGGCGGCTATACTGCGCGCGCGCAGGCGTACGGCGGTCCAGAGGAGGGGGGGAGGCGGCGTCAGGTGTCAGAGGCCGGTGGTGGGGGCCCACTAGCGCTAGTCCACAAGTGTCAGCTGAGAAATTAATGCTATGATTATTACCGATACCCCGGTTGTATCCTATCTAATAAGCCATATATAGAACTTTGATAAGGAAACTTGTACGGGCTAGATTGTGACAGTGATTAGACAGACAGCTGATAATCGAGTTTGTGATAACAGTTACATTCAAAGTATCCACCGTATATCTGTATTAGACACAAAACACCCATAGTGTAGGAATTCCCACACACCCCACCTGCTAGGTTACAGTTCAATAGTACCAAGTTAAGGTACAGCTTGAATCCAAGCTTAACCACTTTACTGAAGTATTAGTACCATCTCTGACTTCTTGTAACCATCAGATGACGTGAGGCTATAACAAGAAAACATAATCGCCGAAATCTTCATTCGGCATGCAGTTGCGAAATAAGAGAATCAAACAAACAAACCACGTGGTCGCCGTAAGAATCGACTAAAGCAAATGTCAGAGAAATCTTGGTCTTTCAACCAATGGCAGGATAACCATCTCAAAGGAGGCGGTCGATCGGTGTTACCCAGTAAATTTCTGTGTTGCATCGCACTGCGCTCGTCCCTCTGGGACATCTAAAGTCTCATATGCCCAGTAACACAAGCTATCAGTGCCCTTCAGACCGGAACAGTAACGCTTGCACACTACTGCTTGACGGCAGAATAACTGGTAATGTTCCTGCCTAGGAATCCTACCACCAGTAAAAGTGCCTTTTAAGTAATTGCAACGTCTGTTCATAAGAAATGTTGTGTCACCCAGACAATGCGTCTCACCGCATTGCGCTTAAATCTCATATGAACAGCAAATACACCAGATAATATAACGCCAGAGAAGCTTAGTCCAGCAGTCAACTGCTTAGAAGCTGACGATGTACGTCGTATCCTCAAGTGGCAGTGGCAGTCGGATAGTCAGTCTGGTGTGTGCAGGGATACGTACGTATCTCGCGTGGTGTGGCGTCAGCGGGCCCGTGCGCGTTGCCAGGGCGGGTCGACGTTGAGGGCGCGGCGCCAGCAGCGCGGCGGACGGAGGCTCGGGGGCGCGGGTCGCCCGGCACAGCCAGACGCGCCGGACACGGCCGGTGCTCCCTGCGGAAATGGAAACGCTCACTTGCTTGCTTGTCTTACTTCTTACTACTATAATAAACCTGGAGAGTTTGTGAATTTGATCGCGCTAATCTCAAGAAATAATATAAAAAAAATCCTCTGCCTGTTTGTAACTTTTTCACGGCTTAATCGGCGAACCGGTCTTGATGAAATGCAGCACAGCTTGCTTCTTGGACACATGCTTTATATCGCGGACAATCAAATAGTTCTTAAGGGTTTATTTAAAAAAACCTACATCCACGCGGAAAGTCGCGGGCATCTGCTCTCCAGGGCAAGTGTGATGACTTTCCGAGTCGTCGCTTTTTTTTTCACGTGTTTATTACGTGTATGTATTAGTGTGTATTGACGTGAAGTCGTGAAACCGGTGTGCGTCAGTGAAGCCGGTGTAAACTACAACTGCATGTTAGAATTGTAGTGGTGTCGACACCGAAGTTCAAATTCGGGTTATTTACGGTTCGAATAATTTTGTACACTGTTCAGCGACACTTCCCTCGATCTTAACATATTATCGTATGAGCGTTAATTTTTTCACTCAAATGACAAGTATAAAACAAATAAATAAGTCCCAAGTCTAACAGAATCAGTATACCAAACACAATCAATATGTAAATTATAATTATTATATCAACCTTCATAATATGTTGCAAAGCGGGGACCCACATGTAAATAACATGTCATGATATCTAAAGTTTATTAACTTTAATTATCATGACATGCTTTATAAAGTAATGTATGATATGTGGATCAAAAAATAAATGATTAGTAGTAATCACCGACATTTACAAGGGGTAAAAATTTAATAAATAATTAACACAAATACATTGCGCTGTAGGACGAGAGATTCTTAGAGACAATGGATTTGATTTGATGTAAGATTTTTTTTATTATATAAAATATAAAATAATACCTAATATAAGAAAAGCTATTTCCACAATTAAATGAAAATATAAATTGTAATTAAGCTACTTCGTGTTTGTTAAATCTATTTTGATAGTTTGAATTGAATTGCACTTTGGTGATTTAAAACACTTTTCTAACACCTTCGCGGAAACACTACCTACAAATGCGGCTAATTTACTACTAAGGCAAAGACCTCTCTAAAACACTTGGACAACTATATCGAAATAATCCGATGTGTGATACATCTGTCAATTCGTGATACGATAAGTTATCTGTTCTTTTGGTATTGCATGCATCATCTTTTTTGTGAGTCTCAATTAGCAATTTATATTTGTTTATATTTATTATTTTTGTGACATAATTAAAGAATTTACAGTTAAGTTTCTTTTAAGTCCTATGAGCTACCCTAACTATCAATGATTACAATTTTAGAGCTAATATTCTTTGCGGGCATTTTAACGCTTAAATTAAAAGATATATTACTACATAGTTAACTAACACATAACGTATAACAATAACATAATAATGTTGAATAAAGCTTTCCTTTAATAATACGAAAGACTATGTAGACTTTATGGACGAATATCTATAAAATTAAAACACATTCGGTAGATAGGAGACAGATGACTTTCGTAGAAGAGTTCAGTAAATGGATAACTACATTGTATCGAAAATGTTATTATTTGCAGGTAAGTAATAAATCTTTACAACTAGACAGACGTTCTACGTTTTGCTACGTTCATAAAGTATATTCTTCGTAGAAATGGCTCATGGATATGGCTAGGTAATTTTAGCTTTTAATAATAAATGAGGGGGTAGCTTGCACATGACATGTTATCATGTATTGTTAACAACTACAGACTTGCGGTGTATGATTAAAGGTAATATTATTTATGGTACTTATTCATTTGTTGAAATTATGGGCATAAATACAAGTTTTTCTTTCAACAGCTACGTTCCTTAGTAATCAATAGATGAAGCTTTTGAACTCACAAGGTCAAAAATTTACATAGATGTTGAATGTGGAAAAGATATGAAAAAATATATATTCTGCTTGCAGTTGTAACTTCGACTACGATTATAATAAAAAGTTACAATTTGAATCCATATAATAAAATATAATATGTAAAGAAACTTTATTAAAGATATTGATTTTTCTAGCGTTTCAGAGTGCGGCCATCTTAAGAAGCAGGTGACGTAAGGCGGCGCCGGCGCGAGAGTTGACAACGAGCAAGGTCAATGTTACTACTAGTAATATGACTAAATTTTCAAAGATTGGACCAGACTTGCGCTATATCCGAGCAATGAAACATTCAGAGTCAGCAAAAAGTTCTAATGGAAATTATTTAATAAAAAAAGTCAATGTTTTTTTTAAATGCTAGTAATATAAAAATGCTACATTATACAAAATACTATAAATGAGAAATTGAAAATGTTATTGAAATTACATAACAATAAATAAAAACAATATAATAAATGATAAAAATACCTTTATTAGCGTAATTCTCAAAGCTTTTCTAGACTTCTAAGCAACAACCTGATGGTTGTTGCTAAACAGTATACTTTTAAATGAACTTCAACGCGAATCGTATCAGCTGAACTGATCCGAAAATAATTATGTTTCAATACAAAATCGTTTCGAAGCGTAACGAATAACTGTCACTTGCTCAGCTATTGGCGGCAAACTGATAAATATGGCGGGCGACGCGAGTATTTATGCGAGTCATTATCAGAAGATTTACGGGGTATCTTTATCACGAGAGATGGAGCACAATGCGCTGATGTAACTTGGGAAGTTGCGTAGAACACCCGACTTGTCTGCTCTAAACCGCTTTGTGACACAACATGACGTCATGATATTTCACATCCGGATGTAGAGTAACAGCTAAAAATGCTTAATAGTTACTTTTATTACTTAGAGTTAAACAGAATCAATAGAGTGACACAAAGATGGCATTCGTTAAAAAAATTGATTAAAAAGAATTAATGAATTAAGTTAATTTTAGAAAGCGAACTCTGTTGACAATCTGTTCAACTAACATGCACCACAGCTGTCGGTTGGAGTTGTTATGATTCTTTAAAGAAGGTAGATGGCGCCATCTGTTTGTGATCACGATACTGTGCAAAATATTCGCTCGGGTTAGCTAGTCTGTGTTATTGCACAAACGTTGGCTCCTACTGGGATTCGAATCCAGAAACTGCGGCGAAGTCAGTTACCCTGACCACTAAGCCAAGCGGCCGACATTTTTATATTTTTTAAAAAGTCCAATTTTTTCTTAACGCATGGGAGGCCTACGCGTGAGCAGGCGCGTGCCATTAGACAAGCTACCTGTTATTATGATTGATCATAGCAAATTAATAATGGAAATTACATGATTAAAGTAGTACTGATAACTGAAGGAACATTTTCAATGGATGCCTCTTCTCTCTAAAAAAAATATAATCGTGTATTAGAAGCGTCATATAATACATATAGCTATTAATATAACGTCGACAAATAAATTAAAAATATTTAAATAAAATGAAAATTATTTTATATTTTTATCGAACAAGAAGTTTTCAACCCTAGCAATCTAATGAAGTCAAACACATAGCGCGTGCCAGACATCGAAAAATAAACACAGATAAAGATTATTACTTTCCAAGAAACGATAAAGTAACTGTAAATACTTGCTTAAGCTTAAATAATACTACGATGCGAATAAAACAGATCGAAATTTTATCTCGAAGTTATTGAAAGCGACGTGGCGACGGTAAAGTTACAGCCTATAAATGTGGCCGTCTGGTGGCGGTTCGTTAAAAGAATACTACCACTCCATCTCATCCAATGGATCTCGTAAAAGGCGAGTAAGGAATTAAACTGCACTGTGCACCCAACAGCGCATGGTGGCGATGGGCTCACCACCTGTCACACCAAGTGCATTATATTGTTTTGGTGAAACGTGGATTGTGGCAGTCATCTGTTTTTGCAGTGAGTGCCCAGTCTCTACCCCTTATGGGATACAGTCGTGATCTTGTGTATGTATGTATGTATAAATGTCCAACTGCCGAGCCCCGTGCTCATTTTCTAAGATCTCCTCTCATTTCTAAGAGGGTTTTGGCACCGGGAAGAGTCCGTGGCGCTGCTCTGCGAGTTAGCGGACATCACGTCGTCAAAATATTTCTTTCTTCAGACATAGTTTCCTTTTTTTTTTATTGCCTAAAGTGATAAAACGAGCAAAACACTCACCTGATGGCAAGTGCAACGTCTGCCCATAACAAATGCTGTGTCACCCAGAAAATTTCTGTGTGACACCACACTGTGCCCATCACCCTGAGACATAGGTTCTTAAGTCTCATATGCCCAGTGATTACGCTAGCTCACAGTGCCCTTCAAACCGAAACACAGTAATGTTTGCACACTACTGCTGCTTCACGGCAGAATAACTGGCCCTGGGTTGGTACCTAGACGGATTCCTGCATAGGAATCCTACCACCAGTAGAATGATAAACATTTCATTGGTTACTGCTCAAATTCAAATTCTTTATTTGCTATAAATAGGGTAATGTTACAAGCTGGTTATTGTAATCAAATAATATGTGGCTTAAACCTATTTAGCTATTTTTATAGCATGCAAACAATTTTAGATTTCCTAGTCGATACAAATTTTTCATAAATAATACATTAAAAATTTAAATTCTATATATGTACATGTCAAATTTCGCTTTGTGGATATAATTAATAATTTCAAATAATTAGGACACAAAATACATAATTTCAAAAATAAATTATACTATGAAATATAAAACGAATAAGAAATGTCACTCTAGTCAAATTTTAATTAATTGATGCTCCGATAATATATGATTTTTTTTTGGATGACGATAACCGGTGGCGATGTCTTCCGGTGAATATACCTAGGTACTAGGTAGGATAAAGTAACAAAACCAGCAAAACGTTCACCTGATGGTAAGTGCAACGTCTGCCCCTAACAAATGCTGTGTCAACTAGAACATTTCTGTGTAGCACCACATTGCACAGTATTCCCAGTCATTAAACTAGCTTTCAGTGCCCTTCAGATTCAGACCGAAACACAGCGATGTTTGTACTTTATTTGAAAAACCTAAACAATAAATACAGGCATAATTTTAAACAAAACTAGGAAAAATTTAAACAAATATAATAAAACAGTCATGAAAAAAAATACATTCTGCCTTAAATATAACTAAAACAATATAATAGAGAAATTCAATAGACACGATGAGACAAATTATTACGGAATCGATAAAAGTTTCAATTACACCGTGCGCAACGTTGCTTCGTTTCGACGAACGTTCAATTGCAGCGAATACAATTAGGTCTCCATTAAAGGTAGTTAAGAGAAATATAATACAAGAGGAACACACGAAGTGATTCAACAAATTCATCATGAGGTTTAACCAGTGTTTAATAATCTACTTCTTACACCATACTAAAATTATAAATGCGAAAGTAACTCTCTGTCCTTTTGTCTGTTTGTTACCTTTTCACGGTTCAACCGCTGAACCGATCTTGACGCAATTTGGCATATTATATAGGCATATAGGATACTTTTTATCCCGGAAAATAAAATAATTCTCATGAGATATTTAAAAAATCTTTATTCACGCGAACGATGTCACGGGTCTCAGCTAGCCTATAGTAAAGCTTACAAGTATGTACATGTTTGAACCCGTTATTCTCAGTAAATACTACTCCGATATACTGCTCGTGGGAACGCAATGGGGAGTAACAATTATTTTGAATCGTACCAAAATGGCGTCGAAGTGGTTCGCCACCCGTCACGTTTCCAGCGGGGGCGAAAAGTGGGCTACGTGTGCACTCTGCCTAACCCTTACATGGGAAAAAGACGATTTTTTTGTACGTATGCTACGACCTAAACGAGCGGGACGATGAGATCCCAACATTACCAACATGGACCGAACTGGGAATGAATAGGTACCATGCCGTAGGGAGCAATCATGTGTTCGACTTATTATAGGCGGCTGAAAACGCGGAGCAAAGCTTTATTAAGAAAAGTCGAGCGACTTGAATTTCATAGTACGGTAGTGATCCGAGTCCGATCCCTGGTGCTAAAATTGTTCTGCAAATTTTAGTGTTAATTTACCGTGCTCAGCGAGGAAGGAAAAAGAGAAGAAACTTGCATGTCGCAAATCAATATTTACCGTCATCATCAATCGGAATCGAAAACGTGTGGGCGAAAAGTCCGGCACTACTCCCCTAAAATTGTTAATTGCAATGTTAAGTGCTGATTGACCACGTGCTCGGCGGTGAAGGAAACCTGCATGTCTGCGAAATAAAAAAATATATAGTAAATATTTCGAAGACGTACAGTCCGCCAACCCTCATTAGAGCTATATATATATATATATCATATAGACTGAAACGTTATTTTTTTTACTTTTGTATATATGCATACTAGAATAAATTTGTCATAAAAAATGACTGCCTATCCTATCAAAAAATATTTAAATTCAGTAGTTTTGAGTTTAGATTGATTTATATGATTTTTTTATATTTTTTATCAATGGTGGCGAACACTAGGGTTTCCCCTGCATCGAGAATTCGATTTACGGACCTAAATTTCACATGCACAGCATAACCATACCCGAAAACGAACAATGTGTTGTTGTACAAACGTTGCCTTCGTTTGGGATTCGAACCCAGGACCTGCGGCGTTGAAGACTCTGACCACTAGGCACGTCTAATTTATTATATAGTGGGCTGCCATACGTCCCGGTGCACCGGGACATGACCCGGTTTGAAGCGTAGTGTCCCGGTCAGCAAGTCATTTGTCCCGGCATGTACACAATTTTTAAGCTGCGTAAGTGCCGCGTCTGCGATCTGCATGTGAAGTGGAGTGGGGGCTAAAGGCGTGTTATCTGAGTTTTTGAATAATCCATGGTGTACCCTGTTTCTGTTCTAAATGTCCCGGTCGGCGTCTCAGCATTTATGGCAGCCCTACTGTAGAAGCGCACAGTTCATTATATAATATATTGGACTTGAAACACTCCTGGATAAACTGTAGGAAATAATAAATGAGTGAGGAGTTTTAAGGTCTACGAGTACGTAACTAAGTCGCGATCTTAGCTAGAACTTACTACTCAGATGTTCCAAATATAGATAATCATATTCGAATGAGTGATCTAATCTGAAAAAGGAAACCAAAATCCATCAATATTGTCGTGATTCTTAAAATATCTCTTATCTCATTGTGAATAAGGTGAAGTTTAAGAGATGGTTGAGATAATGTCATTTAATTTCGCGAGATAAATGATGATTACCTTCTCTACATTTCTTATTTTATTCAAAAATCAATTTTAATAAATATGACTGCTGCCAGCCAAAATATAGCCAAAAAGTCGACTTTGACTCTGCTTCTGTCAATTAAAGTCTACAAAAGTAAGTAATGTAAATATTTTAAAACAACTGTTACACATACACAAAAAGTAAAAGTTGCTGAATATGCAACTAATCGTAAGCTGTTGACGACCACGTGGCCTCAACAACCGCGACAACCTACACAGTTTTGCGGGAAGTAAATGGTTGCAGGTGGCTCAGGGTCGTGTTTTGTGGCAGTCTATGGGGGAGGCCTATGTTCAGCAGTGCTCCATATGTTCAGAAGTAAAAGATTTTCTTCGTATTGGCCTTTATAAAATAAACGGGACAAGGAATTGATGCCATTGAAAAGACATACATACATACAGTTCCACAATTTTCTCATACAAAAGAGTAGGCAGAGGCCACACACGTAGCCCACTTTTCACCCCCGCGGGAAGCGAGACGTGACGGGTGGCGAACCAAGTAGCCACGGGGAGTCGTATATTTGTCGTCATATAATGTAATATTTATCTTCGTCGTGCCCTTTATAATTGTTGGATGTGTAGGTGATAAAATTTGACCCAAATAGAATTATCTCTGCATAAAACTCCTGCACTTCCTTGAGTGATAACCCATGGCCCATCATGCCCTCACACTATCAGTTTACTGCAGGGGGTGCAGTCATGGTTCACGATTAGTGATGACTGCCAGCTGTTAAACTTCATGTAATATCAGTGTAATAATAAATGAAATAAATTTTACGATTTACGAAGATATTTAATATTTAGTACATATTGTATCGTATATTTTAACAATGGATTTATCAAATGATTCCTTGACATCTCTTAGATCTAATCTTTTTTTTTATGGTAGAAAGAGACGAGGCGATCAAAATTTTCATCTGATGGTAAGTGCAACGGCCGCCTATAACAAATGCTGTGTCACCCAGAAAGTTTCTGTGTGGCAGGCAGGCATCAGTTCTTAAGTCTCATATGCTCAGCGCTTACACAAGCTCTCAGTGCCCTTCAGACCGAAAACAGTAATGTTGGCCCTGCGGTGGTACGTAGACTAGACGGATTCCTGCATAGGAATCCTACCCACAGATGACTATTATATTTTCTTTCAAAACCTATAGGGTATCAAGGACATATTTATAATATACTTTCAGTAAAGTCGCTCTTTTGTGAAAAGATCAGGGGTACGCGGTGTCAGAGACAGGGACAATCACAACACATCGAGACCTGAAAACCAACAATTTGTATTTTTTCACAAATGTGACTCCGGCTGGAATTCGAAATCAGGTCCAATAGTAGTGACTACTCTCAGAAGACGAATAGATGACACGGTTGTCGAAGGATAGAACTTTGTATAGGATAGTTATGTTTCTTTTTATTATTTATTTAAGACACTCCTACAGAGTGCTACTAACAATGATACACAATTTACATAATCATACGTTTTGAAGTCTAGTAATACATCCAAAATTGTGTCCCTAACAAGCATAAACGTGTAAAAGAGCCTAAAATAATTATTCGCAAGTTTTAATTACATCTATCAAATTATAAAAAGCAACCAAGTTAAAAAGTTTACCAAAAAGAATAAAAAAACATTGAATTTAAATTTCAAGGCTTAACAGTTCCTTTTGTAGTGTCCGCACGTAAATAATATTAATCCTAATATTTGCACAAAACAAATCGAGGGAAATGGCATTTTGAGAATGTTTATTATATAGTCTACAAATTCTAAAAATAGGGTTGTTAAAAGAGGATTTAATTCGACATGGTGGAATATGCAACACTGTTCAAAATTTTACTAAACCAGGAGCTATGTCGAAAATACATATCTGACAACACTGCAGTATCAGTATGGCCATGGATAATTTTAAAGAGGATATTTAAAGAATAGAACTCTCGCCTGGATATAAGGGTTGGTATTCAAAATGTCGCACTTGGGACTCGTAATCAAGTAGAGAATATGTCTAAACTAATGTAAAAGGAAACACATAGATGGTGCTAGGATCGATTTAACTCGCGGTGTAGAGTTTATTTGTAAATGTTATAGTGTTGTGAGTGATAAAATAAATGTCTATGCGTTCCGGAAGAAATTCAGTAGTTTTATTTCCATTAGTTTCATTTCGATTCGGTTTACCATTGGACAGAGTGTATAAGATGACATTTGTAGGACATAGTTCTGAGGAATCGCTTTTGCACCTTCTTTAAGCTGTCGATATGAACATTATAATACAGATTACAAATGACAGATCCATATTCAAGAACGCTTCGTACCATGCTGTTATATAGAACGAAAAGACTTTTAGGACGTTTAAATTCTTTTGACATTCTAAACATAAAGCCCATTAGGCATTAGCGAGAAATTATACTGTTAATGTGATATGTAAAGGACATAGTGGTGTCAAAGATAATTCCGAGATCTTTCGCTTATGTCTTTCTGTGAAGAGTATGATAGCCTATACTGTAATTAAATATTATATGTCTTGGTTTCAATGATAGTAAAGATAATACAAAACGTTTGCTATTATTCAATGACATTTTATTATCAGAACACCAACGTTCAAGAGCACATATATGGGATTGTAGATCAATGTAATCTCTCACATCAGTTACGACTTAGAATATTTTTAGGTCATCAGCGTACAGTAGGCAGCTACTCTTAAATTTAGAGACTATATTACTGATCAATATCACAAATACTGCGGAATTCCTGATTTTACTTAAAGAGGTGCCGGAAGCGAATCATTCTAAAACTTCTATTTGTGATATATTAATTACGTAAGAAATAATCCACCGTAAAAGACTTCCGTGAATTCTCATAGCAGATAATTTCTGAATTAAGATGGGATGACTTACTGTGTCAAAAGCTTTATGAAAGTCAGTATATACCGACTCTACCTGTGTTTTTTTCTCAAATGTTTTATATGTAAAATTGCTACATTCTATTAGGATTGGATACAGTAGACTTTTTTCTAACGAAACCATGCTGTTGAGGGGCTAAATACAGTTGAATTTCTAGTCCACAACCCAATTATATAAAAAAATATGAAGTCGTTCTTAAAGTTATTATTAGATAAAAAGCCTACAATCGCATTAGATAAGAATTGCATTATTGAACTGAAAAAAAAAACGTAAATTCTTTTATAAACAAAATTTTAATTCCGTATTCAACAGATGAGATGTCTGCTCTTATCTATTTGATTCCTGGCGTGCAAAACTTGACACCAAGCCGCATGTTACTACGCAGCCCCTGATAATTAGTCTTATAAATTCTCCGAAATATAACTATACGTTCAGTTTTGTAAATATATGCAAAAAAAAGACTAAACAAGCGATAAACGGATACGTTTACCAAACGATAAAAACTATGATTACAATATTTAAACTACGAGTACGTAGTGAAAAATATAATTTGTAAATATAACCTTTATATTGCGTTCAATAACTTTGTGATAAGCAAATAATTAAGAGTTTGAAGTACACAGCCGATAGGTGTCCGGCAGAGTAGAATAGCACCTACCTGTTTCCTACCGAGGAGTCGTAAGAAGCGACTAATGTCGACAGACAGCCTTTCTTGTCGTGAGAACGCAATGGGGAGTAAGAATTTTTTGACTGGAAACAAAATGGCGGCGAAGTGGTTCGTCACGTATCGTTTCCGAAAGGTACAAGTTACCACACCCGAGAGAGACCACTCTCTGCCTACCCCTTATATGGGAATAAGTCGTGACTGTATGTATATAAAAATAATAAAGTGACACCCCATAGAGGCATGGCCATTTAAGAGACCCATTTAATATCTTATTTTAAATATAATATTTCTTTGCATTACTACCATATTCTTGAATACCTGTAATATATATTTTTAACTACTTATAAATCTATGTCTACATACATACCATGTTAGTTTATACATACGTATGTTTATTTTTATTCGTTTCTTGTTTTTGTGTTGCCCACGTATGATTTGCCACGCCCCCTTAAAATTAAATAAACGGTTTTACCGTTGATAAACAGATGTCACTCGCGAGACAAGCTGAGCTTAGTGTGTCACAGGTAATACTTCACCAGAAATTAGTGAAAAACAACCTCGTAAATATTATTTATGTTTTAATATTATCTGTGACGTTTTTTTTTTAATTTTGTAGTTGTGTAATAAAGCTATATTCTAGTTGATTTTTTACTTCAGAATGGAAGAATTTTCCTTTTCAATCGACGATGGAGTTTGATCCCATACAAACTTGGTCAAGTTCTGATGATGGAATCCTTGAGAAAATCATGAAACTCTTAAATTCCTATAAGCATGTTTGCAGCTGCTGCCTTGAACTCGGTTTTTTGATTTAATAATATTGCATATAATTGGACAATAAGTACGTGACAATGGCAAATGGGTTAAATTCGATTTGCGGAATCTTCCCGGATTCCAAAACGCGATCACTTTCCGACAACCTTTCTACAAGAACTACCTTACTTCTACAACGATTTTGTATTCTTGTATTAATTTAGTTTTATTTTTAAATATTTTTAGTCGACTTCAAAAAAGGAGATTCTCAATTTGACTGAATATTATTAATTTTTAGTGTCATACACACAGGCGTAGCGCGATATCTTCGTCAATTGTGATCCGATTTCAACAATTCCTTTTTTTAAATGGACTTAAAATATTTTGATTGAATTGGTTATACGAGATTGGTCCTACATATTTGGTCAGATTCTGATGATGGGATCCTAGAGAAAATCATGAAACTCTTAAATACCGATAAGTATGTTTGCAGCTGCTTTATTGAAGTCGGTTTTTTGATTAAATAATGTTGCTTATAATTGGACAATAAGTACGTGACGATGGCAAATGGATTAAATTCGATTTGTGGAAATACTATGAGGAACGTGATTTTTTTATACTTATATAACCAACTAAAGGCATAGGCAATAACTGATGATCGAAGTGTGTAAACGTGACTAGAGCACCGAAGTTACTGGACGTATTTCGTCTACTCCGCAATAAAAAGCTAAATCGATCGAACAATCGGCGATTGCTTAAAAATGCTTTTTTATGTTTGCGGAAGTCCTGGAAAATCATCATTTATTGGTAGAGGCCTATGTCCAGCAGCTATTAACACGCTAATGAAGAACAAGTTAGCAGTCATAGACAAATTATATTATCTAAGTATAATGGTAGTAGGATTCCTACTCAGGAATCTCTCCAGCACCAACAACCGCAGTGCCAGTTATTCTGCCGTTGTGTATTGCACACTGTTACTGTGTTTCGGTCTGAACGCTAGTGTAATTACTGGGCATATGAGACTTAAGAACTGAGGCCTAAGGATAACGGGCGGAGTGTGGTGCCCCACAGAAATGTTCTGGGTAACGCAGCATCTATAGGCAGGCCTTACCATCAAGGTAACGCTCGTCGCTTCACTTTTTCCATAAAAATAATAATAATATTGTTCTATAGGGACAATAGTATATACTATAGTATAATTAATAATTTTTACGCAATGCAACCCTACTCTGCACGCATTTTGGGTAATAATTGCCATATCTGCCACGCATCTAGTGGATTGCTAGAAACAGCAAGATGTTTTGAGCTTGAGAGGAGGCTGCAGTTCTGAAGTCAATTTTTACTATTTCCTGCGATGTATCTACAGCACAAGGGCGATGAATTTTCTTACGCCGCTGCCAATGCCAGACAAAAAAATATTATACACTACTAACTAAACACATTTTTTTTTATGGAGAAAGTGACGAGACGAGCAAGTCATACAACGTCAGCTCATAACAAATGCTGTGTCACCTAGAAAATTTCTGTGTGGCACCAAACTACTTTCGTCACCTTGAGACATCAAGACCAGTGATTACCCCTAGCTCTAAGTTCTCTTCCTACCGAAACATAGTAATGTTTACACACTATACTGCTTTACGGCAGAATAATTGGCCCAGCGGTGGTACCTCCCTAAACGGATTTCTGCATAGGAATCCCACCACCTGTTATCCTAACACGCAACACCCGCATCCGGAACAATGTACCTGTAGACCATAAGATAATTCCTTTGCAACTGCCCCAACGGAGCAGTAGTACTACCATGGGATAATAGACGTGGCTATATTCGTATGCTTTATATTGTTATGCTCTTAAAATATGTACTCGTATGTCCAGAAAACAATTTTTAGCTGTCTGCGTTACATATTTGTTATTAAATTTATTTGTTTTGATGTGAATTCCGAATGTCGAACGATAGTCCTAGTCAAAACATAATTCAATGCCGATCGATAAACAACAAGGCGAAATACACTAACAAACACTAAAAGATTAAAGTTCATTCAAAGCCGATTATACAGACAACGACGTGAATTAGTAGGGATGTATGGATTACCTTAGTAACTAAGGACACTCACACCTTGCGTGAAATACAATCCAAATGCTATTTCTTTGGTTGCACATTGTAAAGCAGCCTCAGTACTACTAAACACTAAAGCTACACTAAAAACTAAAACATAGTCAGTGGCGTCACTGGGATATTCGATAAAATCTGACTAGACGAATACACGAGTAAATTACAATTTACTAAAGATTAATGATGTCAATTCAACCTTCTAGTCTAGTCTAACAAACACATAAGAACATCGAAAATCAGGTAAAGCTTCTCACTTGTAAGTTTATGATAGAGCTAGTAGCTATGTTTATGTGTTAATACACTGGTAGCTAGATGGAAACAGACTAACATTTCTGCAACACGAAGACGCCCGAAAACAAATGTTACTAAAGTGATTAATTAATCTCTTTTATATACATCTTCTTCTTCTTCATTGTTCCCTCACTGCTGAGGATCGCGACCGCGTACAAACAGTCTCCATTGGGTGCGGTCATATGCGGAGTGGACCGCACGGTGCATGCTGCCGCCCACAGCTTTCTTTATGATATCAGACCATCTTGTAGGCGCCCTACCCTGAGCGGGTTTTCCTTCCATTTTGACTAAAATAATCTGATTCTCAAGACAGTACTTTGAAGACCTCATATTGTGTCCGAAGAAGCTAAGGGCTGATCGTCGGCAAATTGCGGAGAGCCGTGTGATGATTTTAAGCTCTTTTAGAATAGACTCGTTGGTTCTCATGGCAGTCCAAGGTATATGGAGCAACCTTCGCCAACACCACATCTCGAAGGCATCGATCTTACTGCTATCGCGGATTTTCACAATCCAAGTCTCGGCACCATACAAGAATATAGAAAAGGCTAAAGGTCGAACTAAGCGCACTTTAGTTATACGTCGAATACCTCTGTTCTTCCAGATCTTGTCGAGTTTAATCATAGCACTATTATTATGGCCATACCGGCTCTACGACGGATTTCATTAGTGCAACCACCGTCTCTGGTTATCAATAATCCAGGTTACACAAACTCGCTGACTTTTTCATATGCGTTAAGTTTGTCGGATACTGGAAGAATTTCTGCTCTGTCCAGCACCATTATTTTTGTTTTATAGTGGTTGATCTTAAGACCGAGTGTGAAATTTACTACTTCAATTTTCTTCAGAGTAGTTGCCATTTCCACTTCACTCGACGCAATTATCGTCGTATCGTCGGAATATCTTAGGTTACTGACCCTAAGACGTCCCACTGCAACACCGCCGTTCCAGCCGACCAGGGCTTTTCTCATGACATATTCTCCATACAAATTAAACAACTTAGGAGACAGAATGCATCCTTGGCGTACCCCTCGTTCTGTGTGGAATGCTTTGGATTTCTGGTTTTCGAGCTTCACGAAGTTTGACCCATCAAGGTACAGATTCTGTACCTTGTAAAGAAAGTAAGGTGTTGAGGTACGCCCATTTCCACAAGCACGCTAAACATCGTCCTCCACAGCACACAATCGAACGCCTTTGCGTAGTCTATAAAACTTAAGACCAGCGGTTTTTTAAGCTCGCGACATTTTCAATTAGAAGGTGTACATTACAAAATCTGTTCACGAGTGCCCTTTCCAGCTACAAAACCGGATTGTTCGCTTGGTATCTGCTGATCTAGAAAAGAAAGCCTCGCGTTTATGATACGCGGGAGGATCTTACTTGCGTGCGACATTAGCGACAACGTTCGGTAGTTTTCACATTTTCTTGTGGAACCTTTTTTTTATGCAGTGGAATATTAGCGGATTGCGTCCAGTCAATTGGCAACAGGCCTGTTCTTCAGATTTTGATGCCTATATGGTGGATGATCTTAGTTCCTACAGGACCCAAATGTTGAAGCTGATACACCATCAGGACCCACGGCTTTATGTTTCAATCTTTTGATGGCGTCTTGAACCTTAGAAAGCAAAATATCTGATTCTCTAGATTGATCGTCCCATCTCCTTTCCACGCTAAGTCCCTCTTCATCCCGATAGAGTTCATGGCAGTAGTTTCTTCTTTTTTGTCACCTATCCAGAACATATTCCAGCTCTGTCAAGGGGTTGCGTCTACCGTAATCATTAAAGAGTTGGTCTTTGGTTTGAAGGTACCAGTAAGTTGCTTTACTTTAAAAAAAAAAATACTAACATACAAATATTGCGTACAAATGAATCACTGAGTGGTCGTGAAGTTCGCGCAGTTGACACGCGCAGTAACAAAAATTAGGTGTACACTGGGTGGAAGGAAGCAAGTGGGAGCGCTACTTTTTTACATGCAAAACGTGACAAACGACCAAGCGGCTATCTGATGGTAAGTATCACCGCCGCCCAGAAACATGCACAATACCGGAGGAATTACGGGAGCGTTGTCGGACTTTAAGAACGGAGTACGAATGTGTATGTAGAAGGTAATATTTGTATGGCTCAATAGATCAAAATTTGCAACTGAATTTTGAACCAGTTCTCGTAGCCCGAATAGGCTACAATTTTACCACACCCATAGTCCACTTTTCGCCCTGGCTAAAAACGAGAGGTGACGGGTTCAAATTCTTTATCTTACGTTAGAGCATTGCATATTCTTGTATTATTCTGCACAAATTAAGGCTGTCCATACCAATATCTTAGTATCCTCTTACGATATTTTTTTAGGACTAATGGGCACTATTAGCACAAAGGCTTTTACAGCTTCGCCGGATGTGAAACTTACGACACCACAGCACTAAGAGGTAGGTGCAATTCTACCCTGCCTGACGCCTATCGGCGAAAAATAAAATATTCGCGTAAATATAATAAATCATAATATGACTGTAGGATGTTTTCTGTATATGGTAACAGAAATGTTCCAAACGCCAATAGTTAATCGCGTTGTTGTCGAGCTTGAAGCTTGAACCAGTCTATGGAGAACAAAACTACGAGCGCCTATACAAATAACGATATACAAATTCCTGGTAACAGCCTTCCGCATAATCCTCCAATCTTAAACAATTTCCTTCCTCAAACAGAATGTGTTTGCTAACGTGACGACTACTGTCGGCGTAGCGATTACTTGGAACTACAGAATTTAATTCAGCTGCATCTAGTAAACATAGCAATTTACGTCTTCTCTATGTAAATGTTAGTTGGTGCACGTGAATTTCCATGATTGCGAGTAAAACTAATTTATGGTTGAGATGCTTTTTTTAGGAGAGGGGGCAAACGATCAAGCGGCTCCGATATTATATGCTGCTTGATGTATACCTATACGATAGGAAGAGAATATATAACATTTAAAAATTTTGATTTTTAACGTTTAAAAAAAAATTAAAACAATATTTCTATTGTAGTTTCTTTTTTATTATAATAATTATGTTAATGCAAAAATATCTGGGCAGTCGGACGCTTCTGTCGTCGGAGTTCGATCCTAGTGCCGGCAACACTAAAATTGTTCTGCAATGAAAAAACACCACAGAAATGTATTCTGGGTGACACAGCATTTATGGGCAACCGTTGCACTTACGAACCGGTGAACGTTTTACTCGTCCCGTCACTTTTTCCAAAAAAAAAAAGTAACTATTCAAAGTTTACTACTTTTGTCGGCTCGGTTGGCGCAGTGGTTAAGCCTTTGACTTCCGCGCCGCGGGTCGCGGGTTCGATTCAAACACGGGACATATATTTGTATGGCCTATAGAGTTGTTTCGGGTCTGGGTTTTTGTGCATGTAGAATATATGAAAATCCTAGTGTGGGGCATCGTTTTAATGTTAAAAAAAAAGTTACAAATCAAAGTTATGCTGTCCGTAAATTTGCCAATGTTGATTATGAGTAAATAACGATATTACTCAAAATAAGAACACAATATTTATGTGTTCCAAGTCATGCTACTTAAAAATGTCTTCGAGTTGAAAATACAAATGAACTTAATCATATTACATTTTTTTGATAATTTCGATATCATGTTTAATATATTACTGATCATAGAATTCCTATGTTGGGATCCGTCTTTTCGTTTTTTTTTTTAAAAAAACGAAGCTCCACAGTAGGATTTTATCCTGTATCGTGGGTGCGTTTTACAAACATACATTTCACATGCACAACACAACCAGACCCGAAAAGCAACAATTTGTGTTTTTGCACAAATTTTACCTCCGGCTGGGAATCTGTCTAGGTAGGTACCACCCCAGGGCCAGATATTCTGCCGTGAAGCAGTAGTGTGAAAACATTACTGTGTTTCGGTTTGAGGGCACTGAGAGCTATCGTAATCACTGGGCATGTGAGACTTAAGAACTGATGTCTCAGGGTGACGGGCGTAGTGTGCTGTCACACAGTAAGTGAGTTGCCCTCAGACAGTCAACAGATGACTTATATTCAAAAGAATAATAAGACAAACTCTCAAGAGAAACGTAAAGCGCGAGTAACATGCCTGTATTTATTTTATTGGATAACGTGACGAAACGAGCAAAACGTTCACCTCATACTAAGTGCAACGTCTGCCCATAACAAATGCTGTGTCACCCAGATCACCAGTATATAAGGTCATAAATTAGTTCCTAAGTCTCACGTGCCCAGTGAGTACACTCATGCAGCGATAAAACCGAAACACCGTTTTGTTTGCACGCCTACTGATTCACAGCAGAATAACTGACCCGGACGGAACATACCTAGACGGATTCCTGCATAGGAATTCTACCACGAGTGGGATGATAACTTTAGCTTTATATATTTATGGTGGGTAGGTAATCCTAGTTGTCGGATGAGGCTTTAAGTAAAAACCAAGAAAGCTACAACAAATTCACCTATACAATATATAGTGTGGCGATTATAGAAAATCCTCCCGTAGTGGAAGAGCCAGTGGACTTCAAAGCTGACGATGACAATGATTACTATCTTTCTTCCTAAAGGGGCGAAAATAATGATACAATTTAAGCTCCGGTTTTATATAACGAAAAAGGTCATGCTCCAGATAATAAAATCATTGTCACGCAAATGACCAGTGTAACTTTTAAAATGGCGCCTAATGATAACAAAGGTTAAAATGTTTTATTTATTTTTAGGTTAATTGAATGAGGTTGAAGAAAATGATTTTAATAAATATCAAGTTTGTAGACCCTGTATTTTTTCGTGTATTTTTTTTCTTTGACATACGTACAGTTAAAATAGAAACGACGATCGGTTTGAAGGACACTGATAACTTGTGTAATTACTAAGCATAGGACATTTAAGAACTGATATCTCTGGGTGAAGGGGTGCAGTGTGTTGTCTCCAGGGACTGTATAAGCTCTTCTTTGCTTAAGCATTTCATAAGATCACCCGTTCATTCAGGTTATCTAATCTCTGCTTAAGCCTTAAAAAAAAAACACGTGGTTAAATTTTTTGGTTACAGGGTAAACCAATAAAAGTTAACCCTTATTTTTTGATAATGTTAACCTTCTAATTTTTTTTTAATTATTTAACGACAAAACGTAGGAAAATGTAATTTTAATTGTATTATAAAACATCTTGGTTAAAAAACTTGTGTTATACAGATCTTACGGGTTCTACCACATTATCTACACTTTTAAAAACTAGAAAAAAAAATTATAAATACGTCCTTTATTACAATAACAACATAACTTAAATGTTGCTGTGAATAAACACATACTTTAGAAGACGCTAGAAACTAAGAACAGTTATCAAATTCGCACAAATTTCAAAAGAATAACTGTTCATAATGATAAGTGGTAAGGCCTTTGAAGATATTATTGTTACAAAGTACATAAGGGTTACCCACTCAAAAGTTTGCCCTATAACTTGTTTTTGGTAAGCAAAAAGTTTGACTTATAGGTGTTATTCATTTCAAACTTTCATTCTTATGAAAAGGTTATCCAACTCAAAGAGTATATAATTTAACAAAATAAACACTTAAAACCCCCTCCTGACAGCTTACTGAAGAAGTCCCTGGTTGGATAAATGTTCAGGGTGAAACATTTGTTATGGGGGGACATTGCACTTACCATCATATGAGAACAACTAGCATGTTTCTTCACTTTCTTCCTTAAAAAATGCAACATAACAATTTAAAACTCCAACATTTTTATACTCACAGTTTCACAAATAGTAAATAGTTAAAGGGAACCAAACATAAGACTGAAAACATCAATCTAAAGTTTATGGTATTTTAACTTCAAATAAGTTTCACACAATACTGAGCAACAACACAAGAACAATATTCTCATTAATATTGAACAAAGGAATGGTGCAAATGTTATCAACAAATTAAATAAGCAAGAAATTAAGTTACTTGCATTGTACTACAAACTATGAGGCATAATTTAAAATTAAAACATTTTGAAATTGATTTTTGACAACTTTCACATGTGTGGCAGCGGCTTAAGAGAATCTACCACACCATCTCATCCCGTGGGTGTCGTAAAAGTCGACAGAGGGAAAATGAAAACCAGGAGATGGGCAGCAGCATCTTGCTGGAACATCTGAATAAATAAACTGCGTCTGCCAACCCGTCTGCCAAGCATGGCAACTATGGCAAAATCCCCCAAAAACGAGAGCTACAAACTTTTGTGGCAATCTATGAGGGAGGCCTATGTTCAGCAGTGGACTATTGATAGGCTGAAACGACGACGACGACATGTGTGGGCAAAAAAATAAACTATATTGTCTGAGATCATGTTCTCCTAGTCCATTTTTAACAGTTTGATATATGGTGTGTATATTGAATATCTTACTTATCATAGTACACTAGCTGAAGCCTACACTACATATGTGTGCATTTAGGTTTTTTAAAAATACTATTAATTGTCCAGAATAAAAAGTACCATATGTTTGTCACCAGGAAGCTTCCCTTTCTATTAATTCGAGATCAGTTCAATGGTTGACCCTAGAAAAGGTAACAAATAGACAGAGGGACAGAGAGAGTTACTTTCAAATTTATAATACTAGTATTAATATGAAAACAAAACAGACTTAAGGCAAATAATAACTATAGCTAAACCCCACTCTTTAAAGCTCATGGAACTGACATTCTCCAACAAAGATTTAATAAAAGTTTTACATGTATAAAGATTCTGTGTTTCACTTTTTGAATCCAGGGAAGCAATACACACTTCCAGATTATTATTTCACTAAGCAGTCCTTTCTTGACATATGGTGGCGGCTTTAGAGAATCTACCACTCCATCTCATCCCATGGGCGTCATAAAGTCGACAGTGGGAAAATGAAAAACCAGGAGATGGGCAGCAGCATCTTCCTGTTAGATCTGAATAAATTGCAGCAGTGGACTAGTAATAGGCTGAAATGATAATGATGATGCCATCTAGACTGCCAAGAGTGACAACTATGGAAAAATCCTCATAAAGTGAAACCTATAAACTATTGTGGCAATCTGTGGGAGTGGTCTATGTTGAGCAGTGGACTAGTGATAGGCTGAAATTATAAGCAGTCATTTTTTAATGTATGATAATAACCACAGGGATTTGAGTGAGTGCTGTGCGGCTACTTTGATGCCAAAGCTTTATTACTGAGATTTAGAGACATAAGAATGAGTGAGTGTTAATAATTTGTAACTTTTACTCCCAAATATTTCTTGTCATTACGTAATGTACGCAGTGTCAAATCAGTTGGGTATAATTAAAAAAAAATATGATCCACTTTTAATTTAAACTGTCACATTTTATAGACATATTATTATAGCCAGTGATTATATTAGATAGAATAAATCAGTACTTTTAGATATTTATTCAAATTGATAGTTTGAAAATAGAAAATACTTGCTACTTGCATATATTCAATTTATGCATTTTGAATCTTTTCTAACAGTAATTCCAATCTCCCAGTCATGACTGGTTGCCCTTTCTTTGTTTTCTTACTCAATTTCTTGAATCTCTCTTGTTTCTTCTTCTTATACTCTTGCATCTTCTGTGCTTTTTCCTGCCTAGATTTCTCTAATTCTTGT
Organism: Luehdorfia chinensis; assembly: GCA_019845155.1. Taxonomy (NCBI): domain Eukaryota; kingdom Metazoa; phylum Arthropoda; class Insecta; order Lepidoptera; family Papilionidae; genus Luehdorfia; species Luehdorfia chinensis. The sequence continues at coordinate 4,378,751 of JAHVAK010000008.1, read as the reverse complement.
TGCTTTTGTAATTTTTCTTGCTTTATCTTTTCATAGTGTTCTTTTGCCTTATGGAATGGATCTTTCTTAATTTTCTTCAAATCCTTGCTAGCATTTTCTTTTTCAATTAAATCAGGATGCCTCACAAACTTACCAACATCAGGATCATTAGAATCAATGTTATCTTCATCAAATAATTTTGGTTTATAAGATCCCAGCATAGGATCATTTTGAATACTTTTATGATAATCATACAGAAGTTTTTTCTTTCTTTTTTCTTCAAATTGTTCCAATTTGTACTTTTTGCTATATTTTTTTAAGCGGTATGTCTTTTTATCAAAGTCTTTCTTGCCTCCTTCTTCTTTTTCTTTTTCTAAAGTTGGACGATTTCCATCAAAATCTTTTTGTTTTTTGTATTTGCTATTAGACTTTTGCTTATCCTGTATCATTTTATTGGCCCCTTGAGGTTTTTTATTACGGAGAAAAAAATTATCTCGTGTCTTCTCCATGTTTATAAGGCTTCAGACCTATAATGAAATGAAAAAGCGTGTTTGAAAACAACAACAGTTCATTAACTACATGCAAAAAAGGGGAATATATAAGAATTAACATTACCATTAAAAATATTTATTAAAAAATACTACAGTTCACGCTTTTTCATTTCAAATGAGATATCCTGTGTCTAGTATATAGATTACAAATGGCACTAAATCTATCAAGTCCATAAAACAATAAAATATGGTGGTACAAATAATTATAAAATAGGCATATTTTTATTAAAACCAACTTTAGTAATAGTGTCTAAATAAAATGTTTTGCATATTGTACGGACTTAGCATGCAGCTCTTACTTTATAATATATGTGAGAGTAGTATGTTTCGTAAATTCATAGACTGACTTTGCGGTATTATAGACTGCTACTTGAATTATTTTAAATCTTAAAACAATAAGTTTATTTCAATTTGAAGTGAATGAATGTAATATATGTGGAGGTTAGACAGTTACATTCTAGAATAATGGAAAATATGTTGCTGGCGAACTACACGCTATCAATGACGTCAATTTCGTCATATGGCAATGTAAAGATGTATGTATATAAGAACTCAGAAAAATCCTATTTATGGAGCACAGATCGCTGATAAGTCTGAGAGTGATAATAACTGAGAGTACCTATATTGTAGATAATGAAACGTTTTATCAAATCACGGAAAGCATGAATAGCCATTCCTTTTTTACAATCGCTTTGTTAAAGATTTCACAACTCTAGAACAATATGTAAGGTTGTTTAAGAGTACTTTGTACACCTTACTGCTAAATAAAACAAAACCTAGGTAAATTGCCTGGACAATATGGAAAAACTTACCAAATTAAGCCACCCACTGGGTAGGCTTTGAAGTATCGGCGGAATCTTGATAGTTTAGTTGCACTTGGCACGAGAAAACTTAACCACGATTACAGATTTTTTATCACGGTTTTTTAAATGATTTACTATACCGACCATGCCCTAATGTGACTTTTTGGATAATTTTTGAGAGGAAACACGATGGTACGTTTCGCAAAAATGTCACAAAAGGAGCGAGAGTGAGAAGGAAAATCGGAAAGGAAAGATGATATGCGCGCGCTGCGCCCTCTACTTCAGTGTTCGTTTTTAGATTCAATCGCTAAAAAGGAGCATGCGCAATACAACATTTGAATACAAAAAAAATCCAACCATGTAAATGACGGCAAGGGTCAAAAGAAAGTAATATTTTTTATTAGCTTATCATTTTTCAAATATTATATTGAAAAATTGATATTATGTTCGCTACTGTACTTTTTTATCGCGTAAAGAGGAATAGCATCCCTAAGTTTGCCATCTACAAAATTTTTTGAGAAATGCAGTATTATTAATAAATGAATAGATGGCGCTACGAGACATTATATAAATCTATAGATCCATCAAATTTGGCCGAGCAGCGTCCTAGAAACAGGGTCATATCTCTTTCTGTGTATTTGTTTTCATTGGATAAACGGACGAAATGAGAAAAACGTTCACCTGGTAAGTAGTGCAACGTCTGCCCATAACAAATGCATTGTGTGTTTCGGTCTAAAGGGCAATGAGAGCTAGTGTATTCACTGGGCATATAAGACTTAAGAACTGATGGTGACGGGCGGAGTGTGGTGTCACACGTTGGGCAAACGTTGCACTTACCATCACAGTGAACGTTTTCCTCGTCTCGTAAATTTTTTCCAATAAAAAAATATGCAGTGGCACACAGAACATTAATGTTGGACACCAAACTGCACCCGTCACCCTGAGACATCGGTTCTTAAGTATCATATGCCAAGTGATTACGCTGGCTTTCAGTACCCTTCAAACTAATACACAGTAATGTTTGCACTTTCTGCTTCATGGCAGAATAACTGGCTCTGGGGTCTGGTTACTGGACAGTTACCGGTAGTACCTACCTAGACAGATTTCTTCTGTCCTCCTACCAGTAACTTGAAATGTAACCACAATAATATTTACGAAACCAGTAAGTGCTGCCAAAGGTAACCTACGGAAGAGGGAACAGAGAACATATATATATATATAAATATATGTTATGATACACCTGGCCACATGATTAGTCTAAGTCGCTCCACAACCCATGGAAAAGATTGTGATAGGGACTCATCGATTGCGTGATATTCGCAGTAGTAACATAACAAGTGGGAAGTACAGAACTCTGACGTAGTTCAGCTCCATTTAATCCAGCTACTTATAACTTACCGTCAACAGGAGGGGAAGAAGGTTCTAGAATGTCCGCTTTGTACCGGCAAAAATAGTATGGATACACCCGAAGGGTCATTAAGCTATAGTCGTAATGCGCCCCTTAAGTATATAGCTCGTAACTGGCAACCGTTAAGGGGGAATGGTTTTTGAACATTCGTACCAACAAAAACTGTGTAGAAGAGATTAACGTGTCAAACTGTGCTTGAACACCTATACGTTCAGGAGTGAGACAACTGTATCAAATTTAGAGAAAGAACACAAAAAACACACTTAAAAAGTTTGTAAACTGAATGCAGCAGAATTATAACCATCCTTTGCGGCAAAATGCTTTAAATAAGCTGTTGCTTATTTCTGTTGAAATAAACAGACAAAGTAATGTAAACAAGTTTTAATTTGTATCTGCTCTGCACATATAAAACCTGTGGTGCTTTAATTCATTAGTATATACAAAACCCATTAAATGTGTTCTGCGTTGTTCTACGTTGTTTCCGATAACAAGTAAAAACTCAGGATATATTGCTGACACCAGTAAATAAACACAGTTTCTTAATTAATCTTCAACACTATTATTATTACGAATGTTCATTGCAGGGCAAAGGCCTCCCTTCCTTCTTTCCACTTTTCCCGGTCCTGGGCAGCAGTCCACCAAGTGGGCATGTGAGCATCAAGCTAGTCTCCCCATCTTCTTCTCGGCTGGCCTAGCCGCAAGACCCTCTTTGTTTTGGGATCCATTCAGTGTTGTGTTAGACTTGTTTTAGCTCATAGTTCAATCGGCTTGCAGCTCACGTGTCCAGCATAGCCCCACTTCAGCATGGCGGCTTTCCAAGCTACGTTCGTGATGTTGTGTTTAAAAAATAGTATTGTGTTATAGATGCGATCGGAGAGTTTGCGCTCCATAGACTAACCCGAAGTTTCGGCGCTCACGTATCATATAGACTATGCTCGGTGCGCCGTAAGTCAGGATGGGGAGAATGCAGATATCTAAGAGTAAGAAAACTCTTATACTCTTATAAATATCTGCATTCTCCCCCCTCCCTTCTTAAGGACATTGAAGGACTCCCTTTCATTAGATTATTCCTGGACCAAAAGCTGTTCCAGACAGGGTTCTGGGCTCGTCTAGACAACTTTGACCCTGGAAAGACACAAATTGTCCCAATGTACTCTTCTGCATATGCAATCTCCACGGGAGTGTGCAGGTACAGGTGTGCACGCAGATTTTACGTTTAACACTGTTGTTCATACATTTTGTCATTGACATGTTCATTCAAAGTCTGACCTCGAGGCTCGTCTTACTCCGCATGCTCAAGTTCAATTAAATAAGTTGATAATATGAGGGAGAAAAGAATTCATTCTCCGAATCGAAGATATTCTGTGGAAATTCCATCATCACCTGGTCATCTGTGGTACCTTAAGTTACAAAGGGCACGGTAACCGAATCATTATCGTAAAGTATTTTCTAATATTCATATTTGGAGTATATTCTTTATTATCTCTGTCAGCCTGTTTTACAACCATACTATTCTTTAGACACACGATTAAAGATCGTCTTTTTTCCAAAGCTTGCTTGGCTTTTTTCAATAATATGGAACAGCACTATTGTTAATGTAAATTTTATTTAAAACAAAAATTGAAACGACTGCCGCTGCTGAAAATTCGATCGGGAGGAATTAGAACATGTTCCTAAACGAATCAGAATTAGAAAAGTTTTTTATATAAAACAGATACTAGTAATATAAAATTACTTAAAATAGATTTGTTATAAAATGTCAATTGTACTATTTACATTAAATTATTTATTTACTTTTGTGGGATAAGTGACATTTGTAAGTGAAAATGGAGTTCCGACAAGAGACAAAAATCGCAACTCATACAGATTTTTGTTTATAAGGCTGTCGGTTTTGCTAAACTTTTTGAGTCCCTTATTTACCCAATATAATATAGTCAAGTTCAGTTTAGTTAAGAATCAATTTTTTTCTGTCAGCATGGTTTTGTTGCAAAAAACTCAACTCTTACAAATCTTGTATAACTTGTTGACGACGTTGCCTGTAGTATTGAGACCAAGTCAAGTTGATGCTGTATGCACAGCCTTTTGTACGGTTTTTGATAAGGATCATAATACGCATAATACCTCAAGAGTCGAAATCCTATAATTCGTAGAATGCGTAACAATTGCTATATTTTCTTAAAAGTTACCTGAATTGCCATCACTAAAAATTTGTTAGTAACGGTTTACGTAATTTTCTTTTGTTCCTACTTCAGGGGTATCACGAGGCTCCCATTCAGGGTCACTTTTTTCATTATATTTATAAACGATATCGTGTCTTAAATCTAGTTAACACTTAATTTTCGCAGATAACATAAAATGTTTTAAATAAATAGTTGGTAATTGTGATCTACTAAAATGATATTAATATTTGAAACGAGCAAAACGTTCACTTGATGGTAAGTGCAACGTCTGCCCATAATAAATGCTGTGCCACCCAGAAATTTTCTGTGTGACACTACACTGTGCCCATCACGCTGAGACATAGGTTCTTATTTATCATATGCCCAGTGATTACTCTAGCTCACAGTGCCCTTCAAACCGAAACACAGCAATGCTTGCACAGTACTGCTTCACGGTTGAACAACTGGCCCTGGGGTGTTACCTACCTAGACGGACTCCTGCATAGGAATTCTACCACCAGTTAATTTTACACAACATCTTGTGGATGATCGGCCGCGAGAACGTTGACCTTCTACTCTTCCTTTTACCACCAATCGTTCCAATAAGCTTTCGCTGCGGATAATATGTCCAAACATCTAAAAGGATTCGCACAATCGACGAAGGTCTTTGTTTGATGCTAGGCTTTTTCGGGATGGAAACGTAAGTGCGGTGAGCAGTCCATTTTATCCTCAGCAAGCGCCTCCAGCTACCACATATCAAGAGCGTCTTTTTACGATATTTTTGATGGATCGTCCATGTTTCAGCTCCATACAGGAAAATAGGAAATATTAAGCATATCGTTAAGCGAACTTTGGTGTTAATACTTTGGCGGGAATCTTTCCATATCTTGGTGAGGATTTCCACGGCTGATCGTGTCACGGCACACGGTCTTGATTTCTTCTTCGCAACTTCCAGTATTTCTGATTGTGGATCCCAAGGAGATGTAACTCTAAACAACTTCGCGGTTAGCTATTTCCCGTAAGTCAGGTAATTGTTAGTCTTACGATCCATCGCCAACGTTTTGGTATTATCGCAGTTTATGGAGAGGCAAGAATTGGAACTGGTTGTTTTTAGAAGCAAAAGAAACCGAATATGTCTGCTTAACAAAACCAGAGCACTCGTAATAACATATGTTTAAACGTTTCAAGATAAACACATGAAATTTAATTAAAAAACTTACAGTATCCTTCGAAAACCTTAAATAAAAAATATGTAAACACTAAAGAGTTTCATCTTAAAATACCTATTAATCATCTATTCTAATCTCATTAGGGTATTCTACAATACAGTATTGTTTATATTATAGTTTTTTTCCCTGTTTGGAATCCAAGTTCCAATTCCTATGCAGGAATCCGTCTAGTTAGGTACCATCGCAGGGCCAGTTATTCTGCCGTGAAGCAGTAGTATGCAAACATGACTGTGTTTCGGTCTGAAGGGCACTGAGAGCTAGCGTAATCACTGGGCATATGAGACTTATGTCTCAGGGAGACGGGCGCAGTGTGATGCTATGGGCAGACGTTGCACTTACCATCACGTGAACGATTTGCTCGTCTCATCACTATATCAAATAAAAAAAAGTACATATTGATGGGATAGAAAAATACTCAGCAAAAATTGGTGGACAATAATTTTATTTTTTTATTTATTTGTAAGTTATCAACTGCGCAGGATATTAAGGCGCATGTGGTCATGTGGTCAACTTATTTACGCGGGTGAAACTACGAGCTACAACTAGTCGGGCAATAACTGACTTGGCATTAACAATATAAAATAATCAAATTGAGTCTCCGATCGGGCTACCGCCCCTCCCTGCTTCCTCTTGGCGACGCCCTAGACCGGAAATAAAACTCGGTTCGAGAGTCGAGACTGTAATGCCCTAACCTCCATCTAACGACTACTCGCACACTGTAATCCGTATTACGCAGCATTAACCGAATAATACTGGAAATGGTTGTTGACTGTTCATTATTATTACTGCTCTCGATTTTGTAGGTCACTGTTACCACAGACACAGATTAAGCAATTGCCTTTAAGGTCTACAAAAGTAGACGTTGCCAAGTTTAATACGTAGTTTGGCCTCTTTGTTAAATACTCAAAGTAAATAAGACTTTTTAACCTTCCTATTATTTTAAACGAACCAATGATATAGTTTAATTCAGCATCATAAGGATTATTAAACCACAATTATTTCTGATACTTTCGCGAACATTACACATTGGTTAAAACTATTTTTACGGATTTAATCGCATTTAACTAACTTGAAGTTACCGACGTTCACTTGGCGGCACCCTCGGTCACGGGAGAACTTATGACTGCACCCACGGTCCTTAAGTTAATTAAACGTAATAAAATCCGTAAAGATGTTTGAATACAATGGGTAAAGTAAAGTAAAGTAACAGCCTATGAATGTTCCACTTTTGGAGAACAGAAGAGTCCTCCACTCTGTCCAATGCGGGTTGGCCGACTTCACATGTCTTCGAAATATGCTTATTCCTCAGACAGTTAAGCACGTGGTAAATCAGCTCTTAAAATTGCAGAACAATTTTAAAGGTGCCGGCAATTTTAAATGGCTGTCCCATTAGGACAGCCATTTAAGACAAGCGCCCGGCCCCTGAGCTAACGTTACTTGAATTGCATGTGCTCCGTGCCGTCTACACTTTGGTCTCTAGAAAAAAAAAAGAATGCGTAAAGTTAAAAATGGACGAATGCCGAATTTCAGTTCCTAATTTGCCTAGTTATTTCTACGTCGTAACTGAATATTTACACACTACTCCGGTAACATGTCAACGTACGCCATATCCGCAGTCGATTGCTTCGCGTATTGAATTACAGGGTACCTACGCAGCTTATGAAGTACGGTTGTGTGAAAAAGGCTATTGTTGAAATAGCTTTAATTTAGAAATATTACATGAGAAAAGTTCTGAACGGATATACTGGCCATGGCAGTACTTACCGGACGTACTATATATTTTCATGGAAGACATTAGAAGTAAAAATTCGGTATCAAAGTTATTTGACATAATATTGGATTTATCTCACGCTTTTACCATTGCTTGTCCGCTAGTTTTAAATAAATAAATAAGAATACATTCTTAAAGCCGTGATCGTCATCAGAGGGCTCTCAGGGTCGAGCTCGTTTTGTTTGCACACAAATGCATTCTATTTTAAGAAAGAATTTATCACAGCCTCTTCGATTTAAGCAAACATCTTTAAGGCATGTGTATACTCGAGAATTAAATTATTCAAGGGCATGCCAGTCCGCCGAGTTGAAAATTAAATTGAAACCTAATGTTAATAGTTTATTGTAAGACCTTAATGCTAAGATAAACAAAAATGCGTTGTAATTCCTTAGCACCTACAATGGATTGCCCCTACAGTGCTTATGCTATACCATGTATTCTGTCAGAACAGGTTTCTTCCCTAGCCTATAAGACCCATTTACTACAGCGTCAGCTACATAGCTGTAGCCTGTCTCTATCCCATAATTCCGATGGCCGGAATTATTAATTACTAGCTTATCACTAGTCCACTGCTGTACATAGACCTCCCTAACAGATTGCCACAAAAATTTGTAGCTCGAATTTTGAGGTGGAGTTTGCCATAGTTGGCACGCATGGCAAGCGGGTTGGCGACCGCAGTTTATTTATTCAGATATTCCAGGAAGACGCTGCTGCCCATCTCCTGGTTTTCAATTTCCTTCTGTCGACTTTTACGACACCCGCGGGACGAGATGGGGTGGTAGAGTGTCTTAAGCTGCAACCACAAGTTATTTATAAATTATTTATATTATCGTCGTCGTCGTTTCAGCATATCACAAGTCCACTGCTGAACATAGGCCTCCCCATAGATAGCCACAAGTTTGAAGCTCTCATATTGGAGGAATTTTGCTATTGTTGTTGCCACGCTTGGCTGGCGTTTTGGCAACCGCTGCTTATTTATTAGATGTTCCAGGAAGATACTGTTGCCCGTCTTCTGATTTTAATTTTCCCTCTGTTGACTTTTACGACACCTACGGGATGGAAGAGTCTCTTAAGCAGCCACCACACGGCGGGTTCACCCTCGTAATATAAGCCGACCACTAATCTGAATATTTACACTATCTGTAGCAAAGGATGACCGGCAGAGTACAATAGCACCTATCTCTTTCCGACTGAGGTGTCGTAAGAGGATGTTACCTCAAATTGTTTAGTTGCGGTTGAGAACTGTTTTGGTTCAACTAATTAATAATAATTTAAAGCTTATAGCGGCAAAATAAAAACGATATTTTTATTACAGTATAGAAAAATGCTTATCCACTTTTAGTTGTTTGTTATTGAATGTCCACGTTAACGCTTGATTGGATTCATTAGGGTATGTTGTTGCTGGGTATGTGACGAATAACGTTTTCTACTGTGATTGAACTGTGAATGAACATTTTCTGATGTGATCCACTTATTGTAACTATCTATGAATAAAGTCTTATGTCTGCTCGTGAACTGATTTTCTAAAAACTAATGAGTTTAAAAAAGAATTATATTTTACTTAATTTTTTGTTAAGGTATGGCGATCGTTGGCCACAGTACCATCAGTATTGCCGCGTTGTAGTTCAATATGAATTTAAGCTAGAAATGGTTACACAAGAAAGTTATACTGGAACTGCCCAGAACTATTTATTCTCAACAAACTAATTTCACTAGTTTCTTTTTTATCGGATAAAGTGATGAAACGAGCAAAACGTTCACCTGATGGTAAGTGCAACGTCTGCCCATAATAAATGCTGTGTCGCCCAGAAAATTTCTGTGTGACACCACACTATGTCCATCACCCTGTGTTCTTAAGTCTCATTTGCCCAGTGATTACGCTAGCTCTCAGTGCCCTTTAAATCGAAACACAGTAATGTTTTCACACTACTGCTTCACGGCAGAATAATTAGCCCTGGGGTGGTACCTACCTAGACGGATTCCTGCATAGTCATTCCTTGTTTCTCATTTTCCTTTAAACATGATTCGTTTGTGAATTTGTATTTCGTTACCTTTTCATTTATTCATATGTTGGACCAACTGTAGCTACTTCTGAGCCAAATGATTGCATTGGGGAAGACTGGATATTTGCAGCTATAATTTGTATAAAGTAGAACCACCGATATAAAAAAAATCTTAAAAAACAATGCCCCTACAGAAGGTTTTCTCCTGTATCGTGGGTGCGTTCTGCACATAAATTTCACATGCACAACACAACCAGACCCGAAGACCAACAATTTGTGTTTTTGCACAAATGTTGTCTCCGGCAGGTATTTAAACCCAGGGCCCGCGGCACAGTAGTCCGGTACTCTGACCTGACTGATAAAAAACGTATCAATATTGAGATAGATATAATTATAAGTACTCGTATATTAGAATAAAACCCTCCGCCACCAAAGCCCATTCATTTCGAGACTGCGATCGCTTATCCGGCTGCCATGTGTGGTGATTATGACAAATACTCGCGAAGTGGAATAGGCCTTTGTCCAGCAGTGGACTATTTATTGGCTGTTAATAATGATGTGATGAGTATCTACAATTAAGTGATATAAATAAAGGATCATAGTATGATTAGTACAGAATAAACAGGTTGCCGCTGGATCTAACAAAATTTTACTTCTGTTAACTTAAACAAAGAATTATCATTTCGTAATAATAATGAATAATGGAATGATTAAGTAAAACACATATTTTTACATACATAGAGTCACGCCTCTTTCCCTCTAGGGGTAGGCAGAGACCACATATTTTCACTTACTACGATCCTGACACACATCTTTTGCTTCTTCTACTTTTATTAGTATTTTCATACAAGCTCGTCGAGTACTTTTTACGTGGCCTTTCCTTAAAACTACTTCGATCTGATCGTGATACGTTGGTCTACGTCGACCCGTTTATATTCATAAAAAAAGTATACAATAAACAAATTACAATATTTAGTAAGTTTCATCACCTTCATAACCTTGTCCCGTGGGTGTCGTAGTTCCAAAATAGAGAGTGTACTATTTTGTGTTAAAGTCGACTAAGAGATAAAAAACCAGTCCGTTATATTGCTTTACCGACAAATCAACGGTCATGAATTTAACGATTTTTTTAGGTATTGTACGGACCGCATTGCATATTATGGTGTTATTACACGAATTCTTATTCGTGCAGAATAACACGAGGGAACACAATGGGGAGTAATAGCTTTTGTCTCTTACCAATATGGCGGCGACGTGGTTCGGCACCCGTCACGTCTCGTTGTCCGCTGGGGCGAAAGGTGGGCTACGTGTGTGGTCTCTGCCTACCTACCACTTGTATAGGTAAAAATGCGTGATGCGGCATGATGATGTATGCATCGATTTACCTATAGGAGATACTTAACAATGGTCCAATAAGCCTGCAGAGAACAGGCCTCTCATTTCTGAGAGGTTTTTTTAACCGGGGTGATATGAATAAAAAAAATTAATGTTTAACATCAATATCATAGGAAAACATAAGACAGCATAGGAATTAAGTTTAACACTTTTTATTATGTATTTGTATATGCCTTATATATTAATATTTAATACAAAAGTTAAAAAATTAATTTAATGTTTTCATTATTTACGTTGCGACGTAAAGTCCTCTTCGCATATTTTTTTTACATATTTTTATAAATTCTTGGAACTTTATTTTGCGACGAATCCTTACAGTACGTATATGATTTGTACCTTGGAAATATATTGTAAAACGTCCCGTAATAGTGATTAGTGAAACTTTATTTTACTCACAAGAATTTACATTACATACTATTGAACTAATCGTTAGAGTTCCCCTTCAAGTTAGCGGCAGGTCACTCAAGTTAGCGGCAGGTCACGTACTTGCACGTTGGGCGAACGTTTGATGCCATATGCGGTGGAGAGCTTGGTCAGTCGCGATCCTCGTGGTCCGTCCGCCGGTAGAACCAGTTTTTATAAACTTAACGAAGATATGAGTTTTTTGAAATCGCATTAGTTTCCGATCGGTAATTGTGATATGTTTCCCCTCAAAATATTAGAAAGAGTCACATAAAAATTAATGTTAATCTACCAATTTAAAAGTAAATAAAGACGCGTTATTAAAAAGAAAATGTATAGTAAATATGATACGTTGTCTGTGAATAATTAAAAATCTTATGTCTAACTAATTATTAAAAAAATGATATTAGTGACCAAAGATAAATAATAAATATTATTAACCTATTTTGTTACGGATGAATGCAAACATTGAATAAATTTTAAGGAAAATACAAGTATACATATAAGGTAAGTTTAAAGAAAATATGTTCTTACATATACCTATAAGTATTCTTGAAATTTTTACGGCTTTAAGCTCTTCTTGTTAATTTAGGGCAACAGCCGCGTACAATGCTGCGCAGTAATTGGATAGAAATAAGACCGGTATTAGTTTAAGAGTTAAGGAGCCCTAAGTATCTATTTCCTTTAATTAATTTTTGTTTCCTTACAATATTCTGTATAGATTTTTCCACAGTTTCAAATGTGAATACGAATGTTCTTTCATTCTTTTGGGACAGTGTCTCCTAACATGTAAGGAAGTGTTTTTTTTTAATTATATGTATCACGCTCTGTTTCTCACTATGTTGTGGTATGATGTCCGCTTGGCCGATTTTCAACCACGGGTCGCCGTAGTCGAAAATCTTTACTTATCCTTAACTTTCGTATACTGTTGGAAGCTATTAACATTCAACACTGTATTATGTATGCCTTTAAATCAATAAAGTTGAGTGTCTGTCTGTGATTTCGCAATAAAGACATTTTCTTGATCTTATACGGTAATTTTTGACACCAAAACTCAAAAAAGTTTTTAAATTTTTTGTCTGTTGGCCTGTTCGTTGTCTGGACTAATCTCCGACTCCAATAAATCGATTTCGACGGCACTTCGGGACGGGACAGAGGACGTTTCAGTGAGCGAACTAAGAACTATTTCGGAAATATTTAGGGATTCTGCGTAAAATCTGAATATTTGTAGACATTCGGGGCTGTCCGGATCGACGTTATGCGCGGCTTTAATTTACATTTTTGTAATTATTATTTTAATTCATGGCAGTTTGAATATTTTTTTGAATATTTTAATCAGTTCTTTTTTTTACTTAACCTTATTTATAATAAATGGCGGTTGTATGTTTACGCGCTTATATAAAATACTTATTCGAATGGATAATTACTGAGATAACCGTTATTAAGACGATTGGGTACAAAATCTAACTTAGGTGCCGCACATGAACAATTCCAGTTTAGGTGGCTAACTAGAAAGTTTTTTTAGTAGATGATGCATTTTATGACATTTAAATGACCAAAATCGGACATATTTTAGAAATCGTGCAAGAAGACATATTAGGTAAGCATATAAATTCATTATGTGGAGGAAAAGGGGGCCGTATTATTTATAGTTTTTTTTTTGTATGTATTAATGACTTTATGTAATATTTAAAAAAAGAAAGCCCAGAGTTTCTTGCCGGTTCTTCTCAGAGGTCATTTTTTGAACCGGTGTAAAATTGGACGTTCATAAGAGCTTTAAACAAGCCTAAATTAAATAAAGAAATTTTGACTTTGATAAGGTACCATGCTGTACGGCGAAATCATGTAGTCGGCCTAATTTATGCGGGTGAAAACGCGGGGATCTGCTAGTATTGAATAAGATGAGAGTATATCTAGATAGCCGTAGCCAACTAGTAACGGCTCTTAAGAGAATCTACCAGCCCAACTTAGTCCGTGGGTGTGATAAAAATAGAGATAAAGTTAACAACAAAAAGGTCTTCTAGACATTACGAGTATCATCATCATTTCAACCTATCACTAGTAGCTGAACATAGGCCTTCCCCATAGATTGCCACAAAAGTTTGTAGCTCTCATTTTCGGTGATATTATTGCTGTTAGCCTGTTTGACTTTTACAGCTTCATCGGATAGCTATGCTGAGGTTCGGAGTTGACCTTTAATGTTGTGTCAGCATGGCCGTATATAAGGAGAGGGTCTGCCATAGCTTAACTTGCGTTAAGATTTTAATGTTTATGTAATTTCTAAGCGACTTTAGACTGGCCTTTATAATTATGTCTTTTTCTGCGTGAAGTCTCAGTTTTGTTTTTGAACGAATGTTGGCTCCGGCTGGAATTCGAACCGAGGACCCGCAACACAGTAGTCAGGTTTTCTGACCTAAACCTAGACACTGTCTAGGCAAGCGATTGTGGTACATGAGAATACACAATACTAATTGTTATAGGTAGCAGTATTTATTGTATATCTCTGTTTAGGTATTAATTGTTATATTTCGATCGAATTGATTATTAAATTCATTACGCAAATGGTGACGACCATCGGTTAGAAATACTGAAAATGATCTTCGCAATACACTACTAACAAAAAAAAACGTCTTACACCATAAAAATAATAGCATATAAATGACCTACCACTCAACACACGTCTCCTCTCATTTATAAGGAGGTTTTGTTAAGGAACACGCCGTGCTGCTCCAATGCGGGTTGGAGTTGCAAAAATTTTTTTCTCATACATGCAGGTTTCCTGACGATAAATTTCTTCACCGCCGAGCACCTGGTTACACACAGCACTTAAAATTGCAATTAACAATTTTAGTGGTGCCGGCATCGAGAATCGAATACAGGTACGTCACGTACTATGAAATTTGCGAGCGCCTGGCCCCTGAGCTAACACAGCTCAATACTAAGAACTTGTTTATCAGGAATTCAATATATTTTACAAATTTTAGTGACATAAATAATGATGTAAGAACTAATAATTTATTTCATGCACATACTGACCTTTGGATGGGACTTCATCCCTATTGGCCTGTAGTCCTTGAGCCATGCCTCAAAAGTCGTTGCGAGTTATCTAACTAATTTTGTAGGTGATTACCTAATTTGATTTTATGATAGATGTTAAAAAAAACCGGATCGTACGCGACCGTCTCGAAAATTACACATACATAGGTATCAATTACATACACGTATCAATATTTATTTCAAGGCTACATTTCGGCCAGTCGCCGGTTAAAAATTCTTTATTTTTCAATTAAAGAAATATAAACACGACATTTTTTTTAAGATTTCAGGCGTTGCGTAGTTCTTCTGATGGAAAAGAATTGCTTGAATTTTTTTTTCTCAACCAAGGCGCGAAGGTAGATAAAGTGGCGTATCGCAGTAAGCCCAGTCGGACCGGTCACCCCGGGTTGGGAAGGCCCTGAAGCAACCTAACCTAACCATGTTGCTACTAAACCTCTACGACAAGACAAAAATTCGTTGGAGTAGAAATATGCCAAACCGGTGAGAAGCGATAATGTTTATAGGTACTGCGATCTACTACATATGCCAGTCACTGGAAGAGACCTGGAGTTTCAAGGGGCTCCTAGAAATTATTATTTTAATATTATATTTTTACGGACGTCACTAATTTCTCATTTGAAAACATCAGCTTTGTATTTTGAATAAAATTATAATTTTAATGGGTTTAAAGTTAATGGGACGAGTTCTAATAATTAACTATACTAACCTTCATTTTTAATATGTTTTGAGTGGTTATAACTAAAAAGTTTTATCTTCGGCTCCGGCAGCCGGTAGGTTTTATGTACTACAGCGTACATCCTTCTGGACATTTCAACCACAGCTAGGCTCTATCTTCTTTGTTTTTCTTTCTTTACTCCCAGATTTAGAAATGTCCTATTCATCTCGGCAGGCTGGGCTTAGGGACGATGTTTATATGCCCCAAAAGATATAATGAGCCTCGTAGGGTGATACCTGTAGGAGATATGTCGACTTAAAGAATTTGCTTAATACTCATAGGTGACTACCCTGTTCTACAGCTGATCGAGGCAATGGACTCATAAATTTAATAGGGCGTTTTTCTATTGAGCTGCCATCGAAAGATCTCGCAAGTACCACGGTAACATGAAGCTTAAGGAAATCTTTTGCTAAGTAAATCGGTTACTATGACGCCGTAGTAGGGTAACATAAATTAAATGGAGAAGAAAACGTATTTTGAATTTGTCTGGTTCGGGTCAACGATTTTCTGAGTTAGGGTCGCGTAAAGTTTTACGTAAGTAACAAATAATTTTAAAGTTTTGTATGGACATTTTCAGTTTTGACATTAAAGCTTCACCGTTGTGTTTATCAGATCAAAGTAGCATATGCCCAGTGATTGCGCTAGCTCACAGTGCCCTTCAAACCGAAACACAGTAATGTTTGCACACTACTGCTTCACGGCAGAATAACTGACCCTGCGTTGCCCTTACCATCAGGCGAACGTTTTGCTTTTTTCGTCACATTATCCAATAAAAAAAAAACATTAACAATCGATGTATCTGTGTGACGAGTGCGTTGCAGCGCTATGCAGGATATTGCAATTTAACGTTCAATTGTTATTACAACTCGCTGGTCTTATTGCTTGCTCTAAAAATCGCGACGTGACCGCTCCGCGGTCAGCTGCAGGAGGCGGTGCTCCTCTATACGGCCCTAATCATTCGCCGGTTTCTCTCCCTTTTCCCCTAACCCTCGGCCGTTTAGTCTCCGCTGCAGGGCTCCTGTCTGGTTGGAATTTTATTTATATATTTTATTATATAGTATTATGTATAGTATATGTCTTATAATATCTTTTTTATTTTATCTTATTTTATATCATCGTTTGTCGTTTCAGCCTATCACAAGTCCACTGCTGAACGTAGGCCTCCCCCATAGTTAGCCACAAAAGCTTGTAGCTCTGATTTTGGAGGGATTTTGCCATAGTCGCCACGCTTGGCAGGCGGGTTGGCAACCGCAGTTTATTTATTCAGATGTTCCAAGAAGATGCTGCTGCCCACGTCTTGATTTTTATTTTCCCTCCGTCGACTTTTACGACACCCACTGGATGAGATGGGGTGGTAGATTCTCATGTCATGCCATGAAATTATTATATTGTCATCGGTCCACAATAGTTATGCAATATTTCAAATTATTCGGACATCTGGAAGTAGATAAAAAAATAATTGAAATATTTTATTACATTGTTAGTTACTACATACCTAAGTAGGTCAAGCGGATCAAAGCGTGTTTATATACTAAATTTACAAATCGAATAATAACATGAAAATATATGAATATGTTAAATAAAAAAGGATAAAAATTCACTTATGTATTCAAAATTATTTGAATTGCCTAATGTTGTTGTTCGCACGATATAACAAATTGAAAAAAAAAGGTTAAAATGATAGAACTTGACGTTTTAAATGTACACGGCACGAGCAGAACAGGTTTCGTAACTTATTTTGTGTGAATAGATTTTGTAGGTGAATTTCATCAACATGTTTTAGTGGCTTGAGTATATAAAAAGTGACGAGCGCGTGCCCAGTGGTACGCGTTATAGAAACAAGGTAGAGTACCTCAGTTCGAATACCATCGTGAGCCAACATTTGTGCAAAAACACAAATTGCGCGTTTTGACCGTTGAGTGCCTCTGTGTTTGTGCGTACACTTGTGGCACTATGATGTCTTCTGCGTATATAGAGGTTGTCGCCGTGGTCGAATCGGCCAAGAGATCAACAACAGAGCATAGGCAGCCATTAGGCGGTGAAATTAAATAAAAATTATTTATTCTTCAACGTAAGAAATATAAATTTCGTTTGTCAAACTTCATTAATCAATAATTGTATCGAGAGTTCGTTATACAGACATAAATTCGACGATCGCAAAGTAAAGACGTATATATTCAAAATGAGAACTTTTCAGGAGAGCGATATTGTAGGAAAACGGAAATATTTTTATACTAACGTGTTATATAAGTAGTTACTTAGTAATGAAAAACTTTTTATTGGCTTGAATGTTTGCCGATAGATGTTCAACAGAGTACAATAGCCACCTATCTCCTTCCTACCGAGGTGTCGTAAGAGGCGACAAAGGTATTGTACGGACAGCCTTTATTCGTACAGAATAACACCATAATATGAAATGCTGTCACTATACTGTTCGTGGGAACGCAATGGGGAGTAACATTTTTTTGACTCGTACCAAAATGGCGGCGTGTGGAATTGCCTACCCCTATATGTGAAAAAGGCGTGACTGTTTGTATTTTATACTGGTGGTAGGATTCAATGCAGGAATCCGTCTAAGCAAGTACCACCCCAGGGTCAGTTATTCTGCCGTGAAGCAGTAGTAAAAAAATAGTAAAGTTTCAGCCTATAACCAACTTTTAATGTTTATTTATCAAATAAATCGAATATGTAAAAGAACAAGAGTCCGTCTTTCCTTTGCTGCCGTCGAATTGCACAAAACAACCACACCCTAAAACCAACAAATTGTGTTTTTGCACAACTGTTGGCTCCGGCTGAGATTCGTACCCACGTGCCGTGGATTAGAAGTCAGGTACTCTGACCACGAGCCGTGATAGCTCAGAGGCCGGGCGCTCGCTTTTAATTTCATATCAAGCGAGTGACCTGAGTTTTATCCCAGTGCCGACACCTCTGTAATTATTCCGCAATTTTAATTGCTGATTTATCACGTGCTCAGCGGTGAAGGAAAACATCACGAGGAAACCTGCGTGTCTGTGGAATCGAAATATTCCGAAGACATGTGAAGTCCGCCAACTCGTGTTGGAGCAGCGTGGCGGACTCTTCTAAGCACCAAACTTCTCTTTAAAAATAGGAGGAGGCTCAGCAGTGGAACATTTATAGGCTGTTACTTTTACTCTGACCACTAGGCCATGCACTCATCAATGCACGAAAGTAGTAATAATTTTTTCTATTGCTTTCGTCCTCCCACTCCTTTAAATACGTTGACTATTCTTAACAATTTATTGCTTTAAAAAAAATGGTTGTGGATAAGATTGGGATTTATTTGTTTTTTTTATTTTCAGGTCATCGATGCAATGAAAATCCCTCGATTATCCGACAGTGTCCAGAGTCCCAGCATGGCTTCGAAGCCAGGCACTGTGATCCACCACGGCCAATACACCGCAGGAGAGACCTCGGGCGGCTTGAGCGTGTTTTTCACAATCCTATGCATAGTGGACCTCTTTGGAGTTTTCCCGGTTGTGGCTTTGCCTAAATCAATCATCGCTTGCGGTTTGTAATCTGAGACTAATAAAAATTAAATGCAGCATAGGTTACATACATACGCACAGTTACACCTTTTACCCATCTAAGGGGTAGGCAGAGGCTACTCACGTAGTCCACTTTTCGCCCTCGCGGAAAACGAGATGTGATGGGTGGCGAACCACGTCGCCTTCTTTTTTGTACGAGTCAACAAAATTCTTACTCCCCATTGCGTTCCCACGAGCAGTATAGTGACAGCATTGCATATGATGGTGTTATTCTGTACGAATAAAGGCACAATAGCTTAGTCGCCTCTTACGACACCTCGGTAGGAAAGAGTTATTCTACTCCGATATCAGTTACTAAATCTAATATGCCCAGTTATTACAATAGCTCTCAATGCCCTTTAGACCGAAACACAGTAATGTTTGCACACCCTTGGGTGGTACCTACCTATCTAGACGAATACCTGCGTAAGTTACTGACTGATTCTCGAATTTTGTATGTTACGTCAAAGTTACACAAACATTTACTTTACTGTACACTTAATATGCGTAAACCAACAATGTGTATAATGCTATTTGAATATTAATTAGGTCAAGATCGAACCTAGAATTATAATCTATGACTAGATACAGCTACAGTGAAATAAAATAGAACTAGTTTATCAATGGTCGATCAACAGTTTATTATGGATGGCATAACGTCATTTAATAGGATTTGTTAGACATTTGAAGATTTGAATATTTTCCATTTTCAACGAAACGTTGTTCAAAGAATTCTTTATACATTTATTGGTTATTTTACTCCAATTCAGGCTATTATATTAACTTATATTATCTAATATAGAATAAGAGTATATTCGAATGTATACATATGTGATGCTCTCCAACCACGGCGATAACTACTTCTAAACCAACCAGTTAACTCGTCCAGTAGTTCCTAACCAGGTAATTCGTCACTTGTGCAAGGAAGTGTTATGATGTCACAACAGCGCAAAAAAGGAGGAACTCATTCGTCTTCAAGTCCAACGTTCCATCGGTAAGAACCGATGTACCGTTTATGGAATAAAATAAGAGGAGTTGAATGTAGTGTCGTGTTGTGTAGGTACAGGACTAACACAATACACTGAAACACGAAAAATAATAATTTGTATGCTTTACGAGTATTGGCTTCGACTCAGATCGAACCCAGGACCCACGACTGAGTAGGTACGCTGATCCGTAAGCTCTTTACATACGTAGTGAAGAGGAAACATAGTTTTAAAACCAGCAATACTTGTCTATTCAGGTCTGTACGGCATTCCGTTGGTGTTAGGGGTTTTCGCAATGCAGCTGTATACGGCCGTTCTTCTCGGCAAGTGCTGGCTATTGGCTTATGAGTTGTGTCCGAACATACGAGAGAAGAGCAGGTAATAATAAATAAGTTCCACTAGCCGCGGTTGCTTATAACTTATTTTTAATACATAATTAATAATAATTTATTGATGTTGGATTTTTAAAACTTTTAAGTATTAGTTTTTTGGCGGATGATATTGCCAAGGAACCCGCCCGATCGAATGGTCTGATCTGGGGAGGACGTCTCCTGCAACATGTTTTTTTTTATGTGTGTAGTGTGCATGTTGCTTCGTCGATAGAGACTTGCGAGCAGAAGGCCCGCGAGTGACCTGTAACTAGTAATATTTAGATGTTGTATATATAGTTCGCATCTCAGAAAACTTTCATATCGCGATTATGGACGCATGGGAATATTTCTTGAGCATCTCATGTGGCGACATAGATGTCGCTACAGTTTCATAATAATATCTCAAATATTTTTGAAGTTACATTAATTTTAAGTTCAACGTATAAAGAGTTGCTCGCTAAATCGTAAGTATCTGCTGGTTAGAAGGCTTCAGCTGGAATCTTAAACCACGAAGTTTCACGAAGTTTTTTAATTTTTTATGTTGTTACGTTCTTTACCAGGTTTCCATACGCAGCGGTCGCGGAGCTTGCGTTCGGTGACAACGCGAGAATACTGGTCACATTCTTCATCGATGCCACGGTGTTCGGAGCCTCAGTGCCTAACTTCATATTTGGTAAGAAAATAAACGATATTGATCTTATCAGGCATCACGTGACCAGACTCGCTAGCGTCATGCTGACGAACATTTATTAACCAGCTTGATCAACTGGTCTCTGTCACCGTGTATAAGCAGAAATATCAAGGAAATATCACCGACTTCGATTAAGGAAAACTGTCATTGTTTCCGATAGATCTTAGGAGTGTTTAATGTGCCCGATCCGTAACATACAGCAATGTTTAAGAGGTATCTAATACTATGCTTATTCCCCCTTTTTTATTGGAGAAGTGACGAGACAAGCAACACGCTCACCTGATCATAAGTACAATGTCCTTCCATAACAAATGTTGTGTCACCCAGAACATTTGTGAGTTGCACTACACTGCGCCTGTCCACCGAGACCTCAATTCTTTAGTGTCATATGCCCAGTAATTACACGAACTATCAGTGCCCTACACACAGCCTGAACCACCTATCACACTACAGTAAACACCACCCTGCCAAGCGTGGTGAATACGGAAAATCTTATCAACTCTAAGTGAGTTACTCTGCTGGTGGTAGAATCCGTTTACTTAGTAATATCGGGTAGTAGTGGAAAACATAACTGTAGTGAGCGCACTGTAGTGCCACACAAAATTGTTCAGGGTGACAAAGTATTTGTTATGGGAAGACGTTGCACTTACCATCAGGTGGAAGATTTGTTTGTTTCGTCACTTTTTTTCATAAAATTAACTCAGAGAAGGTCTATGTCCTATAGAAGACCGTTTAGACTGAGTATTATACATCTTATTCGTTTCGGCAGCGTCACAGACCATGCAACTGTTCTGGTGGAAGATCACGGGAGGAGGTGTCGGCGTCACGTACTGTGTTTGGATGATCTTCATTGGGCTTCTGCTGTGCCCCGTTATGTGGCTCGGATCTCCTAAAGATATGAAGTATGACTTAAGTATCCCATTTTCGTTGTTAACTTGTCGTATGTTGTAGAAATGTCTGTCTCTAAAATTAGCTGGAGACACTAAAAGCAAAATGTACCGCATAGCGCAGAAAGTTCGATACTTATAAACTGTGTGGTAGTCCCATTAAATTCGCACATATAATAGGCATTAACCATTTGTAATATGTGCAAATAATTATATAATTTGCTGGGTAATGATAGGATCCAGATGAAAATCAGCGACAGGCTTAACAGTCGGATATTAAGATAATCTGAAGACCTTTTCAGCCCAGCCACGCCCACTGCATTTCTTTTTTTCAGTTGTAGTGTATTTGTAGTATATTTGGTTCTGATTGTTTTTTTTATTTGTTTGTATTCTCTTTTATTTGTGTGTGTTTGTTTTGTGTATGAGTTGTCTCTTTTTGACGTGCCAATTAATGTTCCTTTCGTTCTAATGCTGCTGTAAAATAACTGGCCACCTATTTTCCTCCTGTTGGGGCCATAAAATTTAACTAAAGAAAATCCAAAAAACTATCCGAATCCTAGGATTAGCAAGCTTAAGTGGCAATGGGCCGGTCATATAGTCCGTAGAACCGATAACCGATGGGGAAGAAAGGTTCTAGAGTGGCAACCTCGTACCGGCAAACGCAGTGTAGGGCGCTCCACCCACTAGATGGAGCGACGACCTGCGCGATTTTGCGGGGTCAATAGATGCAGGTGGCTCAGGACCGTGCTTTGTGTCAATCTATGGGGGAGGCCAATGTTCAACAGTGGACTAAGATAGGCTGAAATAATGATGATCCGAATCCGCCAGCCAAAAGAAGCGATTACGAAAAGCCATAATGGGACAAGCCTATGTCCATCAGTGAACTACTTAAAGGCTGATGATGACGATGTAATAAGTACAAATTCCATATCAATAGCTTTATTACTCTTTTTCTTATACATTGTATATTTATACATTATCTCTTTTGTATTTTAAACCTTATACATATAAAATATTTACGTTTTTTCACTATCTGATAGCTGCTCATAGGTTCTATATCAGTTTCTCCGACAGAATAACAGGGCTACGGCAATTTTGCTGTAGCATAATGCTGAGTCGGGTCCTTCTCGTTTACAATCCAATATATATATTATTTTTTCTTATTGTTTATTTTTAATCTATGTTGTTTGTATAGAGCGTAGCAACAAATACAGCTATTTTCTTTCTTTCATTATAGACCTTCGGACATAAAAACTGGCAGAGATTTGCGAATTATTTCGCATAATTTATAGGCTTAATCATTTATTTTGTTTTGATATATCGCACTGCTATTACAAAACCGTGTGTGATTTCAGTTTTTGAGAGTTATATGCACTAGCTTACAGTGCCCTTCAAACCGAAACACAGTAAAGTTTGTGCACTAGCTACTGCTTTACGACAGAATGACACTAGCACTGCGGCGGAACCCATCTAGACGGATCTAGACATAGAAATTTTACCACCGTAACTTGTATTTTAAGAAAATATGGTCCTAAAATTTGCACAGTATTCCTGGTACGGCTGTCATTTAGCAATGAAGATAATGAGAATTGCGCTTAGCAAAAAAATATTAAGTACTAGCTGACGCCCGCAACTGCGTCCACGTGGAAATAGGTTTTTTAAATTTCCTGAGGGAACTATTTGATTTTCCGGGATAAAAAGTATCCTATGTTTGTCCCAAGTATGCAAGCTACGAGTATCTCTGTGTGAAATCTCGCGGTTGAACCGTAAAATGTAACAGACAGACAGAGGGACAGAGAAAGTTACTTATGCATTTATAATATTAGTGTGGATGTTTATTTTATAAAACGTCTTTATCTCCACAACCAAAGATCCAAAACTGCAAAACTGAACGTCAATTTTTTAATTGCGATTTTAACCAAATTTCCGACTTTTCCGGTGGACTTTAAAAAAAAATCTTTCATACAAACCTAAAAATTACGAAGAAACCAAAAAAAGTCTGTCAAATCGGTCGGCTGTTCCCAACTGACGATCTTTCATACATACGACAATTAATTTTAATTTATATAGATTTTGTGAGGATCTAATATCTTATCTTATTTAAGTTACTTAAGATGACAGCTTTATTTTCAGGTCCTTAGCCGTAACGTCAGTGTGCATCGTAACTACAGTAGCGGTGGCGACCTGGGCCTGTATAATTATGGACTGATGTGTCGCCATCCAGCTTAGGGGGTGTGATGGACTACACGCCCTCTACGTCCGACTTCCTTGTCGCTTACGGAATCATTTCGTTTCAGGTATTACAACGTTTCCATTAATACTTTGATTAATATTGGAGATTATTGTCTTTGCTTCTCTATAATTTCTGAAAAAATCTATCTAATCCAATCATAAGGTTTGCCTATATTCGCATATATTCGCTCAATACACAATGATGTGTAAACAAGCTGACGGTAACTTGTAACCCGAAAATTATGACATGCCATAAGATGACCGAATTAACCCATAATAATTTAATGTTTCCTTCGCTCTTAGAGTTTTTCCCGGAAATAGTTAACAATCATAATTATATAACACACATAAACATTATGTTATACTAGCTAAAGCCCGAGTCATCGTCTGCGTGAATATATGTTTTTTAAATATCCCTGTGGGAACTTTTGGTTTTTTCGGGATAAAAATATCCTACGTCCGTCTCCAGAATGCAAGCTAACTCAATGCCGGATTTCTTTAAGTTCGGTACAATGATTGAGCTGTAAAAATGTAACAAACGGGCAGAGGGACACAGAGAGTTAGTTTCGCATTTATAATTTTAGTATGGATGGAAATATCGTGATATTTTTTTTTGTGATAAGGCTTGGTCATTATCTAAAAAAATATTATCACTATGTCTAAGAAGTAAAAGTAAAAAAAATTGATCGATATCTAACCAGCAGTTATTGCGTGATGCGCGCATAACGACAGATCTCTATCGTTTTATTTATCATCATCATCATTTCAGCCTATTTAGGTATACTAGTTCCACATTCATTCAATTCAATCACACACGCAATCGCTTGTTTGATTACCCTTTACCCTTTTAAAAATACTATGAGTTTAATAGGCAAAATAATTATTAAATAATAGGCAAGGATATTATCCATATCTCATTTATTATAAATATATGTACTTTTTCTTATTGCATAAAGTGATGAAATGAGCAAAACGTTCACCTGATGGTAAGTGCAACGTCTGCCCATAACAAATGCTGTGTCACCCAGAACATTTCTGTGTGACACTACACTGTGCCCATCACCCTGAGACATACGTTCTTAAGTCTCATATGCCCAGTGATTACGCTAGCTCACAGTGCCCTTCAAACCGAAACACAGTAATGTATTGCACACTACTGCTTCACGGTAGAATAACTGACTTACGTACGATTCGAATCTATCGGCGAGAGAACACTGGTGACCTATAATTCAGGTCTTACTAAAAAGACACCTACGTCAGGCACCAGACAAAAAGATTTAGCATATTTTTCTTATATTTATTTTAACTTTTTGTGGGAGTGAACAAGTGGTTCTCGTCTGGTATATATTGTCATAGATACAACACAACCGCAGTATAATAGTGCCCATAAAACATCCTTTATCCCCTGGATTATTTATCTTCTTAAACCTCGCTAGGACTATTAGTATAGATAAATAATAATATACTTTACTAGTGTGAATTTTAGTACCTTCACGTGATATCGACACGTAAAAGTGTAAGACAAGATAGTAACAACATGCATTAAAATTAGAGGGACTTTAATATGATTAAGTAGGTAACGATAATTTGAGGTCTTTTAACAAGATTGTACACTTAAATAAAATAAAACACTAGATGTGTTTGCTACACTAGACGTGTTTACTACACTAGATGTGTTTGCTGCACTAAACGTGTTTGCTTCACTAGATGTGTTTGCTATACTGGCCGTTTTTGCTATACTGGACGTTTTTGCTATACTTGACGTGTTTGTTACTATAGATGTGTTTGCTAAACTAGACGTGTTTATTATCACACTAGATGTGAATTTAAGGTCAACTATCAATTGATATCAAAAAATTAAACTGCAAGGAGTATTGATAATCATCAGACTCAGAAGTTTTTGTTTTATTGTCATCATATCAGACTATCACTAGTCCATTGCTGAAAATAGGTCTCCCCTATATATAGCCACAATGTTGTAGCTCTCACTTTTGAGGACTTTGACATAGTTGCCACGCGGTTATATTATTATATTATATAGTTAGTAAATAAATAAACAGTTTATTTATTTAGATGTTCCAGGAAGATGCTGCTGCCCATCTCCTGGTTTTTATTTTCCCTCTGTCGACTTTTACGACACCCACGAGATGTGATGGGGTGCTAGATTCTCTTAAGCCACCACCACACGTTTATGTTTAATTGTAATTGTCTTTAAAGGTGTGGGAGGACTTATTTGAATTTTAGAATCTGGTTTAATGTCGCGTTTACAGTTTGTATAGAATAAAAGTATATGAATATAAATAGTTATGTCAATAACTTCAGTTCGACGTTCATCCGATACTGCTGACGCTACAAGTGGACATGAAGGACAGTCGGCGAATCAGTCGCGCCGTACTCGGCGCCTTCTTGATCACTGGCTTCATGTTCACGGTCACGTCGCTGCTCGCCGCCTATCGCTATGGGAACAACTTTGAAAATAATATACTGCAAGGTACGACATAACAAGGTCCTAGGTCATAACATCTTCAGATGTAAAAAAAAAGTATTGCGCATACATTATTTATTTGCAGCTGCTTTATGTGAATTTTCATAATAGAGAATAGTTATATGCTCTGTGATGCTACTTCATTGTTATTTTATTTTCATCAATTCATTGTATCAAAAAAAAAATACAAAAAAAACTTTGATATCTGAGGCGTTTTTTTCGACGAACCTCATTAAGTTGCTGATAAATTGCACACAAAAATGAAAAAAAAAAACATTAAAAATGAAATGTAAATTTCTGATTTCCATCATTTGCCAAAGTCGAAAGGGGTTCTCAACTTGGAAGAAACAAGTGCTTCCATAATGCGTCATAGTTCGTAGTAGAAAGCACAATCATTTTATAAACTGTATAATAAAAATAATTGTGACCACAGCAGAACAAATGAATAACGCCTAAATTTTAAACATTTTACAATTTGACATTTTTTCAGGCATGCCGCCTTCCATAACGCTGTATATAGTAGTCTTGCTGGTCACTCTTCAGCTCTGCCTTTCGAGTGTCCTTGGAAATTCTGTACTGTTCCAGCATCTTGAAGATTTGCTCAAGATACCCAAAAGTATGTATATTACATCGCCATATGATAATTGATTTAGGTACTATATACATCGTATTGCTACGCCACTGATCTGATACTCAGTGGAGTAGCAATAGGGTGGCAGGACGGGCAAAATGCCACGTTCCCCTGACCGAAAGGAGGCCCTAACTAGTTAAAATAACTAGTAGAAATTTTAATTAACACTTTTGCTGAACAAAAACCACGATTTTATTAATAATTAAAATTTTAATGTAGTGCGGATGACTACGGCCGTTTGTGATAACGGTGCCTAAATCGGAAAGCAAGACGTTATTATTATTATATTATGCAAATGCTAAAAAATAACTATATTTAATACAACATCATTAATGTTTTTACAGATTTCTGTCTGCAACGCTGTTTAGTAAGATCTGGCATCGTCGCTTTGGCGGTATTCCTGGGAGAATCTGTACCGAGATTCGACTTAGTGATGGGACTTGTAGGCTCCACACTCACTGGCCCACTAATGTTCATATTTCCTCCTTTATTTTTCCTAAAGCTATGTTACCTAAAAGCAAATAACGTAAAACAAGAGTATTCCTTAAGCTACAAACCAAAACAACTAAAGACAACGAAGAACGACCCCACTCAAAACGGCGCGAATGATTTACAGAACGACGCGGATCTATCAAAATGTCCGCTTATTTCTAATGACACTTGTACTCCTGAATACCAAACTTTTGGTAATTATGAAGAAATATATCGGCGATATATTGATGAATATAATGTGAAATGGTTTGATGTAATGTTAGCGTCCATTGTGATGTTGTTTGGTATCACAGCGACGATTGTAGCCACATACTCGAGTTGGGCGGACGCGATATCCTCATCAACATTTTCACCGCCATGCCTTTTGAACGCTACTGCAGCTGCGAGAAGCTTTTTACCAAGTTCTAGCCAGTTTTGATTTTCATGAAACCTTCTTTTTACATACATACATAAGATCACGACTGTATCCCATAAGGGGTAGTCAGAGACTGGGCACTCACTGCAAAAACAGATGACTGCCACAATCCACATTTCACCAAAACAATATAATGCACTCGGTGTGATAAGTGGTGAGCCCATCGCCACCATGCGCTATTGGGTGCACAGTGCAGTTTAATTCCTTACTCGTTAAAAGAATACCACCACTCCATCTCATCCAATGGATCTCGTAAAAGGCGAGTAAGGAATTAAACCTTCTTTTTAGTAAGAGATTTTATGCTGAATTACTCTTGTTCCTTTATTATTAATTTCTAATAAGGAATTACTATCAAAGCCAAGTGGTTTTCTAATTCCTCTACTAGATTTAAGTGAAGATTCAATATTTAATAAAGATAAAGTTCTGATGGAATTTTAATTCAAATAAATACTCCTTTAAAAACATGTTTAATACATTCTTATTATTTTTAAGCGCCACTCAGCACGGTTTTCTATTAAACTTTTTAGGCCATGCTAATAAATATGGATACCATTACCAAACTGGAGAAGAAAAAGAAAACACATAAATTCATTGGGTAAATAAATATTAATGTTTGAACTTGATACAATGCTAGAAGCTAGTAACCACACAACACTACCGTGGGTTACGCATGTGATCTCTGCCTACTCCTTATACATACAGTCATGCCTTTTCCCACAGGCATGACTGTATGTATCTGACCGCGTGGCCTAGTGGTTATCGTACCTAACTTCTACGTCGCGGGTTCTGAATTCGAATGCCAGCCGGAGCCAATATATGTAAAAACCACAAATTGTTTTCGGGTCTGTTTGTGTTGTGCGTGTGAAATGTATGTCTGTAAAACACACACACACTACAGGACAAATCCTACAGTGAAGTATCGCTTTTTTGAGGAAAAAATGGATGTATGAAAGGATTCCTACGCAGGAAGTCCATTTAGGTAAGATCTACGGCAGGAACAGTTATTTTGTCAGTGTAAAGCGATTGAGTTTCGGCACTGGAACCAGTGCAATTAATGGGCATATGAGACTTGAAACTGATGTCTCAGAGGGGCGGGTGCAGTGTGGTAAAGACAGTTACGGGCTAACGTTACAGTTACTATCAGGCAAACCTTTTGTTCGCTTCGACACTTAATCCAAAAAAAAATCAACTCATGCACTATGTATAGACAGCATTGATTTATTTCTCATGACCCAACCACAAGCCACTCTATAACGCCAAGACTACGAGGGACTAGACTAGACAGCGACTAGGAATTTTTTTCTTGATAATTCATTAAATAGTTTATTTCAATCAAAAGTTATGTTTTAATGTTTACTATCTTAGTCTTTATTCTAAATTATTTTAAGAAGTGCGTTCGGTTCGGGCTTTATATGAAGCAACGTTTCTGCCGTGAAGTAGCAGTGTGCAAATTTTACAGTGTTTCGGTCTGAAGAGCACTGAGAGCTAATGTAATTACTGGGACTATGAGACAGAACTGATGACTCAGGGTGACGAGCGCAGTGTGGTACCGCACGTAAATGTTCTTGATGACACAGCATTTGTTACGGGCAGACGTTGCACTTACCACGAGGCGTTTTGCTCGTCTCGTCAATTTCACATATAAATAATTTGTGTGCTTATACAAAAGAGTGCATGCAATTGCATAGTCATATCTATGGGGGAGGCCTATGTTCAACAGTGGACTAAGATAGGCTGAAATGATGATGATGATGATGATATAGTGGCGGGCCGATTTTGACTCCATTTCCCGGTAGATAATTGTTATGTTCATAGGGTACATTTTAGTTCCTTGAACATTAGCACAAACAAAGACGCTCTCACTCCCGTTTTCTCCTTCGCCTATCCAATTTAACAGTTTCGACATTTGCACAAAAACATAAATTGTAAATTTTTCTTGTATTTATGTTGTGTTGTTAGACAGTTATTATAGTTATTATTAAAGACACGGGAACAATTCCCGTGTCTTTAATAATGCATTCTAGGATGAGTGGGTTTGGGTTGGGACCTGTGTTTGCGCGAACACTTGTGGCACTAAAATATTTCCTGCGCAGTTGATAGCTTTCAATACCATACCAAATCGAAAGTAGTCGCCGTGATTGACAGTGCACCAGGATGTCTTATACGACAGAATGGAGGAAGGATTAAATGCTAGGACGTAGGTCCTTTGTGCGAAATACGATTTTCGAGAGGCTTGTTTTGCGCCCTTTTCCTTGTAACTTAGTAAATTAACAGCCTAAAAAGGTCCTGCTGCTCCTTTCACTTCTGAGGTTTTGGAGCCAGAAAGAGTCCGCCGTACTGCTCCGCAATTACGGCTCCTGCATACAATTTACTTTTTTTGTTTTGTATTCCGATTTCGATTAATTGATTATTTATTTTGTGTTCCGTTTCCTTCAATACACCAAATACCATTATTGTAATAGTATAATATATAATTCATCAATGAAACAAGAAATAAATTTAACATACATCATTTTTTTTAACAAACAGCAAAAATACAATAAAAAAAACAAATGCGTCTACAAGTAAAACATGAAATATATATTTGTATGTTATAAATAACATGCATATGTCACAGAATATACTAAAATAAATGCGAAATATACAGTATAACTGATATATTTATACCATAAAATCGAAACCAACGCGTATTTTATTCTTAACGCAATTTAACTTACTGAATGTTAACGTAATGACAATACAGTATCAATAAGTTTTTGCGAAAATATGATACAACCATTTTACACGTTATCAAAAAAAATTAGTAAAAAGGTCCTGTTTATTTATTTTTAACACTCGGGTAATTTGATTTTTTTAAATATTTCATGGTTATATTTTTGATAACACTTAACTGATCATTTTACCTCAGCCAGGTAAAAAAAAAAATGTTTTTTAGAATCAGTACAATACTTTTTATTGTAAGAACTTAGGGTTCGAAATATTGTTCGACAAACACTGTCCGCCGTAGTTTTTTCAAACTACGGACTTTTTTTAAGTCTAACGTAACCTATCAATTTTAAAGGATTAAAATCCTCATTTTCCCGCAACCACACTTGTCCAATGCGGTCTTGTTCAGGATACAGCCTATCACTAGTCCACTGCTGAAAAAGGCCTCCTCCATACATTGCCATTGTTCCCATTTTTGAGGGGATTTTACCATAGTTGCCACGCTCGGCAAGCGGATTGGCATCCGCAGTTTATTTATTCTGATGTTTCAGGAAGGTGCTGCTGCCCATCTTCTGGTTTTAATTTTCCCTGTTTCAACACCCATGCCTTTAGTCGCCACCACCAACATAAATATAATATAACGCTCTTTCTATGGAGAGTAAAGGTAAGAATGACTCCATATAATAGTATCCGAGAAATAGAGTCATATTAAGGAGTTACTGGTAGCAAAAGCGCCATCCGTTCTGTAAAGGCGCAATTTTCTAAAATATTTTATTTATTATAATTTGTTTAAAACTTTGTTATTACAGTACCTCAATCAATAACTTTATTCAATACAACTAATTTTAGTAATTTCCTATAGAATACTTCATCTAATATCGCTAATTTCATACTTTTTGCGTCATGAGCGCCATTTCGGTAATTTTTGGAACCCATATTCTATGCGATGTTGCTCGTTACACTCATCAGCTTTTTCTCAGATTCAAAATAATGGCGATAATTATTAATTATCTTATTATGATTCAGTAATACAGTGTATAATTATTCAGATAATTAACAAAACCGTGTTCAGACAAATTATAGCAAATCAAAGTATGTATTATATATCTATATTGCCCGAAATTGATTGGTGGAAGGAACGACACTGTGGGCGGAGTGTAATTTATTATTGCCTTGTGTTGTGGCTGTATAATTTGATTCAATAATTTGAAATAAGAATTATTTCCTAGAGTTGCCGCCTTCGGCATCCTGTTATCTCCCTCTCGAATCTCGATACGCGTTCACGGCGTCCTCCATTATGTTCCTTTGTGTGTTTTTACTTATTTACTTTATCATAAATACTATACATATACTCATTCGTATATTATTTATTACGTTATTGACCGTCCTATACGTGTTCAAACAAATAACTCCTTTTAAGAAATCGACTGCTGTCTCGACGAATTTGCTTATGGGCAATTCCACTATTTGTGTCGAGACGTCCGTTTCGTCTAGCAAGTTTCGCGGGCGACGTTTGCGTTCGGTCGGGTTTCTGTCTGGTCGGTAATTTGCTGCTTTAACCACCAGCGGGTTTCGATGAACCGCGACTTTTTCGAAAAACCGCCGTGATAATGCTCTGAAGTGTTCAGAGATTAAGGGCATTTCACAGTCGCTGTGAAGATCTACGTTGCGTTGATACCAACCGGCTCCGGTGGCAGTTCGCAAGAATCGATTTTGAACGCTCTGTAACTTCTTTGATTTATTGCCCGTCGCGTGAGCGAAAGCGACGCAAGCATAGGCCATTACGGGTCTTATGCAAGTCTTAAGGCGAAGTTTTTGTCTTGAGCACATTTTGCTTGAAGAGCAAGTTAATGGATATAGTCGGCTTGAGATAAAAGCCGCTCTATTTCGAACGTTTTTATGTGTACAGCGAACGACATCGCTGCGTCTAAAGTGACCCCGAGGTATTTGACGCGAGTGCGTACTAAGTTCATTCGGTAGCGCTCCCCCTTCTTTCCTCACCCCTGTCCACACCCACACCTCATTTTAGTTACTGTATTAGCGCGAACTTCACTACCGCGAACTTTTGATAATTCATTTGTAACTGGTGGCTTGTCATGTACACTTTTTCATATATTTGCTTTGTGGAGGTTTGCAAAATTATATTTAAAACTAATTCACGTCCATGTATTGCTTATTATTATAACACTAATATTAATTTTGCCTTTACACAAAATATCTATTCTCGATCATGTAATAAATATTTTCGGTTTACATGAGACTATGAAACTTACCACCCTATAAAAATACAATGATATGGCAGTTCTGATTTCACCTCTTTACGCGCCTCTACCTCTACCGATGAAGGTGGAAGTGGGAGCCACCAAGCTAACACATACGAAAATTAAGTTCAGCAGTGGACTATCGTGGGGCTGAGAGATAATAAAACTAATGAAAAATCTAACATTGAAACGTTTTAATAAGGTGTTCCTATATTTGCGCAAATAACATATAAGGTATTATAAATCTTTTCAAAAAACACTACACGACATTTCGCACTGCTGAAGTAAAACTGTGGTAACTTAAAAAAAAGAACCAAAATTGAGATTTTTTTTGCCTATTAAGCGAATATTTACTACGGATGACCAAACAAGTTTTCAAGAAATTAGAGAAGAAAAAGAACAAAGAAAGAGACAAAGAAGCAACATAGCGTCAAGAGACATTTTTTCTAAGTTAGAAATAAGGGAGTAATAATTTCTTGACTGGTATCAAAACGGCGGCGCCGTAGTTCTCGCGTGGACCCGTCACTTCTCGTGTCCCGCCATATCGAAAAGTGTGCTATCTGCCTACCCCTTATGAGAAAAAAGCGTGACTATACGAATGTCGAAATCTTAAATAGATAGATGGAAATAATTTTTTCACCGGGTCTGGAACAAATAACTTTTTGAGTTACAACGTCTTTGTAATAGCAGTGCGATTTATCATTACAAACAAGTTCATAGTCGCAAGTAAGATAGTGTTTTATCACGAACATTGTTTAATTATAATTACAATTATTAAACAGAATGACACATGAAACACGTCACATCCCTCAAACTTGATACAAAGTTTACGAAAATATATGGAATATTCATTTGTATTATCCGTCGTAAGATATACACAAAATTACTATAATTACATTACAAAAATAAGATATACATAAAATAAAGCAATCTACTTTAGTGGATGCCAGTGCCAAAAGGTATAGCCAGATCGTGCAAGATCTGCCGTTAACAAATGCTGTGTCACGCAGAACAGATCTATCTGGCACCACACAGCACCCGTCACCATGACACATCAATTTTTAAGTCTCATGTGCCCAATAATTACACTAGCTCTCAGTGGCCTTCAGATCGAAACACACTATGTTTGCTTTACTGCTTCACGGTATAAAACTGGCCCTGCGGTGGTACCTACCTAGACGGATTCCTGTATCCGGAATCCTACCACCAGTAAATGTCTTCTCCTGCCAGTAGTCTTCAGATGTTTTTGATTCTAGAACTACTCTTATGGAGTCATACATGTCTCTACAATACTGTTAGTGCTCAGTAAACGTGTAGCTCTACCGCTACAGAGATGGAGAAATGGCGGCTGACGACGTTGTTGTTTTTACCAAAAACCGAAATTAGATCCAAGTCTTGTATGCGTCAGCATGAAGAGCCGTGGTAGCTCAGGGGCGGGCCCTCGCCTTAAAATGTTCATAGTACGCGATTGAGCTGAGTTCGATCCCCGGTGCCAGCACCAACAAAATTATTCCGCAATTTTAAGTGTTGATTTGCCACGTGTTCGTGGTGTGGTAGGTCACGGTGAAGTAAAACATCGTGAGAAAACTTGCTTATCTTAGGTATGAAAATATTTCGACGACATGGGAAGTCAATTGGAGCAACGTGGCGGACACTTCCTTTCTCCAAACCCCTCTCAGAAATGTGAGGAGGCGTGTGCTTAGCAATGGGACATTAATGGACTGTTACTTAACTTTACTTGCATACTCTACGAACGCCTCTTGACAAATTTTTGACGCTGATTTTAACTATATATATCTATATATATTTTTACAGATTAATTATTACAAACAAAATCCTTCGCCGAAAAAAGAAGCAAAAGAAATAAATGCATCAAATACAACAAAAAATAGCAGACATAAGTCTTATTTCAATACATAAGGTACGAATTTTAACAAATAAATAACTTTTTTAGCCTCAGTCTGATTTTTACTTATTCGCTTATGAGCTCTTCTGCTGGGTCAGTTTTTCACCGAAAATCTTTTTGATTTCTTTCTTGTCCAATTTGCCCATCGTGTTTCTTGGCATTTTATCGACAATAAGCAGTTTCCGCGGAAGTTGGTAAGGCGCCAATTTCTTCCCCGCCGTGTCCTTCAGCTCGTTCAATGTTAACTGTGCCTTGTCCTTAAGTACCAGCACTGCGGATACTGTTTGATAATGAAAAGTCAAAAATAAGATTTCTCGAAATGGCGATAAAATCCATACTAATATTATAAATGCGAAAGTAACTCTCTCTGTCCATATGTCTGTTTGTTACCTTTTTACGGTTCAACCGATGAACCCGATCTTGACGAAATTTGACACGTTGAACAAATCTTGACGAAATTCGACACAATGATAGCTCGCGTTCCGGAGACGGAAATAGGATACTTTATATTCCGGAAAATCAAAGTTCCCACGGATTTTTTTTAAAAAAAACCTATATTCTCGCGGACGTAGTCGCGGGCTTCAGCTAGTTCCAGTATAAAATGACAAACGAACGCAAATGTTATCACAACTCAAAATGCTTTTTTTATCACAGAGTATTGTTCGTTCTACATACATACATACATAAGATCACGACTATATCCCGTAAGGGGTAGTCAGAGACTGGGCACTCACTGCACTGATGATGACTGCCACAATCCACGTTTCACCAAAAGAATATAATGCACTTGGTGTGATAGGTGGTGAGCCCATCGCCATCATGCACAGTGCAGTTTAATTCCTTACTCGCCTTTTACGAGATCCATTGGATGAAATGGAGTGGTAGTATTCTTTTAGTCTAGTCATTGATATACAAAAACCCACTACATACACAAATAGCGACTCAAAAAAAGAGCGCACAATCCGCTCATCATTTAATTTAGATTTTATTGCGTTAAATTAGCAGCCAATAGGTGTCCGGAAGAGTAGAATAGCACCTGCCTCTTTTTCCTACTGAAGTGTCGTAAGAGGCGACGAAGGTATTGTACGGACGGCCTTTATTTGTGTGTATAACACCATAATATGCAATGCTGTCACTATACTGCTCGCGGGAACGCAATGGCGAGAAAGAGTTTCTTGACTCGTACCAAAATGGAGTGGTGGCAGATGTGGTTTCTGCCTACCCCTAATGAGAAAAAGGTGTCAAACGTCGGGTTATCAGTTAGCAAACATACAATGCTAATTTATAACCCGACGTTTTAAGCGCTGTGCACCAGCCGTGGTACGGGAAGACTATAGCAAACAGAAAGTGGCGATGTACTGGTACCCAACGAACGACGACGCGACGTAACGAAATTTCGTTCGCTGCTTGTACCTCACAATAATGTATATAATGCACTATTTATTTATGACTGACGGCCGCATGGACTAGTGATCCAGAGTACTTTGGGGGTCCTGATTTCGAATCCCAGCCGGAGAGAACATTTGTGCAAAAACAAAAATGTTGGTTTTCGGGTCTCATTGTGTTGTTATAGTCTTTGTGTCTCTGGCACAGCCTCTACCTCCGATATTATCGCACGAGCGTTACATCGCCACTTTCTGTACACTACTATACACTTCATCATCATCATCATCATCATCATCATCATTTCAGCCTACCATAGTCCACTGTTGAACATAGGCCTCCCCCATAGATTGCCACAAAACACGGTCCTGAGCCAGCTGCATCCATCGACTTCCTGCAATACCGTGTAGCTCGTAGTTTCATCTAGTGGGGGTCGCCCTACACTGCGTTTGCCGGTACGAGGTTGCCACTCGAGAACCTATCTTCCCCAACGGTTATCGATACTCCGAGCTTTATGGCCGGCCCATTGCCACTTCAGCTTGCTAATCCTTAGGGCTATGTCGGTTCGCATACACTTGTGGCACTATAATATCTCCTGCGCAGTTGATTGCTTCCGATATTATTCAGATACTGTCTGAAGCAATCTGACATCATCACTTCTACGATAACATGAAACACGTACTTATTTCTCCATGTGTTTCGTGCTGTATTCCCAACACGGCGAACGTCGGCAACGCTCGGGTGCTCCAGTATGGCTGACTCCACCTGCAGCGCGCTGACCTTGTAGCCGCTCGTCTTGATTATGTCTATTGAGGTTCGGCCGAGGATCTTGAACCGGCCGTCGCAGTACGATACAGTGTCGCCAGTTCGAAACCAGCCGTCGCTGGTGAATTCTGATGAGTTGAGCTGTGGTAACCGATTCCAATATCTGGAAAGTATTGTTAATGGTTTTCCATTACATAATCCACCTAACTGCGTTCGGTCACACATGGGTAGGGTTGGCAAAGCTACGATACCAATAATATACAATAGACAAATTGTAAATGTATGGCTGGCAACACTATTTGCAAAATTCGCTTCTACTTCATCATCTTCAACGCTTGGTCTCAACTCGGCATTTTGGCGATTATTACTCCATTATAATTCAAATTCATCAATTTGTATGACTTATCCATGAACCCACCACATGTACAGTGTACTTAGGGCTAATGCATTGTACATATTCTTTAATAGATAAATATTAAAGTACACATAATATGTGTCATATCTAACATGCGCAGAAAGATAATTAATAGAAAATTATTAATTCACTCTTATGTTGGTCTTTTACATCCGAATAACCCGAACAATGTTGGCTAGTATATATTTTTTTATTGGATAAAATGACGAAACGATCAAAAAATTCACCTGATGTAAAGTGCAACGTCTGCCCATAACAAATGCTGTGTCACCCAAAGGATTACTGTTGACATCACACTGCGCTCGTCACCCTGAGTCATCAGTTCTTAAGACTCATATGAGCCAGTGATTACGCTAGCACTCAGTGCCCTTCAAACCTAAACACAGTAATGTTTGCACACTACTGCTTTGCGGCAGAATAACTGGCCCTGGGGTGGTACCTACCTAGACGGATTCCTGCATAGGAATCCTACCACCAGTGATATTTTTGCAAACATTTTACAGTACCTAGTAAAGACAGCCGGACCCTTTAGCAATAATTCGCCTTGATATTCGCCATCCTTGCTCTCTTTGTGTATAGTGACAGTCGGTTGCTTCCATTCACTACCTTCGGGATCCCAGAAGAATTCCTTTGAAGAGGAGAGCCCAAGCTTATCCAGGGATATCTGCAATAATTGCAATTAAATAAAATGTTTATAGTTTATACATACATAAAAAGAACGAAATAAATATAGAATCCCAGAGGAAGACGCCTGACGTCGCTATCGCAGCGTCTTTATGGACTTTTGCAGGTGTCGTCGTCGTTACAGCCTGTAGGAAAGTCCACTGCTGAACATAGGCCTCCCCCATAGATAGTCACAAAAGTTTGTAGCTCTCATATTGGAGGGATTTTGCCATAGTTGCCACGCTTGGCAGGCGGGTTGGCAACCGCAGTTTATTTATTCAGATGTTCCTGGAAGATGCTGCTGCCCATCTCCTGGTTTTAATTTCCCTTCTGTCGCCTTTTACGACACCCACGGGATGGGATGGGGTGGTAGATTCTCTTAGGCCGCTACCACACGGTTTTGCAGGTGACATACATAAAAATAGTCTCCCATAGAAGGGGTAAAAAAAATTCTCTGACACGCGACAACATAATAGCAACACATGCTGACGACGTGACTCTAGAAGTGACCAGAATTCCTGAACCAGTCTAGTCTTTTATAAGTATCCACACATAAAACGGGAAATAAAGAAGAAGAGAATTCAAAAAAATGCTAAAGATTTAGAATTATTAATCTCGACAAGTACAACTCATAGAAATTCACCTATAAAAGTGTGGTTCTAATCGAAAGGTACGGCAAAAAGTGAGTGGCGTACGAGAAAAACAAACGCCGACAATATCAAGGGTTACTGCAACTAAACTTCGGAACAACCATCATGTCTCAATAATCTTAAAGAAGGAACTGTACGAACTGGAAATGGAAGGAGAAGTAAGCCATGTCTGGCGAAAATAATCTTATTATAAAACCTGTCAAAGTAGTCATTGATTTGATTGATTATTTTTGCCACACTGCCAAAATATTCCAGATAATAAGTGCTACTAATAACAGCTATCTATCACCGAGTGATAATATTTCTTATCAGGCGGTAAATAACTATGTTACTACATTAATCTGTGTGAATTTTTAATACATAAAATAAATCATTCACAGCATTGTATCACCCGGAATATATACAAACATAAAAAGGTTTCAGAGGTCTCCTTCTTCTTAATAGTTGGAGATGCTCCGTTCCCAAAAAGGGAAGATTTGCTGTACTCACTACGTTTGTCAAGAGGCATTGGAGATTGTCTAAGCTAATGTCACTTTATTATTATTTTGTAAAAGTAATTCCTAAAAAACAACAACTACAAAAAAAATAGCGTTAAGATCGCGATAGCTCGCAGTGTAGAGAATTGATTTATATTTGTTAGTAGCGTTTCACCCGCGTATAAAAAGTTTACCACATGATTGCACTCACTCGTCCCAACCTACCTGCGCCCGATGTAACGCTGATGCGATAAGATCGGAGGTAGGCTAGGATGCAGTGTCAGAAACACGGGGACAATCACAACACAACCAGACCCGAAAACCAACAATTTATGTTTTAGCACAAATGTTGGCTCCGGCTGGGGATTCGAACCCTGGACCCGCGGCTTAGAAGTCAGGTACTCTGACCACTAGGCCACGCGGTCGTCGAGATGATGAAAAGATGCTCATTCCTACAAACAGTCCTGCCTGTCCCAATCGGGTGTTCGGTGATAGCCAGTGGCTACCACGTCACAGCGACCTTAGATATGAATTAAATATTAAGTATTGCATTATTTTGTTAACATCTAGTACCTAAGACTCTTTACTAACACTAGCTGTCCGCCGCAGTTTCACCCTCGTAAAGCCGAGCTCATGACTGCGCCGTTCACACGACTTCACGAAGACCCGAACAGTGAATGTTCAGGTAAGCAAGGTCCAAGTCGTAACCGAATATTTCCGTGGTAATGATCAGTTCTCAGCGTGGGGTTCTTTAAGATCGTAATGTAAAGTTTTATAAATAGAACCCTTCTCAATAAGCGGTATATGCAAAAATATTTTTTTAAATCGGATTAATTTTTTCGTGAGTTAAGCAAGTTCAAACTCTGAAGCTTTGTTATAATCTTTATTTATCAAGATTAAAAAAACGTACGAATTTTCTAAAATACTAATGACAAAATGAAAATGAAAGCCGCGCGTAAGAAAAACTGTAAAAAATAGGGGCTATATGAAAGACGTGCCATTCACACAGCTCCTAATTTTTAGTTTTTCAGAATTTACGCAGGAACTCTGTATTTCCGAAATAAAAAAAAATAGCTAAGATTACTTTCTGTAGAGTCCTCTACCTCCCAATGAAAATGTATCCTTCAAATTAACATATGAGATTAAGAACAATTCTTTATAGCGATTTCAGTATCATTTATTAGTATAAATAGTGATTTGACCGGCTTAATTATTGTCTATGCGCTCCGAAAATAATACAATAGTTTTATTTCCACGATTCGATATCTCGTGAGTGTATTTTACAGATAAATTTCTGTTGAAAGAATCTCATCGATGTATTCATGTTACAGAAACCGAAGTGTCTTACTTGAGTGTCAGCAATAGGCGAGTCCACGGTAACCAAAGGCGTCAAGGTATCGGAGTCTCCCAGCGCTGAGACGCGAGCGGCCACGCCGGGCAGCGGGCGGCCCACGCTGCCCACGTGGCGGTGCTCCACCGGACGGTACGG
The DNA here is from genome assembly GCA_019845155.1 of Luehdorfia chinensis. NCBI lineage: Eukaryota > Metazoa > Arthropoda > Insecta > Lepidoptera > Papilionidae > Luehdorfia > Luehdorfia chinensis. The sequence goes on along the minus strand of JAHVAK010000008.1, from coordinate 4,337,830 downwards.
GTTACTCAGCGCCATGCCCACTTCCGACATGCCGTAGCGCTCCAGCAGACGGGTGCCTGATATCTGGAACGACACATGTGAACGACTCAATGATTGAATGAATAAACGGACAGTCCACCGCTGATACATGACCGAGTTTGGTGGATGATATTGCCAAGGAAAAGGGAAGCTACCCGCTAGCTAGATCGGGTGGTCTGATCTGGGGAGGACATCTCCTCCAACTAGTAATATTTAGATGTTGTATATACAGTTCGCATCTCAGAAAACTTTCATAGCGCGATTATGGACGTATGGGAATATTTCTTTAGCTTCTTAGGTGGCGACATAGATGTTGCTACACCGAGTAATGAACCCAATCATCTCATTTTGTGGCATGGGTGAAGAAGACAGAGAAACTTGCCGTTAAGAATTCGTCCCCTCGACCGTTCCCGCCTACATACCATCGCAGTGCCAGTCAGGCGTCTGAAGCTAGTGCAATTACAGGGTATATAAGACTTCATCGACGTTTCAGCCTATCACAAGTCCACTACTTAACATAGACCTACCCCATAGATAGCCACAAAAGCTTGTAGCTCTCATTTTGGATGGATTTTGCCATAGTTTGGCATAGTTTAGTTGGCAACCGCAGTTTATTCATTCAGATGTTTCAGGAAGATGCTGCTGCCCATCCACTGACTTTTATTTTCACTCAGTCAACTTTTACGACACCCACGGAATTAAATGGGGTAGTAGATTATCTTAGGCCGCCACAACACGTACTACATATACGACTTAAGAATCGATAAACCATCTACCTGGATATACCATCAGGTTAACGACTTTCTCATCTCGTCATTTAATTCAATAAAAAATATTCAGTAGTATAGAATCACTAGAATTATGGCGGATTTATACTACCATTATGTGCCGTGCCGCTCCCCCGAGTATAGTGACAGAATTGCATAATATGGTGTTAATCTGCACGATATTCCGACACAATCCGACACATTTCACTGGGTTCACCAGTAATTCCTTTACTGTTCAGGCTGCACTACTCTGGAATTCCTTGCCTGAAGACATAAGAAAAGCCCCAAATAAGGGCTCGTTTAAGAGATTAGTTCGTGATTACTATTTGAGAATAACCAATGTTTGATGATAAAAATGTTATCTATATAGTTCGGTTTTATATTATATGTATTAGTATCTATGTTTATTCATATTAAATTTCTTATTTACGAGTATGTTCACATGTATATTGCTTGTGTGTATATGTATAGGTGTATATATTTTTATGTATGTATTATACCTGCCAGAATAGCTTACCACACTGCGGGTTGACTGGCAAAGAATGCCGATAGGCATTAAGTCCGCCCATTGTTACCTTAGAATCTAAGGGTGTAACAATAGAGAGTAAATAAATAAATAAAAAATAAAGGCTGTGCATACAATACCTTACTCGCCTCTTACGACACCTCGGTAGGAAAGAGGTAGGTGCTATTCTACTCTGCCGGACACTTATCGACTTCCTACAAAACATATGACTCAGATATGCTTCTGATGTACCTACTTACGACACCTACACGACAGGTCATTCTAGTGTGAATCCGGCATAAGTCCAGTGTGAACCCAGCAATATACAAATCGACAAACCTCCTCCCACTTCCGGAACAGCGTGTCCGGCAATGAGGCAGAGCCGGCGCACATGAGCCGCAGCCTGGAGGCCAAGGCGCCCCGCACATACTCCGCGGTGCGCTGGCCCGAGAACATCGCGTCGTAGTCGACAGCCAAGCGCGCGTACATGGAGGGCACGCCGTGGAACACAGACACGCGCGCCTCCTCGCGCTCCCCCATGCCCAACAGACGGGACCACACCGCGTGGGACACGAACGAGGGCAACATTCGTATGCTAAATAATACCAAACAATTATTTTTATTCAATATAGATTACTTAAGTAATACTTATTGAACATTTTACTGGTGGTAGGATTCATATGCACCTCAGGGTGTTTTGATTACTGTGTGCAAACATTACTGTGTTTCGGAGATTCGGTGTTTGTTTGATTCAGTTGTTGTGAGACAAGCAAGTCCTCTAAAATAGTAAAGTGTCACGCCTGTCCATAACACTGCAGTGCCAAATACTTTCCACCACACTGCGCACGTCACCACGAGGCATCGATTCTTAAATGTCATATGCTCAGTAATAACACTAGCTTTGCCTTTCAAACCGAAACACAATAGTGTTTGTTAAACGGGAGAATAACTCAAATCTAGCCGGATAAAATAAGAAGAACAGAGACGGGCAGCAGCGACTAAGGTTGCGAGACGCTATGACCGTCAATCTTCAAAGATTTGGATAGATCCTTGTCCAGCAATGGACTATTTGTGGGCCAACTATGACAGTGTGGCTGTTTGGGGATGTCGGTACCGACTTGGCATTCCAAAAGCATCTTTTATCGTATAATCATCCTGCTCAATTTTACCACGGCGACAACATCCGAATATTGTCGGGAGCTATTTGTGTCTTAGCACAAATGTTCACAACTCCACGCAGTTCCGGAACCTGTAGCCGTTATCGACATCAGGTGAAATATCAAGACATCAAAGAGAGCTAGTGTAATCACTGGGCATATGAGACTTAAGAACTGATGTGTCAGGGTGACGGGCGCAGTGTGGTGTCACAGAAATGTTCTGGGTGAAACAGCATTTGTTATGGGTAAACGTTGCACTTACCATCAGGTGAACGTTTTGCTCGTCTCGTCAATATAAATGCTCTTACGTTGTTTAACAATTCGATCAACTTTACAATTCGATCATTTGAAACTGCTTGGTACCTCTATAGCTCGAATAAAAATGATTTAGCGATTTTAATAATTTTCCCACAATGAATAAAAATGATTTAGCGATTTTAATAATTTTCCCACAATGTACATCATTGTTTCATAAAGAACAATGTAACTATACAATAGATAGTATCGCCCACTCTATGAAATGATTAAGTAATTTATGGCTGACGTTAACACGTGCTTGTTTACATGATATCCGGGGTTTCATTTTGGATACTTCTACTATAGTTATTGATTTCATTTGAATTTTACCGAAGCAGGTCATTTGTTGTCGAAAAATTATCAGAAGCACCTTGGTTCCATCGCAATACAGAAACTTTATTTTCAACAGTATACGTAACAGTGTAATGTGAAACGTAAACTGAAAACTTTGAGTCTCGCTGAAAAGTGCAAAAGAAGAAAAATGTCGCTGAAAATTTGGCCTACCAATGAGTACCCTATCAACGATAATAAAAAACGAACCAGACAAAAAAATATTCGACTTCTGTTCGGTTCTGTATAATTAATTTAACTTGTAGTTTGTAATAAATTGATTTTAGACTTAAACTAAAACTAAAATTCTATAATTAATATTTTATTAACATTCTAGCGACCCGCCCCGCTTCACACGGGTGCGCTTAGCAAAAAAATATTAAATAATTATGTTCATTTTATAACATGTCTCTGTCTCCAGTGGCTTAAGCTGTGCTTTGTATGTCAGTCAGTTCGTCAATGTGTCACATTTTGTTTGTTGTTATGAAAACATGTGACAGCAAAACTGCTAAACTTAGCGTAACTTTTTTTAATAAGATTTTAATACAAAAAAAACATTCAAATTGGTGGATTTTACAAAAAAAAATCTACATTTCTTTCATACAAACAATTACGAAAACAACAAAAAAAATTAGCCAAATCGATCGAGCCGCTCTCAAGTGATCTTTCATAAATGCGGCAACTGATTTTTATTTATTTTATTTTACGTAGATATAGAATATATAGATAAAACATAGACAAACCATGCCATTTCTTCAATCAATCTCTATTGATTTCTAAACTAAATGAATATACAATAAAGCAATTATATTCTTTCTTCCTTTACTAACTTTATAATACTGTAAACCAGTTTGACGACAATCAAAAATACCTTAAAGATACTTACCGAGCCCCAGCAGCTAAAGATGCATTTAAAGAATTGAGCTGTCCATGTATATGATGCAATGGTAGTGTGTGCAACACAACATCATTGGCAGAATACTGCCAGGCAGTGTGCAAAGCCGCGATCTGAGTGCTCAGCATATTGTGCGTCCAAACCACGCCTTTGGGTTTGCTTGTTGTGCCTGAAAGGAGGTTTGGTTAATAGTTTGCAAATATGACAAACTTGATAATTTACTTATATGATATAACAGTCCACCATGCCTCTACACTGTAGATTCCTTATGGTTTCCCTTCCTAAGTTAAGCCCATAATAGAACGGCAGCTGTTAAAAATAGTGCAGATAAATTATTAATATTTACAAAATGATTCTTAAATATTTACCACTTGTATAAATAAGCATTGCATCACTCTTCCCATACCACATATTTGATCTCCCCGTGTCACTCAAACTTTCTTCCATTTTTGGCTTTAGAAATGATGTATCAGGTTGGTACAATTGGGCTGTGACTTCCTTATCTCTACTCGTGATCAAAAGAGGTCTAGAAAGTTCTGTACTAATCGGACGGAGGAGTTTATCATACTCCTGAGTACATATTACTAAACTTGCACTGCTGTCTGTTAGGAAGAATTTGAGCATCTCTGGTGGATGGAGAGATGTGAGGGGAACAGCTGAAAGAGGAAAGTTTTTTTTAGTGTTTTTAAAATAATAATAACTTTACACAGGTCAATTACAGATATATATATTATGTTTCCAGATTTTATACATCATTGTAAATGATGATATAAACCAACAATTGGGAATGAACAATAAACCTTAAATGGTAATGGAAATAAGACACATATTCCATTTGATCATTAGTGATGGCTATGGCCTAACACACCACAGACACCTGCATTTCAATGAAAATGTACACAAATTGTCACTCCTAAGAACAATCTCTTCTCATCTCATCTCATCAGTAGCAGTAATTAATTAATAACAGTTAATTTTTTATTGGAAGTTAGTCCATATACTGGGGTTCAAAATTTACTAGAGATGGACAGTACGACGGTGATCTCGAGCGAAGAGTGTTGGCAGGAAATCAAGTGTATGGGGTCATGGATAACTTTATTTGTATCCAGAACGTATCTATAAAGGCACGAGATACATAGAGGAGTACTTGTCCCTAAACTTATGTATGGTTTTGAATGTTGAGTCTGGCAAAAGAAGCATAAAAGTAAGACTAATGCTGTGGAAATAAAGTTTTAGAAGTATAGCTGGTGTGACCTTGAACTTTGCGGTCCTGTAGAAGATGCACACGCTGTAGGCGCATTGACGATGATATATTCTAAAGATTATAAACACTAATTGTCTCTGTTTCGCTTAAACAATGGTATTTTTCTCGCCAACGCCTTGCAGCAACGGCGGTTTTTTATTCATCAGTAATATTCTTATAAAATATTTGGCTTACCTATATTCCCTGTCATCCATATAGCCCACTGCACAATGACATGCGAGGCATCGTTACCGCACATGTAAGCTACGGTGCGTTCTGTTTCGCCCACTGTACACAAATATTACATTAGCATTTTAGGACTACTTCCTATGTCAATTGGATTGTATCTGCAAATAGAAAAATTCTTTATGCTACAGAAAATGTAATAGTTTAATTTAAAGATGATGCCCGTGACTTAGTCTGCGTGGATAAAAGTTTTTTGGAATAACCAATGAAAACTGTTAGAATTTCTGGGATAAAAAGTATCCTATGTCTGGTCCAGGTCTTCTTCCTAACTCCAAATCCCTCTCAGAAATGAGAGGAGACCTGTGCTCGGCAGTGGGACATTTATATGCTGAAACTTTACTTTACTTAACTTTTAACTATGGCAAAATCCCCTCGAAAAGCTACAAACTCTTGTGGCAATCTATGGGGGAGGCCTACGTTCAGCAGTGGACAAGTGATAGGCTGAAATGATGATGATAATGATACAGAATAATAAAGATTCTATTACTCTTACTTATTATTTCATTACGTATATCTAGAAATAAAAATAAAAATAAAATATTTATATTGTTACAGTCCTTTTTTCAAATCTCTATACACGAAATATCCCCCCATAGAAGGCGCAATGAGATAATGATGTATAATTGTTGACACCAGAATAAACTAAGTGGAGTATCAAAAATAAATATCAGTTCCAGTTTTGTGTGTTAGAATATGTATTTTGGACGTTATAGATTATTTATATATATATATAATAGTTAAAACCACTTCTTTATATAATATTTTATATACAATAATTGCTTCAAAATAAACAAACAAAAATATATATCTGATTGAAAAATACGCTTAGCATTAAAAAAACGATATTCCACAGCTTTTCCTATATTGTGGGTGTGTTTTACAAGAATAAATAGCACAAACACTCAAACCCAAAACTAGCAACAACCTAATTAGATTTTTCATTGGAGGTGTTCTGAGCCTGTATATGTAATTTTTTTATAAGCATAATATTTCAAATCAAATCTAAAATATTTTCAATAAATAAACTACAGCTTCATAATTTTGGGTGTAATATGCATTATCCAGTGTCTCTGGCATTCTAATGTTAAAGGTATTTTCTTCACATATTCTTTTCCTCTCAAATTCTTCATCACATTTTAACATGGCAATAAACCATAGATATAAAAAAATATCATAAATAATAATAGCACTTCAAAGTACCAATAATCAATACCCATTCCCATATTTCAGCAACAACCTAATTAGATTTTTCTTAATAATATATAGTAATAATATTACCACTTTTTATTAATGTACAAAAAAAATTTGTGCTGTATGTCATATAAGAGCAACACTGGCATGATGCTTGTATTGTATTGGTTCAGTCCAGAAGGAGAGTCAGAGTATGATGATTCCCCTAGGTCGAATTCTAAAATAAAGTGACGCTGAAACTATTATCCTAAATTCTGTCCATTGATTGTTTTGCACACTTTTTACATATAACATTGCTGTGTGATTGTAAGTAAATACTTGATGAACATATTTTTGCAATTTATGCAGGTACTCATGTATCACATAAATGTATAAGATAAACAGTTTTTTTTCACAACTTTTTATTTAAAACTTCTGGCGATCTACCTCAATATTGTAAGACTACAATCAATTGTCTCTAAGAGGCTGCAAGTATGTGTGATGCAGGATTGACGTCTAGGTAGGGTGTATCGTGGCATAGATATTACATTTATGTGTATATAATACATTATAATTTTATGCACAATATGTGTATAGACATGGAGTTGTGGAAATCAACCCAAAGCAATTTACAATCTACATTATGATAACAATTTGAGGACCCCTGATCTAGGGCCTGCAAATTTGTTAATATTATGAAACTTAGCCTGCAACTTATCAAAAGTTGACGATATCTGACTCTGTCTGCCAATATCTGTTCTTAAATCTCATATGCCCAGTAATTACACTACACACTCTCAGTGCCCTTCAGACCAAAACATAGTAATGTTTGCACACTACTGCTTCACTGTAGAATAACTGGCACTGCGGTGGTACATACTGTTTTTTTGGTGGAACTACCTATATCTGTTTACCCCAAAAATGCCTGTATAATTAAAAACATTACATTCATATTCTTTTAGTAGAAGTAGGTAGCAAGACAATCAAATTGTTTGCCTGATGGACTGCCCATAATAGTAATATCACCAGGGCCTTTCAGTATAAAACTCTGTGTGGCACTACACTGTGCTCAAGACCCTGAGTTCGAAAAACTCATATGCAATGAGACAAGAACGTTATTGTTGAATGTTATATGATAAAGGACTTCAATATTATGTCAGCTTAAATATTAAGAACTTTACAAACTAATAAAATTGATTAAAAAAACATACAACTAGCAGTCCAACATAATTATAATACTTACAGAGTTGTGCTGCAATTTCTTTACTAAGTGTTGATGCAGCCTGATGTAGGCCAGCATAAGTGTAAATGCCAATTTCATCTTGTAGTGCAATACGAGTTGGAAATAAAAGAGCTCTCCTAAATACTGGCACTATGCCACCTTAACATAAAGACATAAATTATATTTCAGTATTTTGTATATCATAATACTGTATAATAAAATAAAAAACCAGATAGCAACAAAAACATGATAATAATTCAACAATGAAACAAAATGAATATTGATCTTATAAAGTATAAATAAAATAGTAAACGTCTATAACGGATATATAATGAAGTAAGGAACCTGATAAATAATTTTAAACCAAATAAACCCACACTAAATGAAGATACTAACAGAAGTTAGCCCTTACCGGCTTTTATATCCTGATTGTAAGAAGTCAAAAGCTCTGTACTAAGCTCTACTTTAACAGCTGAATTCGAAACATATTTATAATTAGCAATCCCTATTGGTTTCCTTAAAAGCCGGTTGAAAATTCGTATCGAACGAAATGAGAATTCCATTATGTTTTGCTAAATAAGGTACCAACTGTTTCTATTACTTTAAACGAACTTAAAGTAAGATTAGAAAATACCGGATTAATACGACAAAATAATTTTTTGAAGATAAGAAAAATATAGATTGATGTGATAAGGTTAATTCTTGACAGTTTATTTTTCTTATCCATAGACCATAAACTATATTTCTTATCTTTAAATACTGGTAATCAGTGTGATCACACTTTATTTAGGGAATCTACCGCAAGGCATGCATTGATTTCTACTAAAAACTACAACACTCTTGCTGAAAAGAATATACTAGTGTAATATTTATCGGCAATATTATATTCACAATAATATAGGCATGTCTAATAAACCAATTGTTAAAAATAAGAAAAATTAGAGATTGCAGAATGCTCGACCAAACGTATGACAAATGGAATAAACGTTTTTAGTAAACGTAAACAAGTTTAGTAGCGTAACAATAGGCAGGACGGGCAAAAAGCCACGGGCCCCCAATCGGAAGGAGCCCCTGATTAGTTGGTACACAATTTAGCTATCGAACATTCCAGGGCATGTTTTAACTTTGTTGACGTCATTTACACTTTAACTTAAAAGCAAGCTCAATAATTTTAATAATTATAATTTTGACTAAAAATAAAATTGATATTTCAATCCAACACTCTCTTAAAAATAAAAGTTACTACAACGTTAGTTGAGCTTCTTTACATTGAGAAAGGGTCCCATGCAAAGAATTTGCCGATGGCCTCAACGGTATAGTTACTCCATTAATGGTGTTATACGGTCCTGTCATTTCTAATCATAATCCCTGGTCTCAAGACTTATTTCACATGTGCACTGATATTGAAACACAATCGGAAGCAGCACGGGATAGGAGTATGTAGCAAATAAAGATATTATTATTATTATTAAAGTCTCTATTGGTAAATTAACGTTCCTCCATACAAATACGATTTTTGAAGTGAAACTTCATAGGCAAAGATTCGATAATTGGGCGAGCATTGAGAGTGAAATTTCGAGGACGCGTCAGTTTTAGGCGTATTTCGTTACATTTGAGAAAAGAAAGACATAACGTCGGGGAAGGGGAAACAGAACTATAAATTGTATATGTAATACACAGTTTTTAATTTATGTTTTTAATTTTATGAAATTTCTAATTCATAAGTTTCACTTCTGTCACGTGTACTCAGTTGCATCAAAAGCACGAGTGCTTTTTTATGGAATATGGTGACGAAACGTCCAGATAGTTCACCAGGTGGTAAGCGCAACGTCTGCTCGTAACAAATTCTGTGTCACCCTGAACATTTCTGTGTCACACCACACTGCACTCGTTACCAGATCATCGAAGACATGAGTTCTTATGTCTGCCCAGTGAACACACTAGCTATCAGTGCTTTCAGACCGAAACACAATAATGTTTGCATAGGATATGCCGAATATTATTACTCTACTGCACCCCCTTACTACTTTCAAACCCTCTTCCTAATATTTCTCTTTAATGGTACAATCTGTTCTTCCTAGGAACACTCTTCCTCCCGAAATCAGGACTATGAACGTCCGGTACTTATTGAGAATGAATTTTTCTTTTAGCTCTTTCTAAATAAATTGGCAGAATTATCACAGAAATAATTTGTTAATACTATTTTATTAACCTTTTTTTCTAGGTGCTTAAACTCGTGTTTGGAGCCGTGGCAGTTTAAAGACCGTAACTTTCATAGTACGCGAGTGACCTAAGTCTGATCCTCGGTGCCGGCACCTCTAAATTTTTTTTGCAAGTTAAAGTGCTAATTTACCGTGAACGGAAACATCTTATGGATATAATATCTTATGAATAAAAATATTTAAATGACAATGATTCGGCCAACATGTGAATCTCATACGAAGGGAACCTAATGCAAAACACTTGAATCTAATGTGGCGGTGTGCAGGCGAATTTTAATAAAATACTCTTATATTTTTATAACCCGCGAAAATAAGTACTTCTAAGTTCTGAGCACTCTTATAGGTGTTTAGTTATATTTAATACTTTTATTAAAAAAAATACATCCCTACACAATCACACAGATTTAATTTATTTTCAGTCTAGCCAAATAAGGGACTGCTCTCTAAATTTAGGGTAAAAATTGTCCTCTGCTCTTTTGGAGAAACTTTAGGTTTTTCAGGGAAAGTCTAAAAAAACAAAAAAAAATTTAAGGACTTAAATATTTTATATTAATTTTGAAAAATCTGTCGTTGATAATGTGTATTAAATAGTAGACCTTATTTAATATTTTAGGCACACAAGGTTAGGGATTAATTTTCTTATTTAGAGATTTTTGAAATCACTAATAAGGGAAAAAACATTCAAGTGTTGGGGCATCGGTTAAATTTAACTGTTACCGTCAAGTTAATTTTAGACTAGTGAAATGAAATTCTATAATAAAATCAAGAGTAGAAGTAAGTGTTTACATTCTCTTTGGTCAAGTCGGAATCGGAATCAAAAATTTGTAGTTTGTTATGTTTTTGAGGAACGCCTTAGTGACAAGTGTTGTGTCAAGTGTCATTTTTCATTCTCAGTTTATTTTATTGTAATGAACAACAACACTATTAAAATTGAACTTTTGTGTACATTAAAGTAGAAAACAATATTTAAGAATGATAAGATAAACTTATTGTTTTATAATTAGTTTCTTTGTATTTTAAATAAATAAAAATGGTGGTTAACGCGCCAGAAAATCCGGTACAGGCCGAAATTATATTTGTTATAGAAGCTACATCAGCAAACAGCGCCTACATAAATGAACTGAAAACAAATTATATAGTGCCCACGTTGGAGTAAGTGTGTGTTTTATTAATTTTTAAAGTTAAATTTGACTTACTTCCATATTCGCACTTTACTGCGTGGTAATTTATTTTTTGCTTTTAGTAATAATTATTATTAAATTTTGACTATCTAGTACCCACACTTATATTATAAATAAAAAGAATGCATTGAACTTTTGTAACGTACCTAATATATTTTTTTCGGTATAGTTTTGTAATGTAAGTTACACTCACTAAACACTAGCTAAAATTAAAACAAATTCACTTTTTAGAATATTTTTTTCTGTTTTTGGACATGTACATATTATATGGTAATTAAATCAACACATAGAGACTGTATAAACATATTACGCCCTTCATTCCTAAAACAATTAAAAGAATAAACAACTCTCTGAAATTATACTAGTAGCCAGAATTGTTTATATGGCATAGTTACAATCTGAGTACATTATGGTATATTTTTTCAACTTTTTACTTTTACCATATATCTGTATATATGGTAATAGTAAAAGTTGAGAAAATTGTCATTTGTAATGTCTTATACTTTCAGGCAGACTGGGCTTAGGGAATAAAATATAATGAGTCTTGTAGTGTGATACCTGTAGGAGATATGTCGACTTAAACAATTTGCTTAAAACTCATAGGTGACTGTTATGCAGCTGATAGAGGCAATGAACTCATAAATTTAATTGGGCGTTTTTCCATTGAGCTGCTATCAAAAGAACTCGCAAGTATTAGGATTAAAGTGAAGCTTAAGGAAATCTGTTGTGAAGTAAATTTGTTAGAACAACGCCATAGTAGTGAAACATAAATTAAATAGAGAAGAAAACATATTTTGAATTTGTCTGGTTTGGGGCAACGACTTTCTGAGTTAGGGTTGCATAAAGGTTTTCAAAACCAATAATTTTAAAGTTTTGTTTGGACATTTTTGTATTCAATTTTGTCATTAAAGCTTCACTGTTGTGTTTATCAGATCAAAGTAACATGGGTAGGTGCCAGGATGTTAATACCAATAATGAATAATGTTGTATATCATTTCATATGTTTTATGCTGCATTGTGAAGGTAGAAATCCTTTTTTGTGTTTTATTCAAAATTCAATTTGGTATTAATATTAAAGAGTGTGTTTGGGAAAAATACAGCATTTTGTGACCACACAATATGTACCTCATGTCATATAGGAGGAGCAGGGCACCAGAAGGTCTACCAAGAGGCTAGCCAACAGATAAATTCCATACCTGAGCTTAATTTTGGTAGAGGGCCAAAAAGGCCCTGCCCCAACTGACTCTCCCGCTTGCAGGTTGAAAATTAAACTGACTGACTGTAGCTATTACAAGTATTTCCACTTGTTGGGTTGTTTGCTACTGGATTGTAAGATTCCATTTAATAAAAAAAATCATTCTATATACAGAGTTACTTCTCTTTCCTCAAAGGGCTTATCAAAGGTTACCAGTAGGACTGCGGAGACCAGACCAGTGACTTAATTTTCAATCTTTATTTTTCTTCAAAACTGCATTTTCTGCAGGAGTGTACCAAAAAGAGTGTAACATTAAAACATTTTGTATAATCAAGATGTCCACTGAAACTTTGCAGGATTCTAAATTCAATGCTAATTTTCGAATAAATACTTTTTATTAAGTCCACTGCCATCCAGTCCTGAACCACCTGCATCCATTTAAATAACTTATATCTTTTTTAGATATTTCCATGGAGGAGCTCTTGAAGAAGGTGCTGGGAGTGGCTCAGTATATGGCATTGTTGCATACCAAGCAGCTGATTGCCACCCAGGTCTGCCAATTTCTACATATGGCCCCTTCACTTGTCCACAGAATGTTATTGAAACCGTGGACCAAATACAGTTAGTATTTAAAGCTATGAATATTTTTAAGCTCCCTTGACTAAAAATGATGTGTGTGTGTGGTTGTGTGTGTGGGCGCTCGTGTGGGCGAACGTGTGGGCGCTCGCGCGTGTTTTCATACATCATGGATATACCTAAAACCCAAGTTGCTTAGTTCCATACAAAAGTCACTACAAAAAGTATCCTCTATTGATCAAAACATATAAATTAAAACTAATTTAATCTTATGTTCACAACATAAGTAGGTTTAGTTAATAGAATCAGGCGTTACTTTGCAGAAGTCCATTATAATGAAGGAAGGTAAGTTACTTTGCTAAGCATGCAAAATATAAAAATGGTGTACATTACCTAGTTTTTTGAAGAGCACTGCCCGCCAAAATGAGTGTATTGTGCACTCTTTTTTGAGGACGTTCTTGAGTAACTGACTGTGTATATATATATGACATACATACACATACAGTGGGTGTGGTTTCAGGTATATCTGTAGACAGGGTAACATTTTAGAATCTTGACGTTAGGGCTATGATATATCGTTTTTATTTTTTTTTCAAAAACTGGTGTATTGCCTGGTCACAGGACCAGTGTCGCCTGATCCTTGTTGCATCTATACATAATTTGGTATGTTATTCTGCTCTCACTGTATATGGTATTTTGTTCAGTTCTCTGTGTTTTAACTATTCAAAGGTTATAATAGTTTTTCCAAATTTTCTCGAAAACGATGCATTATCTCATTATGATCGGGGATCAAACTTCTATCAAATACATCCCTCCTTCCCAAAGCATGCCAAACTATTCTGAAGACACTGCTGCCAATCACTGGTTTCTGCATTTTCGGGCCTGCATTTTTCAAGATGTTTGATCATTTACTGGATGCCATGACATCTTACCGGCATTAACCTTAGTCGATTTTTACGACAACCATGGCATGAGATGGAATGGCGGATTCTCATATTACGTAGGTCACATATACCTATTCAAATCTATATTTTAAATTGTGATGAGAAAACTTTGTACCCAAAAGGGGTAAGCAAATTGCGCGCAAGCTATATATAATACTAGCCTATGCCCGCGAATTCATCCGCGTGGTTATATGTTTTCTTAATATCCCGTGGGACCTTTTTTTTATTTTGCAGAATAAAACGTATCCTATGTCCGTCTTCAGGATGCAAGCTATCTCTGTGCCAAATTTCGAAGATCGATTGATCGGTTGAGCCGTGAAAAGGTAACAAACAGACAGAGGGACAGAGAGAGTTACTTTCTGTTTATGATATTAGTATGGATGTGTAACAAATTATAAATAAATTAAATTCAATAAGTAAAGAGATGTTCAAAGATGATGCTGCTGGTCATTTCCTGGTTTTCGTTTTCCCTTTGTCGATTTTACGACACCCACGGAACATTCAAGAGCAGTCAAGTGGTGCCTTTTCCTCTTGACTGCTGGCATTGATTGCAAGCATTGACCCTGAAAGCAAAACATGCTTGTTCGTTTTGGTCGTTCCTCGTAAGAAGCTAAAACGAACCCCAAGCCCCAATAGACTAGCACTATAATAGTTATTTATTTATGAAATATTAAAATATTGTTGCTTATTATCTGTACCTAATTAATCTGTTTCTTTATCTATTAGAAATCATAAAGTAAAAATGGCAGGCTCCAGTGCAAACTAGGAATGTATCGCTCTCGTTGAATCTATAATTTAGAGCTTACTGTGTTCATATTTTAACACAAGCTGCCTGTGGGCAACCTACGCTCTAAGATTGTGCAGTGCCTTACGCATTCAATATGGCAACACGTTCCGGGTGTTGATGGAGCTCTGAAGTGCATAGGGAATATTTGCGTAAGCTGGAATAATCCCAATCGCATCTTCGATGATGGGTAGTGGAGTTTTTCCTCAAAAATGTCCACGCCGACCTTTGATATTTATCAAATTAAATATTAAGGATTAGTAGTTTTGTTAACATCTAAACCTTGGCCTCTTTACTTACACAGCAGTTGTGCCCGCAGTTTCACCCGCGTATAATAAGCCAACTCCATGACTGCGCCGTACGGCAGGGTACCTCGCTGACCTGAACATTCGGTTAGGCTCTTCACGGTAATCTTCGTTTCTCAGTCACTGACTAATATAATACAGGTTTTTAGTTTAGAAGGTAAGCCTCAACTTCCGTAAGAGATAGAGAACATAAAGATAAGTATAAAAAAACAAATACTATAAGACATATACTAATCATCTAGTGCCATACAATAAAATATACAAATCTGGCCCCAACCAGACGGAAGTCCTCGGCAAAGGTGACCAAACGGGTGAGGATTAGGGAGAAAATGAAAGAAACCGGCGGACGATGCGGGCGGTATCGAAGAGCACCGCCTTCTGCATTTGAGCACGGAGCGGCCTGTCACAGAATCCCAGTAGTCTCAGATATCTCGAATTATTGTTATTATTCTCAGCGTGGGGTTCCTTTAGGCCGTAGCATGAAGTTTTATAGCCTAGTATAAAGTGAAGTAAAAGCCTATAAATGTCCCACTGCTGAGCACAGGCCTCCACTCATTTTCGAGAGGGTTTTGGAGCTGGGAAGAATCCGCCACGCTGCTCTGATGCGGGTTGGCGGACTTCACATGTTTCCGAAAAATTTCTTATTTCTCAGACGTATGTCTTCAGGTTTCCTCACCGCCGAGCACGTGGTAAATCAGCACTTAAAATTGCAATTCACAATTTTAGTGGTGCCGTTACCGGGAATCGAACCCAGGTCACTCGCGAGTTACAAAATTTAAAGCGAGCGCCTAGCAACTGAGCTACCACGGCTCAATTAGCCTAGAAACTTCATCAATAAACGGGCTATCTAATACAAAAATAATTTTTCAATTCGTATTAGTATTTCCCGAGATTAGAGCGTTCAAACATACAAGCTTTACAGATTCAATATATGTAGCAGTAATATACGGATTATTTGTACTGTACCGATTAATAATATAATAAGAATTTATCTATACGAAAAATAAAATTGAATTTTTTCTATGAGTTCAAAATAAATGCCAAAATTTAAGCGAAAATTTCTAATTATAAGATGCCTTATCCATACTTAATATTATAAATGCGAAAGTATCTCTCTCTGTCGCTCTGCCTGTTTGTTACCTTTTCACGGTTCAACTACTGAACCGATCTTGATGAAATTAGGCCCAAATATAGCTTGCATCTTAGGAACGGACAAAGGATATTTTTTAACCCAGAAAATCAAATTTCCACGGGATATTTAAAAAACTTATATCCACGCGGACTAAGTCGCAGGCAACAGCTAGTCAATAATAAATGAGAGTTTTTAGTATTTTTGTGTCTGATTGAAAGTTTGTCTCGAATAGGCTGCGAACGGCTCAACGTATTTCAATGAAAATTTTAAGGCATTGAAACGGTAATTTTAATTTAATTTCTTCTTCTAATTGTTCCATTTCGATATCTTGCAGGGTTTAGAAGATTTTTAATATAATCACGTGGTAGGCTTATTCTACGCAGTCGAAACCGCGGTGCACAACTATGTATTAATATTACTGCGATGGTATCTACCTAGGATACCTGCAGGTGTCCAAACCAGTAATGCAGTGTCGAAGTGGATAGATCACCATTACATAGTACACATTGTTTTAGATACATAGGCGGGCATGCTGAAAATCGTGCTTGTGTGACGGAGGCTCTGACGACAGCATTAGCATGCCTTGACGAATTGGGACGCTCAGATTTACCAATGCACATACTATTGTTATGTTGTTCGCCACCGTATTCTGCATATGCTGGAGGTCTGGTGCCACCAGGTAAGTCAGATCATCTATATACATCTTAAGCAGGCTATAGCTTAAAATCTAGTTTTGATAAATGCTGATAGGTGTCCGGCAGAGTCGAATAGTACCTACCTCTTTCCTGCCTAGGTGTCGTAAGAGGCGACTAATTATTGGACGGACAGCCTTTAATCGTGCATAATAATAGCATAATATGCAATGCTGTCACTATAAAGCTTGTGAGAACGCAATGGGGAGGAAGAAGTTTTTGACTCGTACCAAAATGGCGGCGACGTGGTTCGTCATCCATGACGTCTCGTTTCACGCGGGGTTGAAAAGTGGGCCTTATGTGTGCTCTAAAGGCGTATGTTGTATGTGAAAAATGAAACACGAAATGAATTACATTCATTAAATTAATTGAGGGATTTACAATATATTTGTTAAAAATTAGAGGATTTACTTTTTTTTTATAAAGTGGCGAAACGAGCAAAACGATGGCGAGTGCAACGTCTACCCATAACAAATGCTGTGTCATCCAGATTATTTCTGTGTCACCATGCGCTCGTTACCCAGAGATATAAGTTCTTAAGTCTCATATGCCATTGTGATTGTGATAACACATGTGATTACGCTAGCTCTCAGTACCCTTCGAACCGAAACACAGTAATTTTTGCTCACTACCGCGGATTTAAGATCGAACCCAAGCAGGGCCAGGCATCTATGAGAAAACACTACGAAATTTTTAGATCTTGTTACGTTGTGATTGTCACACCGTTTCCGTGTCTCTAACACTGTATTCCATATCCCAACATAAAAAGGTCGGAGTAAAAGCCATTTCCCATATAGTATGTATAAACTTGTAATAAAATCTTTTGGCATTTGGCTGTACTATTTGGATCTGGCTGGTTTTGATGACATTAAAAAGGTTACGTTTAAAAAAAAAACAAATTAGTAAAATGTTGTTTCCAGCTATTTTTCATTTGTTTTTCTTTCTGTCAAAATGAGTGAATCTAATAAAGAAATTCTATACATTATAAAATTTCCCGAAATAAATTTTAATAACTTTAAAAAAGCCGCGAAAAAATATGTGACGTTTATTAGTGTCATTAAGAGTAAAACAAAGTTGGTTTAAGCATTTTCAATCCGGGAATTTTGATGTCAAAGATGAACCTCGCTCTGGTCGCCCTGTTACGGATAAAATGGATGCCATTTTTCAAAAATTGGAGCAAGATCGGCATATCAGTAGTTACGACATAGCTGAAGAACTGGGAAGTTTGAAAAAAGCTGGGTACACAAATAAGTACGATATTTGGGTTCCGCACAAGCTCACTGAAATAAACCTAGTGAACCGTGTACTCATATGCAATTCTTTATTGAGACGTAACGAACTGAAGCGTTTTATAGCTATTGATAACTGTTGATGAAAAGTGAATCACGTACGCCAAGATCGTGCGAAAAAGGTCGTGGTCAAAGGTCGATCAGGCTTCACAGACTGTGCCAAAACCCGAGTTAGCTCGCAATAAGGTGATGCTGTGTGTAGTAGGATTGGAACGGCGTTGTCCATTATGAGCTTTTACCGCCGGGCAGTACCACGATTCGGATCTCTACTGCCACCAACTGAAAGTAGAGAGCCGGAATTGATCAATAGAAATAGTGTGGTCTTTCATCACGACAACGCTAGACCATACACATCTTTAGCCACTCAGCAAAAATTAAGAGTTTGTCTGGGAGGTGTAAATGCATCCGCCATATTACCCTGATCTTGCATCTTTAGATCCACCTGTTTCGGTCTCTTCCGAATTCTTTAGGTAGTGTCAGGTTAACTTTAGGGGAGGGCTGCCAAAACTACTTGTCGATTTTTTTGCTCAGAAGTCCCAAAATTAGAGCAACGGGATCATGTCACTACTTTCGACATGGCAAAAAGTCGCCGAACAAAATGGCACACATATACTGTAATTAAATGTAAGTAAACTTTGAAAAAAATGTCTTGTTTTCATATAAAACACGAAGAAACTTTTTCCCTAACCTTATATGTTTAATCGTTACTTTCGGGGGTTACCTCTTGTGTTCGAGCGTACATTTTTGGCATATTCATTTTTCCTGAACAGTGGATAGCTCCGACGACCGCGTGTCCTAGTGGTCAGAGTACCTGACTGCTACGCCATGGGTCCTGAGTTCGAGTTCCAGCCAGAGCCAAAATTAGTGCAGAAACTAATTGTTTGTTTTCGGGCATGGTTGTGTTGTGCATTTGAAATGTATGCCTGCAATCACTTTCAAATGACTGCTGGATTATTTTATGTTGTGTTTGGGTTCGAGTTCGTGCTTTCATTCATTGTGAACACTGCATCCGAACTTATCGCGTTACATTGGATGGAATTGTGTACGAAAGATTTTTGTCTGATACCGGTATTTTGGTTTCTGATACCTACTATGGAATCTAAATTTGTGGCTCTATACCGTAATCGTATTTTCGCAAATCGGTCAAAAACTCATATCGTATATAAAACGGTTAAGCATTACGACCAACTCGCAGTGATTACGTTGTATTAGCATGACTTTCATGGGTCCTTTATAAAAAATGCCACTTGAGAGATTTTTTAATTGATAGAAAATAAGGTGCATCAATATTAAGTAAAAATTGTTTCGATTGTTTGCAAAAAAAGTAAAATACTTCCTGCCAGTGCAATGTGTTGACAGTCTAAACATTTTTAAGGCGCGCGTGTGGTGGCCGCTTAAGAGAATCTGCCACCCTGTCCGTCCCGTGGATGTCGTAAAAGTCGACAGAGGTAAAATTAAAACCAGAATATAGGCAGCAGCATCCTCCTGTACATCTGAATAAATAAACCGCGGTTGCCAACCAGTCTGCCAGGAGTGGCCACTATGGCAAAATCCCCAAAAATGAGAGCTACAAACTTTTGTGGTAATCAATGGGGGAGGCCTATCACCTGTCAACTGCTATGTTCAGCAGCGGACTGGTGATAAACTGAAATGATGATGTTGATGATAATGGGGACGAAATCTGAAATCAACTAAAAACGAGGCGTATAGCCTCAGGATATATCAATTTTTTTCTTCCTTTACCAGGTGTATTAATACACCTTCATCAAAAAGTCTACTGCATTTTATACCAGCCAACTTATGAGAGGTTGGGTAGAAGAAAATGCTTGTAGTCGATCCTTTGTATCCATTTTTATAAAGATAAGCATGAAACATTTAATAAATCCAAATCAGTTATATTTTTTACGTCGACCTTAAAAAAATCTTGTAAAAATTGCGTATTATTTTATTGAACCAAATTCAATACGCGATTATTTTAGATGTAATGTAATATTCCAGAAACTTTGCAGCTATTGCAGCTTGTACCATAACTACCCTTTCGGGAAGTGGCATATGAAGTAAATGTGCCTACTGCGCTCCCTTTCATGCAGTCAGCAAAGAGAGGGTTGATCTAATAGAATTATAATCTTAAAAAAAATATTATCGTATAAACTGACTAGACGAGCAATACGTTCACCTAATGGTAAGTGCAACGCCTGTCCATAACAGAATACATCTGTGTGGCACCACACTGCGCTCGTCACTCTGAAACATCAGTTCTTAAGTCTCATACGCCCAGTGATTGCACTAGCTCTCAGTGCTCTTCGGACCGAAACTCAGTAATGTTTGCACACTACTGCTTTAAAGCAGAATAACTTGCCTTGGGTTGGTACCTACCTAGATGGATTCCTGCATAGGAATCCTACCATCAGAACAGGATTTACACTTATTTTGTTTACCTCGACAACTTGTTAACTTTCATAGTGACAACTTATGATCAGGTGGACTGTCAGCGTTTGTCGCCCATACGTAAACTTATGGCGGATGTTTTGGTATAGGTGCACCAGTTACCATAGAACAGGCCGCTAGACTAGTGGCCGAGAGGGGAGCACAGCTGTCGATAGCGTCTGCGAAGCGTTTGCCCGCGTTGTTGGCGCTTTATGAGCATGCAGGTGGAGAGCTTCATCAAGCTCAACAGAGGAACTATGCCAAGGTAAGAATTAGTTATTGCTAGTTTACCATGTCCATAATATTTATCTTCTACTCAGCCGATAGGTGACCGGCAGAGTAGAATAGCACCTACCACTTTCCTACCGAGGAGGCGTAAGAGGCGAATAAGGTATTGTACGGACAGGCTTTATTCTTGCATAATAACAACATAATATACAATGCTGTCACTATACTGCTCGTTGGAACACAATGGGAAGAATTTTTCGACTCTTACCAAAATGGCCACCCCTCACGTCTCGTTTCTCGCGGGTGCGAAAAATGGGCTACGGGTGTGGTCTCTGCGTACTCCTAATATGGGAAAAAGGCGTCATTGTTCAATGCATTTATGTTATTGCAATCATGGTATTTTTAAGGCCTTTATTCATAAGGGATCTATAGTTTGGTTAAAATGTTGGATTCCCATAAAATGTTATTTCCAGGATCCGCGCCATCTAGTGTTACTGCGCGGATACAGTCTGAAGGAACGACCTCCCAGCCCCGCGCCGCCGCCGGCGCCCGATATACAACCAGACATGTACGGGTAAGTTTATTACAATAGAGTTAATGGATGTAGGATTCCTATACAGGAATCCGGCTAGGTGCCCAGTTATCCTGGCGTCAAGCTGTAGTGTGCGAACATTACTGTGTTTAGGTTTAACTGGCACTGATAGCTAGTATGATTACTGGGCCTTGCGTTGGAAAGTTTTGTGAAACGGCTGCTCTGCACTCATCTCTATGAAACATCGGTTTTTAAGTCTCATATGCACTGTGATTACACTAGTTTCAGTGCCCTACAAACCTAAATAAAACGCTCGACGGCAGTATAATTGCCACCACGGTGTTGCGTACGAAGGCGAATTCTCGCATGGGAATCTTACCACTAGTAAAAGAGTTTCAATCATTCTATCCTAACATCAGCTAAGGAAAGAAATAATTCGTAATCATCATCATCCCAGCCCATCATTTGTCCACTGCTGAACATAGGCCTCCTTCATAGATTCCTTCATGTGGGGGCTGGTCTAATTGAGTGTGCAATTAACTTTCATACGTGTTATGTTATTTGTCTTGTCTGAAATTTTTTTATGGAGCGTGTTTCTGTTTTTGAGGCTAAATTTGTTCATAATGTTTTTTCTAATTAAACGAATCACCATCATCATCCCAGCCCATCACTTGTCCACTGCTGAACATAGGCCTCCTTCATAGATTGCCACAAAAGTTAGTAGCTCTCGTTTTTGTGGGGGATTTTTCCGTAGTTACCACGCTTGTCAGGCGGGTTGGCGACCGCAGTTTATTTATTCAGATGTTCCAGGAAGATGCTGCTGCTCATTTCCTGGTTTTTATTTTCCCTCTGTCGGCTCACACACCCACTCGATAATTAATTAATCAAAAACCTACTACAACACACCAGCGCCAAACAGAATTCATGATTTCCTCATGGATCCCATCATCAGAACTAGACTAAAATATCATATATATGCGACCACCCTTATGATATCCCATTTGTAATAAAAAGAAGTTATGCCTGAACATACATAATATATATATATATATATATATATATATATATATATATATATATATATATATATATATATATATATATATATATATATATAGACGAATTGAAAACTTCCTCCTTTTTTGAGTCGGTTAAAAAAAGTAACTTCTCTCTTAAGCTGTCTAAAAAACAATTACACTTCATCACTCCCCCGCTGAGACTGGAATTCGTAGTAGCGTGGAGAACTAGAGACGTCAGGCGATGAGGTGCAGTTTAGCGTTGCGGTGAACCTGTGTCCAGGTCTTCAGTGCGTCGAGACGCATGGAGACAGGTGTTGATGCCGCAGGAGTCAGCCTGACGAGAGGGGCCGCCCGTTGATTATCCTCAGTGGCTGAGAGACTAGGAAGCACGCGTTGTGCCGACAGTAGTCTGCTACTGTGACTGCGATGGTTGCCGATGACGTTGTTGCTGTGGTTCGGAGAATGATCACGTCGCGGTCACCATTTTGGCGAATGATATTGCCAAGGAAAAGGGTAGCTACCCGCCACATCGGTTGGTCTGATCTGGGGAGGACGTCTCCTACTACTAGTAATATTTAGATGTCGTATATATAGTTCGCATCTCAGAAAACTTTCATAGCGCGATTATGGAATGTATGAAATATTTCTTGAGTTTCTCATGTGGCGACATATAAGTTTCTTTGATTTTGGCACAATGGATATTTGTTTGGTTATTGGAAAATTAAATTCAAGACTGTTATGTCTTCATGAGTGCAGCAAATCTTGAGTTAAAGTGAACTATAATTGCTGTCAATCTAAATTTGCCTAAAAATTATATATTAATACCTGTATATGTTTATTCTGTACAAAAGCTTACGTCAGTCTCCATAAATAAAAAGTATTTATATCTATTTTTCGCGCAGTCAGCAATTATATTATAAATTCAAAATATGTACTCTACATACGTTACCGGCGTTCCTTAAGTGAAGCCAAGAAAAGGCAACAATTGTCGGCTTTTTTAAACGATGCCATGGCTACGCAGTCGCAAGGAAAGAGACAACCTTTCTCTGTTTACAACAAGAGTGACAAGGATAAACAGCGCGTGAGCAAAAATTTGTATTATATTGTCGCTGCGTTCGGAACGCTATTTTTAGGACCTGGCTAGTTGAATAGTATTTTCAAAATCGCAACGAAAAAATACCCCCGTTGCTGGGGAGCGCACACTGCGGTAGAAATTCCGTGGTTATGAATACTTACGTATTTGAAATAAAAGTTATGTATTACTTATTATTAGATTTTTTGTCCAACGCTTAAGTTGTCCCAGTAATCAATCAAGTTCTTGTATACCAAATCCCAAATTCTGGATTTAATGTTACGATACGAATACTCATTTTAATTCCAAATTGCTGATCTATTTTGAATTTGGATAATGAGTGCGTCGATATTGATGTCTCGGAGACCGCTTGCGCAACCGCCGCGTCCTTATCGAAATCGCGTGGCGATGACTTTTTTTCACCTGCGGTTCTAAAACGACTGCGACGATTTGAGAATTTTTTTCCGTAGTGCGCGGGGTTCTATGTGCACTAATAGAATGCAGAAACTTGCGGAAACTTGCTTTGCAAAAACCTCAAGAATTCTGGAGCAAACCACAGAATTTAATCCGCATGAGTTTTTTTTCCGCAGTGCGCGTGCTTCCACTATATATTTTTTACACATTTTAGCTCAGTGCGCGGTAACTTTTAGTTGTCTTCTGGGAATAAAACGTATAAAAATTAAAAGCCGTGTGGTGGCGGCTCGTTAAAAGAATACTTCCACTCCATCTCATCCAATGGATCTCGTAAAAGGCGAGTAAAGAATTAAATTGCACTGTGCACCCAACAGCGCATGGTGGCGATGGGCTCACCACCTATCACACCAGGTGCATTATATTGTTTTGGTGAAACTTGGATTGTGGCAGTCATCTGTTTTTGCAGTGAGTGCCCAGTCTCTGACTACCCTTCCCTTATGGTATACAGTCGTGATCTTATGTATGTAAAAAATAAAAAATATAATAAAATATCATCGGCAGTCAGTCGCGCGTGCCACCGGTGGGCGCGCGGGCCGCGGCGCCGCAATTCCCGCGCGGCGGCGGCGTGCGGCCCGGCTGGCTGGCGCCGCCCATGAGCCAGCGGCAGCCCATCTACGCTAATAACTCCGCACTGCTCACACAACTGGCCCAACCCTCCTATCCACCGCCGCCGCCAGCTCACGGCGCACAGGTAACTATGCTATGGTAACTGTGCTATTAAGTGCAACGTCTCATTATCATCATCATTTCAGCCTATCACTACTCCACTGCTGAACATAGATCTCCCTCGTAGATTGCTACAAAGGCTTTTAGCTCTCATTATAGGGGGTGTGTCACCACGTAGTTGCCACGCTTGCCAGGCGGGTTGGCAACCGCAGTTCATTTATTTTGATGTTCCAGAAAAATGCAGTTACCTGTCTCCCGGTTTTCATTTTCCCTCCGTCGACTTTTACAACACCCACGGGACGAGACCGGGTGGTAGATTCTCTTACGCCGCCACCACACGTCTGCCCATAAAAAATGCTGTTTTACCCAGCACATTTCTGTGAGAGAGCCTGAAACATCAGATCTTAAGTCTTCTTTTATTTACGCGAATATTACACATTTAAATAAAACTACTTTTTTACGGATTTTATCGCGTTTAATTTTGAACTATTTTTACCCGACGTTTCGGACGCTTTACAGCACCCATGGTCACGGGGGGACTGAGGTGACAGTTGTCCCGATGTCATAGTTAACCCGGAGTACCTTCAGCTTTTAATTATTATTTTTAGTCCGATCTACGCAGAAAGAGCTTACTGTGTCTTGAAGCCTTGCAGTGGTATGCTTGGTTTTTGATTTAATTTTATTAATAATAGGATCCCAAGCCGGTGGTAATACCCAACCATCTTCCCTATTGAAATTAGGATGTTTTTTAATTTCAATAGCCTCGCGAATCATCCTTGGTAGGAATCGGTGTTCTTTTGCAAGGATTTGTGGTCTATCAAATCTGATGTAATGGTTGGGATGATCCAGAACATGGTCACAGACTGCAGACTTCCTAGAGCGTCGATGCTTCACATCAGCTATGTGTTCTTTAACGCGGGTTTTAATGGATCTTTTAGTTTGCCCTATGTAAGAGAGACCACATTCACAATCCAGCTTGTATACTCCTGCATCTTGTAGAGGGATGTTACACTTGACAGATGGTAAAAACTGACTTATCTTCTTCGGCGGCTTGAAAAATGTTCTTATAGAAGCTCGCTTCAAGATATAGCCAATCTTGTCCGTGACTCCTCTGACATATGGTAGAACAGCAGGCACACGCTCGACTGTGGCCGGTTTCACTCGGTCACTGCGACGAAGGCGCGGAACCCGAAGCTTGTTGTCTTGCAAAACTTGCTTGACATGCTGAAGCTCGGCGGCCAGGTGTTTACTGTTACAAGGGATCTGTGACAGTAAACACCTGGCCGCCGAGCTTCAGCTGCTTCCACCTGCTTTCTACCTGCTGTTCTTCCATATGTCAGAGGAGTCACGGACAAGATTGGCTATATCTTGAAGCGAGCTTCTATAAGAACATTTTTCAAGCCGCCGAAGAAGATAAGTCAGTTTTTACCATCTGTCAAGTGTAACATCCCTCTACAAGATGCAGGAGTATACAAGCTGGATTGTGAATGTGGTCTCTCTTACATAGGGCAAACTAAAAGATCCATTAAAACCCGCGTTAAAGAACACATAGCTGATGTGAAGCATCAACGCTCTAGGAAGTCTGCAGTCTGTGACCATGTTCTGGATCATCCCAACCATTACATCAGATTTGATAGACCACAAATCCTTGCAAAAGAACACCGATTCCTACCAAGGATGATTCGCGAGGCTATTGAAATTAAAAAACATCCTAATTTCAATAGGGAAGATGGTTGGGTATTACCACCGGCTTGGGATCCTATTATTAATAAAATTAAATCAAAAACCAAGCATACCACTGCAAGGCTTCAAGACACAGTAAGCTCTTTCTGCGTAGATCGGACTAAAAAAAAAAAAAAAAAAAATAATTAAAAGCTGAAGGTACTCCGGGTTAACTATGACATCGGGACAACTGTCACCTCAGTCCCCCCGTGACCATGGGTGCTGTAAAGCGTCCGAAACGTCGGGTAAAAATAGTTCAAGATCTTAAGTCTTTTATGCCCAGTAAACACAGTAATGTTTGCACCCTAAAAAAATTACAAAACATAATCTCATTTCGAAACGGTGTGGATTTTGACTTTCATAAGGATTCTGAATAAGCCTAAATTGAATAAACAACATAACTATTGAATTTCACTATTGCACTTTGTCGCATAATTTAAAAATTCGATCCACATCACAATGATGGTTGGCACACCATCACTTTGGACTTTTCAAGCAATTTTCTGCCACTCACGGCCACTTTGTGGTATTTGCTGCCGCCAGCGGTTTTTCCGGACAGATACGACTTAGAGACCTTTAAGAAAAGAGCCTACTCTTTTCTCAAAGGTCGGCGACGCACCCGTAATTCCTCTGGTACTGTGAATGTTCGTGGGTGGCGGTTGTCTTTTTACATTAGGCGAGCCGGTTTATCTTTTGCCTCCCTCTCCTGTAATAAAAGCATCATGAGCGGTTACTGCATGTGGGGGCTGGTCTCATTGAGTGTGCAATAAACTTACATACATATTATGGTATTAGTCTTGTCTGAAATTTTGTTATGCAGCGTGTTTCTGTTTTCGATGAGGCTACATTTATTCAAAATGCTTTTTGACTCAGACAAAATAAAATACGAAAAAGAATCTCATTACGAAACGGTTTAAACGCAAAGTAAGACCATTGTCAAACCTATTTTGTCGTTTTTATTTTATTGGATGGTGACGAAACGAGCATAACGTTGACCTGATGGTAAGTGCAAAGTCTGCCCATAACAAATGCTGTGTTAGTCAGAACATTTCTGTGTAACACCACATTGGACCACGCCCGTCACGCTGAGACATCAGTTCTTAAGTCTCACGTGCCCAATCATTACACTGGCTCAGTGCCCTTCAAACTGAAACACAGTAATGTTTGCACACTGCAGTTTCACGGCAGAACAACTGGCCCTACGGTGGTACCACCGGTGACGGCCATAAGAGCTCTAAACAAGACAGTAGTAGTTAGTATCATAATGAATGCGTATGTGTTGTGATAGACGAGTATGCAGCGCATGCCGAGCATGATGTCGCCGGGCCCGTCGGGCGCGGCGGCGGCGCCGCTGCAGCGCAAGTACATCTGGAGCGGCGTGCTCGAGTGGATGGAGAAGGGCAAAGCGCCGGGAGACCAGCAGAAGGTCACCAAGCATTTGCCGTGTCAGGTAAGGGGATAAAGCTTGGGCATCATCATTTCAGCCAGTCACTGTAGGTGTCTGGCAGAATAGAATAGCATCTACCTCTTTCCTACCGAGGTTTCGTTCGTGCAGAATAACGCCATAATATGCAATGCTATCACTATATTGCTCCTGGGAATGCAATGGGAGAGTAAGTTTTTGATCCTTACCAAAATGGCAGCGACGTGGTTCGCCACCTGACCTCAGCCTACCACTTTATTTGGGAAGAAGGCGTGACTATATGTATGTATCTTGCACAACAGTTTTTTTTTGAGTAACATTCTACTTGAGAATCCATTTTATTCCCTGTAAATAGTAGTGTTTTCTAATTCTCCAGGTGTCAGCAAATTCCAAAGACATAGAGCCCGAGCTAAAGGTTGACACGTGGCCTAGTAAGTTGCTGATGCAGCTGATGCCGAAGCAACTCATCAGCAACATCGGAGGCCAGTACCTGAAGGACAGCAAGTCGGTTTTATTCCATTTGCAACCCAACGAGGCACTCGACGCTCTCACTAAGGTCATGGTCAACGGCTTTGTGAGTATAACCTGTGGATTATAATTTTATTGTTAAGGTGTAGGTGTTGTAGCCGCCGTCTGGAGGCGGCGTAAGAGAAGAAGAAAAGTCGACAGAGGGAAAATTTAAACCAGAAGATGGGCAGCAGAATCTTTCTGGAACATCTGAATAAATAAACTGCGGTTGCCAAACCGCCTGCCAAACGTTGCAACTATGGAAAAATGAGAGCTACAAACTTTTTGTGGCAATCTATGGAGGAGACCTATGTTCAGTAGTGGACTATTTATAGGATTGAAATGATGATGATGATGAGGGGTCGTAGGTTCCTGCAAGGAAATGTATTTATTTACTATGTGGGCCCCGCGGTTTTTCCCGCGTAAAATAACTCAATGTTCAGTTCTTAGCGTTCGGCTCCTTAATGCTAGACTTACGAAACCAATTTTATTTTTTAAATTCTGAACCAACAAATATTATTCTTTAGCGATTATATATTGGTTTTTAATGATATTATGCAGCGAATATATATATCTGGTAGTTTTATCTGGAATACCTATATTTTACTATATCTAATATAATAATAATAATATTATAATACTTGCTATCGTCAACCCTGTTTCTTCTGGATATCAATGATATGTTACAAATTAGTAACATCCATTGCTATGCAGGTGACAGTACTGGTGATGCCTTCTCGGCAACACGTCGACGAGCACCGGAACAAACTTGTGTCTGAAGTCGAGATTTTGTTAGACAAAATCTCGGACTGGGGCCGACTCAATTTAGTCGAGTTCAACCCGAACAAGACACAAGTTTGCGCGTTAATTGCAAAAAAGAAACCCTTCGTCGTATCACCTCATTTCGAGAGCACTCCCCTCGTTGCCTCAGCCAGTATCGGATTCCTTGGCGTCGACATATCGAACAACGTTCAATTTCGCGGTCACTTGGAAGGGAAGACCAAATTGGCCTCCAAAAAGCTTGGCGTGCTCAGTAGAGCGCGACGGTACTTCAAGCTGGCCCACCGCTTGCAACTTTATAAGGCGCAGGTTCGGCCGCACATGGAGTACTGTTCCCATCTCTGGGCGGGGGCGCCCCAGTGTCAGCTCCTTCCATTTGACCGCATTCAACGAAGAGCGGCTCGAATCGTCGACGACCATGTCTTATCTGATCGGCTTGATCCCCTGGCTTTGCGAAGAGATGATGCATCTCTTTGCATTTTTACAGGATCTACCACGGGGAGTGTTCCAATGTTGTTCGGATTAATTCCAGCCGCTGAATTTCACCATAGCACCTTACGGCATAACCTCAAATTCCATCGTCACCACCTTGATGGTTGGCATTCCAGCACAGTGCGTTTTTCGCGGAATTTTCTGCCACGCACTTGCACTTTATGGAATGTGCTGCAGTTGTCAGCGGTTTTCCCGGACCGATACGACTTAGGGACTAGGTATTGCAGGTCTTCATGCCACCTGCTCGTTTGCCTCCTATTCTATAAAAAAAAATCTAGATGTTATCTACCTATTCGTAATATACCGGTCCCGTCCCGTCCGTCAATGCCCGTAAATCAAGTGTTAAGACCGTAGTATGAAGTTTTATAGTGTAGACATTTCCTCAACAAATATCTATGCGGAGATTAGCGCGTTCAAACATTCAAACTGGTGGGGGATTTCTATGCAGAAATACGTCTAGGCAGGCTCCACCCCAGTGCTAGTTATTCTGCCGCCAGTGTAATCACTGGGCATACGGGACTTAGGTACTTTTCCGTTAGCCTGACGCAAGCGTAAAATCGCCAAATAATGTAGAATTCTGTCAAATTTTTTACAACCATAAAGGGAATGTCTGTTTTGGCCAGAGAGAATTCAGAGAATTCATTCAAATGGCGCCATAGAGCCATAGAGGCCCCGTCATCATCATCATTTCAGTCTATCATAGTCCACTGCTGAACATAGGCCTCCCCGATAGATTGCCACAAAAGTTTGCAGCGCTCATTTCGGGGGATTTTACCATAGTTGCCACGCTTGGCAGGCGGATTGGCAAACGCAGTTTATTTATTCAGATATTCCAAGAAGATGCTGCTGCCCATCTCCTGGTATTTATTTTCCCTCTGTCGACTTTTACGACACCCACGGGATGACATGGGGTAGGCAGATTCTCTTAAGCCGCTACCACCATAAAGCTCTCATTTTGGGGGGGTATATTTTTGCCACACCTGGCAGGCGGTTTGGCAACCGTAGTTTATTCATTCAGATGTTCCGGGAAGATGCTGCTGCCCATCTCATGGTTTGTTTTTTCCCTCTGTCGACATTGACGACATCAACGGGATGAGATGGGGTGGTAGATTCTCTGAAGTCACCACCACTCACAAATTGTTCAAAATTTAAAGAAATTATTAATGTATATTGTTTGTTTGCAGGCTGGGTGCGTTCACTTCTCTCCTATGTCGTCGCCCCCGCAGTGCGATATCAAAGTGCTGATACTCCTGTACACTCCAGACAAGAAGGCATACCTGGGATTCATACCCAACAACCAGGCAACCTTCGTCGACAGACTACGAAAAGTGTGTATCTATTTTATGAATATGATTGTGTACGCGACCAATATTTTTCCGTTTAGGAAAGAAAGAACAATTGGCTGCACACTGCTTAACAACAAACATGTGTGCAGTTCATACGCGGTAGGAGAGAAACTTCAGAAAACTAAACTTAGAGAGTGAGAATGAGACGAATGCAGAGTATCAGGAGTAGGAAAATTGCAGGGTGCAAATTTATTTTATTATATTTTTTATCTGTCACCCACTTTAAAAATTAACTTACATTTATTTTACATACTATATAACATATTATACAGACTCCAGAGTTTACAATTTCAGCAAGTGACACAAGTGGCTTATCTAAAGTGTTAAATTAATGCTTTAGTTTGGATTTGATCAATATATCTTTAATAAAAATATATATAAATACAGCGTCAATCACCGTTTTTGATCTCGTTGTCGAGTTGATCAAAGCAAAATCTACGAAGTAATCGAAGATTTGGACGAATTCGTAAATATAAATATAAAACACGTCTAGGTAGGTACCACCCTAGGGCCAGTTATACTGCCATGAAGCAGTAATGTGTAACATTACTGTGTTTCGGTTTGAAGGGCACTGAGAGCTAGCGTAATCACGGTAATCAGGTGACGGGCGCAGTGTGGTGTCACAAATGTTCTGGGTGATACAGCATTTGTTATGGGCAGGCGTTGCACTTATCATCAGATGAACGGTCACTTTTATCAAATAAAAAAAATATAATAGGAAACACTGTATATTGTATTCTATCTCATACTCTCGCAGTCTAAATCCTATAGAGTTATATGTTTGTCTGTTTTTAGTGTCGCTTCTTCGTTTCATTCTTTTCACTACAGAAGTATTTATATTGTATACTGGGTTATTTGCCTGTGAGTCACTGAGAAACACCAAAATATAGGGTGTAATAGGTGAACGGAATAGAAGCCTATGGGATCGTTACTTTATCCATACTAATATATAAATGCGAAAAAAACTCTCTCTGTCCCTGTGTCCGTTTGTTACCTTTTCACGGTTTAACTGCTGAACCGATCTTGACGAAATTTGACACAGAGATAGCCTGCATGCTGGAGACGGACATGGGATACTTTTTATCCCGGAAAATAATATAATTTCCACAACACAAAAAACCCTATATCTACGCGTACAAAGTTGCGGGCATCAGCTACTGTCTAATAAATACTACTCACTTATAAGTAATTTTAGCATATTGAAACATTAAAAATACGACATCAATAAAAAAAGCGAATTATTAAATTTTTCAGTCATAGTCACCCCAAAATTTTCGACCACGTGAACAATTACCGAATACTGTTGTAAGTTATTAACTGCGCAGGATACTCGTATTTATTACGACACATGTGGTCATGTGGTCGACTTATTTTTACGCGGGTGAACTACAGAGAGCTACCAGCTGCTGCTGCCAGTCATCTGTTTCGTCAGTAGTCTTGTTTGGAACTTGATTATTTCATCTGTCAGGCGGCCAGTGACATTGAATGTTCGTGTTCTTTAAACAAAATGCGAGCCCTTTGTTGTCTGAGCCCAGACCCATAGGTTAGTTGGTCAAGAACTAGATTATTCATCGTCGTGTCGCAGTCCGTCGCGTTGCTTAAAATATTTGCCGCGCAAAGAAAACTTCAACATGACGTACTATTGTTCTAATTTCAAATATTTATCGCACCATTGATATATCCTTTATAATGTCCGGTGAAAGTTTAAATGGTACGCAACGAATGTATGCATTTCCAGATTATTTGCAATCATTGTGTTGAAATGGAATCCCAGCACTTCTACTTCCGAGCACGGCATTGATCTTAAGTACTTCCGGAAACTAGAAACTTTGAGAAAATATTCTAGTCATAATTATCATCATCATCATTATCATTACAGCCTATCACTAGTCCACTGCTGAACATAGACCTCCCCCATAGATTGCCACGAAAGTTAGTAGCTCTCTCTCATTTAGGCTATTTGCTTCCATGTATTTATTCTTTTTTTATATATCTATATTCTTCATTACTTATTTGACTATAATGCATAGTTGCCACGCTTGGCAGGCGAGTTGGCTCCGCAGTTTATTTATTCAAATGTTCCAGAAAAATGCTGTTGCCCAGTTTTAATTTTCACTCTGTCGACTTTTACGACAACCACTAGATGAGATGGGGTGGTAGATTGCATTGGAACACTGCAACTGCCCTGTTCCAACGCAATCTACCACCACTGCACAGTTATAAACAGGCGTGGCACACACCGTCACGTGAAGGAATTGACCGTCTCGTCACTATATACAATTTTTCGCCACAGAGTTATCTACCACTAAATACACTTAAGTTGCCACATTACACTTCCTGGGGTAACTTTGTGACCATTGGTGGTAATAAATCAAATAATATTTTATTGTAGTGTAGTGTAGGTAGTGAAATTATTGGACGTTATGAGACTAAATAATAAGAAATTACCGCTTAAGCATGAACAGTGGTAGCTTAAGGGCCGGATATCGCCTTAAACTACATAATACACGAGTAACTAGATTTCGATCCCCATTGCCGGCACCTCTAAAATTGTTCCACAGTTTTAATGTGCTAAGTTCCCACGGGCTCAGCGGTGAAGTAAAACATCGCGAAGAAACAAGCATTACTAAGGAATAAAAATGTTTCGAGGTCGTGTGAAATCGAGCGGACTCTACCCGGCTCAAAAAACCTCTCATAAATGAGAGGAGGCGTGTGCTCAGCAGTGGGACAGCTGTAACTTTAAATGTGTTAAGACGACGAGCACAGTGCATTGCCACACAAGATTTTACTATTCTTGTCGAATAATTTCTGGGTGATGCCGCAATTGCTACGGGTAGGCGTGGCGAAGCTACTATCAAATGAATGATTTGTCGGCTCGGTTGGCGCAGTGGCTAAGCCCTTGGCTTCTGCGCCGCGGGTCGCGGGTTCGATTCCCGCACGGGACCGATATTTGTATGGCCTACATATAGTTGTTCCGGGTGTGGGTGTTTGTGCATGTGGAATTTATGTCTGTAAAACGCACCCACGACACAGGAGAAATCCTACTGTGGGGCTTCGTTTTTAAAAAGAAAAAAAAAAGAAGAATGATCTGCTAGTTTCTCAATACTGTAAATAAAATGCTCTCGATATCTAGTTGTAACGTTTTACATAACACATTAAATAGCAGCAATATTTGCAGGTGATCCAGCAGCAGAAGATCACACAGATAATAAACAAACAGATGCCAGCGGCGGTGAGCGTCGCGGGCGCCATGGGCGGCAACATGCCCACTGCCACTATGGCAGGTAAGCGACGCATTGTTATTATTTATGATTTCATATATTTCACAGACGACCGCTTGGCCAATTAGACGGGGTACCTAACCTCTACGCCGCAGGTCCTGGGTCTGAATCCCATCCTGAGCCAGCATACGCAAATTATCGGTTTTCGGCGACGTAAGGTCTCTTTCATCAAGGTCATTTAAGGTAAGGTTAAGAAGAGTGAATTCCTCTGTTTTTGCGCATACCACAACACACATGCCACTTTCTAAATTTAAAAAAAAATCGATGCAAACGATTTCTTCTAGTCCAGGAGCCAGAGTAATTACTGTGCTACTTAAATAAGATGGGACGCGCAGGCATTGTCAATAATAGCAAAATTTGTCAAAAATTGTCAAAATTTAGCAATACGTTAAGCAAATATTGCCTTCGGTCGGGATTCAAACTCAGAGTCAACCCAGCAGGTAGTTTAACCATGAAATATGCGATCGTATAAGTAAGAGCATACGACCAATGGCGACGCCTCCAGTGCTAGCGTATCGCGTCCGCCATTTTGTCAATTCACTGCGAATAGTCCAGTAGCTCGCCTGTAAAAAGGTTATCAAACAGAGGAACAGTCAAAGTTACTTTCGTATTTATGATATTAGTATGGATGCAAAAATTAGGGGATTTTTTTTTATAATATTTTAAAAAATCTTTTCGTAAAGGACAAAAAAGAATTGTAAATGTCTTTTATCTTTTTGTCTACCATTACTGCGGTCATGTTAGAGAAGTCTGTTTGTGCTCATCTTATTAAACTATAATTCATTGTGACAGTTTCTCGTTATTTTTACCTTAACCCATCAGTTACCAAACGGCTGCTCGAGTGTAAGGAGCCTAGAGTTGTAAAACATAGTATGTCCTTGTCATTGGCGGTAGGTTCGAGCGGGATGCCGTCGGGCGGCATGTCTGCGGGCTCATTGCAGGTGGGCGGCGTGGGGCAGCTGGCCCAGCAGGGGCCCAGCCAGAGCATGCAGCCACAGATGCAGCAGCACTCGCAGGTAACACTAATTTATTTTCAATAAATCGATGTTAAACCTTAGGATTTCTCATGTGTCGTTGGTACGTTTTACATACATACAATCACACCTTTTTCCCATATAAAGGGTAGGCAGCGACCATACATGTAACCCACCTTTCGCGACCGCGTGAAAGAGAAGTGGCGAACCACGTTGCCGTCATTTTGGTACGAGTCAAAAAATTCTTACTCCTATTGTGTTCCCACGAGCAGTA
The DNA here is from genome assembly GCA_019845155.1 of Luehdorfia chinensis. Taxonomy (NCBI): domain Eukaryota; kingdom Metazoa; phylum Arthropoda; class Insecta; order Lepidoptera; family Papilionidae; genus Luehdorfia; species Luehdorfia chinensis. Next base: position 4,302,443 of record JAHVAK010000008.1, on the reverse strand, counting down.
TTGCATACGGTATTATTCTGCACAAATAAAGACTGTCAGTACAATACCTTAGTCGCTTCTTACGACACCTCAAAATAACGCGGCTGTGTAACATTACATTTCATCACAATAGAGCCCTAAACATCAAGAATTACACTATTATTCTGTGATTACCTACGCAATCGGCGAATGAACCAGCGTGATGTTTCACACGCGCGTAATGCAATATTTTTGTTGTTTTCTATATTATTCTATGAAACAGGCTTAAGGACTACTTTTTTCATTAGATATTTTATTTATCGCCAAATGGTTATTAAAGACAAATTTCTTGATCTCATTTGCCTAAGTAAATATTATATTTCTAACAAGTTAATGCATATTAACTTGTTAGAAATATAAACGTTTGATACAATTAAGTGAAATATCTATCACATAAATTTCATTTCGGACTCAGATTTCCATCCTTTCGCTGTGAATTTACTTAACATTCGGACAAGGCGTTTTGCTGTACAGAAAAGGGTGGAATATTTTTTCCTGCATCAATCTCCGTCTAATTATAAAATTTGAGTTTAAGAGAAAAGTGAATAAGCTTTCACTAAGCTTAGTGGGTTTACCATCCTATTAGATGTTCAGTTTTATATCTATTGCTAGGGCCTACCGCCAACAGATGAGATCGTAGTTAAACTCTAGTTCATTTATTTAAAACAAAGATTATTAACGTCTCACTTGTGGGAGAAAGTTCCTTCTCTTTTTTTTACTTTTTCGGTGCCGAGAAAGATCCGCTATCGACATTAACATTTTACTTCATCAATTCATTTACGTTGTGATATTCCTTTACATTAATATGTTAAATACCTATTGAAACAGCTGCATAACAGACACATTTATTGACTGAATGTCACACAATAACTGATTTTCAAGTAATATTGTTACGGGTAAAAAATGCAATAATTGGTTAGACATTAATAATTATTAATCAATAAAGCGCCTATAGCTTAATAGTTTAGGGCACGGACTGTGTTATATGATGTCGCAGGACTCGCAGGACGAGCCCGCCATTCGACTATTGTCGTTAACCATCTCCTAGCACAAGCTTTCTTACTTAGAGTGGCTAACAAGAATATTGATGATGATGTTCTCCTAGCCGATTTCGACCACGGCGACAACTTCCGAATCCGAATGTCGAGAGCCATCAACTGCGCAGGAGATATTAAAGTGCCACAAGTGTACGCGCAAACACGGAGGCACTCACTCGTCCCAACCTACCCGCGCCCGATGTAACGCTGATGCGATAAGATCGGAGGTAGACTAGGATGCAGTAGTCAGAAACACGGGGACAATCACAACACAACCAGACCCGAAAACCAACAATTTGTGTTTTAGCACAAATGTTGGCTCCAGGCTGGGATTCGAACCCAGGAGCCGCGGCGTAGAAGTCAGGTACTCTGACCACTAGCCACGCGGTCGTCAACAAGAATGTTAGTAATGTTAAGAAAACATATTTTTAGTGTAAATGAATTAAACTAAAAAATACTATAGATACAGATGTTATTGAGTGAATTGAGAGGGATTCTGAAATAGATGATTAAAAGTTTTAAATTTCAAGATATTAACTATAGTAATCTGTCATTGTTTTATTAATTGGTAAGCCCTGTGAAGACTGGCGGCAAATATTAATGTCTTTTATTTTCGTTGTTACTGCAATACTAATTCCTTTTTGTTCCTTTTTTTCCTTTTTTTAGAATATGATGATGAGTAATAACATGGGCGGGCAAGTAGGTGGCGTTGCGGGTGTTAGTGGGGTGGGAGTTGGAGGCAAAGGCCCCAGACCTGTGACACAACTGGATGGCCTAGAAGCCGCACGCCAACAGAACCTTGAGAAAATCCAGCATTTGCAGCAAACGTTAGAGGCTGCTCACCAGCAAGAGGCACAGTTCAAGTCGCAAATGGACATCATGTCGCACTTGCACGCCGCTCAACAGCAAGAGCAGCATTATAAACAGCTGGAGGTAATTTTATCAGTCTTATTTGCTACTCGGAAGTTTTACTTCTGGTAGAGGTTCTGGGCCTAAAAATTAATTTATATCCGACCGGACTTATGTTACGGGTAGAATAAACAATCAGAATTTCGTTTAAGTATGTTTACTTTTGTAAATTACGTTCTTCTGATATATATAGATTTTTCGTTATTTTTGATAGATAGATGTAAAATAATAATAATTCAAATTTAATAGATATGCAAAAAAAAATCCAAAATCTCTAGTTTTTGGTTAAAAATGTGTGATCATAAATGTTGAAGTCAACATGCGCACTTGTGCTTGATAGCAGTATAATCTACAGAACAACTTGCTAATCCATCTGATATTCTTGATGGTAGACCTATGCAGGAATCGTCTAGGTAGGTACACCGAGGGCCAGTAATTCTGCGTGAACAGTGTGTGCAAATTAGTGTATTCGTGAAGGGCATGTGAGTAGTGTATCTGGGAGACTTAGAATATGTATCAGGGTGACGGGATTGTGGTGTCACACTGTTTGGGTGACACGATTTGTTTTAACAGCAAAGCTATATCGACAAACGCACTGTAGTTTAAATGGTCCACAGTCGGTCAAAATTCTCTCGTCAGTGGAATTTAGGATTTGCGGTCCGATGGTTCGCTCTAACAAGTGCAGTACTACCTAAAAATTAGTCGCTGACAGTTATGGTCACTACACCTAATGCCCTTAAAGCTTAACCACTAACCTAACAATTGATCACTTAAAGGAACGTATATATCACTGACTGAGTGGGCATTAAACAATTTTTGGATTCACAGGAGCAGCAACGTAAGCAACAGTTGCAGCAACAGCAACATTTGCAGCAACAGCTCCAGCAGCAGCTGCGCGGCGGCGGCGTGCACACGCCGCGCGTCATGCACCCGCTCAACCAGGGACTCCGCAACCTGTTGCAACAGGTACCACGCACACGCGCACACACGCACACACGCACACCCTCCCACAAACTGCTCACATCTGTACACACACAAGCAACCTTCTGTACCGCACACTTTCACACCTTACAAAATGACTACTGCGAACACACAAGCAACCTGCTGCAACAGGTAGCACGCACACGCGCACACCCTCCCACAAGCTGCTATCTGTATACACACAAGCAAACTACTGTAATGCACACGTTCACACCTAGCAAAGTGACATCTACTAGTAGTAGTGATACATACTATATGCTGCAACATAAAACAATTATATTGTATTATTCCTATTATATTAACCTAACTTAATTTACATAATTAAACATTTGCAACATGCAAGTACGAGCTCATTAGCTTAGTCAAGAATGAAAAAGTGTATTAACAAATACATATACACAGACATATTCTACTAAATAAATATGCAAGCTGACTTATGAACCTACGTCAGTAAGGAAGCATGCTCAGGGGCTATAGCATATCAATGAGTTTTTTTATTATTTGAGAAGTGACGAGGAGAGCAAAATGTTCACTTGATGGAACCCAGAATATTTCTGTCTGGCATCCACACTGCTCCTGTCACCCCAGGGACAGCAGTTCTTAAGTCTCATATAACATTGAACATTGGGGACATACAATCCCCTCACAAAGTCACTCACCAAGACCGATGCAATTATATCTTGATTATGAAGGTGGCTACTAACCATAGCAAGTACATATGATCAGCTTTTTTAAATTAAATTTTGATTTACTTAGCAAAATAACTAATAACTATGGTATAAATAACAATAACATTGTATATATAGGTGTACACTTACTAGGATTATAAGTCAAATAATCATTCTATTTCATATACATTACTTCTATTTTTCATGGCTAAACATACTTAAACCGATATGGATGTTGGAGTTCCTTATTCTTATATATAAAGCAAGGCCTACAAAGTGCATTAGCAGGTTGACGATGAAAATTTTAGCTACAATTTGTGGATTAAATTTATTAATAAAAAAAATTACATGGAATGAGTTAGTCTCATTGCTTTGTATTATATTACACATATATGTTCTATCCAACGGTTTCAGTATGTTCAGCTAGCCTTGCCTAATTCAGCTATAATCTAGATTTTTGATTAAAAATACTTGTATATTATTGGCTTACCATATTTTTCTTTGGAGCACCCTTATTTTATTCTAGGCTATTTATAGGCTTAATCTATTCTTATTGAGCATATTCAGAATATAATATCTAAATTAAAGCAATGTAGCTCACCTTAGCATGCTTAGTATTCTCTAATCATGACTTTCAATATGCTTTTATCTTTACTGATCATACTCGGATCTATTCGACTTAACCTTAAGCATTAGAACTGGCTCGTCCAGCATCATCAGATTGGTTCACCGGATCGCTCAGCTCCTTGAGCATGCTCTATAACACTCGAGCAGGTCCTTACTAGGTCACCTGAGCATACTAAGCAGGTGACCAGAGCAGGCTCAGCTAGCGGAGCGTGCTCAGCTGAGTGGCGTATGTTTCTAGCAGCAGCAAGCGCCGCGCGGAGGCCGGCCGCACGTGTGACGCGGCCGCTCGGCATCCATTCCCTCGCACGCATAAGTAATGCTTCCTACACCTATCTGCTAACAACGGATGTTTGTGAATGATTAAGTTTTCAAAACATTTTGAATCAAAACTTTCAGACATCATTGACCGATAAAATTTGCTCTTTAGAGAAAATAGTCAAAAGAACTATCAGATGCTGCCAAATAGATATTCATGCACAAATTTTGAATACATTTGAAAATACGTATCAATAATAATTTATCAATAAAAAGCATCATTGAATTGTCACCATACTAGATTTAGAAATATTCTTAATTGTAATTCAAATTAATGACAATTAAGAATATCTCAACATCTCAAACATTCTATTTTTCTTTAATAAGTTTCATAGACGTCAAAACAATTTCTTTTTATAGTGACATTTTTCGACTGTTATCTTTATTGAGCAAAACGTTTTTCATAAGTCATTCATAACCGTCCATCACTACTTTCTATTCTAACTAGTGGAGCTCACATTATTACATTTCATACATACTCGTAATACCTAATTTTGTTGTGGCTAAATAGCATATTTAGTATATCATCATGTAATTACAAAAAAAAAAATGTAAAAGTGTGTGACTCTCAAATCATTTTCATGAATATTTTCCATTGGTCATTTGCCTCCACCAGTGTTCTAATGGGAATGCCTACGAATGTTAATTGTTGACGCATTGAGAGTGAATTCATTTTGAGATTATGTTGTTTTTATAATTTTATTTGTCAAGCTTCGTGTCGCCTTACTCTATATTTGTCATAATTAACCTTCGTGTTTTCATCTGTACTAAAAATACAATATATAATCACATTGAAAATTGCTGACATTTATTAAATAATTTAATATTTCGAAGACTTGCTGCACATCATTCAAACTATAGTGCTTTAATGAATGTCTGACTGAGTCACACATAGGTAGACAAAAATTTTATAAATATTAATTAATATATCATAAGAGTCTTTTAAACTAAATAGAAATTTTAATATAACCTTTTCTTGTACTTTAGATAATATGTCGTAAGCTCTATCAGTATCAAAATGACTCAGTTCAAAGCAAAGGTTGTGAACGAAGAAGATTCAAGTAAATAAAATTTCCGAAAAGTGTCAGAATTTCGATATGATACGACTGTATCAATAAGCCAATAGGACTTCAGAATTGGTCTTTACAAAAAAAGCATAAACGGCAATCAAAAATGTAATGGATATGACATGTCCTGTTATATATGTATATCGTACATGTTATGGCTTGCATAAAAAAAATGTCGGCAATAAAAATGTGTTATATACAAAATATTGAAATATTTACAATTACTTTAAACATTCAAAAGATAATCCTGTTCTATCCAATAGCGTTAAAATGAAGATTATTCCAAGAATTAAGTTATAAGTTATTCATAAAATGTTCCATATTTTGTTGTAAATATTACAATCGTAGGTACTCCCATAACTAAAACCTGCATGCTTAATTTTTTTTTAATTATAAAGAATATTTTGTCATGTTACTTTCACTTATAAATAAAAATATGTTTTTGGCTATATTATTGCACTTCTTGAAACTCATTTCTGATTAGGCTTACCATTTTCAAATATAAAGATAAACATACAGGCTTTGGACATACTATGCTTTATTAACATTTAATACCATTTATGAATTATACCCCATTTAAAAGAAATTTAAAAGCCACTGTTTATGTATTAAAATAGTTAATTCTACTTCGTGCACCAACATTTTAAGATTTACGTAAATACAATACATTAAAATAATAATTGTATTGTAATCTTTTGAAGGGTTTTGTACTGAAAACTTTCGTATATTTAACAGTTTACTTATTCTAGGATAATCTCATTTAGAGCTATGTTTAGTATGAATAACGTAAATAAGCGGCGGAGTGAATTGAGCTGCGGGTGGGTGCGCGCAGGTTTATTCGAGTAACTTCTGGCGCTAATTTTTGTTACTGAGCAATGTATCCGCGCGAACCTTGCCCTATTTTTTTTGTTACTGCTTATCCTATCCTTGCGAACCTCGCACTATTTTTTATTACTGCGCTTGTGAACCCCACTCAAATGTTTGTTACGCTAACTTATCTGCGCGCACCTCACTCTAATGTTTGTTTCATGTATCCGCGCGAACCTCGCCCTAATTTTTGTTACTGCTTATCCTATCCATGCGAACCTCGCACTATTTTTTATTACTGCGCTTGTGAACCCCACTCAAATGTTTGTTACGCTAACTTATCTGCGCGCACCTCACTCTAATGTTTGTTTCATGTATCCGCGCGAACCTCGCCCTAATTTTTGTTACTACGATTGTGTCCGTGCTAATCTCACGACCTCGCTTACGATAATTCAGGTGTATGTTAACATATCTGTATGTCCATCAGCCTCAGTACAGACCGGCGGGTGGTGCTGTCCGGCCTCCTACGCAGAATCAGCAGTTCGACGACGTCTCTAATTATAATGATTTCCTTTAACAGTTGACTATTTTGAATTATATAAGTATTAAGATATAATACATTTTATTAATATGTAAAACATACGTTTTTTATTTTATTTATAAAGAACGGCATTATAATTATACTTGAGTGATTTTGAGTTTACTCTAATACTTCAATAACATATTCAATTGACGACCGCGTGGCTTAGTAGTCAGAGAACCTAACTATTACGCCGAATGATTCTGCTTTCGAATCCCAGCCGGGGCCCACATTTGTACATGAGCACAAATTATAGGTTTTCGGGTCCGGTTATATTGTGATTGTCCCCGTGTCTCTTACACTGTTTTCTAGCCTACCTACGATCGTATCGTATAAACGATTCATCGGTTGCGGATAGGTTGGAACAAGTGAATGCCTCTCTATGTGTGCGTACACTTGTGGCGCTATCCTATAGGTAGCTGATATTTTGATAGCTTGCAATATTATTCGAAAGTTTACGTCGTGATCGAAATTCAGCCAGGATGACTTCGGGTAATAAGCTGCAAGATGTTTATGATCATCCAAATCAATATGGAACACGAGTTACATTAAACTTTTTTTTATGATTAAAATCACAATATGACCTTGCATTAATATACTTAGTGTGTAATGAGAGTTATCGTGGTCTGCGCAGAGCACTTTATTAAACCAGGCTTAGTATAAGCAATGCCGTCGAAATGCACTCCAAGCAGACATTAACCGAAGACGTTTTTCGCCATCCGCCACGTCTCGTTTCCCGCGGGGGCGAAAAGTAGACTACATGTGTAGTCTCTGTATGTATTAGTCTCTGTAGTATTATCTGACTGTTCCGGTCGGTCTAACAATCCTTGGCTCGGTTTTTTTTATGACATTTCGACCGGTTAGTGCAAATTTCTTAAAGGAAAAATATTTCAGTTTTCAGCGGAGATTTAAAATATCTTAGTGTCAAAACACAAATCTTTCTACTGGAATGGCATCTATTTCTAAGCTAGGATAGAATTGACTTAAATCTCAAAGTATTTGGTATAAATAAAACAAAAGTATTGTAGTGAAAATATTTTTATATTCGTTAACAGTTTAGTACGTGTCAAACACGAATTTAGAAGTAGTTTTGATCTAAGCAATACATAAGTTATGGACACAGAAATACACAAGGATAGTTTTCTTACATAATATGACCTAATTTTAATGTTATACTGAAACAGCAGTTCACTATAGTTTCTTACTGATTTATCTTTGTATGTTTTGAGTTATCTCTCGGAACTGGCTGCGAAAATGTCTTTGAATATTAATAAAAGACCTTATTTATATAATATTATAGATACAAAAAAGCTTACTATTATATGAATGATTTATGTTTTGATCACTTTTCTTATAATAACGCATTAATTTAAAGTTATCATCAATCGTTCACGGACGTCATGCTCGTCCATTCTTTCACACCAAATACAACAGCATATATTATTAATAATGCAATGTTTTTATTTTCATCTTTAGCGATGATGTGGAGCTTTGGCCACAATCCGATCGTAAAGATATTTGGTATAAGGCATATAATATTCTGGCACCTAACTTATCACTATGGTATATAAAAGTAAATATAACTTTATAATCACAAATAACATACTCTCGTAAAATGACATGTTATATAAATTCGGAAACATTTTATATATTGTAATTAATCCTACATTAGTATTAAGTAGTACAAAACTATAACAATTCTACAATAGCAATTTTATAAAAATATTGGGACATTTACACAAGTCTTATAAAAATTATATAATTCAGTAAAAATAAGAAAAATACACCGTATACCGTTTTATGGGTATCATTGTGACGTGTTAAGCAAAAATAATTCTACAATTTTTTTAAGTACTTATATAGTCAAAAACATTTTATATAAGTAAATGCATTCAAGATATATATTATATATAACTGGCTGTGCCTGCTCGGTGTCGGCTCGGTTGGCGCAGTGGTTAAGCGGGTCGATTCCCCGCACGGGACAAATATTCGTATAGCCTGGCCATACACATAGTTGTTCCGGGCCTGGTTGTTTGTGCATGTGGAATTTATGTATGAAAAACGCACCCACGACACATTTTATAGGATTGATCAGAAGAAATCCTACTGTGGGGCGGGAAATTAAAAAAAGGCCGTATGGACTTCATAACTATTTGAAATAAAACGATGAAAAAAATACAATATTGTTTCCAGGGTTACCTATCCATAATCTATGCAAATGTTGTGTATAATAGCTTCAGTTGTATTTAAATCAGACTAACAGGCAGCATTTTTCTAAAGGTAGATTTTGTCAAGTAAAGTAATATCCATACTTATATTATAAATGCGAAAATAACTCTCTCGGTCCCTAGTCTGTTTGTTACCTTTTCATGGCTCGACTGCTCAACTGATCTTGACAAAATTTGGCACAGAGATAGCTTGCGTCCTGGGTACATAGGATACTTTTTATCCCGGAAAAGTAGAGTTCCTACGGGATTTTTAAAAAACCTAAATCCACTCATACGAAGTTGCGGGCATCAGCTAGTGCAATATAAATTGCAATCATTCTAGATGAAACGCACAGACATTTCTATTTTAATCATGTTTAAGTATGAATGGCGCCATTTTAATCAGAATAACTTCGTGAAATGGAGGTCATTGATTTAAAAGTAAGATTTAAATAACTATGTATTGAAATTAAAACTAGTTAAGTAAAAAATTAACATTATAAATAGATTTTGTACCTCTCGTTATAAAAAAGTACGTGAATAAAAGAGAAAATAATTGCTTTTGACGCTTATATGTGTGGAATTTTAAATACATTATTTTATTTATATTAACATAATTTTATACGTAGTAACACAATTATTTTGGAGAGAAATGTATTTCCATTTTAAGTACTATTGTAGATATCTATCATTAGCTTTATACTTAAAAAAATCTTAATTACTCCTCAAATTATTGTTCGTGTCGTATTCATTTCTATTAGAAAATATTCAACATAGATTTCTCACATAAAGTGTATATTAACGCTGCTTCATATGACCACAAGTTCTAAAATAAATGTAAGGAATGACTAAAATCTAAAATTAAAATAACAGATATACATATAAAAATCGTAAATAATTCAAATCTAAATTTTATAAATATATGAAGTATAGTGCGCGTCAAGTAATTAGAACCGACGCAGTGATTTTCATGTGTCAAATTTTCGGTGATGTTTGTAGCTGTTAGCATTCTTGGCTTTTACAGCTCGGACAACTGAGCCACCAAACATAAATACATAAAGTAAAGTTTTGACATTATCATACCTTATCAATCTACCTAAAGAGCTAAAGACACACTTGCCACGTCGAGTGAGAAGAATCGCCGTAGATCGCGAATGTATCGAGTGTTCGCGGTGTTAGCCGTTGCGCGCCGCTCTCGACGGTGGTCGCGCGTAATTGTGTTTTTAGTGAGGTTAATTGCTAATTGCTAAGATATGCATGTCATATACACTATATAATGGTGTACATCACCTTGTTTTGAACACCGCCGCCCACAACAGTGCGCACAAGCATTAAGTAACGCCTGATTCCATTAGCTATGTGTTTTTAGTTGTGACTGTACTGTACACACAGTACACAGTCACAACTAAACGACTCCAACAGTCGTTGCTGATCGTATTGCGGTGTGAGTTTGCAGAGACATCTGTGTCGAGCACGATACTCGGGCGACGTGTGCACAACCGCGTTTCTATTAGATCGGTAAAAGCCGCTTTAACAACCGATGGGTTGAAATTAGACTTTCATCCCGGAAATCTCGGTCTCGAAAGTTTGAGTCTCGAGGTATTTGCAAGACTCGAGACTGATATTTTCAGTCTCGGGAATATCCCGACTTTTGTGACTTATTTAAACAGAATTAAAACATTACTAAACCAACAGTTATTTGTTTATTCTGGTTACATGGACATAGAAATATTATGCAGCTCAGAATCATCTGTGGAGATTGACGAACGATACACAGATTGCTATTTGATAATTACACAGAAGGTGCCTATTTTCTTTTTATTTCTTACGTGCCCTACTATAAAACTAAAAAAAATTCTCATAAATAATTTTTATTTTATAATTTGGGCTAATAAAGAAGATTAAAATATCATGCTTTGACTACCTGGTATGGTAATTTACTTTTGAAATAGTATCGAAAGTATCCTTTTTCCCGTGATTTTCGAGACTTTACATAGTCTTAATTGTTTTTGCTAGTACGCGGAAATGCATCGAGACTGAATGCCTTAGTTGCAATGGTGTGCGGCTTTTACGAAAGATCGCCGCGGCACTTGTCTGAAATGTTCAGAGATTAACGTAATTTCAGGCGGCATAGGTGGCATGGGGGTATGGCGCGAGGAGGAAAGCACTCCACGTAACCATAGTTACGGAGACGCGGGTCTCACGAGTATAGTTGAATAGAGATTGTACCAATATAAACAAATGCTGCCGCTACGTAGAAGGAAATTTTTTGTATGTTTTCTAAGCATAAAAATATGAATCGCCTTCAGAGTGTAAGAATAGTATGGTTTCGAAATATATAAACTAAAAAAACAAGTACTGTAATATTACGAATTTTATTTAAAATTGATTTGCGAGAAAAATTACGTGCGCTACGGTACATACGCAGTCGACGGCATAGTATCCGATGAAGCTGTAAAAGCCAAAAAGGCTAACAGCAATTACATCATCGAAATTATATAGTCGACGGCATCTGGGATCTAGTTACATGGCGCGCACTCTAAATAAGGCCTAAATGTTATCAGTCAATGAATGTCATTAAAAATATGTGCCTGTTTAACTGCGATACTATTTAGGTCATTATATTAAGCATAATTTATGGGAGATAAAAAAACGGTTAAAAATAAACTGAAGAACGGATCGACAAAATTTTGATTAGCCATTCATAAAATGCGGATCGACCGAATCGTACGGGGCCTTCATATCCAAGATTTTTTATTAAAAAAGCAACATACCTCCAAATTTCCCACGGCTGGTTCTAGCGCAGGAGAAAGACCGCCTCTCATTTTTGATGAATTAATACGTTATATTGTGGCATGTTTTTTTTAAAGATATTTTAAAATAGATAAACAAACTATCCCGAACGATTAAAGTAGAATTTTATACATACATACAGTCACGCCTTTTTTCCCATAAGAGGTTGGCAGAGACCACACCCGTAGCGAAAATTTCGCCGCCGCGGGAAACGAGATTTGACGGGTGGCGAATCACATTGCCGCCATTTTGGTAAGAGTCAAAAACTGCTTACTACGTTCCTAGTGACAGTATTACATATTATGGTATTATTCTGCACGAAAAACGGCTGTTCGTATAACACCTTAGGTGGGTGGAGGATTCTTTTTTATTTTATTCGATATTGCCCAGGAAACTTATTATATTATACAACTTATAATGACCTATTAAGTTATAAATAATATAAATAAATGCAGTTAGTTTAATGCCGATTTCGACCACAGCGACAACTTTTGATAGCATGTCCGGAAATGCGAAGGAGATATTATAGTGACGCAAGTGAAAATGCAAACAAAAAAGCACTGACTCGTCCTCACCTTCCCGTTTCTGACAACAACGCTTATGCGATTTTATAATAAGGGAGTATCATTTACAGTGTTAGAAACACGGGGGCGAAATTAACAAATATGGGATTCAGATTGGACTCGAACCCAGTACCAACGGCTCCTTAATCCGATACACTGACCACTAAGCGGCGCTGTCTATATACAACACAACGCGTTAATAAGAACATATTCTTAAATTTCTTAACTAAGCAGTCGTAACACGCTTTTGCTTTAAAAGCGTTTAAATGCTACAATATAGTACAATCAAGCACTATTATATAATAAATTTTACATTAAAAATATTTTCGCACAAAATATCAATTATGCATCGCAGTGTACATTACAACACTTTCGTTTTATCACTGTCACTCTTGTCACGCAAACTATCTTCTTTCTCCTTCTGCACGCCGTTGTGGCATGAACCGTTCGTGGAAGGTTTCGTCTTGGCCTTCTTTGGTATTTCGAATATTCTCTCTGTGAGAGCGAGAAGTATGTTGCCTGGAACTCGCTGGTGTTCCTCCACTAATTCTTCTATTGCTCTCGCTACCTGTTAACATAATAACAAAAGTAAGCTCTGTAAGTGCGTTTAAAAGGAGAATTATGCCTGTAACATCCTCCTTGGTGCAACAAAGTTCCTGAATAAAGTTTTTTTTTACTTCTCAGACATACAGTTTTGTAAACGATGTTTTCTTTGACTTTCGAACACGTGCTAGTTCACTACTGGGGATCGTCACGTGAGGTCGGAACGTGGGGGGAAAAATCACGACGATGAGGGGGGGGGGGGATAATATCACAAAAGTTTGTAGCTCTTATCTTGGAGGCATTTTGCCATAGTCGCCACGCTTGGCAGGCGGTTAAGCAACAAACCCGGCCAAACTAATTTGTCCACCGAAGGGACTTTAATAAAATATTTAACTTTTATAAAAAAAAATATTACGTCTTTTTATTTACGTCTGCCCATACCAAAAGCTGTGTCGCCTAGAACATTTCTGTGTGACACCACACTGCGCTCGTCACCCTGAGACATCAGTTCTTAAATCTCATATGCCCAGTGATTATGCTAGCTCTCAGTGCCCTTCAAACTGAAAAACAGTATTATTTGCACACTACTGCTTCACGGCAGAATAACTGGCACTGGGGTGGTACATACCTAAACGAATTCCTGCATAGGAATCCTACCACCAGTAAAGGTGTAGCAGTGATGCTTTTAGCCCGACGCCATAAGGTACCAAGGAGGAGGGGAGGGTATAAAGGTGACCTTAAAACTTCACGTGACACTAGATTTACCAGCTATTTAAATATACCTATTTCTACCAAAACCAAACCGGTGGTAGGATTCCTGTGCAGGAGTCCGTTTGGGTAGGTACCACCCTGGGGAATTTTTATTGAATACATTTTGTTAAGGAAAATGTTACAGGACACTTTTTATAACAATATTTTTTTTATATATCATTAAAAACTCAATCATTTCTTGTGACACTAGGATTTACCAATAATTTAAGTCGAGCGAAGATGACGGGGACCAGTTAGTGTAATATATAATATAATATTATAAATGTGAAAGTTCGTTTGATCACACTCAAACGACTGACAGGATTTTAATGTAATTTCACATAGAGGTACATTTTTTCATAGAAAATGTTATACGATAGTATCGTTTTTCTTATAAAAATACAATATTTTTTAAATTTTAATGTACCCCAGCGAAGCGGGCGGGGAACAGCCAGTTTTCTATAAAACCGAAACATAGTAACGTTTGTTAACCATTACTGCTTGTACGCAATATCCTACACGGGAGTCCTGTGAAAAATCAAATGAAATCATCAAATGAAAACACGCCTAATCAAGTCGTCTTCTTAGCACAGCCTAGAACTAGAAACACAACTAGCTAGTGTGCATTGTCGAACACATCCTCACCTTCATCTGAAGCTGCTCGGGTGTGATGGTGTCATCGTAGGGTATCGGCTTGCCCAGGTGTGTGACCAGCTTAACGGGAAAGCCCCCGTAGACGGGCGCGAGCGGCACTCGCGTGGCCGCGTAGATGCGCAGGCACACGCCGCGCAGCCACCCCACCGTGCGGAACGCCTCGCGCACGTTGCGCGTGAACATCGGCACTATGGGCTGGACAAAGCAGTTATTACATTATACGGCTGTATGGACTCGTAAGCAACAATGTTTTTGCTCAGATGTCGGTTCCGGCTGGTATTCGAATCCAGCACCAGTGACATAGATATCAGCTACTCTGATCACTAGGCCACGCGGTCGTCATTGAAAGAAAGTTAATTCGTCGCTTCATATACATTGACATAAGAAAAACTTAAAGAGTAAAAGTATTTTTGGTAACACTTAATCTAGCCTGTGTTACAGCATGACGTAACGAAAGGGTCTGTATTAAAAGTTGCAAGTTCCACAACACTGATTTGTGCGTGCACGTAAAAATTTTATATTTTGTGAAATAAATACGGATAAAAATGACAGTTGCGTTATTTTAAACACAGAAAGCAGTGTAACAAAGTTGATAATTATTTATTATTTATTTATTTATGGAAACAGTCAAACTATTTACCAGTGTCAAGAAACATATCCTGGTATACAATCTTCAAGCAGCAATACTTCAAATTTGGATAGACAATAAAAATAGTTGATTTGATGGACTGATGGTGACAAAACGAAAAGTACCCATTTGGTCTTGGATAAAATTTTACCGATTCCTGTCAAGTTTCACGGAAAACTGGCTGCATAATAAACTATAAAATATTAAACATCAAAACTCAAAACATATACAGAAATTACAACATTCATTAAAATCACTGCCGCCATTTTGTTAGCGCCAAAAGTCAAGTTGATAATAAATGATAACGTGATTAATTACTTATTTTATAGTTAGGCAAGAACAGGAAAACTTGCAGAACGTCCTAATCACCTTGTCGAAAAAGAGCACTGCACTCTGTGTAACGGGGCCGTTTTTTAGACATCGGTGTTATATTACAAAAACTAACAGATTTAATAATTTATAAGTCACGAGTGGCAATTTTTTTAGTTAAAAAAAATGATCTTAAGGGTAGGATATCCTCCTGGCCGATGTCGACCATTGCAACTTCCGAATACTATCGGGAGCTATCAACAGCGCAGTAGATGATCGGAGGTAGGCCAGGATGCAATGTCAGAAACACGGGGTCAATCATAACACAACTAGACCCGAAAACCAACAATTTGTGTTGAATCACAAATGTTACGCGCCATAGAAGTCCAGTACTCTGACCACTAGGCAACGCGGTACACTACACTTTATAAACAATATTAAGGAATATCTTAGGTAGCTTAAAAGTTAAGAGGTGTAAGCTTCATACTTAGGAGGGACTTTTGAGGCATTCAGAATTGTAACTCTCTGAAAACTATATCATAACAGTTTTTTGAATTTCCGTTATTGTGGGGCACACCTATTAAGTAATAATGCAGAATAAGTACGAACTGCCCCATCGGTGTTATTTCTTTACAGAGCTTTGTCTCACTGTCAAGAATCGTTAAGTGGTCTAAGCCTAAGTAAAAAGTAAAAAAGAGAACAGGCATTTGTGAGACGGTTTTGGAGCTAGAAAGAATCCGCCACGCTGCTCCAATGCGGGTTGGCGGACTGCACATGTCTTCGAAATATTTTTTATTTCTCAGACATGCAGGTTTTCTCACGATGTTTTCCTTCACCGCCGAGCATGGCAACGTGGTAAATCAGTACTTAAAATTGCAATTAACAATTTTAGTGGTGCCGGCACCGGGAATCGAACCCAGGTCACTCGCGTACTATGAGATTTAAAGCGAGCGCCTAGCCCCTGAGCTACCACGGTCTAAGCCTAAGAATCAACATTTCACTCACAACTTTGGCTTCCAGCGCCACCTTGGCGAACCCGATCCGGTTTTTCCAGTAGAGCCTGTAAGAGTGATCGCCGAACTGCGCCTCGTAAACTCCGCCGGGGGAGATCGCCAGCGGGTGTCCGGCGCGCAGCACGCCGGCGCACGTCTGCACGGTGCCCGGGATCACGCACAGACCTTCCAGGAGCGACGACCAGCCTGCCCAGGAGGAAACTAACAGTCTACAAACAGATAGGTGTCCAGCAGAGTAGAATAGCACCTACCTCTTTCCTACAGAGGTGTCATAAGGTACTTACCTGTACCTGTACTTACCAGCCTTTATTCGTGCAGAACAACACAATAATATACAATGCTGTCACTGCACTGCTCGTGGGAACGCAATGGGGAGTAAGTAATTTTTTTTGACTCGTCAGACGCCAAAATAGCGGCGACGTGGTTCGCCACCCGCCACGTCAATTTTCCCACGGGGCGAAAACTGGGCTACTCCTTATATGGTAAAAAGTGGTAACTCTAAAAGATTCTGCGACGCTGCTCTCGTGGCGGATTGACACCAGGGTGTACTACGAAAATCGAAATACGAAGTTTCAGCTGACCGATCGCACGTTTCCTACGTTGCCTATGGATCCGAAATAAGGCCATCCGTTGCATCCGAAAGAATTTGGTAGTAGGATTTGTGTTTGACGTCGTTGCTTCGAATCGATCCGAAACTAGGCCTCGCAATATATAATTTTGTTTGTGGATGGAGGTTTCTACTCACTCTCGTTCTATGAAATGAAAGGCGAGAGCTCCTGAACCCGGCTAATAGCTAAATCTGCTAACGACACTAACTTCTTCCGATTTAAGTTTAGCTTAGAAGGGGCTGAGAAAAGGAAGATGGACGGAATCACTTCAGAACCATGCCCAAAACAGCAATTAATTATTCTAGAGGTGCCGACACCGTCGATCAAACTCACGTCACTCGCGTACTGTGGAATTTATAGCGATCGCCGGACCGGACCTCTAAAGTAACAAAAAAAACATAATATTTCAAAGATTATTTATTGGATAAAGTGACGAGACAAGTAAAACTTTCACCTGATGGTAAGTGCAACGTCTGCCCGTAACAAACGCTGTGTCACTCAGAACATTTCGGTATGGCGCCACACTGAGCCCGTAACCCTGAGACATCAGTTCTTAAATCTCATATGCTTAGTGATTACAAGTTCAGAGCCCTTCAGACCGAAACACAGTAATGCTCGCACACTAGACGAATTCCTGCATAGGAATCCTACCACTATAATTTTAATGTTAATTCTCGTATTAAATTATTTTAACATATATACCTGGTATCTTAAACATGAATCGGTCTGCAACAGTGTAAAGAAGGCGCCGTTTGAACAGGAGCATCCGCGCGTTAAAGTAGTACATGTCGATGGGCAGCGCGCCGTGGTAGTAGATCACTAAGAACGGGCCGTCTGGAATGTTTTCTAACCCTCGCACCTCGTAACCTAGGACAAACGAAAATCACATTTTGTGAAGAATACACGAAGACAAAGACATTAGGAGAAAACCACTGACCGCTCTTATATTTTTACTCGAATGTCTTTTAATTTTTATTTTATTAATACATACATACAGTCACCACACTCGTAGCACTTTTTCGCTTCAGCGGGAAACGAGGACATGACGGGTGGCGAACCACGTTCGCCGCGATTATGGTACGAGTCAAAATATTCTTACTCCCTAGTATTATTCTGCAAGAATAAAGGCTGTCCGTACAACTTAGTCGCCTCTTACGACAACACCTCGGTAGGAAAGAGGTATGTGCTATTCTACTCTGCCGGACACCTATCGCCTACTTTTTATTAGTTATTATTAGTTATGGTCCGATCTCCACAAAACGAGCTTAGTCTCTTGTAGTTTGCAGTGGCATTATTATCTTTGGATTTAAATATTTTTATAGGATAAAATGACGAGGCGAGCAAAACGTTCACCTGATGATAAGTGCAAAGTATGTCCATAACAAATGCTGTGTCACCCAGAACATTTCCGTGTGTCTTAATTAGTAATTATACTCAGTGCCCTTCTGACCGAAACACAGTAATATTTGCACACTACTGCTTCACCGTAGAATAACTGACCTGCGGTGGTACTTACTCGTATCTAGACGGAATTCTGCATAGAAATTCTACCACCAGTGATATAATATTATTAATATATTATAATAATATTAATTGTAGGATCCTATGGCGGCGGTAGTATTTTTTTTTAATTCTTTAGCCTCGCGATTCAGAAGCGGTGTTATATTGCATGTATATGTGATATAATGGTTGCAAACGATTCTGCACATAGTCTCAGTCTGCAAACTTCTTAGACCTGCGACACTTCACGTCGGCTAAATTCTTTTGAAGTGTTTTTTAACAATGCCCCACACTAGGATTTCCCTTGTAATCGTGGGTGTGTTTTATAGACATAAATTTTACATGCACAACTCAACTAGACTCGTAAACCAATAACGTGTGTATTTATAAAAATGTAAAAAATTTATCAAAATCCAGGACCCGCGGCGTAGAAGTTAGGTACTCTGGCCACTAGGACACGCGGCCGTCGATCTTTTTTTTTCCACTGTAGTTTTATAAAACAAAAACTACAGTGAACTAAGATGTCAATGATATTTGGCATCGCAGACAGATTCACGATATTATCCCAAGGTAAAAATGTAGCCTTAAGTAAATTAAGCTACATAATATACTCGTATTCACAGAAACTAGCTGGCACTGATTAAAACGTACTCTTTTTCGATTGGTTAAAGATTGTTGCGGCAACTAAGCAATTTGAGGTTGCATCTACTTTTGTCCTTGCTTGCTTTAATGAGCACAATGTGTGAAAAAGATAGCGCTTTGTTAGGTCGTTTTGACGGATAGAGAATAGTTGTGTTTTAATCAAAATGTATGAATTCCACATACGTTTTTATTGAGATTATATGTCGATGGGCAGCGTGGTAGCGGCTTAAGAGAATCTACCACCCCACCTCATCCCGTGGGTGTCGTAAAAGTCGACAGAAGGAAAATAAAATCCATGAGATGGGAAGCAGCATCTTCTTGGAACATCTGAATAAATAAAATGCGGTTGCCAACCCGCTTACCAAGAGTGGCAACCTATGACGAAATCCCCCCAGAGTGAGAGCTACAAACTTTTGTGGCAATCTATGGGGGAGGCCTATGTTCAGCAGTGGATTAGTGATAGGCTGAAATGATGATATTGCTCACCTGATAGACAATGGTCATTGTAGCCCATAGCGGTGTATCACCCTAAAGAACAAAGCTGGAATGCCTCATACACTGTAATTGGGTCACTGGTTGCCGTCACTCGAAGTAAACGCATTACGATGCTGATATATGCTGGTATTCTTTGAAAGCGGGGTCTATGCCCGATCGAGCCGATCCACATTTCTTATCATACTAAAACGTACCATGCCAAAGCCATCCGTGCGCGTCCCATAGCGCGCAAACAGCTAGCCGCGCAGCCTGCCTCCAGTCATTTTGAACACCATCCACCACGCGCATTCTGTAAGAAAGATCAAATATAATGTATACTACTTTATTGGTGGTAGGATTCCTGTGCAGGAATCCGTTTAAGTGGCTACCACCGCAGGGCCAGTTATTCTGCTCACCCCTTAGACGCTTCTGCCCGTCCGCGGTCTAGATAAGAATATGGTACTTACATAAATCTTTTTTTTTTATAGAATGCAAGCAGCTAGCCCCATAGTAAGTAATCACCACCCCTCCCAATGAACATTCGTAATATCAGAGGAATAGCGAGTGCATTTAGAAAAGCTCAAGTCGTATCGGTCCGGAAAAAGACACTGGCAGCAGATTTCACAATGTGGACATGCACGGCAAAAAATTTCTTGAAAAAACGCACAGTGGTAGAATGCAAAGCATCAAGGGGATATGGATAGAATAGGGAGATACATTTTGAGTTATGCCGCATTGTGAACCAGTGCAGTTTAAAAATAATGACGTTCAATAAGTATTATAACTAGTCTGGCCATAAATACTGTTACATAAAAACTTTTCTTTTTTTCAACTTTTTAATTATTTTGAATTTGGAACACGTATATTATTTTAAAAACTTCTTTCGATTTTGCGCCATTTCAAATATTTTTTCGTGTTCATTATCAAATTACAATATGGAATAAGGTGGGTTAAAGAAAATAGGATTGCAGTGATCACCTTGCACTAAGTGGGTATTGAGCCGTTGGTCATATTCCAGACACTTAAAAGCTTGGTATCTGCCGTATGTTCGTATATTGTACTATCAACAGATACAACAACACTTTCTCTGTCGAAAAACAAGAAAAGATCGGGGCGGGGCGAGGCGTGCTGTTAGAACTACAAAGGCTATTAATGCTGTTAAAGCCAGAATTCGTCGAAACCCCATTAGAAAGCAAAAAATCTTATCGCGAGAAATGAGGATTCCCGCTCGAAAACTCTGTCGCGTATTATAAAACAAGACCTGATGCACCTGCTCGGTGCTTATCGTCGAAATACAGGACATGCCCTAAATCAATCTTTACAATTAAAGAGAAAGGATCGATCAAAACGCCTTATGTCGCGCAGGTGAAAGGCACAGAAATATCCTCGTTACCGATGAAAAAATTTTCACGATTGAAGAACACTATATAAGCAAAATGATAAAGTGTACGCTCATAGTTCTAAAAAAGCTGCTCAAGTGGTCGGAAATGTACAACGTGGTCATCATCCTGCGTCAGTGATGGTTTGGTGGGGCGTGTCTTATCAAGGAGTCACAAAACTACATTTTTGTGAAAAAGGACTGAAAACTTCAGTCAAAGTGTATCAAGATACAGTCTTGGATCATGTTGTGAAACCTCACAGAAATACATTTTTTAATAATATACCGTGGACTTTCCAGCAGGAATCTGCACCTGGTCACAAGGCACGAACTACCCAAGCCTGGCTTGAAACCAACGTTCCGGACTTTATAAGAGCTGAAGATTGGCCCTCATCTAGCCCAGACCTCAACCCTTTAGACTTCAAATTATGGTCAGTTTTAGAGGACATGGCCTGCTCTAAACGACACGGCGACATTGAGTCTCTTAAAAAATCTTTGGAGCAAGCAGTGGCGAAATTTCCCTTGGAAACAGTGCGTAAATTCATAGAGTCGTGGCCAAACAGATTAAAGGCCTGTATAAAAGCCAAAGGTGGCCATTTCGAATAGATATTTTTTTTTTTTTGGCTGAGACTAATAAATATGTAGGTATAAATTTTAATAGGTATTACATTACTTCATTAAAAAATGCATTTTCATTGTATTTCATTTATGTAACAGAACTTATGGCCGGACTAAGTATAATAATCTATATTGTCTAAAAATTATTCTATTCTAACGTAAGATTGTTAAACGCGGCAACTGTTATCAAAAAATCTCACATACAAAATTTGCAGAACTTTCACCTTTCCGAATCTCATCCGACCTATCATAATAAACTAAGCTACTCAACATTATTGATTTTTCGTTAGTAAGCTAATTTCTTGTTAAACACCGTGTTTGATGCGCGTTTGCTGACAGCCGCTGCTGAAGTTTACAACCTTGGCGCTGCTTACTATTTTAATTAAAAAATAATATCAAAAGACTCAAAAATAACAGGGGTGGTTTATGTCAACAATTCATTTCAGGCTAAAAACAGTCAAATCGTAAGTAAGGTGCATCGGAAGAGACATTCTACTGGAACAGTTAATCGTGAGTTATGTGAAACAGTGAATACAATTAATTAGTACACGGTGTTTCTTTCTTAGGTATGCGTATATATTCACTTACGTAATATGTAATCATTACAGATTACATATTGATTATTTTTAATTGAATTAAATGACGAGACGAGAAAGTCGTTCACCTGACGGTATATCCAGGTGGATTGTTTATCGGTTCTGAAGTCGTATATGTGCCCTGTGGTGGCGGCCTAAGAGAATCTACCACCCCATTTCATCCCGTGGGTGTCGTAAAAGTCGACCGAGGGAAAATAAAAATCAGTGGATGGGCAGCAGCATCTTCCTGAATTATTTGAATAAATATTCCGCGGTTGCCAACCCGCCTGCCACACGTGGCAACTATGGCTATATCCAACCAAAATGGGAGTTACAAGCTTTTGTGGCTATATATGGGGGAGGACTATGTTCAGCAGTGGACTAAAATGCTGAAATGATGAAAATTGTTGAAAACTCATAAATATATACTTCTTTAGCTGTACTATAGAAGAAAAAAATATATCTTATATGTATTGCAACAAAGTTGTGAAACTACGTAATTACACGCACGCGAGAATAAGCCAGTTTGTAATAAAATATGTTCAGTATTGGACTTGTGATAGGCTGAAATACGATGAAGTCTTTCTTATATACCCTGTAATCACACTAGTTTCAGACGCCTTCAAATCTTAACGTATTTGCACACCACTATTTGACGGTAGAAAAACTGGCACGGCGATGGTATGTAGGCGGCAACGGGCGAGGGAACGAAATCTTAACAGCAAGTTTCCCTGTCTACTTCACCCATGCAACGAAATGAGACTTCACCCATTCATTACTCGGTCATGTACCGGCGGTGGACTGTCCGTTCATTTTTTTTTATTTGACATAGTGACGAATCGAGCAAATCGTTCACCTGTTGTAAAGTGCAATGTCTACCCATAACAAACGGTATGTCATCCAAAACATTTCTGTGTGATACCACACTGCGCCCGTCACCCTGAGACATCAGGGCCGTGGGGTGCTATATACATATGCGTTTTTAAATTTTTTCACTGTCGGTCTGTTTGTTTGGCTGGGCTAATCTCCGAAGCGGCTGAATCGATTTTAACGGGACTTTCGTCAGCACTTAAAGGACATTGCAGGGAGCACTCTAAGCTACGTTTTATTTCTGAAATATTTATAATTTCTGAGTAAAATCTGACAGTAGAACTGATTTTTGTCATGGCAGTTTTAATATTTCATTTAATAATTATTATTAATAAAAATAAAAGCTGTAGAACTTGTATGTTTGAACGCGCTAATCTCAGAAAATACTTATGCTATTTGTAAATTTAGATTACCCGTTTTTTTTTTATTATTTGTCCCGTTTATTAAGAAAGATTATAAGGCTATAAAGTTTCATGCTACAACTTTAAGTTTGCCGCACTCTAAAAATAGAAAATTACCAAGAAGGGCCGAAAGCTCGGGTCATAAGGTACCATTCCGTACGGCGGAATCATATAGTCTGATTATTTATACGGGTGAAACCGCAGCTAGCTCAGCTAGTTGTTAATAAGTGTTATGAACGCAGCCGTTAATACCGAAAATGGGAATTCCATCACAGAAAATATTATTGTGCTGTAATAATTAGTGCAAACACAGAAGGTATACTTAATAATCTTCCGCAATACAACGCCTGTGCGATATGTTCGGAGAAAGATTCAATACCTTTTCAGTTAAGTAAAGCACACCGCTTTGATAAATTACATATGACACTAAACAAGGGAATTCATTTCACTAACAAAAATATTGTTTTGTCTACGGCTTATCGAAGTGGATCTAGAAGCATCATGAATATTTCGAAGGTGCCACGAACGCACCGCGTGACCAATTATTTTTATCAGTTGAAGTACAATAAACCAGTGTCTTAATTATATTGTTAACAGTCGATCGTGTCACGTGTCAAGCATGTGAATATCCTATAAAATGCAACTTATTTAGTTTACTACATAAACCTTGTTTTAAAGACCCGAATTTTTTTATTAATTTAACAAAATGTTACAGCACCTCACACCGCATAACTGTTGTGTATTCATAATTCTATTAATATAAATATACTGCAATAATAGTAATCTCGCCTCCACAAAAACTTTTTTTAATATACCTGGACAAATTGCTTTATGAAATGCTATGTATATTGAAGGAATTTAAATTGTCTCTGGCATAATATAACTACATATTTTAAGAGTAACTTTTTGTTTTAATTTCGAATTTATTCATTTTATAAAAAAAAATACATGTAATGCGGCATAAAAAATGTGATTATTTTAATAAATTTGAAAAAAAATCGAAACCGAAAATACACAGGCCGGTGATGGTCAGCAGCGTTTAATCCGCTTGCCGAGTGTGGTGACTAGGGCCAATCCATCCATTTTGGGAAAGCCTACATCCAGCGATGGACTATTTACAAGCTGTCAATAGTTTGACGACGAAAAGGATCATAATGGTACCGTTTCAATTAAAAACTAAAAAGTTGAAACAAATGGGGGACTTTAGTAAATTGTACCCTGCTGCTTCAGGTACAATACACACACACACAACACTCATATGACATATAATGACTAAAGCATTTAAATACAGAACTTTTCTCTCTTTAGCTAAGGCATTAGCACTACTTATAATTAGCTCACTTGATCATCATTTCAGCCCATCACAAATCTACTGCTGAAGATAGACCTCCCCCATAGATTGCCACAAAACACGGTCGTCGCTCCATCTCGGTCGCGTTTGCCGGTACGAAGTTGCCACTTCAGAACCTTTCTTTCCCGACGATTATCGGTGCTAAGAGCTATATGATCGGCCCAATGTCACTTTAGCTTAATGATCATTAGGGCTATGTCGGTCACCGAACGTAGCCAAAGGGCTAATGGAACCCCTTACCTTGCCGCTGTGCAACTTTGCAACTTTGAACTTCCTCATGCGGCCTGCAATGAAGGTCCAATTCGGTTTCGAGTGTCACCACTGACAAAATGCAGTGATTGAAGACTTCTATTTTTAGACACCGAGGTATACTCGACGATAAAATGTGACGCAGTTTACCGAAAGTTGCCCAGCCGTGTTGGATTCCATTGATAGACCTTTTGGTCAAAGTTGGATGTACCTACACAGACAATGTGTCCTTAATTCCGATAACTTTGAGTTTAGTGTTCCGAACAACAACCGGTATAGGTGTGACATGGACGTCTTGTCCATGCTCACCTAAATAACTACCAGTTGGGAGGCACTATTGTATAGGTTAAGTTTTCGCTAAAAGCCAAGAAAGCTAAACTGCTTGGCTTTTACACGTTAAATAGACAACTGAGCTCGCGCAATATTGGTTTGGTAGTACTACCTTCTAAGCATTTGGGAGACACTATTGAGGTAATTGAGCAGACTAGCACTAGCTCACTTAGTGCCAGTGTTTCGACACTGCTTAATAACTAATTACATTGCTTTTTATTATATTATATTGTAAAAAACCTAAATCAACGCGGACGTAGTCACGGGATTCAGCTAGTTAAAACCTTTTCATAGATCATAAATTTCCATACATATTTTAAGTTTTTTTTATTGTTAATGAATGATTTTTTGAGACAAAATACCTACTTGTAAAGCCTGTAGAGATGGAAGATGATGCTGCTCATGTAGATGAGGACAATGATGACGGCGGGCAGCAAGAAGGTGACGATCACTGGCATGAGGAACCATGTCAGCCAGAGACTGTATTCCGTGTCCACGTACTCCACTGAAAGAATAAGAAATAAAAATTAATGTACGCAGCCATTTTAATGTAAGTACGTTTTTCCTTTTATACGACATAACACAGATGTTCAAAAATACAAAGTAACATAAAATTATAAAAAAAAATGTCCATTGTGTAATATTCGTTGTTTTCTTAAAAAATAAATTTTTAAATAACTTCTAGCACGCACTTTAATAGTACAATCGATGATGTAACAGAAGCTAGAAAATAATTAAGAGTAACCATTTGGGGCTTCAATCTAGGAAAGTAATGTTTTGCTATATCCTGCTTCTTCAACTAATAATATAAAAATAAAATAAAGCGACATATAAAGAATGATCATCCATCCTTATGTCTCATTATCACGATGGCCCATCAGATGGTCGCTTGAGACAGCCTAGCGATGATGATTTTAACGCATTTACACTTTGGCTCCTTTGTTACATAAAAAACCCGATATACACAGTTCCATACAAAAAACACTTTTAAAAGCGTCCTCATCGATCAAAAAATAAAGACAAAGACAAACTCAGACTAAATAAACACAGATTTAATCATAAGCCCACGACATACATAACGTAGCATTTAATATGAAATCATCGGACGAGATGCTAATAGAAATGTGCGCACGGTGCGCTCTTTTTTACGGACGTTTTTGAGTACGCTGATTGTTTTTGTATAGCAATGGTTGGCTTACGTTAAATATTGTACGCCCGTCATGGACGTAGAAGTGCTCGCCGCTGTATCTTTATATATAAAGATAAATATTGCCGAGATACCTAATAAATTAAATGGTTAATTTCAATTATTGCAATGTCTATCTAAGGAGCGTAATTTTTTATGTTTTGGATTCTATCTATCTATATGATACGGCTGGAAATAATTCTCTGATCTGCGTTGTTTCTGTCACTTGTCTAAGCAGCCACCATTATTGGTTACACTTTAGTTTCGAAATACTAGCAAGTCCATTATCGACCACGTTCAAACGGAAATCGAGCAATGGACCAGGTAGTCTTTTGTGTAACTGTGGTAGCTTTAATAATGTATATCGATTTTGCACGCATGTTATATATTATATTGTCATGGTTCAAATGTCTTTATAAAGTCTCAAGAAATATGTTTTTACCTTTATACAGCACTATAATAATAATACGTAAATTTCCCCGTCTTTTGTTAAAAAATCTTTGCAGAATAGAGTGCACTTTGACACTCATTCCATAATTATAAAGTAACTATGATATAAAGGTTTGAAAATAACAATATAATATTAAAAAACCTGAATAAATATCTACCAAACAGTATGAAGGCTGAACAGTAGTAATTACTTGTGTGGAAACACGCATCGCGATTAACGAGTAACTACTTCCAGTAATTTTAAACGTTTACGTTACCGACACCTAGTCAAAAGAAGGAGCTAATTCTGAAAAATAACAATTACCCAAGCCACAGGTCGGACCACGTAGACCACTTTGTTTTGCTTTTAGTAGACCTGCTGTGTGCCCAAGTATTGGTTAATACGCGGTTCCAGGGTTGTAATCCCAACCGAAGCCAACACAAGATAAACCTCAAATTGTTGATTTTCGGGTGTTGTGATTGTCGCCGTGTTAACCGCATCCGGTTGAAAATCGGCCAGGAGGACATTATCAGATATTAATATCATTAACTTGGACGTTTACTTCTCGTGCACCACTAATTATAGTGAATGAAACTACTTCAGTATCCTTTTTTTGTATTATTTATTTTTCTTTATCGAATACAAAACTTTATGTAATTTATAAATGACGTAATATAATAAAAAAGTAAATTAAAGTTTCAGCCTATAAATGTCCCACTGCTGAGCACAGGCCTCCTCTCATTTCTGAGAGGGTTTTGGAGCTAGGAAGAATCCGCCACGCTGCTCCAATGCGGGTTGGCGGACTTCACATGTCTTCGAAATATTTTTTTATTTCTCAGACATGCAGGTTTCCTCACGATGTTTTCCTTCACCGCCGAGCACGTGGTAAATCAGCACTTAAAATTGCAATTAACAATTTTAGTGGTGCCGGCACCGAGAATCGAACGCAGGTCACTCGCGTACTAAACGCGTATTTAAAGCGCTTGAAAAATGAAAGACCGCAAAGTTTCTTGCCGGGTCTTTTCGGAGAAGGTCTATCTCTCGAACCGGTGTAGATTTTGACATTCATACCGAATACATACATAGAGTCACTCCTTTTTCCCATATAAGGGATAGGCAGTGGCCACTCACATAGCCCACTTTTCGTTGCGAGCCACGGCGAACCACGTCGCCGCCATTATGGAACGACTCAAAATATTCTTACTCCCCATTCCGTTCCCACGAGCAGTATAGTGACAACGACAACCGAAGCACGGCCGAATTACGGTAATTTCTCCTAACTTGGGGTAGGCGAAGTAGGCTACGGATGTGATCTCTGTCTACGTCCACGTCCCTTCCGAGGGGAGAGGGTGAAAATAGTTGTGCGGTTTAAGCGCATCTATATAGACCCTATATATTTTTATAAGCACTTTCGTCATTATAAACCATTTGCTGTTATCTGCCGAGCCTTAGCGTACATATATCGTGCGACGTACTATTTTAAGTTAAATAATGTCTGGACTTTGCATCCCGGCCTTCTGGCTATCACCCCCATCCGGGTGCTTATCTGTGTCACCGTCTAACCGACGTCTGGTGAAAGATGCAATAGTGACCTCCGTCACGCCGACAGACTGGAGTTTGAAGATAATAACATTGATATATTCGTCATGTAGTTTGAATTATATATTAAGCAACGTTTGTTTATCTTTTAGAAGCAATTATAACATTTATTATTCAGAAATTTTCATGACTATGAAATGATATTTCAAGCGCGAGGAAAAATTAAAAAAATCTACTACAGTTAGCCAAAAAAAATGACTTGAATGATGAATTTTTTTAAAATAAAACGAAGCCCTACAGTAAGATTTATTCTGGGACGTTAGTGCGTTTTACAGACATAAATTTCTAAAAATAAAAATTACATTTACGATTACTCGCAAAAAGAAAAAAAGGAGTTACCGCCTGCCTGAAAAAGTCGATGTAGCTAGTCGGTCGACTAATTGTCTAACTAATTGTCGGTTTTCGGGTCTGGTTATGTTGTGCATGTGAAAATTATGTCTGTAAAACTCACTTACGACACAGACGATGTCCTACTGTAGGGCTTCGTTTTATTTAAAAAAAAAGTGACTGAGCCGGTGAGACTAACTGTAGTAGATTTTTTCATTGCCACTTTATATCAGTCACACGTTAAGAACATGTGCCAACCCGTTATGCACTGATGTCCTAGTCAATAGGTTATCATATATATTTACGAAATTGCAATCTTAATAGCGTTTATCGTAATGGCATTATGATTGGGCAATTTATTGAGTCACTTCCACTGCAGGTCAATTGGGTTGCAGATTTAGATTACTAGAATTATTAACTAAATAAGTAAAAGTCTATCAATATCATCCTGTTGGTCCAAAAAAAATGCTGTCACCTAGAAAATTTCAGTGCGGCGCCACACTGCGCCCGTCACCCTAATATATCAATTTTTAAGACTCACATGCCCAGTGATTACACTAGCTCTCAGTGCCCTTCAGACCGCAACATAATAATGTTTGCACACTACTGCTTTACGGCAGTTTAACTGGCCTGGAGTTATACCTTGTCTAGACACATTCCTCCATAGGAATCCTACCAGGGTTGGAGTAATTCATATGTCCTCGAATGATTTTTATTCCTCAGATAAGCAAGTTTCCTTACGATGAAACGATTTATACCCAGAATTCATTCGTCGACGTCTTTTTGCGGAATGGCTGTCCAAACGTTACGCATACGTACTGACTTGTGATTAATCGAAACACGTAACAATTTTTCCTTCCGTAAAAGTATTACACTTGAGGATTGCCAAACTTGGGCGGAACTGCACAGAGTAACTTATCGCAACTGTGAACATTCACTCTCTCTCTCTCTCTCTCTCAGATTTAATACAGGCTAAACTCAGAAACCTGAGGTCACAGCGCCTGAGTTACCTTCTGAGAAGAGCTATTGTCGCAGATCTACGAGTATTCTTAATAAATCAGTATGTGGATAAAAAACCAATCGTTAGTCAAGGTAACATAACACTAGCCAGAAATATAGAATCCGATGGCGCGAAAGAGATCGCGTGTCCTTGAATGGTTTTTGGGGCTAAAGGTTATCTAATATCTCGATGGCAAAAGGTAAATAGTACTTACAATATTTACTTTAACATGAAGATATTTTGTTTTTGGTCTCAACAACCGCTTTGTGTTATTATTTTAATTCAAATATACCACCCGGTCCCTATAGAAAAACCGCGAAAATTCAGACAGCAGTAGTAAGTTAGTACTGCTGTTTTGGTGTTAAGAATTAATTTGACGGAATCAAGGATACTGCTAGGAGACTATAGGACATGAGTTCCCTGTCAATAAGGGAGTGACAAGGAGATGTACCCGAAGCTTTTTCTGCAGTTCTGGAAAGCATATTTACAAAATTAAATTGAGAAGAAGCAGGTCTCAATATAAATGATGCACTACTAAATCATCTTCGTTTTGCAGACGACATTGTTTTGTTAGAGGAAAATCCCTATACATTAAAACAAATCATACAAGACGTCTCAAAAAAAAGTAAAGCACTAGGGTCTCGAAATTAACGACAATAAGACCAAAGTTAATGACAAATGAATCAGAAGTTGAAATTACTTTTAATATTAATAGTAATAAGAATAAGAATTTGTGAAAGAATATAGTTACTTAGGCCAAACCATCACCCTTGAAGACCAAACATCAACGAAAATCAACATCAGGATAGCAGCAAGGTGGAAAAAACAATGGTGCCTGAAAGAAGATATGAAAATTAAAGACTATAGTCTCGCAATTAAAAGAAACACATTTGTCATTTCTATGCTCCCTTACCTGCCTTACGTACGGGTGTGAGACATGGGCATTGACCAAAAATAATAGAGATGAACTACGAAGCTGCCAAAGAGCAATGGAAATGAGTATACTAAATATGAAAAAACTGGACAAGATAAATATTAAAAGTATTAGGAAAAAGCCAAAGATAACAGACATATTAACTAAAATAGATCAACAAAAATGGAGGTGGGCAGGACATATTATGATTCGTAGCAACTATGAAAAATGGAGTAAAATTATTACAAATATATCGTAGAGATGACAAAAGAAATAAGGGAAGACAGGTTAAAATGTGGGAGGACGAAACAAGATTGACGGCTGAAACCTTCTGGAAAAGAGCTGCTTTAAATGAAGACACTGGAAAGAGCTAGAGGAGGCCTTTGCCAGGCACTCTGAAATACGAGAATTAATTTGATACGTTATAGTTAGAATTGAGGAGAGAAACTGTTACTTAAGTATTTTAGAAGTAAAGGCTTATTATTATTACCAGCGTATGAATGTTCCACTGCTGAGCAAAGGCTCATTTTGAAACCTGAAGGAGTCGGCTATGCTGCTCCAATGCGAGTTGGAGAACTTTGACATGTCGAAATATCTTTAATTTCTCAGGCATGCAGTGCAAATAAATATTAATTATATTCATTAGTTTTTCCATTTATACATATTTATTTTCAATTTATCTTACATCAACACCGTAACAGCACAACCAAAATACATCATATGGTTTCATTTTAACTTTCATATGATCAAAAGTTTAATTATAAGCGTTGCCTCGAATATTTTGTGCCTTGTGGGAATTTATCAAATTTAATAACGTATTACAAAATATCTAAAATGATGAAATTAACATTCTGTATATATAGGCAATCATGCCGTTTCCAGAGATAAAGTACTTGTCATAACTCTGTGACATTGAAAATGACCACAGTGTTTTCACGAAGTCAGTTCAAGGACAGTATTTAACGAAAGATTGTTTATACATTTCTATTACCTGCTGGTGTATATATGGTGGGAGAATAGATATTTTTTACTATTTTAACACGTTTTTATCAACACGCGTTCGTGTAGGACTCCGGGTTAAATTTATTTATTTATTTATTAATCTTTATTGTGTCCCTTACAAAGAAAGGATACAAAAGGCGGACTTAATGCCTTTAGGCATTTTCTCCCAGTCAACCCATGGAGTGGTGAGATTTTGATGAAGGTGTAACAATATAGGACGAAAAATATAAAACAAAATAATATTATATTGCGCAGCCCGAACAGTGAAGGAGTTACTATAGAATCCGGTGAAATATGTGGTGGAATACAAATCTTATTATTGGAGGAAGAACGAAGAACCCTATCATGTGATGAGAAGAGATACTGAAATTTATCTTTGAGATAAGACGGCGAAAATGGATCATTTATGATGGAAAAAAGAACAAGCAAAATTCTAGATTTGCGCCTTTGTCGAACAGTAAGCCAATTTAGCTGAGATCTATATTGAGATATATGGTCATACTTTCGCAGACCAAAAATAAATCTTATGCAGTTGTTGAGTAGGTGCTCCAGCTTGTTCAGAAGATCTTGGGATATCAAGTTTAGAGGTCATCAAGTTTATCAAAAACAGAGAAGATAATAGGAGATAGTATACCGCCTTGCGGCACGCCAGCTTTAACATCAGGCCAAGCTTAGGATTTTTGTCCCACGTAAACAGATTGCTGACGCCCACGAAGATAAGATGAAAACCATTCTAAGACAGCAGGTGCGATATTAAGATGGGACAGGATGGAAAGGAGAATATCGTGATCATATGATAGTAATTGATTTTCAACTAACTTCTGGTGGAGCTCCTCGATCAAGCTCAAGTTAGTTGAACTTGAAACTTTATACATAGCTTAGAACCGGATGACAATTCATTATTAACTTCTTCTTTTTTATCTGTCTGTCTGTTTGTTTGTTTGTTGGGTACCAATTTTGCAATTGATAATAAACTAACTTTATATTTTTAGTGCTGTAAAAGTCGACAGAGGGAAAATTAAAACCAGAAGTTAGGCAGCAGCACCATTCTGGAACATCAGTTTATTTTTATTTTTTGGAGATAATGACAAAACCGGGCAAAATGTTCACCTGATGGCAAGTGCAACGTCTCCCATAACAAACGCCGTGTCACCCACAACTATTCTGTGTGACACCCCACTGCGCCCGTCACCCTGAGAAATCAGTTCTTAAGTCTCATGTGCCCAGTGATTACACTAGCTCTCAGTGCCCTTGAAACCGAAACACAGTAATGTCCCACTACTGAGCGCAAGCCTCCTCTCATTTGAAAGAGATTGTCCAGCATAAAGCGAATCCTACGTCTTTTTTCCATGGGTAGTTATCAAATTCATGATAAAGTTCAAGGACATATTTATGTCACCTGATATCAATAAAACAACGTCCCTAATGACTTAGGTGGAAGGTTACTGAGTAAATACACCTGATAATGCGGGTTAAACAATAGAAAACTAGAACAAGATCTTCAAAAACTGACTTTAAATAAATAAAGTAGAAATATCTTTTCCCATCAGCTTATTCCGTAATTAAAAAATATCGATTGTTAAATATGTTCGACTACGAGTATGTATATCCATAACTGATATATACTCGTACAAAGACTATTAACCAAATTAGAAATTACAGGAATTTAAAAAAAGTTGTTGTCAGAGTCAGTCACACTTTTTTTAATAAGCTTTAATATTTAAATAAAACATTTAAATAAAACTATTTTTCACGGATTTCATCGCGTTTAATTTAAACTATTTTTAACCCGACGTTTCGAGTACTTTACAGCACCCATGATCACAGGAGGACTGAGGTGACAGATATCCTGATGTCATAGTTAACTCGGGGTACATTCAGCTTTTAATTATTATTTTTGGTCCGATCTTCGCAGAAAGAGCTAACTGTATCTTGAAGTCTTGCAGTGGTATGCTTGGTTTTTGACTTAATTTTATTAATTATTGGATCCCAAGCCGGTGGTACAACTCTGCCTATCGCAAGCTATTTTATAAGAAAACATATTAAGTTAGACGAACAGTACGTTCCCAGTCACAAAACAGAGTTTATTTTATAGGAGAAAGTGACGAGATGTTCACCTGATGCTAAGTGCGACGTCTGCCCATTATAAATGATGTGTGACCCAAAACATTTGTTTGTGCCACAAAACTGTTACTCAGTGACATCAGTTACAAGTCTCATATACCCAGTAATTACACTAGCTCTCAGTGCCCTGCAGACCGAAACAAAGTGTACAAAACACTACTGTTCCACGACGGCATAACTGGCGCTTCGGTGGTACCCACCTAGACGGACCTACTATGCAGGAGCATAGGAATCCTAGCTCATGTAAAAAGATGTGAAGAAAGACTCTTCTGCTGAAGAAAAAGTCTGAGAAACCTGCAATCTGTGATTATATTCAGGATAATCCCAACCATAACATATTTGATAAACCACAAATCCTTGCAAAGGAACACCGATTACTTTCAAGGAAGATTACCTATGCCTATTGAAATAAAAAAATAAATTCTAAATAAAATTGAAAATATTGCTGGATTTTTTAATTTTTTATTAGTTTGCTGGTGATAGGATTCCTATGCAGGATTCCGTCTAGATAGGTACCACCCCAGAGCCAGTTATACTGCCGTGAAATAGTAGTGTGCAAGCATTACTGTGTTTCGGTTGGAAGGGCACTTTGAGCTAGTGTAATCACTGGGCATATGTGACTAAAGAACAGATGGGTGACGGGCGCAGTGTGGTGTCACACAGAAATATCTGGGTGACACCGCATTTGTTGTGGGCGGACGTTGAACTTACCATCAGGTGAACGTTTTCCTCGTTTCTTCACTTTCTCCAATAAATAAAAAGGTGGTAGATACCAACCCGGGGCTATTAAAAAATCAAAAACCAAACATGCCGCTTCAAGACACAAGCGTAGGTCATACTCTCCCTGTCGCATAGTATGTTATGAGTAAACTAGCGTTCTCGTGGATAGTTTTCAATAGTCAAGGTTTCTGCTACTGTACCATAGATGGCCAGGAATATTATTAAATAAATCCAGGCAAATAGCTAAATCTATCATACTAAGAACTAATAGTAGTCCTCGAGTAAAATCTGTCCGCATAGACTGATAGACAGACAAAAATAGTACTTCTATTTTATATGTATGATTGATAGAGATTAAAAATAGCCGTTTCGCCGTGACAACATAAAGTAGTGAATAATTAATTGGTCATGTGACCTAGAGAGAAGTGGCAAACTTCTTCTTTATACTTCAATGTATGTATTATAAGTAACATAATGAAATTTAAAAAAAACTGCTTGGTTTCATACTGGTAAAAATTAAGGAAGTAAAAAATTGACATTCATTTTTTACTTATACCGGAAGTGAGTGTTTTACACTGACAAGTACTGGGCGGTCAAGAATTTTCTCATGCCGTTAACTATTCTTGATTGGAACTTGCCTAGATCCCCCCCCCCCCCCCCTCGAGGTGAAATAAATTATCTATAAATACAGTTTTTATGAAAACACAATTTTGTCGATTCCAAGAGAACAGCTCTTACAAAAAAAATCAACGAAATGCAGCAGAACGCTGTTGCTGTTTCGTGTGGTGAGTGATGACAACTCAATACTTAATTCAACATTAAGGATAGGTGTGTCTGCAAATCATAGTGACCACCTATCTATTTACTGGTGGCAGGATTCCTATGAAGGAATCCGTTTAGGTAGGTACCACCGCAGTCTCTGTTATTCTGCCGTCAAGCAGTAGTGTGCAAACAGCATTACTGTTTCGATTTAAAAAGCATTGATAGCTAGTATAGTTACTAGGCACATGAGACTTAAGAACTGATGTCTCAGGTTAACAATAGAAATGTTCCGTGTGATTTAGCATTTTATGGGGAGAATTTTCACTTACCATCACATGAACGATTTTCGATTACAGAGCGATTTAAGGAAATACTATCTAAATTATGAATTATCGACACTGGAGATAGTTATTTCGCGATCGATCAGATACTATAGGATTTTCCTTGTATTTCTCTTACTCTACTTTTACGATATGAAATGGGATAACAGATTCTCTAACGCTACCACCACACGCCACAAAGAATGAAGGCTTTCTGTTTGCCTCTCTTAATAAAAATGTTCATCCTTACATAAGTACATACTATAGAGTCACGCCTCCCATCCCATTGGCAAGATCATCTTTAGTTTTTTTGTACTTTGATGAGCGTTTTCATAAAAGCTCGTCAGTTGCAGGTACTTTTGACAAGGTCGTCCCTTAAAATGACTCTGATCTGATCGTGTTACGAGTATGTTCACATACGGCGACCCTTATCGGCTTGCCCATTGAAACTCGCCTCAAAATCGAACTAAATCTTCTACAACAATGCTCGTTACACTCTACATAACATGCAGTCACGTTATCAGCGGAGTTAGTAGCAGAAGTTAGCCGTGGCATAAATCAGCATTTTCTAATGCAGCATACGGGGACAAGGGATGCTCGGACAGTTACTCTTAAATTATGATTCAGATCGTAATGTCGTTTTAATTAATAAATTAACATATTTTTTTTAAACTTATTTATCCCTCACGGGAGCATAATTTGCTGTTCTTCACTTTGTCCTTCTAAGTCACTCCAGTTGTACTTCTTAATCTTCTCATTTCAACAGCATTAACCTTACTTTCATGCTTCTTCTACCCAACATAACCTATAAAAAAACCTATTGGGCTATAAGCAGAGTATTAGTAAGTCCTATTGTACTGTAATAAACTGCATCCTTTAGAAAACTATGAAGTATACTTACATAACATCAATCAAAGTTTACTTTAAAGTGAACATTATATATAACTAGAAACCGCGAAATCCAATATCAGGTTAAATCAAGTCATTTACAGTACAATAATTTTTGTAACTAAAAGCAAATGCAAATAGAATACTACCACCAGCAATTTTTAAATCAAATGTTGTGTTAAAAATCGCGGTTCCGCGTATTTCGCGCCAGCCTCTGCTGACGCTGACTGGTGCTGATCCACTGACATACTTTACAATACTTGCCAAGTAAACAAATCTTTTACAAAGACAATTGTATCTAAAGGTTTTACTTTAATTTCGAGCGCAGGTTAAAAATATCTTAAAGGTTTTTTTAAAAAAAAAACACGAAGCCCCACAGTAGGATGTTCTCCTGTACCGTGGGTGCGTTTTACAAACATACATTTCACATGCACAACACAACCAGACCCGAAGAGCAACAATTTGTGTTTTTGCACAAATGTTGCCTCTTCTTGGCGCAGAAGTCAGGTACGCTAATCACTACGCCACGCGGTCGACACGAACGACTTGGTATTCGCCCTGCCACTATACTTAGTAAAGTAATAGTTTATAAATGAAGATGAAAGTGATAGTACCTAGATGAAAGTTTGCTGAGCACAGGCCTTCTCTCATTTTTGAGGTTTTTGGAGCTGGGAATAGTCCGCCACGCTGATCCAATGCGGGTTGGCGGACTTCACATGTTCACGAAATATTTTTATATCTCAGACATACACATTCCCTTACGATATTTTTCTTTACCGATGAACACGTGGTAAATCAGCACTTAAAATTGCAGAATAATTTCAGAGGTGCCGGTACCGGGGATCGAACTCAGGTCACTCGCGTATTATGAAAATTAAGGCGAGAGCCCGACCCCTGAGCTACCACGACTTTCACGTTAATTAAGGTCACAATAATTAAATATGCCAATCATTACGGAACTATTTATTTATTTTAATG
Source organism: Luehdorfia chinensis (assembly GCA_019845155.1). NCBI lineage: Eukaryota > Metazoa > Arthropoda > Insecta > Lepidoptera > Papilionidae > Luehdorfia > Luehdorfia chinensis. The sequence continues at coordinate 4,264,729 of JAHVAK010000008.1, read as the reverse complement.
ACAAATATGTGTATCCGATGGGTCCATTTTCAGTCATATTTCTCTTTATTCATGTAAATAAGATGTTGAATGATGACATTTAATAGATTAATTAAAGCGAATGGTTCAAACGAGGACCTCCTGAACGAGTTTGGACCACGACAACTTCCGAATTCTGTCACAACTCAACCAGATCCGAGAACCAACAATTTGTTTTAGCAGAAATGTTGGCTTCGGCTAGAATTAGAACCCAGGAACTATGGAGTAGTGCTCACTTGAGGGACAGTAACAGGCTGTTTCCTTACTTTTATTTGAAAATGAGAAAATATTGATATAAATAACAAGTCTAATATTAATTCGGTAAGTTACAAAAAAAATTAAAATGTTAATTATTCGTTGGTTCTTTATCTTTTCGTCGATTTACTAAAAAGTTTAGAATTCAGCAAGTTCACGATAAAACAAGTTACCGTTACCTATAAACTTAAAAATATTTTTTAATATTTAAATTTAAAATAAGTAACTTTTTTAATTTTGTTCACTTAGAATCAAGGTTCACTAATAATCGCCGGGGAAAAGATCAATTTTTAAAGAACGTAAAGGATCGTCCTACTGCAGAGCACAAGTCTCTCATTTTGAAAGTGTTATAGAAGCTGCCACGCTGCTCCCTGTGCGGGTTGGTGAACTTTATATGTCCTCGAAATATTTCTATTCAGAGATGCAGGTTAAATAGGTACTTAAAATTGCATTAACAATTTTAGATCCCCTAGGACAGGGTATCGATCCCAGGTCCTACCACGACTATCAATAAGTATATAATAACATACACATACTGCCTAATAACAACATATTTTTAAGCAGCACTGGGTGACATTTTGTTTAAATAAAGTGTTCTGCTCACTCATGAAAGATTGTAATAATCTTTATTTGTTTATCGTAAAAATAGGACGACTACGGATAAACACATATCAGTTTTAAAACAAACGATGCCTCACACTACAATTTCTCCTGAAATTCACACGCACAACACAACATTACTGTGTTTCGGTTTGATGGGCACTGTGAGCTAGTGTAATCACTGGGCATATGAGATTTATGAACTGATGTCTCAGAAACAGATGGGCGCAGTGGGGTGTCACACAGAAATGTTCTGGGTGACACAGCATTTCATATGGCTACGTTACACTTACCATCAGGTGAATTGTTTGTTCGTTTCATCACATTATCCAATAAAAAAATCCATATCCGAAACCCGATAATTTGTGTTTTAACACAAAAGTTGGCTCCGGCTGGGATTCGAACCCAGGATCTGAGGCGTAGAAGTCAGGTACTCTGACCACTAGGCCACGCGGTCAGATATGTATAAAAGCTAACGATATGCATACAATTTTTTTCAGTTTCAGGATATTAGCACTCAACTTTATCTCCTATTAAAAAAGTATTAAGGTTACGTAATAATTTAAAATTTAGGTGACGACACAATAAATGTCCGTGCAATAAAAATGGTCAATTAGTTTTTATACTCTGTAAAAAAATGTCATTGAGCACTTTAATGTATTACCCTATTTTATGCTTAACTCTGCGAAAAATTAGCCGATTGCATAAATCAGGCAAGATTTTAAAATTCATGTTATCATGATTTTTCCTTCTAATACATAATTATACAGTACAGTTTATGACATGATTTGATTTAATTGTAGTATTTTTAATAGTACTTTTGTTTTACGTACTTTTGAGAAAGTTTTATTTCGCAGTCTTTTTTATTTTATTTTATAGTAGCTGTTCCATTAAATTTAGTATTGATGTATTTTTATTATAACTTATTTTAATCTTCAGAATCTTTGCATGAGGTATTCACATAATGATTTCTTATATTTACGAGATATTGGATATTTAATAAAACTAATTTTACGGATTTTATTGTCACGGGGGGACCAATGGGTGCTGTAAGTCACTCGAAACGTCAGGTTATAAAAAAAAGTAAAGTAAAGTTTCAGCCTATAAATGTCCCACTACTGAGCACAGGCCTCCTCTCATTTCTGAGAGGGTTTTGGAGCTAGGAAGAATCCGCCACGCTGCTCCAATGCGGGTTGGCAGACTTCACATATCTTCGAAATATTTTTTATTCCTCAGACATGCAGGTTTCCTCACGATGTTTTCCTTCACCGCCGAGCACGTGGTAAATCAGCACTTAAAATTGCAATTAACAATTTTAGTGGTGCCGGCACCGGGAATCGAACCCAGGTCACTCGCGTACTATGAAATTTAAAGCGAGCGCCTAGCCCCTGGTTATAAATAGTTAAAAATTAAAATCCGTAAAATAAGTTTTTAATGAGGTATTTACCTTTAGGGTAATGCGTTCAGTTTAAAAACCAAAAAGTGAAAAAAAATGAGTTGAACTTTTTCTCTTAGCTCCAAGTAAAGGGGTGATAAAAGCGGTTAAATTAATTAATTAAAAAAATACATACGATAAAACATGCCCTATGTAGAAGCCGATGATGGCAACAGTCAACTTGACAAAGTCATTTGTAGTATCAAAATCGAATCTCTTCAGCAAATCACTCATGATGTAAGCTTTCACTGGTCCCGCTTTGCACTGATTCTCCACCATTGTTAACGAAAAACCTTATCTTTAATTTATTTTTAATTATATTTTCAAAGCACAGATAACCTGCCGACCGACAGATAGAAAATGCATTCAACAGATGCATACGTCAGTGCGACATTTTTAACAAAAAGATGCGTACTACGGTCGCGATGTCTCGCATGAGAATGATTTGTTGTCATGTCAATGAAAGTATGAAACGGTGGCATGCTGACCCTAGCACAAGTTTTATCTATTTTATATTATATTTCAGATACAGATATTAAACTTGTTTGTTTAAATATCAGTCATTCCATCCGTGAACGACGCACGTTTTTTTTTTCTCTCGACTTTTAATGATTAACTACAGCCAGGATGCAGCTTCTAGTTGCTGTGCCAGCTTTATAAAAATAATATACTTACTACACAAATACATTGGTTTGTTATAGGTTTGGCATAGTTTGCAAGCAGTAATTTATTTATATAATCACTAATAGGTATAATAGTACAAGGATAATCTAAAAATAACAAGAGATTTTACATTTATATTTTTGTTATTATGAATTACGAAATAAATAATCAATATGTTTAAAATTTTAAAGGCCATTAATGCAAAACTAATTTAAATAATTCAAAGAAAATTCATCAGATTTCCTACAATTATTTCGGAAGAGTTGGAAGTCCTTAATGGGGATTATTCTCTGAAATCCCCACGCTTGGCAGGCGCATTGGCAATCGTAGTATTAGTGACGGGCAGCAGGGACTAATCACTGCAGCAAGGACTCAAACACATATGGGCAAGGATTAGTTCAACTGTGGACTATAACGGGTAGAAATACTCAAAACTAGAAAAGCAGTTAAGACGCCGAATTTTTTTTATTTGATAAAGTGACGAAACGAGCTTAACGTTCACCTGATGATAAGTGACATGAGTTCTTAAGTCTCTGGTGCCCAGTGATTACGCTAGCTCTCAGTGCCCTACACCGAAACACAGAAGTGTTTGCACGCTACTGCTTCACGGCAGAATAACTGGCCCCAGGGTATTGGTACCTACATAGACGGATTCCTGCATAGGAATCCTACCGCCAGTATAACACGTAATTTTTTTCCAAGATCTCTTTTGGTATCATTTGGGATTATTAATATTATTATTCTTATTCTTACTTCAATCAGGGACACAAAGCGAGAGCAAGATTTCGTTACAATTTTACTCGTCAGAACTCTGCTAAAACACTGTACACAGTATATTCCGCGTAAGCCCAAAGCACGATGAAAGCATTTATTTATTTATTTACTCTTTAGTGTATTCACCTTTATGAAAAAGGATTACAAATGGCGGACCTAATGCCTTTTGGCATTCTTTTCCAGTCAACCACGTGCATGGAGAAATAATGTGATAGGTGCTTTAAAACATCATAAACATATTACATACAGATATATAATATTTATTATTAATTAATTATGCCTCTGTATTTGCGAGTACTCTGGTGGCACTATAATATCTTACGCGCAGTTGATAGCTTACCACAATATTCGGAAATTGTCACCGTGGTGGAAAATCAGAAAGGACGACGCCACTCCTCAACATTCAATGCTAATAAAACCCTGTATTTATCATCATTAACCCCTAAACAGTTCCCTGAAAATTAAAACCGAACCATGTGAATTAATACAAACTGCGGTTGCCATCCCGCACTGCCCAGAGTGGCAACTATGGTAAAATCCCTCCAAATTGAGAGCTACAAACTTTTGTGGCAATCAATGACGGAGAACTATATTCAACAGTGGACTAAAAAGCTGAAATGATGATGATCAAATAGATAACAGTCACGTGTTAACAATTGGGTAGCTTGATTCGGTATGCATATAGGCCACACGAGGTTACCAAACTTTGTTTCGCGGAACACAAGTGTTCCGTTGAATCTGAATAGGTGTTCCTAAACAATTAATAAATTAAATATGCTGGTATACATTTAAAGATCTTCTACTTCCTATCAAATGGCGTGTGATAGCAAAGTGTTCCGCAAAAACAATCCGGATTCGCGAAGTGTTCTATTGCAGAAAAAGTAGTAGATATAGGCTATAAGTTTAGATTAAGTTAAAGTTCTAGTCTTCCAAAACGAACTTTGATTTGTTGTAAGCTCAAAATAAATATATACTTCTTTAGGTATGCTATAGAAGAAGAAAAAATATCTTATATGTATTGCAACAAACTTGTATAACAACGTAATTACACGCACGCGAGTTTGTTATAAAATATGAAGGTTTTTCCATGAAAAGCAAAAGATTAGTTTGTGGCTGCGTTGGCGTTAGCGATAGTTAGCAGTTATATGTTTATGTGTATGTTACTGTATAGATAGTAACTAATAACTATATATATATATAGTTATATGTTACTGTGGAGTAGTGTAATTACTGCTTTAGGACATAGGGCACTGTGCCGGGTTCTGGTCCTGGTATACCGAAAATCTCTTAAATCTCTATTTTATGTAACTATATAATGGTTCACATCCCAGCCGAAGTCAACATTTGTGCAAAAACTCTAATTGTTTGTTTACTGAACTGGTTGTTGTGCATGTGAAATAAATACCTGCAATAACGCACTCACGATACAGGAGAAATCCTATTGTGGGGCTTCGATTTTTTAAGTAATAACAATTAATAATACATATGTTACACATAATGTGGATGTATAATTTTAACTGACTGTAAGTCTTATGATAAATTAAGCTTCTTTAAACCTAATCCTAGTTCATCATCATCATAATTTCAGTCTATCACTAGTCCACTGCTGAACATAGGCCTCCCTCATAGATTACTACAAAAGTTTGTAGCTTTCATTTTGAGGCTAATTTTGCCATAGCTTGGCAGGCGGGTTAGCAACGGCAGTTTATTTATTTTGATGTTCCAGGAAGATACTGCTGCCCATCTTTTGGTTTTAATTTTCCCTCTGTCGACTTTTACGACACCCACGGGATGAGATGGGGTGGTAGATACTCTTAAGCCGCTACCACACGGTAGTTGCGAATTTAAAAACTCATTAATGAATAATGTTAAATATAAAACACGTAAAATATTAAGTTTTACTTTTATTTATGGCATCATTTCTTCTTTGAAAATACAGTAAGTTTATTATTCTGACTAAAATTATTTGCATTGGGGGAGTCAGAGAAGATCAGCTTAGTTTTTGTCCGACGGCCGTTGACCATCGGGCTACTCTATTCATCCGTGTCAAAAACGATTTTTGCACCAACCGGGACTTGCGTGGTCAAAATCTAACAGTGCACTAACGTACGTTTGAAAACAGGGGGCGAAGCAACAAGGCCACATATGTCTCGCAGTGTAATGTACCAAAACCGAAGACAGTCCCAAATCATCTTATCACACTGATAGTGTCACATATTATTTGCATTCAATTGTGCGGTCAATGACACCAAGCAAATGGTCTTGATCCGATCCGAACTTGACAGTGAATTATTTAGCAGGACATAGGGTGCGTATACACTAGGGCATAAGGAATAGTGATAACACTGCATACTCGTGTTAATGTTCTTATATTGGCGAATAGATAAGTAGTACGAGTATGCAATTAAAATTATTTTGATGGTTTATCTGATGAAATCTTGCTCTTTATCTACACAAATTTTCTCACTATGTTACTTTTGTATGTATGTACCGTTGTATTTTTATTTATCATCAGCCTGTTAATAGTCAACTGTTAGACATTTACCTCTGGTGGTCGGACTATAATGGTGGTAGGATTTCTATGCAGGAATCCGTGTAGGTAAGTGCCCCGCAGGACCAATCATTCCTGTGTTTCGGTCTGAAGGGTACAGAGAGAAAGTGTAAACTGCTCAGAGGGACTTGTGCAGTGTACCGCCACACAGAAATATGCATGGTGACACAACCGTTGTAATGGGTGCACTACCCATCAAGTGAACATTGTATCACATTCGTCTCGTCTCTGTCTACTATAAAAAGAAGGGATGATTTTCTGTAATCGCACAGGCGGACTGGCGTTCGATGTTCCTTTGACGCTGCTCCCCTACACTAATTTGAGTATTTTAGTTGACTTCCTACCTACAGGTTGAAATAGGGTGGCAATTTTTCTTTTATGACTCCAATATGACAATTTATTCATAAAAATGGCGGCGAATAGTCACGTCGATACGATATAAGTCAGGTATGGCAAGTGTTAGAAGTGTTAAAACTAAACTTTATAAAACATATCAGCATCAAAACAGTCGGATCTTCAGGGTGCTACCCCGTCTAAGCAAATCTCTAATCAGAAAGGTTAGCAGTGCCGTAACAGGACATGTCCTACTGGACTGTTAATGTTCGCAGAATGCGGAGCTAAATCCTCAGCTCGCCGAGGACCCTCCTCGAGGTCACGGGGTTCCTGGAAGAGCTTAGTTCGCTCGAACGGACCAAATTCCTGCCCACACGCAAAATACGAGCACTGACAGTTTATACCTTGCGGAGACAAAAAAACGATGTCACATTAGCTAAGATTTAGCTGCTTTATCTCATTTCCCGTGATAATTCAATGTGTAAGTGATTTTACACTACATTACACTAAATCTTGTGTTACTGTTTATTAATGATTGTGTTGATCCATAAGTGTATTTTCTCATACATAGCAGAACATGCTAAAAAAGAAAACATTCAAAAACAAAAATCACATGAAATCTTAAGTAACTTCTGAGTTACCCACACTGAATAAGAAAAAAAGTGAGATACACCTTAGACGGAGTGTGAACATAGCATTACAATGGCAGAATTGATAAATCGTCAGTGACTCCTGAATAATTTGACGTAAACATCCCGAATGTGTTTTAAATTTTACATATGTAGATAAATTGCTTGTGTCATTTGAATAGTTGATAGATAAGTGATATACGTATTAGATGTTTATTTTAGAAGTACTATTCATTATCATATTATATAGCTTTATAGCATCATTCATTGGGCCAAATGAGAAACCATATACTAACTATAGCAATGCACTTGTTCACACATCCTGCATCGCTCTCTCTCTCTGTCTGTTTGAGATTGATGGACACCGTTGTACCGATAACCATAAAAGTTAACAGATCCACTTTGTTGTAACTCGCCAGCAGATGGCGATTCCGCATATCAACTCCTATACTGTTGAATAGATCGCAAAAAGGATATCGACACCTCAACAAATGAAAAGTTCACGCGGACGAAGTTGTGGGTACAGCTAGTATACATATGTATATACAAGTACTAAAGAATACTGGGCGGAGAAGATCCGATCTGGATAGTAGCTCTTTTACTTAGGCATTTCACCTGCCAAAGGCTCAGTGTTTACGGACTACGGTGAAAGTCTTTGGGATATCGATTTCGAATACAATCAATATCAGCATGCCTTACACCAGGGCTCAAAATTGCTCAAACTTGAACTGCAGGCGATCTACATCAATATTGTTAGACTACGATCGATCGATTCTGAGAAGGTGCAGGTGTGTGATGCAGGACTGTCGTCTAGGTAGGGTGTATCGTGGCATAGATATTAGTTTTCCGCACAATATGCATGTTTTTAGTGATTTTTCCAGCCACTTAGTCGACTCTTTGACACTCTAGGGATGAGATGGAGCGTTAGATTTTCTTACACCGCGACCGCACAAAAATACTCTTTTATGATACTTTAGTACTGATTTTTAAGTTCACTGGATTTTTGATATTCTTCCGTCCTAGGAAGAATTTTAAAAAGCTTTGTTTTAACCGACCTCAAAAAAGGAGGAGGTTCTCAATTTGTCTGTATACAGTTTGTTTATTTATATTCGGGTATAACCTTCTTTGTATGTTAACCGATTTTGATGATTCTATTTTTATTACAAATGGGTCATATAAATTAGGTTAACTTCTGATGATTGGATCCAGATAAACATGAAACTCTTAAATTCCAATAAGCATGTTTGGAGCTGCTGCGTTGCAGTCGATTTTGTGATTAAATAATTATTAATGGTAAAAATGCTTGTTTTCTGGAATATGCTAGGCAAGCTACATGTCACCTGTAGGCGCCTGTCAGGTTTGATATCTAGTGTATATCTACCCGTGGCCTAGTGGTCAGAGTACCTGACTTCTAAACCGCGGGTCCTGGGTTCGAATCCCAGCCGGAGCCAACATTTGTGCTAAAACATAATTGTTGGTTTTCGGGTCTGGTTGTGTTGTGATTGTCCCCGTGTTTCTGACACTGCATCCTAGCCTACCTCCGATATTATCGCATCAGCGTTACATCGGGCGCGGGTAGGTTGGGACGAGTGAGTGCCTCCGTGTTTGCGCGTACACTTGTGGCACTATAATATCTCCTGCGCAGTTGATGGCTCTCGACTGTAGTCGGAAGTTGTCGCCGTGGTCGAAATCGGCTAGGAGAACATCATCATATCTACCCTTTAATATTCGATCAACCTGACTTCGCACTTACCAGAAAAATTATGCATTACACATCATCATCGCTATACATCAGGCAGGATCCTGGTAAAACTTTAGCCTATTCTAAACTTAAAAAATATACGTATGTATTTTTCCAATTATCTCAATTGTCAAATATTTTATTTTATTTTTATTTAATAAAAGTGACGGAACGAACAAAGCGTTCACCTGATGGTAAGTGCAACGTCTGCCCATAACAAATGCTATGTCACCCAGAACAGTGTGACACCACAATGCGCCCGTCCCCCTGAGACATCAGTTCTTAGTCTCATACATATGCCCAGTGATTACGCTAGCTCAAAGTGCCCTTCAAACCCAAACACAGTAATGTTTGCACACTACTGCTTCACGGCAGAATAACTGGCACTAGGGGTGGTACCTACCTAGATGGATTCCTGCGTAGGAATCCTACCACCAGTAAATTAACATTAATTATCAAAAATAAATTAAAATTAACAATTAACAATATTGTCTCATTTTTTAAGAGGGTTTTAAAGCTAAGAAGAGTCCCAGGGAGTAAACGAGTTGGCAGATTTCACAGTCCCTTAATTTTTTATTTCTGAAACGAGTTTTGCTTACAATTAAAGAGTATCAATTAACAATTTTAACCGTGCCGGGATTTTAACATACGCATCCTGTAAAATTAATCAGTGCATTCGGACTCCGAGCTGTCACTGCTGCATAACTTCGCATAAATATACATAGATACGTAACACTAACACTAAAGCATTCGTTTTACACACAAGTGCATCCTCACCCTTAAACGCAGGTGTTCAGAATTCACCTGGCAAAGTAAAAATTCCATTGAAACGTCCAACCTTTCAAACCAGTCAAACCTATTCGTTACAAAAAGTACTCGACATGACATGTTGTCTGCACATCAACGTCGCGTTCTACGATCCGGTCTGATATATTTATCGAACCAGTCCGCAACCTAACATTAGCTTTACGACCCAGACATTAACTGTGATGAATTTTCTGCTAGGCTACAATTAGTTTTCAACAACAACAACAAGTTTCAAAAAAATGAAAGACAGCAATAATTAAAAGATACTACTAAAACTTAATTGTAAAATATTAAATTGATATTCGATAAAAATAAAATTAAGTTATAATTTATATAGTCAGAACAAAGAATCAGAATGTATACACAATCACATAAATAAGGACTAGATAAAATCAAAAACAACAATTTTAACTGTATCTAGTCTTTAGTAATAATGTAAAAGTTAACTCTAAGTTTTATCTTAAAAATGATAACAAGAAAAGTCCACCGGAAAGAATAGATAAACGGAAAGTTTTTATAGTCTGTGTGCATATCCCGGACAGGAGGTTCAAAGTCTGTTTCGATAATTATTTTCACTATTGACAAGCTTATAATTAAACCAAGGGGACAACATCTTTTACGGTTTTCGGGAAATTCCCATTTATATTTTATAGTATACATCATCGGATAACAATATTGTAAAATGGCGCTTTACTCGATGGATGCGTTCCGGAGAAAATCGAAAGAATAAACATTATAGGTTGGGAAAAAATTTCTTCGCATTTTATATGAAAACTCATGACTTTTTTTTTAAGTTTAATTACTATTCATTCCAGTACATATGTGCCATTTTGTTCGGTGACTTTTTGCCATCTTGAAGTTCTTTGACATGATCCCGTTGCTGTAGAAATTTTGGGACTTCTGAGCAAAAAAACGCGAAGTAGTTTTGGCAGTTCTCTCTTGATGATAATCTGACACTACCTAAAGAATTCTAAAGAACAGGTGGAAATCTGAAGGCTGACCTTGCAGGTCAGGGCACACCTCGCAGCCAAACTCTTAATTTTTCCTCAGTGGCTAAAGATGTGTGTGGTCTGGCGTTGTCGTGATGAAAGAACGAACTCTTTCTATTGATCAGTTCCGGCCGCTTTCTCTCAACTTCTTGCTTTATTCACATCAGTTGTTGGCAATAGAGATCCGAATCGATGGTTCTGCCCGGCGGTAAAAGCTCGTAATGAACAACGCCCTTCCAATCCCACCATACACACAACATCACCTTATTGCGAGTTAACCCGGGTTTTGGCACAGTCTGTAAAGCCTGACCGACGTTTGACCACGACCTTTTTCGCACGTTATTGTCGTACGTGATCCACTTTTTCATCACCAGTTATAATTCTCTTCAAAAACGGTTCGGTTTCATTACGTATCAATAAAGAATCTCAAATGAATACCCGGTTCATAAGGTTTCTTTCAGTGAGCTAACTAAAAACTAGCTAACTACTGATATGCCGATCTTGCTCTCAGACCAGGGCGACCAGAGCGAGGTGCATCTTTGACATCAAAATTCCCGTATTGAAAACGCTTAAACCAACTTTGTGCTACTCATACTGACACTGCATTGGGTCCATAAACGTCACATATTTTTTTCGCGGCTTTTTTAAAGTTATTAAAATATATTTCGGGAAATTTTATACTGTATCGAATTTCTTTATAAGATTCTCTCATTTTGACAGAAAGAAAATCAAATGAAAAATAGCTGGAAACAACATTTTACTAATTTGTTTCTTTTTTTGAAGAGTAACCTTTTTAATGATATTAAAACCAGCCAGATTCAAATAGTACAGCCAAACAGATTTTATTACAATGTTTATACATACTATATGCGAAAAGACTTTTCCCCCGACCTAATACCACAATGAGCAATATGTAACGAGAAACATTATGCAGTCTCGGAGTATGTAACGTGGTCATCCCAGAAAACACAAGCCGGGAGACAGAAACCTTCAGCGATGTTGGAGGAACGTTGGGCGGAAGTCCCTTAACACAGTAGGGGAAGAGCGAAACCTCGCGGCGGATTCTAAAAGCGTAGACCCAATGTCGCAGTGTCGGATGTGCGAGCCAATAGAGGGATAGACTCATCACCGATGCATGTCTCCACTTTGCCTGCGATCTTTGGCGTCCTCGCCAATATCGGGCAAACCTAAACCGGAAATCGAACCCTGGATAACACTAGGAAGAAAAAGCTAAATAATTAAAAAAATAATTGTATTCTGTTAAACATTCAACAACCATTAATTACAAACGTTTGTTTAAGCTTTGTCACAGTTCGTTTATAGCGTGCGACACATGCGTTTTTGATGATTGTTGTACAAATTAAATTTTTGGCAGATGAAAAGGGTAATTACCCGCCAGATCGGATCGTCTTATCTGGGGGGGACGTTTCCTCCATCTAGTAATATTAGATGTTGTATATATATTTCGCATCTCAGAAACTTTCATAGCGCGAGTAAGGAATGTTCGAGATATTTTTAAGCTTCCCATGACTGAAAATGTTAAAATTCGCGTTACAGCCGCGTACTTAACATTTCAGCCCATCACAAGGCCACCGCTGAACATAGGCCACCCTACTGATTGTACCAAAAGTTTGTAGCTCTCATTTTGGGGGGAATTTGCCATAGTTGCAACACTTGGCGGGCGGTTTGGCAACCGCAGTTTACTTATTCATATGTTCCAGGAAGATGCTGTTGCCCATCTTCTGGTTTTAATTTTTAGACTTTTACGTCACCCACGGGATGAGATGGGGTAGTAGATTCTTCTGTTAAGCCGCCACCACACGGCAAACACGCTACCACGCGTAATAGGATTGCTAAAAATCTATTTCAGTGATACTCGAGGATCCAAAATCATGTGGCATTATTTTTGAATATGTTACATAGTACTTTCACATTATAAGTTTATTAATTCTTCGTTAAAGAAGACGACTGCAAGCCTGAGATTTTTTTTTGTTACTGGTTTTGCACGTATAACGTTATTTTTTTATGGGCTGTATGCTTTTTACGTATGACCAGTATCAGTGAGCAATATGACCTATTGTGATCGCCTGTGGTTCAATTCATAGCTAATGTGCGCTTTCAATAATATCAGCAGAAGCTAAGGCTATGTTTTAATTTTCCCTTGTCTTAAAATATAATTGCGTCCGTGAATTGTTTGCCCATTAAGTGTTCAGTTCAGTACTGTGACAATTTACAAGAGGTGTTTCGCCTGCTTCGGAATAGAATCTGCACATTCTCGAATTGCTCAGTTCCCAATCAGACAGCTCAATTAGAGCCAGAAAGCGCAATTATTTATATCTACTCAGTTTCAAGGCATCTGTGGCGTATTAAATGTGGCGTATTGGTCCACGTCCCGAAAGATTTCTTAGAATAAATATTCTTGGGAGTCAATCGTGTTTCGAGTCGACTATAAAACTTTATTAGCTCAGTATATAACTCTGTCGTGGCAACACGCAGCGTGTAGACGGTTTATGTGGTCACTTACAAATTCTTTTATAGTGCTATGCTATATTAGTGTTTGAACTAAAAGTATAGCAGAAATGGTCACCATCTCCTCTATGGCGTCTCAGTTGTAACTAATTCTAGAAAAATGCCCGAATACTTCATGATCACAGTGCACTCAAGGCCGCAGAAATAATGAATGTCTTTACGTTCTGATCATTAACTTTTTGCCATATCAACTGTAGACGCCTAAACTGGCTTCCTCATTATTCTGTACCACGGAATATTTTAGCGCATACTATGAATAAGAAAAAAATAATTTAAAAAGTACAAGCAGAAGTAGTGATGTGTTTTAAGGCATTACTCACGATATTTGACATCGAAAAGTAAGATGCCATTCAAGAAAATTAAGTTCTAGCGAATTCTCCCACAAATAACAATTCGAAGATCGAAAGAGAAACCGGTCGTATTACATCAAAATGTGTTGAAGTCATTGCAAGATAAGACAATTGAAAAGCTTTATTGTAAAAAGTTTTGAATAATTTTATTAATTACATTCACATTACACAGTGGAACCTCGTGAAAACTATACTTTCCTGATGGTGAGTGCAACGTCCGCCCATAGCAATGCTGTGTGACCCAAAATACTTCTGTGTGGCACCACACTGCGCCCGTCCTCCTGAGATGTCAGTTCTTACGTCTCACATGAGTCATATGCCAAGTCATTACACTAAGTCTCAGTGCCCTTCTGCTGCTTCACGGCAGAATAACTGGCCCTGCGGTGGTTAACCTAGACGGATAACTGCATAGAAATCTTACCACCAGTGGGGCACTACCACTAATGGGCACACTATCCACTTAAGATATAGGTAAGTGGATCAAATATCAAGATATTATAGGTGAGTTGTCACCACAAGGGACTATGAGGTAATTTATAGTTGCCTAGTGTTACTAAGTATTCGGTCGTCTTCACTCGCCATTCGAAATCCGTTTTTTTTTTCTTTTTTAAATGAAGCAAACAAGCAATCCATGTGATCGTAAACGATGAACAATCGAAAAACCACAGGAATTGTGGGTGTGTCGTTGGCCTTAGAGAAATAAATAGGCTCTTTTCTTGAAGGTCCCAAATTTGTATGCGTTCGGAACAAACGGTGGCGGCAGTGGATGGTATTTTGTGTTATGCCGACGATAGGATGCGAATGATGAAATTCAGTGGCTGGAGTTACTTTGAAGAGTTCTGGGGATTTAATATTCTGGAGGGCATGGTAAATTCACTTAAATCGGTCGTCTAGATCAGGGTCCTGATTGAGCCGACCACTCTCGAGGTAACATTTTGAGGCACTGCTTTTGGCGCATTTAGTAGAGGGTAAAACTGAGAGTTGAGCGCGCAGCCTGTTATTGAAGTGGACATGATGAAGTTGACCATCAATGATATTATGGTATTATTCTGCACGAATTAAGGCTGTCCGTACAATACCTTAGTCGCCTCTTACAACACCTCAGTAGGAAAGAGGTAGGTGCTATTCTACTCCCTCTGCCGGACACCTACCGATGTGTCCGGCAAAATGTATAACAATGTAAATTCACTTTATTGACTAATTTCATTCGTAGAAGTCCCGTAGTAACGCGCAGGGGGAATATTTCATATGAATGATTATATAATGATGTGTTGAAAACCTGGCTGGTTTTCGGCCGGGAAACGTCCGATTTTAAAATGAAAATGAAAACTGTGACGGAAGATATCAGCTGCGTAGTAGATATTATAGTGCCACAAGTGTACGCGCAAACACAGACACTCGTCCCAACCTTCCCGTGCCCGACGTAACGCTCTTGTTGTGTTTTTGCACAAATGGTGGCTCCGGCTGGTACTGTTACCGGTACTCTAACCACTAGGCCACGCGGTCGTCAATGCGGAATGATATAATATGAAACGCCTATATAGACGAAAAATTATAATCTTCTGTTAGACATTAACAGTGCCATTTCTAGGACCTCGAAACGCAACTTCAGTGAATGTTATAAACACAATTTTAATAGATGGCCTTTTTGTGTGGACTCGAGAGAAATATTTTTATTAAATAAAATTACTTATTTAAAAATATTCAATTAAATTACTGATAAAAAAGTACTGTTACTATTTAATGTTATCTTTTTAAGTTAGTTTTTCAAATTGTTTTCAAGACTTATATAAAAATTAGTAAAACTTAACTACGTAATTAGTATTTAAATAAAACTAATTTTTACGGATTTTATCGCGTTTAATTTGGAACTATTTCTAACCCGACGTTTCTATTGTGCTTTACAGCACCCATGGTCACGGGAGGACTGAGGTGACAGATGTCCTGATGGCATAGTTAACTCGGGGTACCTTCAGCTTTTAATTATTATTTTGGTCCGATCTACGCAGAAACAGCTAACTGTGACTTGAAGTCTTGCAGTGGTATGCTTGGTTTTTGATTTAATTTTATTAATTATATTTTACTGTTTTTTCTGTATACATTTTCGCAAACTATTAATTTTGTTACTAAACAATGACGCAGTCTACTAAAAATAACGGCTTTTTTAACTAACTAATCAGGTAATGAGAAAGTGAAAGAAAATTAAAATGTAACTGCGACTTTAGAATTGATGCCGGAAAGTAAACAACGAAATGCAATGAATGAGTTATAGTCAAGGAGCAACACAATCGAACTCTTTTGTTTTGCAATGAGTTGATTTATTGAAATTTATTTAAATGGAAAAGAACGTGACACTGATGGTATTGTTACCCGATAAGATAATTACGGTCGGTCGTGTGACAAGAGGACAACTTATACACTCGCTGAGAAAGTTATGTATAATGATTCGCTGAAGAAATTTAATTAGTTATCGCATCAATAATGTAAAATAAATAAACCAATGCGGTTAAAATATATTTTAGGTGTAAAACATTATGCTTATACTTACATATATACATATATATAGCCACGCCGCTTTCCCATTGGGGTAGGCAAAGACTACAACTTTCCACTTGCTACGTCCTTACACACATCATTCGCTTGTTCCGTTTTCATTATCGTTTTAATACAAGCTCGTTGGTTGCGGGTACCTGTACCATTATCTATACAAAGGAATCCGCCTATATAGGTAAGACTGCGGTTCCAATTACACAGCCGTCAAGTAGTAGTGTGCTAACATTACTGTTTCGATAGGAAGGTCACTGAAGCTAGTGTAATTACAGGGCATATGGGACTTAAGAACAGATGTCACACAACATAGAATTTTACAGTGGAAAGTGTGTGATACTGTACTATTATATGCAGGGGTAGCTCTAACCACCAGGTGAACGTCTTGCTCGTTTAGTCACTTGCTTCCATGAAAAAACAATCTATACTAATATTATAAATGCGAAAGCAACTTTCTCTATCCCTTCTGTCTGTTTGTTACCTTTTCACGGCTCAACCGCTGAACCAATCTTGACGAAATTCAGCACAGAAATAGCTTGCATCCTGGAGACGGACATAGAACTTCTTTTATTCATGAAAAATCAAAGAGTTCCCAAGATGTTTTTAAAAAACCTACCGGCAAACGCAGTGTAGGGCCCCACTAGATGGAGCGACGACCTGCACGGTTTAGCAGGAAGTCGATGGATGCGAATGGCTTAGGACCGTGTTTTGTGGCAATCTATGGGAGAGGCCTATGTTCAACAGTGGACTAAAATAGGCTGAAATGATTATGAATGATGAACTAAAATGGTATATAAGCACTTATATCTTTGAAATATAATTTGATACAGCCATTTTTGGGAAATACATATTATATTTATCATCATCATCATCATCATTTCAGCCTATCACTAGTCCACTGCTGAACACAGGCCTTCCCCATAGATTACTACAAAAGTGTAGCTCTCATTTTGAGGGGAATTTTGCCATAGTTGCCACGCTTGGCAAGCGGGTTGGCAACCGCAGTTTATTTATTCAGATGTTCCAGGAAGATGCTGCTGCCCATCTTCTGGTTTTAATTTTCCCTCTGTCGACTTTTACGACTCCCACGGGATGAGATGGAGTGGTAGATTCTCTTAAGTATTTATAATATTACATATTTCATACATACATACATTCACGCCTTTTTTCCCATATAAGAGGTTGGCACAGACCACATCCGTAGCCCACTTAGCGCCCTCGCAGGAAACGCGATGTGACGGGTGCAATTAATTCATGTTATGTTATACTAGCAAATGTGAAATAAAATATCCCGAGGGAACTATTTGATTTTCCGGGATAAAAAGTATGTCCGTCTCCAGAATGCAAGCTATCTCGGTCCCAAATTTCGTTAATATCGGTTCAGCGGCTGAACCGTGAAAAGGTAATAAACCGACAGAGGGACAGAGAGCGTTAATACATTACATATACATTGATAATATTAAATATGAATTACATACGCATTAAACGACCGATTTTATTGATACAACCAGTAATACGAGTATAAGACGGTGACCAAAGCATTTTACATACTAGAAAGAAATTAAAACATAAGTAATAAAAATCCAAAAGCGAAAGGTGAAACCGAGAATATTCGAATATCTTCGCAAATAGCGAAAAATTGGTACAGCAATTTGGAATTATCTTCTATTTTTTGAAGATGTCGATGTCCAGCGGTGGACTGCTTAGTTTGATAATGTCCTACGTCCTAGTTGCTCAACGAATTTATTAAGGCTGCAACGTCATTCGCTATTACTAAAACTATCAAGTTATTCGCTGGGACAGTTATATAAAAGACCTACTTTAACATACATACATACATAGAGTCACGCCTCTATCCCATAGGGGATAGGCAGAGACATCATTTTCATGCTTCTTCTGCCAGACCCAACATACACTACCGTAAATAAATGTGGGAACCAGTACTCCTCTATGTACAGCCAGTCGTCCCTTTTTAGATACTTTCTAGCTACACATAAAGTTATGCAGGGGCCCCATATAATTTATTTCTTGCCAGCGCTCTTTGTTCAATATCACAGTCGTACTTTCCGTCTCTCGAAAATTTTGAACCCAAATATACAAACTCTTTCACTTGTTCCACTCTCTTCTTCAATCAGAATTCTGCATCCGACATACTTTCTTCTCTTTCAAAAACCTTTACTTTCGTCTTATCTAAATTAATTTACATTCCTTTGCTTTGTAGAGTACCATGCATATTATTAACCATCGCCTAAAACTCCTCCTCCGATGATGCTAATATAACTTGATCATCGGCGTATAGGAGGCATTTGACGGTCAGATCATTCATTCTTAATCCAAACGCATTCTCTTTTAGATCTTTCAAGCAATTGTCTATAAATAGGTTAAACAGCCACGATGAAGCCACAAAACCCTGTCTTACACCTTTTTCGATATTAAACCAGTCTGTGTAAGCCTAATAGAGAGATTTCCGTGCTTGTATCAAGCTGCCGTTCACCCCATATATAGACAATGTCGACCACAGTTCATTCCCCACCACTCTGTCATAAGCCTTTTCCAAGTCTACAAATGCGCAATAGACCTTTTGACTTTGAGCCAAGAGTTTTTCGGCTATGCTTCGTAAGGAAAAAACCTGATTCATGCATCCCATTCAGTATCATTCATCACTCTCTTAATCAACACCTTTGCATACAGTTTGCCGACAACGCTGAGCAAGCTAATGGGAAAGCTGACTAGCTACCACGCCCTGTCCAGCTTTACGCATCTCTACTGTAATTCTGTCCTACCCTGCAGCCTTGCCCAATTTCATACTATTCAACGCTTCCACAATCTTTTCCATGCTTATATCACTTTCTTTGTAATCTTCATTCATGTCCCCGAATGGGGCCTGTACTTGCAAACTCCTTTCTCAAATAAGTTTTCGAAATATTCCTTCCATCTCTTTAGGATGCATTCCTCTCCTTTCACAATACTTCCATCCTGGTTTCTGATTTTGTCCAATTGCGAGGTTGTATTTTTACCTCTGGTCGTTCTTATGGACTTCCAGAAGAACTTTATGTTGCGTTGAAAGTCATCATAGATAAAGATAACCTCCTATCAAATTCATCTCTATCATTCTCTTTCTTTCTTCTCACGACCTCTTTTGCCACAACATTTAACCTATTATACTCATTCCTTGCCTTTCTTACATCTTCATTCGTTGCTTTTTGTATTCTCTGATTGGATCATGTAGCCAACCAATCCAGTCAAGCTTTTGTTTTATTAGATTTGCCTTTTGCACTTTACACACAGAACCTCCTTTCTTAAACAGCTTCCATAATTCTTCAACCTCACATGTCTCATCCAAAGTGTCAAACTTCTCGATCAGTTTCTTTACAAATTCTTCTCTCACACCTTTCTCTTGCAGACCCTCAACTTTTATGCGTTCTAGAACACTAATAGGTTCAACAGGCTCAACACCAGAAAGTGGTCTGTGTGAATGCCGACACCGCGGTATGCCTGAGTGTCTAGGACTTTCTTTCTCAATATTTCATCAATACAATTACAAAATCAATCATACTTCTCAGGCTTCCTTCTTCTCTAGTATATATACAAGTGGATCTTTTTATGGTCAAACATAGTGTTCGTTACCATTAGATTCCACTCTAAACATACTTCAAACAGACTTTCTCCATTTTCATTCTCTCTGTCATCGCCGAAACTTCCCAGCAAACTTTCATATCCATTTCATTCACTCCCACCCACCCATTAAAATTACCTAACATTATGATTCTTTCGTTTTCGTTGCTGGTGCTCGCCTTTGATTTCATAGTAAGCGAGTAACCCGGGTTCGATCCCCGGTGCCAGCACCTTTAATATTGTTCTACAATTTTAAGTGCTGGTTTACCACATGCTTAGCGGTGAAGGAAAACATCGGTGAGGAAACCTGCATGTCCGAGGAATAGGAATATTTCGAGGACATGTGAAGTCCGCCAACCCGCATTGGAGCAGCGTGGCGGATTCTTCCTAGCTCCAAAAACCCTCTCAGAAATGAGAGGAGGCCAGTGCTCAGCAGTGGGACATTTATAGGCCTGAAACTTTACTTTACTTTACTATCCCAAAACTCCTGTCTCTCACTTTGGGCTTTTGAGGAGCGGTTCCAACTCCTACTCGATCTTGTGGAGCATAAACCCTTATATAAAGATGCGAGTAAGGCCCACCTTCAACCTAGGAGCCTCCTACCAGAGGAGTCTAGGGCTCACACGATCAATATACACTAACGCCCTGACAGCCTCTACTGGACTCAGGAACCCCCGACCAAGAGGCTGTGTAGGGTCAATGCGAGGTGGTGTCGCACCCTTTCCTCTTGGTCTCATTCACACAAAGAACGTGAACCCGTCTTGCGCTCATCATATCCGCATACTTCGTCAATTTTGATAGGATTTCTATGCAGGAATCCGTCTAGGTAGGTACCACCCCAAGGTCAGTTATTCTGCCGTGAAGCAGTAGTGTGCAAACATTACTGTTTCGGTTTGAAGGGCACTGAGAGCTAGCGTAATCACTGGGCATATGAGACTTAAGAACTGATGTCTCAGGGTGACGAGCGAGATGTGGTGTCACACAGAAATTTTCTGCGTGACACAGCATTTGTTATGGCCAGATGTTGCACTTACCATCACGTCAACGTTTTGCTCTTCTCGTTACTTTGTCAAATAAAAAAAAAGTTCTCATTAAAATTACATGCGTAAAAGTAGTGTACTTATCATCATTGAATAAATAGGAGTGATCAAAGCTTGGACTAGACGGATTACTGCATAGGAATCCTACCACCACTAAATAACTTTATAGTTTATTAGTTCGCTTAGAAAAACCTGATGTTCTCCTGGACGAATTTTGACCACGGCGACAATTTTTTTTATTGAATAAAGTGACGAAACGCGCAAAACTTTCAACTGATAGTAAGTGCAACGTCTGCCTATAACAAATGCTTTATCATCCACAAAATTTCTACAAGCAAAACGCTCACTTCATCTTCTTCGTCATAAGTGCAACGTCTGCCCATAATAAACGCTCTATAACCCAGAACCCTTCTGAGTGGCACCACACTGCACCCGTCATCCTGAGACATCTTCTGGCCGAAACACAGTAATGTTTGCACACTTTTTTAGGAGAGGGGGTAAACGAGCAGGCGGCTTACCTGCTGGTAAGTGATCACCGGCGCCCATGAACATCCGCAATACCAGGGGAATTTCGAGTGCGTTGCCGGCCTTTGAGGAAGGAGTAGGCTCTTTTCTTGGAGGTCCCTAAGTCGAATCGGTCCGGTAAAAACTGCTAGCGTCAGCCTATTCCACAAAGTGGTTGTGCGTGGCACAATATTTCTGGCAAAGCGCACAGTGGTGGAATGCCAGTCATCCAGGTGGTGTCGAAATTTTGTTGTGTGCCGCAATGAACGATGGTAGAATTTAGCAGCAGGAATTAATCCGAACAACTCCTCGGAACACTCCCCAAGATAAACACTGTAGAAAATGCTAAGAGATGCAACGTCTCTTCGCAAAGCCAGTGGATCGAGCTGATCGGAAAGAACTCGGTCGTTGACGATTCGAGCCGCTCTTCTTTGGATTCGGTCAAATGGAAGGAGCTGGCACTGGGGTGCCCCCGCCCAGAGGTGAGAACAGTATTCCATGTGAGGCCGACACTACTGGCACTGCTGTCACTACTGCTTCACGGTAGATGTAGAATAACTGGCCTAGGTGTTTTAACTACCTAGACCAGGGGTCGGCAACCTGCGGCTCGCGAGCGCCATTCGGCTCTTTGGATGTGAAGCTGCGGCTCTTTAGTTCCATACGCAAATATTATTTATTTAATAAAAAAATAATTTAAAAATCGTAGGTTTAATTTGCTTTCGACGCAAGACAGTTTGGTGTCTTCACCAGTACTTTGGCTGTGTCGTATAATTTTTTGCTTTAAGCAACTTAAAACAACAAGTTATGAGCCAAATTTATCCAAACTTTCTAAAGCCAGCGACCCCATCGAAATTGAATTTGTTTGCTCAAATGTATGTTATAGTTTTTTTTAACTTTTAAGTACAAGTTACATTGTTTAGTAAAATTTAAAATTTCTACTTGAATAACTATGGAAAGCCATTGAAGTACAAGTTAGTGTTGTAATTGTTTAATTTTTTACTTAAATAATAAGTGATTATCTAATAATACCATATATATATTATCTAATTAGTTATGTGCTTAATTTCTTATGCAACTACTATTTATTGTTAGCAAGAAAAAAAATTGTGGCTCTTTAAAAACTTTTAAATTTTGTAAATTGTAATTTTTGACTCATCCGACTCAAAAGGTTGCCGACCCCTGACCTAGACAGATTCCTTCAAAGGAGTCCTACCACCAGTGCTTCACATAGTCACATTATATTGAGTAGGTATTTTGTAAAGAGTAATATTATTTTAATTTAATGTATTTTTTAGATTACATCCTTCTGGTGGGGATCTAAGAAATCTATCATCTCTGTTCCTTGGTGTCAT
Organism: Luehdorfia chinensis; assembly: GCA_019845155.1. Lineage (NCBI taxonomy): Eukaryota > Metazoa > Arthropoda > Insecta > Lepidoptera > Papilionidae > Luehdorfia > Luehdorfia chinensis. The sequence goes on along the minus strand of JAHVAK010000008.1, from coordinate 4,241,997 downwards.
AGTAACCTGAAAGAGAGAAACGCCTAGAAGGGCTTTGGCTGATGGTACATGGTAGACCCAAGAAATAGGAGAAATCCCAGTGTAACAACTTTTTTCTTCTTTTTAATTATTTAACAATAGACTTAAAGAAGACACATACATACATACATACAGTCACGACGTGTTCCCAAATATAGGGTAGGCAGAGACCACATAAAGAAAACATGACCTTAAACTTGTTCTTTATCTTCTTCAAAAAGGTGATCATAGAATACTCCGATGCATTCAACATAAAAGGACCCTGTTATTAATATGTATATTAAAAATATTAAAAAACCATGAAAAAAAGTTTGAGAAACATTATTTTCTTTGTTTATACTAGAGGTGGGTAATATAGGTTTTGCAAAGTATCAAATGGAATCTATATACTGATGTTTGATTTTGAATTTTGTTGGATTTTGAAACTATATATATTCTGAGCCTATGAGCATCCATCAATATATAGTTTCAGAAAGGACCTTTAGCTACCACAGCTCACACCATTAAAACACTAAAAGTAAGTCCAAACTCTAATTATTAATACAATGAAAGTCCCAAATCAACCATTATTGCTATTAGCTTATGATCGAAGTTAGAAACTATCCTCCTTCCCTTCTATCCTCCTATCAACAGAATCAGTCCTGCCAAAATGTTACGAAGAATTTTCAGACTTAATTTATATTATGGTTAAGAATGGTACTGAATAAGAATAGAGAGTTTCGGTTCAATTTGATATGAAGGAAACTAAACTAACTATATTATGATATGACGATGGGTGTGATACACATCAGATGGAGCAATCTAGTGTTTCTGTAAAGGCCGAAATATGATTTAGTAATGTTGTAGTGATATTTAGATTCAATATCTATATACATTTTGTATCATCCATCACTAGTTTACATGGTGTTTCATGCAAGAACGAATAGATTATAAGGTATCCCGTAACACTTCAAAGTTGCATCACAATATTGTCATGAGGATCTTAAACTCTAACATGGAGATGGCTAAGTGTTGAATTTATTCTGAGACCACATAATATTGGAAGCAAAAATCACAAGGGGCAAATACTAACCACCACCTTCCTTGAACACTTGGCACCAACCTTCTTGAAAAAAGGGTGAAAATGAATTTGCCAATCACACATACATAAAACAACAAAACATACTATTATTTTCTAAGCTTAGTTATATTATATAATGAAGACTAAAAATAAATACTTATGTAGGTACAAAATACTTGCATATATACAATAAACATGTAATACTACAATACAATCATTTATACATTATGATAAAATACATATGTATTAAAGTATATTAGCAGTTTTTTTTGTTTATATGTAAATATTGTCAAATTTTAGCACTCGTTACAGTTCTTCTTATAGGAAGTTATTATGAAATATAAAATATTTATTACTTTGTTAATTCATTTGACTAAGTAATTTTTAAACTAAAATTCATAAGCATTTTTAATGACTATTTTCACTCAATTCTTTTAAGGTTTTTCATATATTTTTTTTCGTATAAAGCTATGTTTTAACGAGTGTTTAAACGGTAATTAATGCCGCAATATTTTCAAATATTGCGTCGTAAAAAACTTACCCGCTTTAAATCGGAAATTACTAACAGTACGAATATACACAGAGTGCGATTTATAATGACTGTTTTAAGTGTAAAATTACAAAAGTAACATTATAATGACTATATATTTATTACTCACCAATAATATCATACAGACTCGCCGTATAATTGTCAACATAATGTGAAAGAAAACCCATTTTCATGCAACAGCTGACCGCAAAGTTTGAACACAAAGCTCACTAAACAGTATATAACATAACAAGAGTGAATCGAAAATGTATCCCACGTCGCGTATAACTTAATATCGTCGAAGCGGCTTTCAGTAACGCTAAATCGTTTTATGTTTATACTTTTAAATTAATGTATTATAAAAAAAAAAAATTTTCATCATCGACAATGATCTATCAAAACGAACTTTATTTTTGACAAGTGACACAAGCTGATAAACACAGAGTAGACAAAGAGTATATAAAGTAAGAGTCGGCACTTAGTACATTGAAACGTGTCTCACTCACACATACTCATTTCGAATTCCCTATACATTCTCATACCAACATAATAAAGATTGTATGTGTACCAACCTTTTAGATAAACTTTATTTTGACAGATAGTGAGGTGAGTGTTCGATGGAATCCATATCGATAGACTAGTGTTGTACAAATATCGATATTTTTATCGAGATTGGGTATATGAATATGGTCAATATTTTCAATAAATTTGTTTGCATAAAGGAAAAACCCATTTTATTTTCTTTAAGAGCTTTATTTAACACCACTACATATATAATATTACATCATATTGTTATTTACAAACTTTCCTCGCTTTGTCAAAGAAAATACCTATTATAATAAAATCAAAATAAAATGCAAATGTTATATAAGTACTTGTTTAAATACTGAGGCACATGATACATAGACGTGTATTATTGTTTAAAACTCTTATAATCGTGAAAAAATACACCAGTTCGCAAAAACAAGACTGTTTCAGAGAAGAACAAGCAAGAAACTCTGGGTATATTCTTTTCTTTTTTATAACTCTATTTTACAATGTTATTTACATTTTTCAATAGAATCAATATATGACATATGTTATTTCTATTCTTATTTTATAAAATCAATTTCTAAGTGAGCAAAATCAGCATTTATAATTTGACAGGATTTTCTACCAATCTTGAGAACACCATCTACCAATATTGAGCTCATGTAAATGTGGAACAATGGTGGCTTTTAACAATATCTTATCTTGCCACCATTCTCTTAATGACAGGACTATCAGGACTATCTTCTTTTAAATCACATTGGCACATGTTAAAATTAAGTTTTTTACATAACTTAGCAGCTAAAAACCCACTGACATACATAATAGGTTGTTCCTCGAAATTATAATATAAATCATCTACAATGTCGATCTCTTCTTCTTCTGGCAGTGATAGCACAGGATAACAGATTCAATATGAAATAAATAATTTTCTTTAGTTTTTAACCTCTGAATTGTCCAGTGATCTCTTGTCTTTAATTTCCTGGAAGGAAACAAATCATTTATTATCATACAAGTCAAAAGAACAAATAATATGAATGGTATAAGGGTATTTATTTATGTAAATACATATATACCCTATACTACACTAATAGCCTATAGGTACTGTCCATTGCAGGAAATAGGCCTCTCCTAAAAGGTTTCCATAAATGCTGTCCTAAAAGGTTTCCATAAATGCTGTCCTAAACAATTCGATTGGTAATTGCAGTACCAAAAATATCTCACCTTAGACACTTTCAAGGTCTTATCCTTCTTTCAGGTTTACAATAAGAAACTAAAAATTATTAAAAACTTACCCATTTTGCTTTGTTGTTGAGAAACCACTGATTTACAAATGACTGGGACATTATCACCAGGATTATAATTGGTTAACCTAGAAATTATTAAAACATTCTTTCTATATAATTTATTCTATTCAGAAATTTAAATTTTACACATATAGTACCAGTGGCTTAAGTCAATCAATTTAGTATTCAAGACTTACTATATTTTCTATTATATGTTTAATGAAATGAAGCCTTTGATGTAGATGCAATTGGTACATATTCAATGATGTCAGCTATTGTCTCCTTATTACCAACAGTCTTTGATTCACCTGCAATATATTAATAAATTAGTTTACACAAATTAGGGTATACATTATATTAATCTTTCTTTTATTACAAAGTCATTTAATTTGATATATATATATATATATAACACTGACATGTACATGGCTTAGTGTTTAACATATACAAGCTTTTTAATTTTGTCTATAGGAAAGACTATATCCTACTGTGGACTACTTTTTAATGGCCTGTGAAACTACAGAACAAATGTACTCTTCCATAATAGAATTTGCCATAATCAAACCGCTTGACAAGGTGATTTGCAATCACAGTACTACATAACTCACAATTCAGATGTAATAGACTACTTACTTCATTCTTTCATAGCATCTTAAGTAAGTGGGTAGTCCACTTAAGATGCTGAAGAATACTTAAGATACTTAAGAGTAGATGTATAAACTGAAACACAAACAATTCTCAGTATTTATTGTATCTACGAATGAAACCATAGACGTAATCATACTTTACTTATCTAGCAACAACAAACTTAATAATTTCAAAATGAAAGAAAATAAAATGTAAAAGTTTAAATTTATACGAGAGAGATATACAAAGAAATACCAGATAATGTCGCTGTTGATAAATTAACAAAAAAACGTGTTTCAATTAGGTTTTCTTCAATTTTATGTAAGGGAAATGGAGTAAATCGGTTGAAACAGTCTATAGCTTTGATAGTTATCTCACACAAAAGCCGAATACGAGAGATTAGTTAATAAAATACAAACAAAACATTTGTTCTGTTGTGTGTAAGGTCTTTACATTGTCTTATCAATAACACAGACACGGTGGGAAAATATACAATACATACATAATCACCCATTGGGTTAGGCAGAGACTACATCTTTTCACCCTGACACCATTTGTTTCGCTTCTTCTAGTTTAATGAACGTTTTCATACAAGCTCGTCTTTTGCAAGCGGTACTTTTGACGTGGTCTTTCCTAGCGAAAGTATGTTTTTCTGAAGACATTTTACGAACACAACGACATACTTACAAACATACTTTCGCTATAACCAATAAAAGTGAATACTGCATACATTTCTGTTCCTTAGAAAGATACTGACGACTCCGTAGCCAGAGTCTCTGACTTCTACGTCGCGGATTCTGGCCTCGAATCCCAGACGGAACCAACATTCGTGAAAAAACAATAAAAAAAATCTGGTTGTATTGCACCTGTGGAATTTATTTCTGTAAAAGGGACACAAGAAAAATATTTGTGTGAGCCATCGTATTTTATAAAATAAGAAAAATATAATAATAATTTGCAGAAATATAATTATGAATGTAAATTAAAATCTTTACTTCAATTAATACTCTTTTTTATTGCTTTTCAATTTTCTGAAAAGATTATACTGCATTTCAAAAATTTTCCTCGTAGCTTTAACTATGAGTTCGCCGAATTTTGCAAAGCATGCAGTGCGAAACTCCTAAGTAACTTAGCATCTATAAAACAAGATGCCAATTGGGAAAAGCTTAAATCGAACTTTAGAATATATAAAGGGCAGTCCTATGTAAGCATAACTTGCTAGATAGTTTATAATTAGACGTAACTTAAGTCGAGAAATCTGGAGATATTTGAATTTAAAGATTTGATCCCGGGTTTAATACTTGTTTCTCAAGCAATGATATTTGTTAGTTATATTTGTACGTTTTCTTGCGTAGCTACCTGCTGTGACACATGCTATATTATAAAACAGGACTATTGGCGAGAAGCTGTCTTTTTAAAATCTTTTTTTTATTTTGTTTCCAGGTTGACATCTTTTTTATAAATGGACCACTAAAAGACGAAGTCAAGAAAGCTAAGCTGCGCTTAAGCAGTTTTCTTTCAGAACACAACATTCATTTTAAAGCTTTGGACCCTCTTAGTGAAATTCTAGTGAAATGTTTTCTCGACTCCCGATATTGCAAAAAAAAAATTTCCTGCAAGAGCACCAAAGCAGCCGCTTTAACTTATAACATTTTAGGACACGAATTCGAAAAAGATATGATTGAAGACATATTTCGTACTGTGTCTCCTTCAGTATAATCGACGAAAGTACAGATGTTGCCACGTTCAAAGTATTGGCAATGGAAATCAAATAGTCCTGTGAAACGAAATGTACTGTACAAACCAAATTCCTTGATTTAGTTGATTTAAGTGGTGAGACCGTAGATCATTTATTTAATACTTTGTCATCAAAGTTATCCAAATTAGGTTAAGAATTCGCTGCTGATACTACGAATGAGTTGTTTGGTCAACACTCAGCCATTGTTGCAAAACCAAAGAAGTGAATCCAAACTTTGGATTCACAGCTTTGACTTTTTGGATTCCAAAGTCCTTTTTCATAAAATGTATGTTTCACTCTGTAGCATGAAGTGCTAACCATTCTTGCAAAATACAGCCTAAAAATTTAGAACAAATAGATTATGAAGTATGTGGTTATTTTTCTCAAAGCAAGCAAGGCAAGCGTCAACGAGATTCTGCCGTCATTATAATATAAGGTGGGAATCGCTTCATGCCTGTGTTAGTAGAATAATTGAGCAATGGAGGGTATTGCAATTGTTGTTTCAAGACCAACACTTGAGTGATCGCATTATATCATCAGAATTTTTATATGACTCTTTTAGCAGTGATATAAACAAATAGTGCTTTTACTTTTTAGACTACATTTTGCTGATTGTAAATAAATTTAACATAATATTTCAAGAAGAGTATCCGTTCATTGAACGATTTTACGATGATGTATCTAATATGTACTTGTCGATTTTGGGTTGCTTCATGAAAACGAATTATATCAATAGCACGGACAACGTAATTACGTTAGACCCGAAGCCTAATGTGAATTATTTGCCATTGATATGCACTTAGGTATCCAAGTAGGCCTACAATTAGTTCATCATCATCATCATTTCACCCTATCACTAGTCCACTGCTGAACACAGGCCTCCCCCGTAGATTGCCTCAAAAGCTCTCATTTTGGAGGGATTTTGCCACAGTTTCCACGCAGTTTATTTATTCAGATGTTCCAGGAAGATGGTGAATTCATTAAACGCAAACATAATATAAAGATGAAAGAACAAATTGCTAAGTTTCTAAGAAGGTGCCAATCATTTTTAATTGAGCTATGTACGCAATTAAAATCACGTTTGTCTTTTGAAAATCAAATTTTCCGGAAACTATAATTTCTTGACCGGCAGTGGCCGTGCTTAATGAATTGGGCAGTTTAAGAAATGTAATAGAAAGTTTCCCATACGCAGTACAGCCAGAACAAATGCAGTTAGTTGACGAAGAATATAGAACCCTAAAATTTGATTACGATGTAAGGAATTTGTTACAATTTTCGAGTACCGGTTCACCCCTTTCTTGTGAAAAATTTTGGGTGGAAGTTGGGATACTTTCTAACAATTATGGAATGTTACAATATAAACATATAACCAGTTTCAGTAAATCTGTTATGTATACCGGGATCTTAAGCTGCGATAAATTTAATAAAGACGTATCAAAGAAACAGATTTATAAACAAAAATGTATCAGCAATTTTTAAAAAATGATTATTAAAAAAACATGTTAAGAAAATCAATATATTTATTGGTATATTTGCCATAAGTAAGTAGGTATAGTTCAGTATTTTTTTGAGGTGCCTCGGTATTTTCGTAAAATTTAATCTGGTCACACTGCGTAGTACCTCCCCAGCGTTGCTATATGCACCGTAATTACGGTAGATTTGCCGTAATTTTACTTTTTGTTTTTATATCTGCCACCTACAGTAGTCATAAATTACGGTGTATGAAAGTTACCGTATTTTCGAACCTAAACCGAAACTGGTATCCCGTTCAAAAATTCAGAAAAAGACCCGATAATTGATATAGACATCAATGGAATAACAATTCTACTGAGTACAGGGTACAGCGCTTTACTACCAAAACATGCATACTGACTAAGAGCCATATTTGTCTATGTTGAAAGTTTTTTTAACTACGTTAACAAGTTCTAAAATTGATAAAAAAATTACGTAAAAATATTTTATTGTTATTTTGATCCCCCTTAGATGAATAATTTAAAATTTTATTTAACGTATTAGAAAATAATTTTTATGTCATTTTGATGGTTGTCGAACGAATAATAAGTAAGCAAAATAGCGTCACATTCTTAGTTGCTATATGTAGACGAAAAATAACTTAGATATTCTGAGTGTCTAACTTTGAACTTAACCTGGATGCCAAGCGTGGCAACTGTGGCAAAAACCACCAAAACGAGAGGTACAAGCTTTTGTGGCAATCTATGGGGGGGAGGCCTATGTTCAGCAGTGGCCTAGTGTTAAGCTGAAAAGATGATGATGATGAACTTAGCGTACTCAGAATTTTGTTTGCCCAGAAAAATTGTTCATGTTTAGAGTCCATGTTTGTAGATTTTTTTTAAATGTCATTGTTTCGAAGTAATAGCTAATTAAAATGAATAGTGTCATGTCGCAATTACTATTAGTATGACATGAATACTAATAGAGTTTCTTTGTCTGATCCTTCAACATCTAAGACATACAATCTAAAAAGTACAAAAAAAGAGACTGCAAACAAAAATTTCGCAACGAGTGGTTGAATCTCATTGAGTCTTCGAATTTATTAGAACCTATAACCTAAAGAGAGGGGGCTATTATAAAAAAACCTGAATAAATAAAAGTAAATTAAATGTTGTTTTCACTAAAATAGGCAAATGTATAACACCGTAATTCTACCGTAATAATTAAAACTGCTACACCGTATTTCTGGTAATTTTGGCCCACCGTGCACCGTATTATTGTCTTATCCATCTGGCAACACAGTACCTCCCTAGTCCCCCTTAAGAGTCTGTGGTTATCTATGTTTAGTTTTATAACTGTTTTTTGTTTTGGTCTTCTCACTAGAAGTATGTTCAAAATGCACAAAATTGTGAACATTGCGTTGCCTGGTCTAAAAGATTTAATATGAATGAAAAAATGTATAGATTAATGTTGCTACGGCGTAGGTATTGCAAACGAGGGATATGCATGTGTATAGTGTTTGCAGCATCATTTTATGTCTACGTTTTACTATTCGGCAATTTAAAATCACCACAAATAATGCATATAACTGATTTATACCGTTGTCCTGCTTGTTATGGTGTATCAATTTGTCCAGAGCTGTACTCAAACCAGATATTGGTTGAGAGTGATCGACATTGGTCAGGTGTTTTCAATGCTAAAAATATTTATTATGGGTACACGAAATCTAACAGAAAAGTTATTCTAAAGAAATTGGCACACGACTGGGAATTCAAGGAATTTGATTCAAATTTATGCAAGAAATGGAATCTAAATCAAGATTGTAAGCCAGCCAATCTCCTAAATTCAACAGATATAGATGAAAAAATTATTTCACTTGTTCAGTACAATTTTACTTGGCCGGATACAGAGCCGCGGAAAGGACTAGTGGTATGCCCTTATGCATATAGCATATATGATTTAATAAAGCCCCTCACCAACAGCAGGAAATTAAATTATAAATCAGATATGTTAAACATTTGGACCATGCTCAGTATAAATCCAGAGCCTATAATATTACAGGTATTACAGGTCATTCACTGTATTGATATATTTATTTGTGCAGAAATGAAGACCATGACTAAAGATATCAGGTATAGTTTATTTTTCAAGAAATCTTAAATAATTTTGCTGCAGATTATTCCTAAGGTGCAAGGTTGGCCTGTGCCAGCTTATGCCGGGGTCTGTGGAAGGTTAGAGGTAGTTGCTCATGAAGGGAAGCCTATTTCTTCAATGATGCACATAGCATGGCACAGGAAATTGAAATATGCTAAGAAAATCCTTGATGCTGCAATGGATTTTACTTTTAAACATGAAAGGCAAGATACAATTATTACATTGTTTCATTTTTATTGACATATTTATAGAAAAGAATGGCTTTTCCATAACTATAATTCCAAAAAATAATGTACTTGTTATATAATTTACAGGTATATATAACTTGGACATATTTAGTTTGAAATCATATTTTCTTATGCACTACAATTCAAAATATGCATAATATAGCTAAAAAAATATCTAAAAAAACTCTTTTTCAGATTCCGCTTTTATTTAATGGATTGGTCTTTAGACAACATTGTGGCAAATCAAAAGGATGAGATATCCTTTGTTGACCTAGAAGATGTTATTGTTATAGACAAGCACATTTCACCTAGGAAAGATTTGGCAGACTGGTATCAACGATACAATAGGGAATTAATTGGACCTGGTTTTACTTTTTCTATTGAGAACATGTGTAAACATCATTTAAGTGACCACAATTTGTGGGCGGCTTGTTACATTATTGGTGGGGAAGACAATCCATTACTGTATCCTATTCCAAAAGCTATCAATGCTTCCCGGCCTCATTTAGATAAGCTGCTAATTGAATGTCTACATAGTGAAGACAGATTCAAAACCATAAATAAACTACAGCATTATATAGCAGACATGTTGTTAGATGAGGAACTTCTTGGAGTTTTTGTGGAACGGTGATAAAAACCATTTTTATTAAAAAAAATTAAGTTCTCTGATGACCAATGTAGGATTTATATTTTACATTGGAAATCCTATATTAATATTAGAAACACTGTGTTGTTAAATATTTAATGTTTATTTTATCTGTGATGCATTATATTAAGAACTTTATCATCATTGTTTCAACCTATCACAAGTTCACTGCTGAACATAGGCCTCCCCTATAGATAGCCGCAAAAGTTTGTAGCCCTCATTTTGGAGGGATTTTGCCATAGTTGGCACGCTTGGCAGGCGGGTTGGCAACCGCAGTTTATTTATTCAGATGTAATATATTGCTAGCCATCTCCTGGTTTAGATTTTCTATCTGTCGACTTTTACGACACCCCATACCGTGGGTGGTAGATGGTAGATGGGGTGGGAGATTCTCTTAGGCCGCCACCACACGGCAGCGTTTTTTAAAACGTAAAAAGTTAAGTATATTGCTATTTTGACTTTCATAATTTTGAAATAGAGTTATGAAAAGACAGTAAAAGTTGACTAGTCTGAAAATTAATCATTTTGTAAGATTATTTAGAGTGCTTGTAGTCTAGTAAGGTTTTAGACCTAAGGAAGACAATAAGTAATAAGATTTCTATATATATTGAACTAGAGTTGCCAACCAACCTGTTTCTGCAGGACAAGTCCTGCTTTTTGTATTAGTTTGTATATAGGGATTTTAGAATTGTCCTGTTAACTTAAGTTTTATAATTCATTTATTTAATTTCTTATTTAATTAAAGATACTTTCCTAACAAATTATAATAGCTATAAGTAGAGTTTCATTGACACTGTTTTCAGTCTGTATTTACTATTAATTACTGCTCTTATATATTAAATGTATGCTTAAAGGCCATTGTATGTAAGCTAATAATTCTCTATCAATGATGTAAATTATACAATTAGTAATTATTAAATACTAACAACTACATTTTAAACTATAATCTTCTACCAAACCGACAAAAGACATAATAATATACACATAGGCACAATTATCGGAACATTAAGAAAGGCAGAGTATAGAAATAATGATGTGTACATTAAATCCAATAATAATCAAACATGACGTAACAAACTGATAAACATATTTTAACATTGACTTTAAGAAGTTTTTAATAAGATTTCATTAAAAATCAAATTAAAAAAAACACTTTTTCTCTATTTTGTGGAAACACAATGTTTTAAATTAAAAATTTTAACATTATATAAATGAAAGACTTGTGTTGCCCCCTCATGCTCTAACTAACGTTTCCATCATTCTGGGCATGCTGTGAATTATGTTAACTATTGTATCTTGGGACAAGCTCTGCCATTCTTCAAGTAATAAGTTTTGCAGTTTTTCCACGTTGTTGGGGGGTAGTATTCTGGATTTAACACTTTTCTTTTAAAAGTCCCAAACATGCTCTATAGGATTCATAATCGGGGATCTTGCTGGCCACTGCATCACTGTTATACCCAGATGCTTTAAATATGCTTGGACTGAGCGAGGACTTTATTCTGCATCAGAATAAAGCGGTCATCATTATAGAGGGCAAAAAAACGTGTTCTTCTAAAACATCCCTGATGTACCTATCAGCAGTCATATTCCCTCCATCGACCATCACTAACTCCGTACGCGCTCCGAAAGTTTTCCTCTCCCACACCATAATTGACCCGCCCCCATATCTACCGTATTTTCAAAATTAATCTGAATGTAGTTAGTTCCCCTTTGCGTCTCCATATTCTCTGCCTTTCATCGATCTGGTTTAAGAGCACTCTACATTCATTAGTGAAAAGTACCCGCCCCCATTGGTTTACGTCCCAAAAACTATGTTCGCGTGCAAAGTTTAACATATGTAAACCATGGTGGCTCTCAAGTTTTGGAGCTTTGACCGCTACATACGAACCTATGCCCATTTTTTAAAATCTTGAACTGTGTGAGCACTGTGAGCCCGAGCATTATCTTGCATCAGATTAAAGCAATCATCATTATAGGGGCAAATGGCTCAACGTGTTCTTTTAGAATATCCCTGTTGTACCTGTCAGCAATCATATTCCCTCTATCGACCATCAATAAATCCGTACGAGCTCCAATAGTTATCCCTCCCCACACCATAACTGAGCCCCCATATGCCACTTTAATTTCAAAATTAGTCTGAATGTATCGTTCTCTTTTGCGTCTCCATATTCTCTGCCTTCCATCGATCTGGTTTAAGAGCACTCTACACTTATCATTTCTGCGAACTGTACGCTCGCACACTCGCACGACTTCAAGCTCAATTCGGGCCTGCACAGCCGTTACCCGCTTGTTCCTGCGAGCTCGAAGTTGTAGAAAACGGCCATACCTCCTCAAAGTGCATTTTTTCTGCCTTGGCCCTTCCTCCTCACAAGAGAATCAGCCAACAGGTACCGTCGAATACTGCGGATGAATCGTTGAAATTGATTGCTGCAGTCTGGCGGCAATAGATCTGTATGTATGACCAATACTTCGCATTTCATATGCCCTAATAATCTCTGGTAGTGTTAAATCGTAACTTACATTGCTCCTCAGACCGAGCTCGAACCACTAACAAATCAGTATTACCGGGAAACATAACAAATCGATGAAAATAATGACTGTCGCCTGATGTCCCTTTTTAAATTAAATTAAAGGTAACATAACTGACCAGTCTTTCATGAAATATTATGAATGTATGTATAATATATAGGTGTGTGTAATACTAAAGAAGAGATAATACTACCCATGTCATCGTAAATATTACATACCAAACGGTCTAGATCATTTGTTTGGTGAGTGCAGGGCTAAATAGCGACCCCTACTGGACTCAACAGTATAGGACCTACTTTGAAGGGTTGTCGCGTCGCTCTCGCGTAAAGTCAATATCATTAAGCCATTTATTTCTCGAAGTAAATTAAGTATTATTTTATAAAATGTAATTAATATTATTATTAACTGAATATGATACACACCACGTGTGCTAATACAAATTGTATGCCGTCTTCAAAAATAAATAAAGAACTGAGAAATCCTAGATCAAGTCTTAACCTGTGTGAAAAATTATGTTCTTGTGATTCTGACTTAAATTGTCAGCTCTTAAATTTTTGCCAATCTCCTTCTTGTATTTACGTGTAAAAGACAGCGTTAAAAATTTTGTTCATTTTGGGGCGCAGCTCCATAAGGTTGGCACTCGAAACTTGATATGTCTATGTGACCAAATCTTTTTAGCTTGTATCTTCGACACTGGGGCGCAGCACTACAATGTTGTCAGGTACTCAATTTTCGTGGTTTCTATGTAACCATGTCATTATACTTTTGAAAACTTATAATTCCGACACTATGGAGTTCCTCTAAATACCTATTATTGAATATTTCAGATAATCAATTTCATTTATATTTATTTTAACTTTTTATTACAAATTATTTATTTCAACAATAAAACGTTAATCAGAAAAATAAATAAACCCATAGATATTGTTTCCTTTTGACGACCCTGATCTCCGTGAATTGTCGGCGTTTACAAAAAGATCTATGGCCACAAAAGTTTGTAGCTCTCATTTGAGGGTTTTTGCCTTAGTTGCTACGCTTGGCAGGAAGGTTGGCAACCGAAGTTTATTTATTCAAATGTTCCAGGATGATACTACTGCTCATCTCCTTGTTTTCAATTTCCCTCTGTCGACTTTTACGACACCCACGGGATGAGATGGGGTGGCAGATTCTCTTAAACCGCCACCACACGGCCAATTATTAGCTACTTAAATAAGTAAATATGGAAACAGTCGTAAACTTTTTTCAGTGTCAAGTAATATATCCAGGTACAAATATATATTTTAGATAAATAGCAATCTTCAAGCAGCAAGTATTTCCATCGACAGTAAAATGACAGTTCACATTTTCCCAACATTTGCAAGACTGATGAAACAAAACGAAAAGTACAATTTTTCATTTTTCATACAATTCAATTTTCAACCACTGTACACTTTCACGAGCATTTTCTCCTTAACAAACTATGAATATTAAAAATCAAACTCAATATATCTATAACTCTACCGCCACTTTTCGAGTATGTATCAAACGTCAAGCTTTTCTTTTTATGACTTATTGTCACTGTTACTCGAAGGGTTTTATAGCTTCGCCCGGATTGAAGTGTCCGAGCGCTGAGGTTGCCTAGTCGAAACCTTCATTATGAGTAACTGCCGCAAAGGCCTGGGCTTAGACCCTGTTGGCCTAAGTATGCTACCTCGAGAGGACCGAACCACGGCTCGGTCAGTAACTGCTATCGGGAGGACGTTTTAAATCTATATTTACCACCTAATTCGGAATTCGTAGAAGCTGGGGCAAAAATGGCACAAGAAATTCCCGCGGCGCTTCTAGTCCTAATTAAAGATGAGGAAATCCTGCTTGTATGGCGGTGTCGCGAATGATTAACATGTATGTTAATGATCGTATATGTGTGTGTTGAGAAAGTCGCGATGGGTTAAAGTGACGGCACTTGCAACCAGTAGGGCTATTAAGCTTGGAAGGAAACTATAGCGTTAATGACATGTTGGTACCGCATGCGTGGATTTTATCTTCGGGTTTACCTCTGAGTGCCTATGCAAGGGCTGAAACATCGGTGCCGTTGAAGACGGCGGCAGCGGCAGACTTAGCCTAAGTCGCTTTCATTGACAGGACGACTTAAGACGGGTGTGTTCGTTGAAGCTGAGTTTATAATGGACGCTAGGGTTGATCTTATGGGAGTTTTCTCCATACGGAGGTTGGAAAGATGGTCTGGTAGACGGTTCTAGGTGCAGATACCTATCTGACCGTAGGTCTTGGTGGTGGTGGCAAAGAGGGATTTGTCCTTTGGTCTGGGACAGGCGAAGATGTGCATAACAGTTCCTTGAGGAATGGCCTTTGTTCACCCGTTGTTCATCCATTGTACGGATAAGATTGGGAGGTTTTGTGCGAACAAGTTAGTTTTGGCATCCTCGTCATCGTTCTTTTTTGAGAGGTTCTTCAGAACCACCAGAAATTGTCACTCTTCTGCGAGTGTGTAGGTGTGGAAGTACACACCGATGGATTGAAGGTAACTAAATACCTTGCGATGGGCGTCAGATGTTTCAAGATGGAGCTTGATGCAATCCATAGTAGACAGCGTTAAAATTTGATGTTATTGGAAAGGGCCGACAAAACATGTATTCATTTATTTTTCGCCTGAATGAAAATAGATAGCGGACGTTTGGACAGGTAGGCAGAAGGGGCTTGTTGAGTTATGACTGGGGCTAGCTGTGAAGCAACGGGGACGTGCTGTGAGGCAGCATGGGATTACCTTGAGGGGGCAGACAGTTGTCGTGGGTCGACGGGAGCTTGCTGTGAGGCAGCTTAGATTTACCGTGAGGAAACGGGAGCTTGCCTAAGGCGGCAAGGACTTGTAGTGAGGCGGCGGGTATTTGCCGCGAGGCAGCGGGTGTTTGGCGTGAGGCGGAGGAATTGTTTGAAGTGCTTCTGAGAGCTTATCCTTATCTGTCATCTTTACTTTAGATTAACTTATTTCAAGACCACTTCCGGGCTGCGTTCCCAGAACCGACAGGCGAGGCTATCCCATCGCTAGCTTCGTTAACACCGTTAGATATCCACTAAACGCTACCACCCGAGAGTGGCTTTACAATATGACGTCTGAGTAATGCTTTTCAAAAAACAATAGAACAAAGCACTCAAAATTAGTTATTGTTGTTTATTAATTCCCCATAAGGGTCGGAGCAGGTAGCTGCACGGGACGGTACCTTATTTGTAACACCTACTAAGAAATAAAAAAAGAAAAGTTTATTCGGCAAAAACCGCTGACGTACAAAACATGCATTTACAAACAAAAATTAACATAAGAGCAACCATAAAAAGTTGATCCTTACTACTAATTTTATAACTAAGCTGTACCTTTTGGCTATTGTATGTACATCGTGAGTCATGCCAAAAGGGTCATCACTCAGCATATTGTTGCGCTAACAAGTGCAACGCTGATTTTCAGTGATCAACGCTCACAGAACAGACATTCTGTTAATATTGTCTGCTAGAATTGCCTGATCGCTAGAGCTTACTACTACCCCTCACTACTACTACTTTGTTTGGCAGAAAACTTCCAGCTCTTGCCAAAATTCATAAAAACTTCTTTGCTAAATGTCAA
The DNA here is from genome assembly GCA_019845155.1 of Luehdorfia chinensis. Lineage (NCBI taxonomy): Eukaryota > Metazoa > Arthropoda > Insecta > Lepidoptera > Papilionidae > Luehdorfia > Luehdorfia chinensis. Next base: position 4,225,590 of record JAHVAK010000008.1, on the reverse strand, counting down.
TTATCATGGCAATAACATGGTGATTTTTAATAAATCTGTATAAACAAAATAAAGTTAAATAAATTAATTCGATTGGTTTAATTAATGCTATAAAATGGGCGATTCAGATACGGACGAAGAAAATATTATCCGTTACGGGACGCCACTAGAGCCATACGAAGAAGGTACTGCATTTTGAATTGTGCAAATTCGTAGTTAACTTTGGTTTCGCATCAGCTTATTTTGAGATTATGCTTTTAAGTATTATCTTACCTTTATTAAATATTTAACCTTTACAGATTCCTAAAAAAAATATTTTATGTTAAATTCTAAGATTTATCATGTCGCAAGATTTTACAATACCGAAAAGTTTGTGTAAATCTGAAAATGGACAGCAGCGTTATCACAATCTAAAAAGATTATTCTGTGGTATTTGGTAGCCTACCCATGTGCCAAGCTAGACAATTGTGCCTTTGGAGTAGTCTCCCTTGGTGGAAACCCATATTTTGCTAATCATTTATTATATGCTGCTACTACATAAAACTTAATAAACGGAATTTACAAACATAATATAATGTAATATGTAACTTTTATATACAGAGCACATATTATTATTGATGATGCACATGAGCATTAAGCAGTATTTGTTGTAAATGGCACTGTAGTTGATAGACTCACTAATTATCAGCAGGTTAACTTTAACTGTATAGAGACATTTGATTAAACAATCTATATCCTCAATAAATATTGTCTCATGTGGATTCTGTACAAAAAACTTCTGCAGTCTCTCCCTACATAATCATAATCATAATCATTTATTTGCTTGAATAAGGTTACAAAACAGGTATTAAATATATAAAAAAGTCTCACTTTTTCTGCCTATGTAGGCGTGCAAATTGAAAAAGTTAGGTATTACAAAGTTATTAGCTACAATTTAAAATATTGAATTGTCTATATACCTTTTGTCAAATTTTGTGTCTTACATTATTCCATTTTTAGTACTTCTTATATATATTATTTCATAATGATGGATTTAATTTATTCAACAATACCGTATTATCATACTTAGTATCTAATTAAACATACAAAAAAATAAAATGATAATATGTCAATAAAATAAAAATGTCAAATTTTTGTGCTAATTCAATGTTAAAAACTCACTAACAGAATAAAAACAATGGTCCATAAGCCATTTGGTTAATTTTATTTTGAATATGTTTTGTGGCAAATGTCTCATATCTAGAGGTATTTTGTTGAATATTTTAATTGCCATGCAATTTACGTTTTGACTCACCATGACGAGGGAACTTCTTGGATAGAATAATTTATCCTTAAGTCTGTAAGTATGTTTTTCTAAAACATCATTATGTTTTAAGAAATAGCTTGGATGTTGTGTGACAAAGCAACAAATATCTCTTATATACATAAAAGGTAATGGTAGTATATTAAGTTTCTTGAATAACGGCTTACAGCTATCCATATCCCCTTCGGTACAAATAGCACAAATACACTTTTGTATTATAAAAGCTTTTGTCATATCCACAGAGTTCCCCCATATTATTGGTATGCACTTATCGCGGCTTATTCCAATACTGTCAGCCTAACTCTTCTGAGCGCAAAGACAAACCTATCGAGCTTATTACATACAGTTACTATATGTTCTTTGTTGCAATGTTTATAATTTTTAATCCCAAGAATACCGTTGATTCGACTTATTCAACTACCTCTTTATTACATTCTATACGTAATTTGTTTAATCGCACTTTATATGTTAAAAATTGAACCATTTTTGTCTTATTAACATTAAACTTCAAATTATTATATTCTAACCATTTGGTAACGTCAATTAGGGTATTGTTAATTTTATTTTCAAATGTGTTTAAATAATCCGCTTTTATTGTCAATGTAGTGTCGTCAGCAAATAAAATTCATTTTTCTTTTGTCGCGTTAGGAAGATCATTGATATACGTGAGGAAAAGAAGGGAACCTAAAATACTCCCCTGTGGTACACCTACTTTCTTTATTCTATATTTTGAAACATACGTTACTTTTGTGTTGATTCCCAATATTTCTATAACAGCAGATTTTGGTACTTTGTTTGCGATTCTGCAAATAGCTCTCAATCCAGTCGTATGCTTTGCATCGAATTCCATATTTTTCCAATTTAAAAAGTAACATTTTATGGTCAACACAATCGAAAGCTTTGCTCATATCAAAAAATATAGTCACAACTGGTTTTCTTTCCGATAAGCATTCCGTAATGGTTTTTATAAGGGTGAAACATGCCAGCGATGTCGAGCTATTTTTTCGAAAACCAAACTGTACAAAGCATTATTTACATTATCACCGACAGCACTGACATCAGTTCAGTTTCAGTCTTCAGTGTAGTGTTATAAAACTTAGCATTTTTGCTAATAAGAAACCATTTACTTTTTATTTATTCCAGTGCAGATGATAGCCTTCAATCATTTCAAAGAGGGTTTTGTAGACGGAAAAGTATTGTAGCTTCATCATTTGTGTACCTGAATACTGCACCATGGGATACTTGGATTCGAGCACCAGGCACAGCCAACATTTTAGCAAAAACACAATTTGTTGGATTCTAGTTTGGTTGTGATTGTCTTTGTATCTCAGACAAAGAATCCTACCTACCTACCTGCATTCTTATCGCATGATTGTTATGGTGGCACATATAGGTTAGGACAAGTGAGTGCCTCTGTGCTTACATGTGCGTATTGTATACAGTTGGCAGCTTCCAACAGTATTCGTAATTTGTTGCTATGGTTATAATTATAATTTTATAGTCTTTACAGTTTATTTTATTGCTATTATTTAAAAAAAAGTTTTTCTACATCAGGATGCTGCTGAAACACCCAGAATAAAACTCACAATCCATTGCACAGAAGCCTATCCTATAGCCACTGCATTAACCAAGCCGTAAAATGTAGTGATTTAATTAAACTTGCAGATGAAGGTACCATCAAAGAGGAAATTTCAACAACAACCTGACCAGTACGCTGTGGACGCACACGGTCGGCGCAGATTCCACGGTGCATTTACTGGTGGATTCTCAGCTGGTTATGGGAACACTGTTGGTACTCCTGAAGGATGGGCTCCGGCTACTTTTAAGAGCTCGCGTTCTGAAAAGGCGCTAACATCTGTGAGTATTGATCTATTTGCTAATATTAGCTAATAGCGAAATATTCTCATGGGTTTGCATGCGAATATTTCGCGAAGTACCGACAGCTAAAGTGCACGTTAGTTCAACAGAGAAATAATATATATCGATAGATTGTGTCAAGTCGATCACACAAACGACGCGGGCACGGTCGTAACATACTTTTCTCGAACCAATCGCTGCACTTTTTACCCCCCCTGTATCTTCATTGTGGGCAAAGTTAGAAGTCTGAAATTTCGGTACTTACCAAACCTATTTATACTCCCAAATTACAAGTTGGTAGATTCTGTTAAGCCACACAGTAAGACTAGGATGCAGTGTCAGAAAGAGCTAAAAACCTAAAAATTGGAATATAGTTAGTCCACAACGGAAGGCAAAATTAAAAAATCCTGAAATTTCAGCACCATTGTCTTTGCGATTCTTAATTTTTATTCTTTATTCTTAATTTTTCTTACAAAATCTATGACAAATTATTTATAAGCCGCAAAAGTAGCTTTGTAAATCGTTTAAGCGTTGGTAGCTTTAAAAAGTACATATTAGTACATTTGACGCCTGCATGGCTTAGTGGTTAGAATAGCTGACTTTTACTGGTTCAGTTTCATGGGTTTGAATCCCACCCGAAGCCAATGTTTGTGCAAAAACACAAATTGTTCGTTTTCAGGTCTGGTTGTGTTGTGATTGTCCCCGGGTTTCTGACACTGCATCTTAGTCTGACCGTGTGGTGGCGACTTAAGAGAATCTATCATCTCATCTCATCCCGTGGGTGTCAAAAAGTCGACTGAGATAAATGAAAACCAGAAGATGGACAGCAGCATCTTCCTGGAACATCTAAATAAAATGCTGTTGCCAACTCGCCTGCCAAGCATGGCAACTATGGCAAAATCTCCAAAATTAGACCTATTAACTTTTGTGACAATCTATGGGGGAGGGCCTATGTTCAGCAGTGGACTAGTGATAGGCTCAAAGGATGATGACGATGATCCTAGTCTACCTCCCATCTTATAGAACATCGAGCGGATAGTTTGGGACAAGTGAGTGCCTCTGTGTCTGTGCGAACACTTGTGGCACTAGAATATATCCTGCACAGTTGATAGATTCCGACAGTATTCAGAAGATGGCGCCGTGGTCGAAAATCAGCCAAGAGATCACCATTAGTACATACTATACACATATGGGGGTGGCGGTAGGAATGTTATGGGAGGTGGGAGCTGGTTTAAAGGTGAAGGGGGAGTTGAACATGTTACTTTGTATCGTTCTAAACCAATAATCGATTGGGATTGATATTTTTATACCTAAGAAGTCTTATATAATATATGTAATAACATATAAACGGTGATCTCAAGGAACCAAAAAATGTTGTCACTTATTAATTAAAACATTGTTTGTTGAACACAACAAACTAATGTAAGTAGATGAGTGCCTGTACAAAAAATTATACAAATGTTCGGCTAAGTGAGAGTCGGACCCGCTGTACCTATGTACTCGTATGTCGATCTGATACCCAGTTACGATATCTTCTTGTTAATTCTTTATATACGGGCTTACATAAAAATGAATAGAATAATAGAAAATCAATCGACATGGATTATGGTCATCATTATTTAAGTATATAGACTTATGAACATAATCCATGTCAATTTCTTTGCCTGGAGATAGTTCATGTCTCTTTCATTCTATATATATTTTATGTGTAAGGGAACATTTAGTCGTACATTGAGTACATCAAAATTGATAAAAGCAAAAGAACACGGATTCCCATTCAATTTCAATAGGAAAGATGCCCAATCATCTTACCATCGGTTTGGGATCATATATTGTTATTTTTTATTTGATAAAGTGATGAAATGAGCAAAACGTTCACCTGTCCATAACAAATGCTGTGTCACCCAGAAAATTTCTGTGTAACCATCACCCTGAGACATAAGTTCTTGAGTGTCATATGCCCAGTGATTACGCTAGCTCACAGTGCCCTTCAAACCGAAACACAGTAATGTTTGCACACTACTGCTTCACAGCAGAATAACTGGCCCTGGGGTGGTACCTACCTAGACGGATAGGATTCCTGCATAGCAATCCTACCCAGTAAATTAATTATTAATAAAATTAAATCAATAACCAAGCATCGTGAATATTTCAAGGCTTATTATGCGTAAATCTTGCCATAAAATATAATTTAATACTAAAGACACCCCGGATTGACATTAGGACGTCTGTCACCTAATTACTCTAGTGACCAGGGGTATTGTAAAGCGTTAAAAACTTAGGGTTATAGATAGTTAGAAAATAAACGCGATAAAATCCTTAATGTTATTATTATTAAATTGAGTCGTTATATGGACATTCACGTGCGATATCAAATATTTAATTGCGCAATGAAATTACATGCAATTTATTACGCGTGACGAGCATGGAGATCTTTACCATAACGCAGATCTGTACTCGGCGACAATGCCAAAAACTAGCATTTATGGTGCCATATTTGAACTAATGGCGGCCGCTGCTTTGTATTCGTACACTTACCAGTGGTATGAAAATGTATGTTCAGTGATGTTCCCGGGAACGTATTGTCAAGCTCAGATGTTCACAATTGCTGAATATAATCGATTAAAAAGCATTTACCGCCAAGATTTGTCGAAGAATGTTACACTAAAAACGTTAAGTCAAAACCAACAGAGATAGGGAGTTTGATTTATGAAAACCAAGTGCAAGAAGCAATAAAAGAAAAGGAAAAAAGGAGGACTACCTACAAAAAGAAGTGAGATCCCATCAAAAACATCAAAATGTAAAAAATACATGCCAAGCCTCGCATCGCAACCGTTATACCGTAAAAAGTTGTGAAATTCTTTGTTAAAAAAAATATTATTACCTATGAACTTATACTTACCTGTTATTATCGAACTGAAAAGAAATGTCTACGCAGAGATGTGTTTGCGCTGTGCAATTACCGAGGCACGATTTTTTTTTAATCGGTATAACCTAATATCGGATGATTTTTTTCTTCTGTGAAAACAAAATAATACATCTCTTTGCAATTATATTTTTAATGAATTAGAGTCAAAGGCCAGAAGATTTTATGGACGAAGAGGACCGCGGTGAATTTGGTATAGCGCCGCGACACTTACAAACTAAGAATGAGTTTTCTGGACAAAAGCGTCAAAGGCAGCAGCAGTTCCACGATGGACCCATACCTGGTAAATATTTTGTTTGCATTTATCTTGTTATGATTACATTTATATTTTTTTCGTATATTTTCACAATCTGTAGTGGTTTAGCATCACCATGAATTTATTTACTATTAACTGTAACCGCGACTTCGTTCACATGGACTTCAGATTAGTTTAGCGAAAATATTTTAAAAAATAAAACCTCTTAGGGTGACGGGCGCCGTGTGGTGTCACACAGAACTGTTCTGCGTGATGCAGCATTTTTTATGGGCAGACGTTGCTCTTACTAAGTGAGCTACGTCTGTGGTCGCTGCCTACTTCTGATATGGGAAAACGGCGTGATTGTATTTATGTATGATAAAACGTACTACATAATGGCTCGACCGAAGAAGGTTCACAGTCACAGTCGTGTATCAGCGTAATGCATCAGTGTAAAGTACCAGGTTAGCGCTCCTGCGTTTAGTGTGGCCAGTTACGAAGAACACTAGTAGCCTTATTATTAGAAACGAAACATTCCATCCTTCTCCAAAGTCCTCAAGGTAACTATGCATGGCATCAAAACATTTACAGTAACAGCTAACGTTGCCAGGTCCAGTGTGTTAAATTTCGGGACGGAAGGTAAAAATAATCGACAATTTTGGTTTACAAATCGGGACAGCTACAGAGAACAATTGGTTAGTACTAACCATTAGTTAGTAGAACCATTGCTAGAAACAAAACAGATAAAACTTAAAGAAACTAGATAAAAGAGGTTAGGGAAAAATCGGGATATTTGGTGTCCCGGTCAAGGGTGAATGGGTCGGGATGTGTTTCCTGAAAATCGGGACGTACCGCGCAAACACCTGGCAACGCTGGTAACAGCCTATAAATGTCACAATCAAGGGTTTTCTCTGAATTTTGAAAAATTTTTGGAACCGGGAACAATAAGCCACGTTGTTCCTGTGCGTGGTGTTATTTGCTAACAAAACTTTAAAGTGCGGTGATTACTGCAAATCTTCCCATTTAGAGATAAGCCAATGTCCAGCTGTGTGCTTTTTAATTCTATGATGACGTAGTGTTTCCGCTTTACCCGAAGAGAGGTTTTCAAACACGTTCTTTTTTTAGTTCTTTAGTGTAATGCGGGAATTGGGATGTTCCAGGTGAACCCGTCTTACAGCAAGTAGTTCGTGCAGTTCACGAGACGGCTGCGGTAAGGATGCTACGAGCGATGGGCTGGCGTGAAGGTCAGGGTACCGGCGAGCGATTGGCAAAGGAAGCCAAACGACGTGCCAACGAACAGCACAAAGTGTACGGATGCTATATGCCATCCCGAGATAAGAAATGTGAGATTTTAACTTACTTATCTACTTGAACATCATCCAACCGAGTCCCCGTGCGTTACATTACCCGCACAAATATTATTATTACTAAAACCTTCATTATTGGATTGACGATACATAATTATTTAATTTTGAATTGAAATTAAAACAGTGTATAAAAAATCTATAGTTTTGCAGCTTGTTTCCATTTCAAAATAGATTATAATACAGTTAGTGGCTAACTTGTCTACCAATTAGTTCCCCAATATACCATCACGACTACTTTGATAAACCAAAGGGAACCGAAGGTCAAAAATAATCCAAATTACGAAAGGTAAAGCCTTTTTTTATAGATCTTTGAATTTTCTTGATGTAGTGAAAGTGATTAGTGCCGAATACTGTGGGTAGTTATCAACTGCGCACGAAATTTAATAGTGCCACAAGTGAACGCACAAACACAAGAGCACTCACTCGTCCCAACCTACACTAGCCCGGTGTAACGCTCATGCGATAAGATCGAAGGCAAGGTAAGGAAGTACACACTAAAGACGATTACAACACGACAAAACCAAATTTTGTGTTTTTGCTCAAATGTTGGCTCCGGCTGGGATTCGAATCCAAGACCTGCGGCATAGTAGTCCGGTACTCAGACCATTAGGCCACGCGGTCGTCAGTCAGTGAAAGTATATAAAGTGCTTGAAACTTGTCGGCAACTATATATGTTGCATAAGAAACGATACGGTATTTATACTGTGTTGTAACGTCTCCTTCCCCGCGACGGCGAAAAAAGTGTGCTACGCTAAGTGGCCACTGCCTACCCCTTACAAAAAAGGCGTGACTGTATGTATGTATGGACACGGCGGAAGAGAAACTATCGGCCTATCTTTTCTCGTAGGTGTCTTTAAAACCTTTTAACTTTTTTTATAGGTGGTAGGATTCCTATGCAGGAATCCGTCTAGGTAGGTACCACCCCAGGGCCAGTTATTTTGCCGTGAAGCAGTAGTGCGCAAGCATTACTGTGTTTCGGTTTGAAGGGCACTGTGAGCTAGCGTAATCACTGGGCATTTGAGACTTAAGAACTGATGTCTCAGGGTGACTGAGCGCAGTGTTGTGTCACACAGAAATATTCTGGGTGACACAGCATTTGTTGTGGGCGGACGTTGCACTTACCATCAGGTGAACGTTTTGCTCGTTTCGTCACTTTATACAATAAAAAAAAACAGCAATCGTCGATCCGTTTCACGAGACTGGCGGTTAACCAAGATGGACGAAAACACTCTACGGTTGATATTGGCTCTATTTCTAGTTAATGGATTATTTATGGGCTGATGATATAAGATTTTTTATTAATTTACAGGAAAATCCCCCCCATATGGACGAAGACAGCTCAGATTCAGAGATTGACTATGATACTCTATTCGCTCCAGATGATTATGAACCTTATATCCTTACAACGTAAAAACGATCGCTTCGGACTGGGATACAGTGGACTCAGTCGACATTCTGTGCTTGGGAATTTGGTGGGAGAGTATGGAACTGATTTCGACTTCGTCGAAAAGCCACTTGGTTATGAAGGAGAAAGGAAAAAAGGTAAGCTTTTTTTTATTGGACATAGTTATGAGACAACCACAAAACTTTTAACTGATGTTAATTGCAACATCTGCCCATAACAGATGCTGTGTCACCCAGAATTTTTCTGCGTGACACCACACTGCGCCGGTCACCCTGAGACACCCGTACTTTAGTCTCATATATCCAGTGATTAATTTAACCCCTTAGTGCCCTTCAGACGGAAACACAATAATGTTTGCACACTACTGCTTCAAGACAGAATAAGTGACCTTGGGGCTACACGAATTCCTCCTATTTTGTCTTATATTTGTCAACAGCTGTCAACAGGCCACACTAAAATACAGCCATACTCAAACACGTCTTTAAAAAAAGAAGTATACACTGATTCCTGTTACACAGTTATAAAATAAAACTTAACTCCAAAGCCAGTGACTTCATATAAATTTTGTACAAATATATTTATAAAAAAGATTTTTTTTAATAAACTACCGTCTGATACCGGCAAGAGCCACTCTATCCCCATCATTAAATCAGACTACATCTAATCCCGTGCGTGTCGTCAAAGTAGGCTAAGGAATAGAAAAAACATAATTCATTCAACACAAGAACTATTAACTCAAAACTTTTTAATTTAAATATAAAATAAGTTTTAAACCACGCAATCCTAAAGTAGTCGATATCCCTTGGGGTCGAAATCAGTTTCCCAGGAGTCGACATAAACAAAAACTGATTTTGGGGGTCGACGAGGTATAAAAATCGACCACTATTAATAGACACAAGTTCTTATTTGAAACATTTCAAGATACTGTATAAGTTGTGCTATGTGTACTAAATTGTTATAAGAATTACTAATATTTTAGTAGGAAGTACTTGTTGTTGTACTTAAAAAAAAACTAGAGATAGGATTTTAAAAGTACGAATTTGGCTATGGGGATCTTAGGTATCAGTTAATTTTGGAAAAGGGGTCTCTTGCCCAAAATAGTTTTGAAATCCCTGTCTTAAACAATAAATAGATGTTTGTTATTTGCTTGAATTTCGAGGCCTTTGTCCAACAGTGGAAATGTTAGGGCTATAGTTATAGTCTAGTCTATATTGCTTAGTAAGAGGTTCTTAGGGTTAACTTCATGCTCCATCATCAGTCATCTTCCATATCGATAGCAGTATGGCAATATTAGCGAAGCTAGATAGATATGCCAAATTTCAGCTCAATTGGTCAAGTGCAACGAGCTTATAGTTCAGTTGTGAAATTTGACCCAAACATTTGTTGTTAATTTTGACAGGTGTAAAAAATATAAGAAAACAAAATTGATATGTGTCCAAAAGGGGCTGGCTCTGCATATACTGTGTGAGAATGGACACAGAGCTGATTTTTACCCAAAAACCTTTGTATTGGCAAACACAGGCAGATGAGACTCGGCTGTGAAATAATAACATATTTCATGGATATATGTGAAGGTGTCTGTTGCTGCGATCGATAATACGCCTGCCTAACTTCGCGATTAGGGTAAATCCTACAAATATGGGACGTGCCTTTATCCAGCAGTGGACTTGATCTGAAAGAACAGACACACAGACAACTGTTTTTTTTATATTAGAAAGCGAGAAGACGAGCAAAACGTTCACCTGATGTAAGTACGTACGTGATTTAAGTCCAACATCTGCCCATAACAAATGCTGTGTCACCCAGAACATTTCTGTGCCCCGTAACACACTGCGCCCGTCCCCCTGAGACATCAGTATTTAAGTCTAGCTCTCAGTGCCCTTCAGACCGAAACAAAGTAATATTTGCACACTACTACTTCACGACAGAATAACTGGCCGTGCGGTGGTACCTGTCTAGACGAACTCCTGCATAGGAATCCTACGACCAGTAAAAATACTAATTCGTTTTACAGGTGGTAAAATTCTTTGCTTAGCTAATGAAAAGTTTTGAGTTGCAACCGCAACTGTTGTAGGCTGGCACTTTTTTTTTTTTTTAAACAAACCCGCCGTGCGTCTTGTTGTCCGATGATGGAAAGGGGAAGGGGGAATATTACAATAATATTATTATAATACTTTCCATCCGGTGAACTAGCTCGTCTCTTCATTTACTTCCATTTAAAAAATTATACATCTAGCTGTGCCCTACGTTATCCGAGGCGTAAAATAAGCTGGCCACATAATTGCGCAGTACGGCAAGGTACCTCGCTGACCTGAGCATTCACAGTTCAGTCTTTTTCGGTAGTGTTCGGTTCTCAAACTATAGCATGAAGTTTTATACCTTCTTCGATTAACGAACTATCTAATGAAAAAATGATTTTTCAAATCGGATTAGTAATTCAATAAACTTTCCAGCTTTCTTATAGTAATTTTCATTTTCAGGTTTCAATCCGCGGTCAAGCCTTCGGTGTCGGGGCGTTTGAAGCCGACGACGATGATATATACGCTACGGAGGACATGTCGCATTACGACTTCGTTATAGGCGGCACCAGTGACAAGCAAAAGGCTAAGAAAACCAATGAAAAATCTGCTAATGTTAGAAAACTTTGTTTATTTAACCAGTATAACAGATATAGTAGAATATAAGTTAGGATTGTAGATGTACGGATGTAATTGCATGTTACTTTATAAACCTTACTACTTATCGAATTATGTAACTGAATTGACGACCGTTTGACTCATCGGCCAGCGTTTCTGACCGCTGCGGTTCGTGGGTTCGAATCCCAACTGAAACCAAGATTTATATAAAAAATACCATGCTATAGTATAATTTATGTTTGATTATATTGTTTACAATTTTAGGTTTTACAAGGGTTCGTAAAATCGAGTAAACCTCTTCCATCCGTGCCGACATACCCGCCCCCAGCGCTGCCGCGTGATTACGTACCGGCGGCCGCTGGTAGTCGACGTACCAGATTCGAACCCACTACACATACCCCGAGGGATCAAGGTTAAAAAATCAATGATTAATTTTTGAAATAAGGTAAAAACGCAATGGCAACATTACTAGATCTCAAAGGTCTTGGTGATATTTTGTAGCACAAGTCACGATATAACCTTGCAGAGTCGATCCATGTAAGATATTTGTCTATAAAAAAAAATTGAACTTAATTTATTCATTACGAATATTTCAGGGCTCGGCCGTCATGAACTAACGGCTGAAGCGAGAGGTGCTTTACTTGGCGAAAGCTCGGTTCCAAAAACTATAACAAACTTAGACACAAATGAAAACAATCTAATATCAGATGATCCAATTGAAAGAATAGTTGGTAGAAGTGTTAACTTTGTCTCTACTTCAGAAAACAAGACGGAGACGAAAGAGTTAGATTTTATATCAATTAAAGACTCTGGAAAAGAGCTCTCTAAAGTCTTTAAACCATTTGTTAGTGATCCGCAGAAACAGACGAGGTACGAAAGATACTTAAAGGATAAGGATAGTGTCATGCAAGAAAGCGATAGCAATATTAATAGACTTAGTGAGTGGGAGAAGAACAGAGAATTGGTGGAATTTGAACAGGCGGCTAAATTATATAAGCCTTTATCGGGGATTATGGAAGAGAGGTATGCACTTGGTTGTCATGTTTATTTTTGTTTTATTATTTGTTCTTCCGTGTGGTTGCCGCTTAGGAGAATCTACCTCATCTCATCTCGAGGGAGTCGTGAAAGTCGGCAGACGGAACATTAAAACCAGACAACTGGGCAGCAGCGTCTTCCTGGAACATCAGAATAAATAAACGGCGGTTGCCAACCCGCCTACCAAGCGTAGCAACTATGGCCAATCCCCCCAAAATGAGAGTTACAAACTTTTCTAGTAATTTATGGGGGAGTAGTAAACTATGTTCAGCAATGGACTAGTAATATGATGAAATGATGATGATAATAATGATTTGTTCTTTGCACAATGTCATTATTTTACATTTTTTCAATGACTACTGCTTATTATAAGTTTAAGTGTAAATCATATGTGGTGTACCACTGCTCAACTTCAAGACACTGTATGCTCGTTTTGCTTTGATCGGACCAAAATTAATAATTTCAAGTTGAAGGTAGTACGAACCTATACCTATGACCTCAGTTCCCTGTGACCATGGGTGCTGCAAATCAAGCCAAAATAAAAATACTTTTATTCACTCTGTTACCTGTTTAGTTACTTTTAGTAAGTTATCATATTTAATGTTTCTTAACTTATCTTCTAATTTAGATTTACACACGCCTCAGAACCGGACGACGGGGCGCTGAACCCTCTATGTGCAGTTGCAAAAAGTGCAAACAACTATGGACTGGCAACACCTGAACAAATAGAAGCAGCGACTCTAGGGGCTTTTGGTTGTATTACACGGCGAGACATTGTGTGGAGGCCTGCGCCACTTGTTTGTAAACGATTTAATGTGCCCGAACCTGGGGCTGCTAGGTAAGACATACTTATTTAATGTCTAATTAAAATGTAAAATAGCGTTGTATTCCCATAAAAAACTTAGTATTCGTATAGGCCTACATATAAATGTCCTGCTACGCGGGTTCACGGAATTCACCATTCATCAAAAAATCATTGTAAACTCATTTAAATATCAATATAATAACGCTTGTTTAACATATAATTAGTGAATGAATATTTTTACAATAGTGTTAATTGACGCGACGAGTATTTCATTATTCCTTATGGTTTGTGCTACGTCTGCCCATAATCGTCAAGTTGTGTACTAGAACTTTGAGTTTCAAATTTTTGTTTCGCCACTGCATTGTGATCGTCACCATGAGGCATCACTTATTTTCATATGTCCAATCTTTCCACTGATCTTATCGAAACACAATAACGCTAAGACAGTACTACCCTGCAGCCGAATAGACGCCATTGTTGTAGTGGTATATACCTAGAGAGCCCTATAACCTAATCTTAAAAAACCCTTCATCAGTAAATCTATGAATATAAATAAAAGTTGCACATAGTAAGTAAAATAGGTAGATTGGAGGTCTATAGGTTATACAGAATTTTTACTTAAATACTTCAAGAATTGTATTTCATATTATTTATTTTTTCAGGGATGAGCCAAAAAAAGAAGATAAGCCGAAAGTGTCTTATTCAATATTTTCTTATTTAGAATCATCTGTACACAATAAGGAAAGTTTTACAAAAGAACAAAGCAAATTTAGCGGATCTAAATCACTAAACATTGATATTTCAGCTAAAACTAAGACTTTAAATAAAAACGATACTAAGACATCAAATAAAGAAGAGAATAAGAATGAAACTATACAAACATCTGTAATTGATATTGGTTTTAATAAAAGAATGACAGTAGCAGAACTATTCTTGAAGGAATCGGAAAAAGATCTTAAGAACAAAGATCAAGGCGTTGAAGTTATTGAAACTATAAATAAATTCGACAAAATGGATCTATATAAGTCAATTTTTCTTAGTGACAGTGAAAACGAAGAAGAACAAAGTGAAGAAAATTTAAAAACTACTGACTTCAATGATTTCATTGAAAGACCAAAAAATGTTGAGAGAAATACATCACCGCCACGTGGAATTTTTGCCAATATAGATTTTGATGAACTTAATTCATGGAAAAGAAATTCTGAATTAAAAAAATCTGAAAATAATTTAACAAATACAGTCGACTAAAACGGAAGTCACTGATACAGACAGCAGTGTTATAGATAAACAAGGAAACGATATGAAAGAAAAAGACAACGCAGTTACAAATGAAGATATTGAAGCTAATGTTTATGGTCCAAAAATTCCAGAGAATTTAAAGAAAAGGCTAGAAGATACTGAGCTGCCTGAAATTAATTTTAAACCCATGTATAGAAGTAAAGTGGAAAGAGACGTAGTTCATGAAATTAATTCATCCGTCGGATTCCGACTCTTGGATTGAAGCAAAGGAAGCGAAATCAAAGAAAAAAAAGAAAAAGAGCAAAAAAAGCAAATCTAAACATAGAAAGCCAAAGCACAAGAAGAAGGAAAGATAATTGGTAATAAATAATGGGAAAGTTAACAAAACTTTTTATTTAAACTTTCTTTCTGTTTTAAGCTTGGTACTGTTTAATTTAAGTAACGGCCCGTTTCTACGTCAATGCACAACTTTAATTTTTAGCAAAATTATCTTTTTCTGTAATGGATAAAGTGACGAAACGAGCGAAACGTTAACCTGATGTTACCTCTATCCATAACAAATGCTGTGTCACCCAGAACATTTCTGAGTGGCACTACACTGCGCCCGTCCGCCTGTTTACTTCGTTTCTTAAGTCTCATATGCCCAGTGATTACACTAGCTCTCAGTGCCCTGTAGATCGAAACACAGTAAGTGTTTGCACACTACACAACCTAGACGGATTCCATCATATAGAGGGTCATTCGTAATGTCCTATACAAGGCTGAGCTTAGCGACGAAGTGTATATGCCCCAAAAAATATAATGAGCCTCGTAGCGTGATACCTGTAGGAGATATGTCGACTTAAGAATTTGCTTAAAACTCATAGGTCTAACTACCCTGTTATACAGCGTTTTTCCATTGAGCTGCCATCGAAAGAACTCGCAAGTACTAGGATAACATGAATCTTAAGGAAATCTGTTGCGAAGTAACTGTTAGTATGACGCCGTATTAGGGTAACATAAATTAAATGGAGAATAAAACGTATTTTGAATTTGTCAGGTTCGGGGCAACGACTTTCTGCGATAGGGTCGCGTAAAGTTTTACAAAACAAATAATTTTAAAGTTTTGTATGGACATTTTTAGTATTCAATTTAGTCATTAAAGCTTCATCGTTGTGTTTATCAGATCAAAGTAGCATGGGTAGGTGTCGGGATGTTACACCAATTATGAATAACGTTGTATACTCATTCCCTGGTCAAGGTCCGGAACTTTGTCATTCATTAGCAGGATCATCCACTACAATGGACTAGATATCCCCATGTTTTTGCTAGCTAAATCAATACATGTTACGGAAAAAAAATAAAATCTAGGCAACATTCTTAGGAATGCTATTAAACTTCACTTACCTTACTGTTAACCGATATTTGGTGGATAGAAACATGGAAATAATCTACTTCTGTAGGCAAGTCAGATGTCCACAATTTTTGCTACACTTTCGTCTCAATCTGCCTGTAAAAAGTCTATTCTTTTCTAATAGGTCCGCTACGCACCCGTAATTCCTCTGGTATTGCGGATGTTCATGTACGGCGGTGATCACTTACTATCAGGTGAACCGCTTGCTCGTTTGCCCCTTTTTATAAAAAAAACATAGGCCACTCGTAATCGTCACGATTGGCAGACGAATTGATGATCGCCATTCCAGATACTAGACTATGCTGTCTATCACTGGTCTGGCATAATTAAGATGGTTCTTCCGCCATCAGTCAAAAGGCATGACATTTTTGAAGCATTTAGAATAACCTCAGATACAATTCTTCAACGGAACCATAAATCTAAACTTACAAAACGACTTTTTGTAGCAAATGCAGTAAGAAAAGTAAGAAGTCCGACTAATACTGCAACAGCGAATATTTGATTTTAATTATTTCCATAGTATAATGTGGTATAGTATTTTGAGATTCATGTAAGCTTTTATATCAGTCATCATGCTATAACAACATATACAAACTGACCGATCCAATCTGTAATATATTGGTTTTTTTTTAAATACATAATTTATATTAAAATACATTTTAAAGTTGTCAAAAATTTCTTCCATTTTAGACGAGCTCATTTTTAGTATTTGACTGATTGATTTTTAAGTGATGTGTATGGAGAGAAATTTGAATTAAAAATGTCTATACTTTACTAGTACTTAGCGGTTAATTATATGGTTACTAAGTAGTCTCATCATAGATAAATATTTTTTCTCAAACTGTGTTTTTAGTTTTATTCTAAAATAAATATCCTCACAGTCAAACTTATAACTTATGCACTAGGGATTTGTCCTAAATCGTTTTATAGACGTTCATATAAATTCAACATTAACAAACATCCCATACCCGGGACGACTCCACATGCACAAAATTGTGACCCGTTCGAGAATCGAACCTATAAGTGATCCATAGCGCAGAAGCCTATCACTCTGCTACTTCGCCGTTCAAGTCGACAATTGGGGTCAGTGAGCATAACGCTAAGGTTCTCCACCAATTCTGCATAATGACAATGTCGCGTGTCGTGGAAAGTAAATGATGCACATAGATGTGATGTGTGGTAAGTAGTATATAATGCATATCTTTTGTAGTCCAAATACAGCATAAGATTAGGTACTTACTAATACTACCTGGTATACTCTTTTCATTTTCATATTTCTTCGATAATGGTATAAAATAAGTGAAAAAAAATAAATCGTTACTTGTAAAAAAAATGAATTAATAAAATTTGAAATTAAATTTTATAGCTATAGTTAAACATGTATGAGTCACCACTATACATATGTGGAAGGAAAACAATAATACATTTCGTAACTTGTTTATCATATTATGTTTTTGCGCAAAACTACGCACAATTTTAAATATAGTCGAAATAAACGTAAAACTCTTACACAATAATTACGTTATGTCGAAAGTGTAGTGTTACGACCGTCCCAAGGTTATTTTTGATGGCGGGAAATGGACCGTTGGGTTAAGTTTAGCATTCTGTAAAGATTAATTCATTCTATAGAATTAACTAAAAGATTGACTAACAATTGTTTACCTATGTGAATCTATGTATTAAACACTTTTTTGTTCTCGGACGTCATTTTTTCTAATCGAGATTTCCTTTGTTCCTAGTGTAGACCAGCTGTCTGAAGTCTGATGACAACGATTCGTAAATTTAGATAAAACTGTACATTAGGGTATATCGACTATTTATATTTTTTTTTTTAAAAAATATACATTACTGTCTTTACATTAATTATATTATTCTTATTCATTGCTTAGAAGCAATGAATTTTGAACACGTAAGTGTAAAATATCGGAATATCCTAATGTCAAAAACAATTCTGTGAGACAGAGAAAGCGATACATATTTATTGTAAGTAGAAAAAAGATAAAACATAAACTATCGGAGAGAAATAGATGGGTAAACGAATTTTAAACGAGCGTGAAAGAGATATAGATAAAACAGTGTCTACAACATTAAATTTTTCCTTCACGATTGGTACGCATGCGTTATGTTATTGCATTCGTTAATACAGGTCCGCATTCGTTGAAATAAAAGAACCAATATTACGAGGGTGGATTGAAAAGTACTCGGCCTAACACAGATCCATTCAATTCTAAAAATCAAATCTACCCACATTATTTAGTTCAGTTCAGACTAGTTCATTGTGTGAAGTTCGAAACGTGTGCGATAATTAGTTGTGATTTTATAAATTTATTAACAAAGTAATCGGTCATAATTTCCGCGAATGGAGCAAATCGAGCAGCGTGCCGTCATTAAGTACCTCCATAAGAAGGGGCTATCATCAAAAGCCATCCATGATGACATGGTCAGTACATTAGGCGATTGTGCTCTGTCATATTCATCCGTCAAAAAATGGATAGCAGAATTTAAGCGTGGTAGAGAGAGTGTGAAAGATGAACCCCGCTCTGGAAGGCCTTCGACGTCAACTACTGACGAAAATATTAAAAGAGTACTTGATTTAATAATGGGAGACCGCAGATTAAAAATTAGAGAGATAGCCGAGATTATAGGCATCTCTTATGAACGAACTCAAAACATCATTGTCAACGAGTTGGGTTTCCACAAGGTGTCTGCGAGGTGGGTTCCGCGACTGCTTTCAGTTGAACAAAAAAGGACGCGTTTGACTATTTCACGCGACTGTTTGGAGTTATTTGAAGCCGATCCAGATGATTTTTTGAATCGTTTTGTTACTATGGACGAAACATTCATTATGGTTCATTACTGTACACCGGAAACAAAACAACAATCAAAACAGTGGAGAAGACCTGGTTCCCCTAAAAAGGCTAAGTCGATTTTGTCGGCAAATAAGGTGACGGCTTCAGTATTCTGGGACTCGAAAGGTGTGATTATGATTGATTATCTTGAAAGGGGTCAGACTATAAACTCTGATTACTACTGCACCTTACTACGTCGTTTACGAGAGGAAATAAAAGAAAAACGTCGAGGAATGCTCAGAAGAAAAGTCCTGTTTCATCAAGATAACGCCCGTGTTCACACGTCAGTACAGTCAATGGCTGGAATTCACAACTGTGGCTTTGAACTGTTACCGCATCCGCCGTATTCACCTGATCTGGCACCATCAGACTTCTTTCTGTTCCCTAACCTAAAAAAGCACTTGGGAGGTCAAAGATTTTCGACAAACGACGAGGTCAAAGCAGCTGTAGACGCATATTTTGACTCTAAGGAAGAATGAAGAAAAGTAAGTTACTTTGCTAAGATCCGCATGCAAAATATAAAACTGGTGTATATTACCTAGTTTTTTGAAGTGCACCACCCGCCCTCCCTCAGTAGCGTGCACAAGCAAACTAACACCGCCACCAGGAACCGCCACCAGGAACCGCCACCAGGTACCCTCCACCAACCACTACAATACCACCACTAGATAATATACACCACCGAAGCCGAGAACACGACACGTGTTTCGCCCCAAAACGAGGCATTATCAAGCGTAATAGACTCTACGACAGGCGGCCGCCGAGTGAGCGGCGCGGTCAAAGAGCTGCCTATTTATACTACAGGTGACGCAAACGGCCCCCACCTACGACATTGCGATTACAATATCGTGATAGCGACCGCTTGCTCACACAATCCACCACCCGAATTACATAAGCAGCCGTTTGCGACCGAATTGATA
The DNA here is from genome assembly GCA_019845155.1 of Luehdorfia chinensis. NCBI lineage: Eukaryota > Metazoa > Arthropoda > Insecta > Lepidoptera > Papilionidae > Luehdorfia > Luehdorfia chinensis. The sequence goes on along the minus strand of JAHVAK010000008.1, from coordinate 4,205,641 downwards.
GCAAACGACTACTTCGAGTATATTTAAACTTTAAGTACTGGATTTAAAGATATTTAAGGAAGAATCTTTTTTTTTAACGGTCTAATGCTTGGAAGGGGAGGTGGCAAAATTGTATTGGAACTTGATGGTGATTATGTAGAAAAATAAAAATATAACTGATTTAGTATGTGTTTATTTTCTTGGTTAGGCCGAGTACTTTTCAATCCACCCTCGTATGTCTAACTATGAATAATATATATATAAAAATAATTATTGATTACTTATTGAAAGACTCCGTTTGGATCCAATTTAGAAATGCCTGGCAATTTGGACGAATACAGCCACACTGTGTGTTTCAGTTTGAAAGACACTAGTTAAGGGTGACACCGTAAATGTACAGGCAAGCGTGTGGTATGAGACGAGTTAGCCGTTTACCATCAGGTAAACGACTCACTCGTCTCATCACTTCCAAAAAAATCTACTTGTTCTCATCTTTGTCGCTTAAACGAAGAACTGTCAATTATTTTGCTTAATAGTCAATGACATTCAGGTAATAATTTGCAAATAAAAGCGGTAATGGGCTGGTCACATCCGCCACAGAAGTGACAAAGTGTTGGAGTAGGCATGTTCTGAAATGGAGACCGTAACGAAAATGCGGCAGTAGATTTCAGTTAAAGAAAATTAACACCTATAAATGAGCACCCTACCATTTTGCCTGAGAAATCCTATTGAGGGGCATCGTTTTATTATACTTATTTTTTTTTATAAAAACTCGGAATCCAACAATTTTTATTTTTGCACAAACCGGCTGGAATTCGAACCCAGGACCCGCGACGGAAAAGTCGCATACACTAACCCCTAGGCTACGCGGTCTTATTTAAATATTACCCCACTAACCGTATGGTTGGCTGCTAAAGTTTGCTTCGTGCAGTATTTGAGTTAATGGTTCACCAATAGTATTGTGCCTACTCGGTCATTTTAAAGCTCACTCTGTACTAGTACTGGTTCACTCTCATGGTTCTACTCGGTCACTATTTCTAATAGTTTGATGTTTTCAAACAGTTCTGAATGATTATACTAGTCTTGATAAGAATAACTATTGATTATATTCTGTCCCTAATCGTTCACTCAGTCTGTGTTATATTTAGGTTATAAAACTAGTGGACTGAAGAGATATTTATTAAGTATTATACAAGTTTCTATTTCGTGATAGGTAAAAATTCAAATTACGAATAAGTTTGGCAAACGAAAAATCAACTAGGTATTTCATGATATCGTTTGTCGTCATGTGTTAGTGTGCACAATAGTGGGTACCTATTCTTTGCGTATTTGACTTTCCTTCATACTTATACAGACTTAGGACTGTACGATCGTCAAACATGCCAAAATAATAGTTATTCCTCTAACCACAAGTTCATCAGTGCGTACACCCGCTCTCGTTCATAAACTACACACCATTATTCACCGAAAAGACAGAACCTGGTCCGCTATTGATCAGTTTGCGGTAGTCCTCTTCTGGAGTTATCCCAATCTTTGTCTTCACATGTCCAGCTACTGCCGGCCGCCGTGCATATCTCGTTGCTCCGTCTAGCCATAGATCGTCTCATGCTGATTTTGCTTAAACACATCAACTCCTAGGCAGGTGTGTTTCTGTTTATGTAGTTGGAAAACCATGTCGGTCATTTGGTAGGAAACCTTAGTCCTCTGGTTGATATCTTCATTAAGAATGTTATCAACCAGAAAAACCGAGGTCAAGGAGTATTTTTCACTTTATGGGATTGTTGCACGGCTAGCATTCACGTGTTTGCACTTTCATTTAATAAGAGCTCGACGCCTTGTAGCTTTCTAAACTCTACTTAGTCCAACTAAATTCTACTATATTTGGTCTCAGAAAATCGATAGTACCTTTTCTTCGCGGTAATTTTTATTGGTATTAATAATATGGATCAAAATCATACTCAGGTCTCAAATTTCGCGTTCTGTAATTAATAAAAATATAACCGAAAATGAAAGCATTAGCGCTCGTATCATAATAATAAAATTCTAGTTATATATAGAAACGTACCTAATACGCCCCTGACAAAATACAATCAGCTGTTTGTAATGACAGTTCCTCTGACAAATACAAAATGGTTGAAAACTAAAGTTGGCAAACAAAGAAAGGCAGCGTAATAGCGCATTTAAACGTTAAAATTGAGTTTTCTGAAGTGAAAGTTAGTTAGTTTAGTGTGTAATAAGTGTTTAGTGCATGATGTTGGATTTAGAAATTGTTCCCGAGCGTTCCCTGGGCTGCGATGCCTGGGAATTTGTACTAGGTGAGCTCTCGTATGTTTATTACCTTACGTCAATTATTTGCGTTGTATTTTACACAGGAAGCTTCTTACGCAATGATTGTACGTAATTTTTTCAAAATACTAATACTATCTAAAACACCAAACATCTTTCTTAAACATTGTATGAGCAACATTGATTTTTTTATTCGCGAAGTGTCATGGGCAGCCTTTGTTTCGTCTGTGCTTTCAATGTTTATTTTTTATTGCTACTCTTGACCGTGAAATTGCTAAGGCTGACTTGTTTTTATGTTTTTTCATGACATTTTGTAGTTTTAACTTTTTTCTGGCCAACTACTTTACTGTTACCTAGATCAACCTATTGTGATAAACATATTTAGAGTATATAAAATAATAAAATAAATAAAACAATATTTAAATATTATTGTTTCTTGTTAATGTTGATATGTTTAATGTTGTTTATTCATATAATGTAGATTTATTGATGTAGATTGATGTATGATGTAGATTTAGAGATGTAGATTTATAGGCAACCTGAATGATGAATAATATTTTTTTTAATGTTGTGTGAGAGTATTTAATGATTATCAATATTAAAGTTCTTATTGATTTGTTTTTATCCAGTGGGATTAAATGTAATCTAATTTTAAACATAGGTCATTGATCCTTTATCATTCATCTAATATTGAGGTCATATAGAGAACATATTTAGACTTGATAATGTTATTTGGTAATATGGGTTGCCTTTAAACTAAATCTAATAATAAAGTTGATAAAAGAATATCATAAATTAAGTTATTTACTCTTAATCTTAGACACACCCCTACTACTTTTTCCATGGGGTTAGGTATACCCAGTGCTATTATCTATTGGTTGACACTTGATAGGTTTTATATATTGGTAGATGTGGAAACTTGATTTAAGGATCTACAATAATCTACATTATACCTATATTTATAATGTAGATAAAATTTTCATCTTCGTCTCATCTTCTTGTTTGCACTACTGAATATGCCTTCTGAAGTTCAGTATTATTATACATAATCTTAAGAATTGATTGCTCTATGAAATAATACAACATTTCAATTTAGTGGCATTCCCACTATTAATAATATACTTCCATTCTTTGCATATTATTGTTAGAGTTTTTATAAAATTAAAGGGTATATGATTAAAAATAATGGACTTTAGTTAAACACATAATGTATGGTTTAAATATAAATAAATAGAAATTAAAGTAAGATATAGTATTATAAGAGAACTAAAGAAGTAAAGTATTATAAGAGAATCATGAGCTGGAATAAAATTATACAGTCCAGTGACTTGCTGGAGCATTCAATGGCAAGGTGTTTGGTACTTTATTCAAAAATCTGACTGTGAATTCTGACTCCAAAGGACTATAAAAGTGTGGCAAATTAATCAAACTCTCCTACACTATGAGAAGTCTATGACCTGCTGTCCAGAGGCCGATGATGGTAATGATGATGATAATTATAATCTGCTCCGTTTGACGACTGCATGGCCTAGTGGTCAGTGTATCTGGCTTCTACTCCATGGGTTCTGGGTTTGAATCCCTGCCAGAGACCAGCAGGGAATATGGATTTTATATCTGTAAAATGAAAAAAATAATATAAAAAAAGAAAAAAGCTTAATCTTACTATTATAATACAGCTGGAGAGTTTGTAAGTTTGAACATGCTAATCTCAAGAAAAAACTAATCAATTTTGGAAAAATATTTCTGCATTAGACAGCTCATTTATTGAGGAAGGTTCTAGGCTATGTAAATTCTTCAGTCAAGTCATCAGCTTATTTGAAGCGGTTGAAAAGCGGGGCAGGTCAATTATAATTATTCTCTGTTGTGATTGAGAATATGAGAAATATTCATATTTTTCACATTTTTAGATTTATTCTAGAATTGCCGTCGTGTGGCTGCGAGAATCACCCCATCTCATTCCGTGGGTGGGTAAAATTCGACTGAGGGAAAGTTAAAACCAGGGTGATGGACAGTGTCATCTTTATGGAACAACCCAACAAATAAACTCAACTGCCAAGCATGGCAACTAGGGCAAAATATCCCCAACAATATATGGGGGAGGCCTATGTTCAGTAGTTTTACTTATAGAAAACTTTTAACAGAATATTTCAATTTACAGAAAGTCTTTTGTTTAATGAGAAAAGGTAGTACATATACACATTAAGTAAATTTATATATATTAAAAACAACAAAGACACATCTGGTCATTAAACTTGTGCCTTTGATATCATTTGTTTACATTGAGATAACATTACAATGACTGCTACAAAAGCTGAACTTCCCAACTCGTTCGCGTGTTTTTGTGCGTGGTAGGTTCTCGTGCCCGCGTGAAATCACACGTGTGTCACGTGAATGCGCGTGTGTTGTGTACATCAATGTAAATAAATAAAATGTAGTTTTTAGAGACATTTTCCTTTAGATTATTCGATTACCCAATCATTTATATATTTTTTATTTGAAGCTTACATTAATAAAACCTCACTGCTTGTCGACAGTAACAGCCTGAACATGCCTAAATTCTCCTGGAAGTGTAGGATTTTTTTTTTATAAAGGCTAGGTTGCCAATCTATCACGTCATCACACTCATTTCGATTTTTTTTAAGTGCAAGTAAATGACGATACGCAGGAGACGTTTACCTAATGGTACACCCATTCATGTAACGGTTGCGTAGTTATAAAGAAGTTTGCATTGAAATAGTCCGTGTAGAACAGTAATGCTCTCGTCACCATACGACGTTTCTTTAGTCTCAAATGTCTTATAATTACAGCTACAATACCCTTCAAACCAAAACTGTGATATTTGCACACTACTGCTTGACTGCAGAATAACGGGCACCGTGGTGGTATTTACTATAGTCGGGCAATTTCGTGCGCGACCGTACTGCGGGCGACATATTTTTGGGGAAGCGAGGTAACATACTAGTACCCTGCTACACATATCGTGAAGCCTAGTTACAGTTACAGCGCTTCCCTTCCCCGCTGCACTCCCCTCTTACATCTAGATTACCTCGTCACCGCCACCGTCTGTCGGCCCGCTGGACGGTCGCGCCCGAAGTTGCCTGCCTATAATTGACGAATGAGGCTCTTGCAACCGGATGATGACGGAGAAGATTAACCTGCTTAATCGTTTCTTATATTTAGGCGAATACTACACATTTAAATAAATCAATTTTTACGGAAAAATTATAATGATAAGTAAATTAAACGCGATAAAATCCGTAAAAATAATTTTAATTAAACTGTTTATCGAGCATGGTGCGTAAATGATTCAAGAGATGCGAAAAAGCTGATAACAATGATAATGAGGACGCCTTAGTATATTCAATAAGCGTTCAAAAATCTTTATCATAACTATATTTTTTAAATAAATTATAAATGTTACGATACTTTCTCACTTGCACGGTATACATTGGTGTTCCGTGGAAGTATAGTAAAATAACAGCTGTGTAAGTAAAAGTAAAGTAAATGCATTGTGACAAACGACGCAAGCGCTAACATATAATTTAAATAGGCGCTATAGGCGGATTCCTGCCTAGAAGTACTACAGCCACATATTAATTGTTTATCTCGCAAAATATTCATGAATGTTCTTCATAATAAAATAGCTTATGTTAGAAGTATTCTTCTTTAGCAGTCCACTGCTGGACATAGCCCTCTCCCAAATCGGAATTTCCGGCTTTGCAGGCGGATTAGCTGCTGCCCGTTACCGGTCAGGATAATTTAGGTCTATCATATAAGAGATGGATCATCATCGTCATCATCATCATTTCAGCCTAATACTAGTCCACTGTTGAACATAGGACTCACTCAAAATGAGGGCCTCAAAGGTTTGTAGCTCTCATTTTAGGGGGATTTTGCCATAGCTGCCATGCTTGGCAAGCGGTTTGGCAACCGCAGTTTATATGTTCAGGTCTTCTGCTTTTAATTTTCACTCTGTCGACTTTTACGGCACCCACGGGATGAAATGGGGTAGTAGATTATCTTAAGCCGCCACCACATGGACGCCATGATTTGGAGATGATGCTATTTTCCTGGCTTTTTAAGACACCCACGAGACGAAATGATATGGCAGATGCTCTAACGCCGCCACCATCCAGCATTATATTATTTTACTACTGCTCCGTTTTCATTATAGTGATTTTCGTACGTAAGTGTCATGTGCGTCGATTGAATAAATATCGTTTTAAAATTTTTCGCATACACAGCCACTCAGCAGTTCAATCCACCAGTTCCGAGCAAAAAACCTTTTTTTTCCTTACATTACAATAATTTAAATTATTATAATTTAAAAACTAAATATCTGTAGCATAATAATAAGATAAAATTGTTAATACATTGAAATAAATACTGTTAAAATGTAACATGTCTTTTTTAATAATTTTAATAATAAAAAATCATAGTATTCGTGTTTGTTTATCATTTTGTTTGTATATCTCTTATACGCGTATAAATGTAAGTATGGAAATATATTGAATGTTGGATATTTTATCTATGTAGGTAAATTTAACTTTTATTTATGTAGTTTATTGATTTGTTTTTATTCATTATTATGTACACCGCCTTCTTAATGTGTTATATTTTAATTTTTGCACATCCAAAGGTTGCCTTGCCTGTAAGAGACCTATTTTAGCGATAAGGCCGCCCATTGTACTTTTTGTATTTTTAATCATGGTGTACAATAAAGTTATATTTAATAAATTTAAGATAATATTTCGATGAGAACCCCTATGAAGAGTGAAGGTCTCTTCCTGGCATACGCACTTGTTTCTATCTTTCTGTGTGTGCGTGAGCTAGTTGCTACCGGCTGTCCTTATAAGCATTTTCGGTCATGGGAATTTTCTTTTACCCTTTTTCCCGTGTATTAAAAGGGAACAAAATGTATAGATATACAATACTAACAAGTTTCGCCTTCGACCTTGAATAATCAATCGATCAAAAAAATCGCCTTAAGCGTGTTAGGATTTTTTGATAAAATAATTATGTGGCATAGAAGTTTTCGTGAAGTTATCCGAAATGTGAGAAATAAGTACGTATGCATATATTTATATGGTCATCCAAGGTCTTCGTAAAAGTTCAGGTTCTGCTTTCGCTTTAAATTTAATAGTACGCGAGTGACTTGAGGTAGCCCCAGTGCCGGCACCTTTAAAATTATTCTGCAATTTTAAGTACTGATTTACCACGTGCGCAGAGGTGGAGGAAAACTTCGTGGGGAAATCTGCATGTCTAAAGAATAAAAATATTTCGAGGACATGTGTATTCCGCCAACCCGCATTGTATAAGCGTGGCGGACTCTGCCCATCTCCAAAACTCTCTCAGAAATGAGAGGAGGCCGGTGCTCAGCAGTGGGACATTTATAGGTTGTTACTTTAACACTGACTCATCACGGTATCTCCGAAACTACAACATTAACTAGACGTGTTTACAATTTTCCGATTTGGACTGATACGCAAATATTTTTTACCAACTATTAGTCGTAACGCTTAATCTTTATCAGTTTGACAAACAAATGTTAGGACAATTGTTTATAAATAGCGACTCGTGCGTAACACTGTGTGTGTTGTTTTTCAGCTGATACTAAGATAACAAAAGTTAGATGGAGCGTAGTTTTTTTTTTTAATTTCATAAAAGTGACGAAACGAGCAAAATGTTCACCTGATGATAAGTGCAACGTCTGCCCACAAATGCTGTCACCAAGAATATTTCTGTGTGACACCACACTACGCTCGTCAAGCTGAGACATCAGTTCTTAAGTCTCGTATGCCCAGTGATTATGCTAGCTCTCAGTGCCTTTCAAAGCAAAACACAGTCATGTTTGCATACTGCTTTACGGCAGAATAACTGGCCCTGGGGTGGTACCTACCTAGACGGATTCCTGCATAGGAAACCTACCACCAGTGATCGCTTCTAGTGTCGGTGAGATTGTGACGTCATTTAACGTTGTAACGGTACGAGTCGCGTGTTACTATTTTTAGGGTACCGTACCTAAAAGTTAAAATAAAAATCTAACTCTTATAACCTATGTTTTCCGTCTAAAATCGACCCCGGAAAAACAAAAGCTATAAAGATGAAATTTGTGTAAAATCGATAACTTCGACAACCTCGAAGCCCTTAATTTACTCTCAGTAAGCTGAGTGCGTTAAAATGACAGGGGACATTATGGAACCTTCAGGGTACGATTCCTACTATCACTTGACCGTCTTGTTTATTAGGATTGGGGTGATGATGGTTTATTGTTATGCTCTAATGTTGGATCCCATTTACTCGTAATGTGATGTTTTCCTTCTTAGAACTTATAGTCTAAAACGGCAAACACTTTGTATAATAATTCATTGTAAATGCATGACATAAAGAAAGAAAGAAAACATTTATTGCGTAAATACGCCACAGACACAAATACATAAAAAATTAGGCACTAGACATACAAGTAAACAATGTATTTACAGATAAACAGAAAGATACATTAAACAACATCACAAAACTGAACATTTAACAAAACTCGTGTACAAAAATAGTTGTCACGTGTGTCGTGGCGCATTGAGCAAACGGGTCTCACTCAGCATAATGCCGCAGTCGAGACTACAGCGCTGGTTTTCAGTGAGTCCGAGCGGCGAGGGACGTAAAATAACCTTTTTACAATTCCTTAGAAAGATATTCTTGATGGACAGACGGACGGACAACAAACTACCATTCCGGGAATGAAACCCTAAAATAGTAAGGCGCTAGTCGTACATAATCACCTAAAACGACGACATAAAAGCTGACCGATACCAGAAGCTATCACCATGAACTTCAACGCAATCAACGCTCTATCTAATTTATGTTATCTTACTTAGTATCACTTGAAAGACAACTAACGCTACACACGAGTCGCCATATCCTATATAAACAATTATTCTAACGCTTGTTTGTCAAACTGATAAAGAATAGACGATACGAAGAGGGTTAAAAAAACATGATCATCACACGTAACATTGTAAATACGTCTAGTTAAGAAAAACTAAATGAAACTAAAACTAAAAACTCGTTTTTCATTTAACTACGCAACGGACAGGACATACGGACGGACGAACATATTGTCCGAAATGATTTAACTAGTTAAAAAACTACGGAATCTATTTTTACAAAACTGGTTGACTCCCCCCGGCCTCTCACGGAAGTTATTGTTAAAAAAATTAGGAGTAAATATATTCGTAAAATTCTTTCTTAGTGGTTGAGAATGTCGCGAAATCCATCCTGTAGTTACGGAGTTACCGTGATGAGTTCGTCGTAAAATCACTTATTCTTATATATGTACTTTGTGGATAGTTATTCTGGGATCGGTTTTTTGGGTGTGGGTTGCCAATGTGCCTTTGCGGGTTCAGCTCGTTTTGAATAAAATGTGAGGCGTTACGTAAGAACACATTTTCGTATCAGCATACGCCGTAACATTGTAAACACATCTAATTAATTATAGCGAAACGGAATTAAATTTGTTTTCCGGTTGACCACGTCCAATTGAATATGATGGTAGCTTACTGGTGGTAGGATTCATATGCAGGAATCCGTCTAGGTAGGTACCACCCCAGGGCAAGTTATTCTGCCGTGAAGCAGTAGTGTGTAAACATTATTGTGTTTCGGTTAGAAGGGCACTAAGAGGTAGTGTAATCACTTGACATATGGGACTTAAGTACTGATATCTCAGCGTGACGGGTGCACTGTGATGTCACACAGAAATGTTCTGGGTGACGCAGCATTTGTTATGGGTAAACGTTGCACTTACCATCAGGTGAACGTTTTGCTCGTCTCGTTGCATTATCCTATAAAAAATGTAGGCATCCTTAAAACAGTTTTAACTTGGTAACGGAAATAAAAGTTTTTGTTTTGTTTTTTAGATATAAAAACGCATACGTAAAATTTTCTGCCGCTTCGTACTGAATTTCTTTGGTCAGGATAAAAACAGGTGAAAGACTCCGCAGATATCTTAGACAAAAATTATAAAATATTATAAATAATATTGCCCTAGGAACAACTGGCCCTATGATACAATTCCATACAAGTAAAATTCCTTAATACATAAATGCATTACATATTCAAGCAGACCAGCCTTCACAAGCAACACCTGTTCCTAACGTCCTTATAAAACATCGGCTTATAACATTCCAACTAAATTAGTATTTTTTCTGTAATAATTTTGCCCAAACTGCCGTTTTTATCAAGATAAGAAATGTATTCGACAGTCTTTTAATCAAAACATAATGGAACTTCCAAACCAGGGACCCAGATATGTGCGTTAACCCCTGAACCGTAGTGTAGAGTGATTTTTTTAATCGCCGCATAGTAACGCCTAACGCTATTAACACATTTGAACGAATACAATAGAACCTATTATACTCCTGAAATAGGGCAACGACGCCCAGCTGGTCTGTTCAGGTCTCGTTACATTTGCCTTCTGTACACAGACTTGGCGTTGGACATATTTGATTTAGATTTGTGTTAGATTTGTTAAGACATGCTATAAAACATGCAAACGTGATCATGAACGACGGCTGGCGCCATCTACCTTCTTTAAAGAATGTAAACAACTCCAACCGACACCTATATTGCATGTTAGTTGAACAGATTATCAACAGACGTCGCTTTCTACTATTAAATTAATTAAATCAATCTTATTAATATTTTTTTAAAACAAAAACATAAATTTTAAGACATTCACTTATTTTTCGTCATTAGGGGGAAAAATTATCTTCAATATAGCGTATCAAACATTGATTTTTGTAGTGTTAAGAGAGATATTTCATACCGACAAATCATATCGACTCGAGTCACAGAAAAACATCAAACTTTTAAATTCGCATAAGTAAATGTGCATAATTTGAAGTAGTTTTTTTAACCGACTTCAAAAAGATATTCTCAATGTATATTTTTTTTACGTATGTTCGGGCATAACATCTCTGTTAACTAACCGATGTTATTGATTCTATTAGAAAGGGGGTATCGTAGGTGTGGTCCCATAATTTTGGTCAAGTTCTGATGGTTAAATCCATGAAAAAATCATGAACCTCTTATTCGCATAATAGAAGCTGCTGCGTCGAAGTCGGTTTTTTGATTAAAATATTACATTTAATTAAGTTTCTACTTTATAGTTCGTAGTATAGTGTCCTTCGTGAGTTGGCACCGATAAAATTAATTAAAAAAAAGGGACACGTAAAGTCCACCAACTTCTACAAATGTGAGAAGATAAGTGATGAGTAGTGGAACTATTATAGACTGTTACATACATACAGTACGCCTTTTTCCCATATAATTGGCAGGCAGAGCCCACTCACGTAGCCCACTTAGCGTCCTAGCGAGAAACGAGACGTGACAGGTGGCGAACCACGTCGCCGCCATTTTGGTACGAGACAATAAATTCTTACTCCTCATTGCGTTCCCGCGAGCAGTATAGTGACAGCATTGCATATTATGGTGTTATTCTGCACGAATAAAGGCTGCCCGTACTACCACTATAGACTATAGTCGCCTCTTATGAAACTTCGGTAGGAGATAGGTAGATATTATTCTACTCTGCCGGATACCTATCGACGGACTTACGTTACGTAATATTTAATTTTAGACTGAAACATTTCATTCATAAAGTATAACATCTCATTTATTTTGGTATTTGAAACAACTCTCTATTTTGTGCTCTTGGGGCAAGGGGAATTTGGGACAAATTATCAAACTTGTTATATCTCTTAAACGTCTTCTGTACCGTGGGTGCGTTTCACTAACATAAACCGCACACACACAACACCCTAACCCGGAACAAATATCTATAGGCCATACAATTTTTTGTTCAGTGCGGGAATCTTACCTACGATCTGGGCTCATAAGCCAAGCTCTGCCACTGCGCCAACAATTAATATAAAAGTGTTATAAATTTTGAAATATCCGCATAAATACTTTTTAACCCGTATGAACAATTAGATTGTACTCTAGGGTTACCTTTAAAATTTTAATTACTTTTCCAGTCCCTTTACTTCAGGACTCAGGCCTTGTAACGACAACAATCATATTAGAGCGTTACGTATGACTATTAGTTCCAGTTATTAAATTCTATATTGTGTACTAGCTGTGCCCCGCGATTTCACCCGCGTAAAAAGCCGACCCCGATCTATGACATACATATTTACATCCCTATTTGAATCGGATTTTGAGGTTTTTATTTTTTTGCGCGTGACTCTACGTATTTTTCTAAAATTAAAGTAGCTAAGTTTCACGCTATAGTATCAGCTATCTACGTCAGTGAAAGTCATCGGTCAAAAAATTTAAAAATTGGTTTTCGCTTATATACCGTATATACTTTCATAAGAATTGAGTAAAAAACTGTTATTTTGTTATTACAAACTTTAATTTAATTATATATATATATATATATTTATATATATGTATATAGTATTAATTTTTAATTTTAAATATGTCTTTAGAATATTATTTCCCCTTTTACGGTGGACCTTTTAGACTCACGAACAAAATTAGCAGAAGACATTTTTGTTTTGTATTCATCTGTTTTCTGAGAAGCAATTTTGGTTATCATAATTATGCCCATATAAAAAAAATCTTATCATAATCATAGCTGACCACTAGCTTTCAATGGCTTACTTGGAGTTGTTAACAGGAATATTAGTAACATTTATAGCATGACTAAGCTCATCTGCGTAGATCGGATCAAAAATAATAATTAAAAGCTGAAGGTACCCCGGGTTAACTACGACATCAGGCCGTCAAACATCTCAGTTCTCCTGAGACCATGGGTGATGTAAAGCGCTTTTAACGTTGAGTTATAGTAAAACGAAACGCGATAAAATCCGTAAATTAAGTTTTATTAAATGTGTAGTATTCGCACTCTAGTTTCATTATATGTGTAGTATTTTATATGAGAAATCATTATGAGCTATATCGTCATATCATGACTGTCTATCGAGTAAGAATGTGACGTAGCAGCGATCTAGCATCACTTGAACGATATACATGTACTCGTATGTTACTCGTTCTTACAAAATGTGAGTTTCTTCGTCCAACATTGTCACGTTGTGCGATCCCTTCATGACGTCTCTTGGCACATCGCCATTATCATCTAACTAATAGAGTATCTCTCATTCCATAGCATAATACGTTTAAAAATGATATCAGATTCAATAACAGTAATTATTATTAAAGAAACAAATAATAACTTGTTGAATTATTTCCAGACTTCAATTGCTCTGAAGTACATTCCTGCATCGTTTTGCATAATATTAGATATCGTTTGATAATACTTATGTATATCTTATGTCTATTTTATTGATTTACTATTTGATATTAAATATTTGCAAAGACTTGTGATAACTTCGATGCTTTCTAATAAGACTGGATAAAACGTTTTTTTTAAATTAATATGCCTCCGGTTTTATGTTTACTCGTATTACTTTCAGTTGTACAGATTCAAACATGTAAGGTTCATTGATTATAATTAAATTGACTTCACGTTTAAGGGCGGCTCTCTTTGTTCTTTCTATGCTTTGTTTATATTTAAGAAACCGTTGGAGAATTGATATATTTACTCCTGGTGGTAGGAGTATTATGCAGGAATCCGTCTGGGTAGGTATCACCTCAGGGCCAGTTATTCTGCCGTGAAGCAGTAGTGTGCAAACATTACTGTGTTTCGGTTTGAAGGGCACTGTGAGCTAGCGTAATCACAGGGCATATGAGACTTTAGAACTGATGTCTCAGGGTGATGGGCACAGTGAGGTGTCACACAGAAATGTGCTGGGTGACACAGCATTTGTTATGGGCAGACGTTGCACTTACCATCAGGTGAACGTTTTGCCCGTTTCATTACTAGATACAATAAAAAAATGGATAAAACGAATGAAAAAGATTTTATTAGTGATTATCATTTGTCCTCCATAAAAGCATTTGTTACCTTTTTTATACCAAAAAAGTGGTTGGTGTTTGTTTCGTATAGCCCCTCATTTGTAATTGAATCTGGTGTTTTATCATTTGCGCGTAAATAATTAATCTATGCTCTTTGTTATAGCGTGATGCCAGTCATTATTAAATACAAATGTGTTCTATTTAAAACAATAAAATGCTAGCGGAAACTTTACGAGTGATGTAATCCTACTAAATATAGTAATGCTCTTTTGCGACATAACTGTATACAAAAAATATATTACTTTATAAAATGATATTTGCTAGCGTAGTTGTCATTGTAATACATAACGAAATACCTTACAACTTAGTATTGTTTATCATTATTGGAGTCAATCATGTTTTTTAAAAAAATATTAATGTCAAATCTTTAATATGAGTAAATAAAAGATGCCCCAAGACTGCTGACACTAGGATTTCTCGTGTCATGGGTACGTTTTGCAGACATACATTTCACATGCACTTTTTTGCAACCAGACCGGAAAATCAACAATTTGAAAAAATATTTCTGTGTACATAAGATAAGTCTAGAAAAATGATAAAGAAGGTCCAAATAACGATTTTATTCAAGCCAATAGTTAGTGTGATTATCTAAAAAAAATCGAATAACGTACATCGTATAGAAGTTTCAGGAGCCTCGCCTTTCTTTGGTACTTAAGAACTGATGTCTCAGGGTGACAAGTGCAGTACGGTGTCACACAAATGTTCTAGGTGACACAGCATTAGTTATGGGCAGATGTTGCACTTGCCATAAGGTGAACGTTTTGCTGGTTTCTAATCTTTATTAAATAATAAAAAAAAACAGAACACGGCATACTTTCTTCTCTTTCAAAAACCGTTACTTTCGTCTCATCTACGTTCATATTATATTAAACGATTTCTTCAATTATAGATAATGCTTTTTTAATAATAAACACAGTTCATTATCATCATTATATCATACCATCACAAGTTCATTGCTGGACACCAGTTTAGAGAATTAGCATATATTGTCTTCATATTATTTGAACTGTATCCTTAAGGTGCCCAGAAAATATCTATTTAGTGTTACAAATTGCTGCACATAGTTTATCTGATGGTACGAGTATATGGTCCATAGATAATATCTATAATATTCAACCTCTGTGAAGAATCAAAATGAAAGAGTGTTCTCACTTCGAAGGACAACAATGGAAACTTTTGTAGATTTAATTTGGATTTTAACCAAATTAAATCTGTAACCCTCCTAACAGTGTAACGTACATAAATACGTAAAAAAACCGTATGTAAATGTAACCTTAAAAGAGTAGGTTTGTTTTTATTTGAACGCGCAAATAGCAGGAAATACTAATCTAATTTGAAAAATTATTTTTGCATTAGATAGCCAATTGTGTAATATTCTAGGCTATAAAACTTCTTGCCACAACTTAAGAAGCCGCACACTGAGAACCGAACATTACCGAGAAGGGTCGAACGTACGGCGCTGTCATGTGGTCGGCTTATTTCACTCAAGTGAAACCGCGGGGAACAGCCAGTGTTGTATAAAGTCGGGGGCTACTGGCAAATGAAGAGCCTCTCGAGACTTGCGTGAGGAGTGCGCTTAGCGAGTTATTGTCTTAATTGCGGGTCTTACTTAATTTAACATTCGGCTAGTACGCTCGATTGTTACACTCGGCACGCAATAATCGCAAGGTCCTTACGACACATTACGCAATTTTGACATTGGCAATGTAATCATGAGCATTATAACACAATTGGATGAAATTATACGGTGGAATCATGTTGATGTACTTATTGTTTGTTATGGCAACACAAAGTAAATTAAATAATGACGTTCTTCCTGTCAATTTTAACATTAGCGACATTTTTCAGATTGTTTTAAAAGTTGTTAACGGCCTCGAATATATCATCGGTTAAACGAAAAAATTACATATTTTTTTTAGACTAAAGTTTTATGCACACGATCGCGCCTTTTTATAAGGAGTAGGCAGAGACCACATCATCACTTCAGCCTATCACTAGTCCACTGCTGAACATAGGCCTCCCTCAGATTGACACAAAAGTTTGTAGCTCTCATTTTAGAGGATTTTGCCATAGTTGCCACGCTTGGCAGGCGGATTGGCAACCGCAGTTTATTTATTCAGATACTCTAAAAAGATGCTGCTGCCCATCTTCTGGTTTTAATTTTCCCTCTGTCGACTTTTACGACACCCACGGGATGAGATGGGGTGGTAGATTCTCTTAAGCCGCCACCACACTCACCACATCCATAGCCCACATTTCACCCTCGCAGGAAACTAGACCTGGCGAGGAAGGTACAAGTTGAAGTTCTTGTTCCCCATTGCGTTCCCACTTACTAGCCGTCGTAAGGGAAAATAATGAGGAAGGAAATGGACTTGGGCTGGAAATGGAAGTTGGGAAAGTAACTATAAGGTTGAGAATACTACTATCTTGGAAAGAGCAGGAGGAGACAGCAGTAGCTCGGGAGGCCGGGGTCGCTTACCCGGTACTCATATCGGTATCATTGATTATTACTAAAACAACTAAATGTTATCGATGATAATTTACGCAGAAGACAAATGACTTCAATAAAATAATGGGAAAACCTAGCGAGGTTTTACGCCATATTATTTGTAGAAAATTTTACGTGAATTTGGAAAAAAGGTTACTTACGACTGTTTCTATAAATAAATAAATAATTTTAGAAAACTGTCACAGCCAAATCTGCTGTAAAATTTGTTGTTTTTAACTTATGATACTTTGCTATTTAACCGACGTTGTAATACAGAAGAAAATATTCGAATAATGACACACTAACTTATTTCAACCTTCCTATATCTGATGGAATAAACCATGCCATCGGAGCAACGATTCAGACGAGGTCTTTGAGAGACAAAACGAATCATTGTACTAAAAACCAATTATTCAGTATTTTACACAAATATTTTCTTCGCCGTATCTACCGCGTCCCAGCCTATCCCCTGACTACAGAACTACGTGCAAGAAGATTAAGAGGAATGTAAAATATTTATAGACAATTTCTCACTAAACAAATATCCGTCAGATAGCGAAACGACCATTTGATTTATCATCATTATTTGGTCCCTGGCTGATCATAAGCACACACACATACATTGTGGCAGGTGTATACACTAAAAAAAAACAATATTTTTAAACTTAAAATTAACATAACATAGTATAAACAATTATACCAGATATTAAGCGGGGTTTAATGTGCGTACTGCGAAGTGCGAGTGAGCCGAACGCGACGATGACAGCAATTCCTATAAAGTTGGGAGACCGGCGTATGTCCTTCAGGGGACTATGATGAAGATTGACTTTGACCTTGATTCAAAACAGTTATAATTTGTTCTTGATCACGCAATTCGTAACACACATACGTAGAAAATAAGGTGTAAAAACACGTTATTTGTCGTGAACGTGTTTGTTTCATGAAAAACTAATCGAGTAAATGCGTCACTGTTTTTATTTGATATTCTTGATAACTGTAACAATACAAGTTTTGTTAGAACTTATAAGTTTTCTGTTTTCAAATTAAATAAACGTGGGTTTTACACAAATATATATTTATCGCTTTATAACTGACAATTAAGATTTCCTACGAAAATTTATATCCATGACGGAGATTAGTAATTAAGTAATAATTGCCTTTTTTATTCCACATACTAATCTGCATACAGCTACGTATAACTTGTAGTTATTGTAAATACAAAGTTTAAGTTGCTTATTATGAAATACAAATTTTAGAATGACTAGCTGCGCCGGGCGGTTTCACCCGCGTATAGTATCCGATGAAGCTATCCGATGAAAAATATATCACCCGCGTAAAGTAAGCCGAACACAATCATGTCATGATTGCGCCGCGTACGGCATGGTACCTTGCTGACCAAATTCACAGTTCGGCTTCTCTCGATAATGTTCGGTTCTCAGCGTGCGTCTCCTTAAAGCCATAAGCATGATATATAATTTCGGTGATGTAATTGATGTTAGCCTTTTTGGCTTTTACAGCTTCATCGGATACTGTGCTCACGGGCCAGGGGTCCGCGTGCCAGGTTTGGTTTGACCCAAACCTAAATACTTAAATAAACTCCTACAAACAAATCGAAATTCGGACTGTGTCGCGTTCGCTGCGTGCTTGCGCGACTTCGAATATATTTCATAGCATGAATTATTACTTAATTATGGCCTAGACCCTTCCTCAATAATCGGGCTAAATAAGATAAGATATAGACGTAAAAAAAGTACTATGAACTTAGGATATTAAGAGGAATATTTAAATTGCCGTGAATTAAAAGAATAATAACCAAAATGCAAATTAAAGCCGCACGTAATACGTCCCCCACGCATTGCCCCTAATTTCCACCTAACCCTAAAAATAATAATAGCTTACTTTTTGAAAAGTCCTGTGCCTGCCAGTGATTGATTGAAATTTCGTCAAAATCGATTCAGCCTTTTCGGAGATTAGCCCGGACAAACAAACAGACGGACAATTTATAATATAATAGAAAATATATAGATATTATATCTGTATAGATATTGTTTCATCAATATTCCCTGTTGAACTGCGATTAAAACATGACGCTAAATAATTGTTATTAACTTTGTATTCACCTACTAAACAGCATAACTGTTTGTACTGATTATAAATAGAAATAAATATAATTTTTTTTACTAATACTATGTCATGAGTTAGGTTTTGTACTATTTGACAGGTGGTAGGAGTCCTGTGCAGGAATAATATATAGTGTATAAAAGGAATAGCACCTATCTCTTTCCTACCAAGGTGTCGTAAGAGGCGACTAAGGTATTGTACGGACAGCATTTATTCGTGCTGAATAATACCATAATATTTATCCAATGCTGTCACTATACTGCTCGTGGGAACGCAATGAGAGTAGGATTTTTTTGACTTGTACCAAAATGGCGGCGACTTGGTTCGTCACCCGTTACATATGTTCCCCGCGGCGGCGAAAAGTGGGCTACCGGCTACGTGGGTGGCGTGGCGTCTGCCCACCTCTTATACAGGAAAAAGGCGTGACTGTATGTAATCGGCTTGGGTAAAAGTTTCTGCGCATTTTATATGAAAACTCAAGATATACTTTTTTAAAGTTTATTTACATTCCATTACAGTATATTTGTGCCGTTTTGCTCGATGACTTTTTGCTATTTTGAAATTTTGGGACTTCTGATCAAAAAAACGCGACAAATAATTTTGGCAGTCCCCTCTTGATGTTAACCTGACACTACCTAAAGAATTCTGCAGAGACCGAAACTGGTGGAAATCTGAAGGTGCAAGGTCAGGTCCACATGGCAGATGCATTAACAGATCCCAGCCAAACTCTTAATTTTTGCTGAGTGGCTAAAGATGTGTGTGGTCTAGCGTTATCGTGATGAAAGACCACACTCTTTCCTTTGATCAATTCCGGCCGCTTTCTCTCAACTTTTAACTTTATCTCATCAGTTGTTGGAAGTAGAAATCCGAATCGATGGTTCTCCCCGGCGGTAAAAGCTCATAATGAACAACGCCCTTCCAATCCCACCATACACACAGCATCACCCTATTGCGAGTTAACCCGGGTTTTGGCACAGTCTGCGAAGCCTACCCGAACTTTGACCACGACCTTTTTCGCACGTTCTTATCGTACGTGATCCACTTTTCATCACCAGTTATCAATCTCTTCAAAAACGGTTCAGTTTCATTACGTCTCAATAAAGAATCGCAAATGAGTACTCATTTCGATTCATTAGGTTTCTTTCAGAGAGCTCGTGTGGCACCCGAATATTGAGCTTTTTTCAAATGGGTCAAAACTGTTTTAGGTCAATTCCCAGTGAGCCCCACTTCAGCTATGTCGTAACCACTGAAATGCCGATCTTGCTCCACTTTTTTAAAATTCTTGGATTGAAAACGCTTAAACCAACTTTGTGCTATTCTTACTGACACTAATTTCTTTCGCGGCTTGCGTTGTATTTTTTCCTTTTTTGTAATAACATTTTAAAATGTATCGAATTTCTTCATTGCAGTCACTCATTTTGACAGAAACAAAAAAAAAAATGAAAAATAGCTGAAAGCATTTTACAAATTTGTTTCTTTTTTTTTAACTACTTGTAAAAAGGTTACATACCTTTTTAATGTCATCAAAACCAGCCAGACACAAATAATACAGCCAAAGAGATTATATATATTACCAGTTTATACATACTATATTCGAAATGAATTTTTCCCCGACCTAATATGTATGTATGTATGTAGATAAAACTAAGCATATTGCGTGCACGGAAGTGTGAGATTTCGCATAGTTATAGTTTGAATAGAGTAGACGCGAGGAAGCTAAAATGTATGTATACATATGTGTTACATATGCATTGAATTGACTAAAACAAAACATTAATTATTTACGTTCATACTGACAATGTCAATCACAAAATAGTCGTGACGTTTTTTTCTTTCATACTGCTGATTTCAAACTCATAATAATCTGTGGTCAAACAGCCACTCGGATTAGAACTTGTCGCCACGAAGTTTTGAAATGTTTTTTAACAAATAATTACTGAAACCTCAATAACGTACAAACTTTAAAAAAATATGAATTACGGTCGAATTTCGACCACTGATGGGCATATAATAACAATTATTGAGTTCGACCAATGATGATTTTTTTTAAGATAGCTGCATGATTTACCTTTTATCGACTAGTTTAAATTTGCATTTTGACTCGGTAAGAACGAATCCATTATCATCACTACAAAGCAAGGATTTCTTCAGAGATTTTAATAAAGTTTATTTTTCTTTTGTTTCAGGGATGCATTTTTCTCAGTCTGTAGCCATCATACAGAGTCAAGTGGGTACGATAAGAGGAGTACAAGTCCTGTATAGTGATCAGGTTAATATATTTTTTTACTACTTTAATATATATTACTATAATCTTAGATGGTAGGATTCCTGTGTATAAATCCTTCTAGGTAGGTACAACCCCAAGACCAGTTATTCTGCCGTGAAGCAGTAGTGTGCATACATTACTGTGTTTCGGTTTGAAGGGCACTGTGAGCTAGTGTAATCAGTGGGCATATGAGACTTAAGAACTGATGTCTCAGAGTGACGGGCACAGAGTGGTGTCACGCAGAAATGTTCTGGGTGACGTCGCACGTCACCATCAGGTGAACGTTTTACTCGTTTCATCACTATCCAATAAAAAAATTACTTTTCCGATTTGGAAAATTATTTTTGCATTAGGTAGCCCGTTAATTGATAAAGGTTTTAGGCAATAATCCATACTTATATTATAAACTAGCGATCCGCCCCGGTTTCGCATGGGTAGATAGATATAGAAAGATGAATTTGGACAAATATAACAACAACAATTGCTTACACTAACTTTTTTTGTAGCGACTATTCTCACCAGCGGCTCCACAGCTTACCAGCTTACCTGTGGCATCAGGTTATTTAACAAAATAATGTTTTATTTATGGGAACGTAAGCCATGAAATATAGCCAATATTTGATGTCGTCGTAGCAAAATGAAACGTCCGCTCTAGACCGCTGCGCAAAGGGAGCCGCGCACCTCGATCTATGCTATCGCCCTCTATTCGCGAGTAGCGCGGGTGAGCGTAGGGCTGTTTGCTCACACCGCGGCATTTTCTTACTTTAAGCATTTTTATACCCGTCGTAACTTCTAAACGATAGGTCCGATTCGAATAATTTAAAGAGGACTTTACATGTACATAATCAACCTTGACTATGAAACTATTTTGTATGATAAGGATTAAAATCATGATACGAATGTCATATCTTTCGATTCTACCCGTGTTTTGATAGACTAATTTGAACAAAAAGCGTTTAATGTGACTTAACTATAGTAGTTAGACATATATCATCGCGGACTTTTTTGTGAGTAATGAGGACTACTATGAAAATTTAGTTTATTATTTTCTTTATCATCAATAGTTTTTGCAGCGCACGCCAAATAATGACTTTTATTAGTAAATTTTTGATACCTTGAGTTACACATCATAGCATTTTTCGTAGGGATCTCGGTTTTTTAAAATTAAATACAACTCATGTTAGTCGGTGATAATGTAGTTGTATATAGGTGAAAGAATTTTTAAAATCGGTTCAGAAGTTTTTGAGTTTATTCATTACAACCAAACATACAAAAAATCACATCTTTCCTCTTTATAATATTATATTATTAGTTTAGATAAATAAATATTATATTATATATTAGTTTGCCAAAGTAACTCTCTCTTTCCCTCTGCCTGTTTGTTACCTTTTCACAGCTCAATCGTTGAACCGATCTTGACGAAGTTCGGCAGAGATATAGCTTTCACCCTGGAGACGGACATAGGATAGTTTTTATTCCGGAAAATCAAAGAGTTCTCACGGTATTTTTAAAAAACCTGAATCCACGCGGACGTAGTCGAGGGCTGCAGCTAGTAGGCTTTAAAACTTTCATACGACCTTAAGCAACCGCCATTACCGAGCGTAGCGAGGTACTATACTGAACGGGCGCAATTATCGCATTATTTTACGCGGGTGAAACCACGGGGCGCAGTTAGTTCTGTGATATGCCAGTTTGCTCTTCCACAAGAAGTATCCTTGATTGGCGAAGAGTAGTTTTTAGTATTTATTATAATTCAAGGTACATATTTATTGGAAAATATGTTGCATTTTCTTCCTATATTTGTGATCCTTTTTTCCTCTAGTCTTAGCTGATCTGCCGACTGGTTTATTATGTATATCATAATAAACATAAGGCGTTGAAAATTACTAAATTAGTTTTTTCCACTTCTATTTTTCACTGCGTAGTGTATTAAAAGGTGCGTAGTAAAATATAACACGTGTATAAATAACATGTTTTTAAATTATATGTTGTGTTTGCGTAGTAGTCACGATGCATTTGATTTGACAGCTGTAACCATGTACTGTAGCCCATACCTCGTATTTATATATTACAAGCTGATCCTCCCTGGCTTCGCAAAGAAATTATTAGTTTTGTTAAAACTGTATAGAGTAAAACTGCACCAGCCTGTTTAGACATTTAGGAGTTAATGTTTCTAAAATCCTTTCTTAGGGGGTGTTTATGCCGGGAAAGGGTAAAGGAATTTATTTTTATAATTTTGAAAAGGATTGTTGCGGCTTATTTTACAGGTACTTAGAGAGAGGCTGTCAGGCGCTAAAGTAGATAGTTTCAAATATTTTAGATTCATAAGCATTAAGTTTGTTAATGGGTTATGAAAATGCTAAAGAAATATTTCATATAATAAAAAAATCATAGCGTGCTGTTTCTTAAGTTCAGTTTCTTCGATGTGTGGTGGTGGAGGCGTCCTCTCTAGATCAGAATACCTGGTCTAGCCGGTTGCTAAATTTAGCCTTCGGCATAAAGAAAAAATCGCTCTGTATAACTGGGGAGTGGGGACACTACAATGAGCACTTAGCCCCATGTATGACTACATCCACACGCGTCAGAAAAATGATTACGTACCCTTACACTATGAAATATAACATCTGTGATAATATGTAGTTTTAGGAATTTTATGTGTCGAATTTTTCTTTGTGTAAAAAAGCACTATTTCGATTTTTTAACCGTCTTCAAAAAGAGAAGGAGGTTCTATGTTCGTCTGTGTTTTCTTAAAATATCTAACTTATGACTAGCACTCAATAAAACTTTTCGTTAAAAAGTTGATGGATAATGATCATATAAGTCATACAAGATCATATAAGTCAACGAATTAATCTATTTAAAAAAAAAACAAGTTCAAAATTGTCATAGTTGTTAGAGCGCACATGTAAATGTGTGCTCTAGTATGTGCTTATGTTTACTCAGAGAATTTAATGCCTTTTTATTTGTTTCAGAATCCGTTGTCAGTAGACCTAGTAATAAATATGCCGCAGGACGGCATCCGGTTAATATTTGACCCGGTCGCGCAGCGCCTGAAGATTATAGAAATCTACAATATGAAATTAGTTAAGCTTAGGTATAGGTGAGTATTTCATAAATTGACACAAAACTATTGACTTTTCCATACGTTTAAGAAAGCATTATAAAAAAATGTTAAGTAACAGCCTATAATGTTGAGCAGTGTGCTCAGTAGCGGGACTCCTGTTATTTCTGAGATGGTTTAGGCTGGAAAGAGTCCGCCACACTGCTCCAATATGGGTTGGAGAACTTGAGGTTTCCTGGAAATATTTTTACTTCTCAGACATGCAAGTTTCGTCACGATGTTTTTCTTCACCGCTGAGCAAGTGGCAAATCGTTATAAAGGTGCCGGCTCCGGAGATGGAACTTAGGTCACTCGTCTACTATTTAATATAAGGCAAATGCCAGGCCTCTGAGCTACTACGGCTATCTGAGAGCTTTCTTAAAGTTATTATTATCATAACATTATAGAAAGAAAAATGCCTCCGACCTGGGAAGAACCAGTAAAAACCTTAGCTTTATTTAAATTCATCAAAGTTCTTATTAACGATCTGGACCTAAACTAACCCTGAGGACTCGATTCCCACCCGCAATAGAAGGTCTTTTTTTGGGATTAGTGTGACGATGCTATACTGTCTAATGTTGTACTTTAAGAGTACAGATCCTTTTCGAGAAAATGTCTGAATAATCAAAAAATAATATGTGATGAGTGTGAACCATTATTATTTTTCAATTACGATAAATAAGGATGTCGGTTTCGATCACAGCGACAATTCATGATGTAGTAGACGACATCCGATTAAAATTAAAATTTGGCATGTTTTTAGGATTTTGTTGTAACTCGTATGTCACAGCCATTTTACTTGGAGACTTTTTGCATTATATGGATGAAATTTTGACGGAAGGTGTTTTTTTATAAAGCGCTATACGAGCTGTGGTAGCTCAGGGCCTGGTGCTCGCCTTTAATTTCATAGTACGTGAGTAAGCTGGGTTCGATCCCCGGTGCCAGCACCTTTAAAATTGATCTACAATTTTAAGTGCTGGTTTACCACGTGCTTAGCGGTGAAGGAAAACATCGTGAGGAAACCTGCATGTCCGAGGAATAGAAATATTTCGAGTACATGTGAAGTCCGCCAACCCGCACTGGAGCAGCGTGGCGGATTCTTCCCAGCTCCTAAACCCT
Organism: Luehdorfia chinensis; assembly: GCA_019845155.1. Taxonomy (NCBI): domain Eukaryota; kingdom Metazoa; phylum Arthropoda; class Insecta; order Lepidoptera; family Papilionidae; genus Luehdorfia; species Luehdorfia chinensis. The sequence goes on along the minus strand of JAHVAK010000008.1, from coordinate 4,180,309 downwards.
CTCAGAAATGAGAGGAGGCCTGTGCTCAGCAGTGGGACATCTATAGCCTGAAATTTTACTACTTTACTTTACTTTATACGATAGTGTAGTGAAATTACGAAAAACTGATTGTGGCACATCATCAATACAACAGTACCTACACATAAGTCGTGGGTTCCAATGTAACTATTTAATTTAGGCCATTAGCTGGTGTGATATGTAGTGTTATAAATACAGTGACACTCCTAACGTACCCACGCCTAATGTAACGCTCTTGCGATGAGATCGGAGGTAGGCTTGAATACAGTGTCAGAGACGAGGACAATCACAACCACAACCAGACTCGGAAAGCAAATGTGTTTTTGCACAAATGTTGGCTTGGGCTGGGATATGAAACCCAGGACCCGCGGCGTAGAAGTCAGGTATTCTGACCACTAGGCCACGCGGTACTAAAATTATAATTACTTTAACATAGCTACAATTTTGTCTCATTGTATTAGTAACGACCCTGATATTTGTTTGTAAACACGTTAATGTTATAATTTATATCGAACTACTTGTTGCCCTCGATCACGTGCGCGTGGTTTTAGGTCTTTAAATATCCCGAGGGAAATATTTGATTTTCCGGGATAAAAAGTATACTAGGTACGTCTCCAGGATGCAAGTTATCTCTGTGCCAAATTACGTCAATATCAGTTCAGCAGTGGCACTGTGAAAAGGTAACAAACAGACAAAGGGGGCAGGGAGAGTTACTTTCGCATTTACAATATCAGTATTGATTATGTTTGGTAAAACTGAACTAAGAGCATGTTAGTGTTATTGACGCTTGTAAGTATAAAGCAACGCAATCGTATTTATATTGACCTAATGACATTTTAATACCGATCGAGCGTAAAGCTCCGGCGTTCGACAATCTCTCAGGGACGATGCAGTTTAGTCATTTTTCACACGTATTAGATTTTTTATGATATTCACTAAGACTTTAAATTAGATTGTTATTTTATTAAGGAAAGATGAATTAGAAAGGAGATTGACGAAACAGATTTATGAGGCAAGTGTGAATGGAAAAGCCGGTAAGGGTCGACCTAGGCGTACGTATCACAATCAGATCGGTGAACTTTTGAGGAAAGGTCACGTTAAAAGTACCCGCAACCGACGAGCGTGTGTGAGTGTCAGGATCGTAGCAAGTGGAAAGATGGTGGTCTCTGCCTACCCCTATGGGAAAGAGGCGTGACTGTATGTATGTATGTATATTATTTTATTTTAAATAGTTCATTTTATGAGTAGTATTTATTTTTAGCCGACTTCCAGAAAGTAGAAGGTTCTCAATTCGTGTGTACTCGTATAACTACTACTCTGCGATACAAATTCCAAACAGCACGAATGAGCGCAACTGAAACTTCAAATACAGTACTAGCAATTGTTTTTTAAAACAGTAGTTTTCATAATTACCTATAGCATTTTCAAAACAAACTTTAATAGTAGTCTTTAGTATTTCAATTTCATACCAACAGAATGTAACAATATATGGCGGCCATTATTTTTTCGTGAAATAAGTGTGATGTTTGTTACCACATAGTGCGTAGGTATCACTTGACGGTTAAGTATAGACCTGTATTCGAAACTGTTGCATAACTCTTAACATATGCAAAACTCAAATTCATAGGTTTGCCGTTGTCAGGAAACTAAAAATGAATTAAAAATCTGAAGTTAAATTAAAAAATGGAGATGTTTGACAAAAATTAAAAACAATAATAGATAGATAACCTAAAGCGCTACTTAGTAGTAACTGGGAACTCCATGAGGTTCATCGACTTGAAATACTACAATAGAAAAATAAAACTTTCAATTATTATAATATTACGTTAATTAGGGTATATATATATATAGTGTGATTGTGTTCTCCTTCCCAGAAAAGTTAGGGTGTGATAGGTGGATGGAATAAAAACTATACACGGTATTATCCTCTATACATCCAACAAACTACATAAACATAAGACATATTACCTTGCCGCGGCAATAAATAAAACTTAAAAATAAGGAAAATAAACATGCACGGGATTCTATTTCACCTACCTATCACACCCTACTTTTCCTGAGAAGGAGTGAACGAAAACGCGGTTTATGTGTGTATATATATATATATATATATATATATATATATATATATATTCATACGTGAAACGTACCCTTTTCAACATATTGCGTTCACGGAGGAGTGCCCACAAGTAGGATTTCTCCTGTATTGTGGGTGCGTTTTACAGACTAATTTCTCATGCTCAACACAACCAAACCCGAAAACCATTAACTTGTATTATGCACAAATGTTGGCTCCGTCTGGGATTCGAGACCAGGACCCGCGGCGTTGAACTCAGGTACGCTGACCACTAGGCCACGCGGTCGTCAATATGTATTACATATACATTTATTTTTATAAAAAAGATAATGAATTGCGGTCGAAATTCGACCACTGGAATTGATTAATTAAACTAATTCACTGCGTCACCACCGCAAGTATAATTTATGCTGCCGTCGTGCAGTGGTGTGCAAAACCACAACATTTCGGTTTGGAGACAGGGCATATGGTACTTAATAACCGATGTCTAATGATGACGAGAACAATGAGATAATTAATACATAGAACTTTCTTTCTTAAATAATAAAAAAATGGTTTCTTCGGAATTGAATTATATAGAGAGATGTCTGGTGCCCACCCCAGGATGTTAGGTTACCAACCCAAAAAAATTAGTAGGCATTATGCTCTTAATGAAACAAAAACTCTTTGAAATAAATAATCTCGAGAAATAAACAAAAAAAAAAACACAAATATGATAACGATGTGGATAAGTATTATTGAGATTCCAATGTGTCTATACTTTAACTTTATGTATTACTTTTACAGTGGCATGTGCTTCAACTCTCCCGAAATAACGCCATCGATAGAGCAAGTGGAGCACTGCTTTGGAGCAACGCACCCCGGCCTCTACGACTCGCAACGCCATCTATTCGCGCTGAACTTTCGAGGCCTGTCTTTTTATTTTCCTGTTGATAGCAAATTTGAGGTAAATAATTTTGACTTTCAATGTACGAGTATATGATTCATTTTATGTAAGGTGGTTACAGACGGTACGATACACAGAACTGACTTAGGAACTGATGTTTCAGGGTGACGGGCACTGTGCGGTGCCACACAGAAATGTTCTGGTTGACACAGCATTTGTTATGTGCAGTTGTACTGACCATCAGGTGAGCGTTATGCTCGTCTCAACATTTTATCTAATAAAAAACACTGTGCCATCCCTCTGAGACATCAGTTCTTCATATGCCTAATAATTACACTACTTCTAAGTGCCCGTCAGTTCGCACAATATCTTGTCAAGTGTCGTGTTTTCGGCGAATTTTCCTTCCTTGGGAGACGTCTATATACAGCACGACCACGTTAGAGTGGACTATTGACAGGCTAATGAAGAAAAACGATCGGTGATGTGATTTTTCTGCTGAACTCTGCGATGACGTTTGTTTTTGTCTTTTATTTTCCTTCCGTCTGACACAGTATGATCTATTAATACATAATTGTGTTATATAAAGTATATCCTATTTAATTTTAGCCTGGCTACGCGCACGGTCTGGGCTCCCTCCAGTTCCCTAACGGCGGTTCGCCTGTCGTCTCCAGAACCACTATCTACTATGGATCACAACATCAGGTATAATTTTTTTAGTATTAAAACCATTTTATGGAATTAAGTTTATGATAAACTTAACTATCTTAATGTATCTTAATTTTCATATGTATTTGTAAAACTCGTTATTTTATATAATAATTTACACGTTTTACTCAAGAATAGGAAAAGTGTAGTTTAATAAAACTAGAAAAACACGTTTTTATTGCAATATGAACTTAAAAGAAAAAAAAAGACTTTAATGTAAGTATTTTGTTCAACAGCAATAGAATGTCCCATGTTGTTTTTGTTTTTTTTTATTAAATTTGTTTTATTAAGTATCCTTCTTTTCCTGTATGTTATGTTCGATGCCCACCTGGCTGATTTCGACCACGGCGACATCTTTTAATACTGTCGGAAGCTATCAGCTGCGCAGGAACTATTATAGTGCCTCAAGTGTACGCGCAAACACAGACACAATGTAGGGATGGGAACACACAAATGTAGGGATTCGAAAACAGGACCCGCGGCGTAGAAGTCAGGTACTCTGACCAGTAGGCCACGCTGTCTTCATGTGAATTTTATTGTTTCAGCGAATAGACATCTTTATATTCTATTCCTAAGTGGTAACTGGCAATTTGTCGATAGATGAGCAGTAGCAATAGTGGCAGCGGTCGTTGCGCCGCCCCCCTGCCAGAACTACCGCTGTCCTGCTACCGGCAACAGTTGCACTTACGTCGCTGCGACGTCCTACGATCTCCTTCCGCCACGCTCGGACTAAGGCTTCACATGTATACTGAAGGTACCGTTAAATCTCTTAACTTTATGTTAGCCTGGTAATCATCTGCGACCGCATCGGCTGGTGTAAATTTTTTTTATTGATGTGTAAGTAGACGCTAGACGCGAAGCTCCAGAAGTATAGAAATCCTTCTGTTTAGCACCATACTGCGCTCAACAACGTCCCCATCAGGTCTTAGGTCTCATATGTCCAATGATAACCCTAGCTGTCAGTATTTTTTGCAATATACTGCTTGACGGCGGAATATATATAATAACTGGTGGTAGGGTTCCTATACAGGAATCCCTCTAGGTAGTACCACCCCAGGGCCGGTTATTCTGCAGTGAAGCAGTGGTGTCCAAACATTACTGTGTTCAGTTTGAAGGGCTTTGGGAGCCAGTATAATTACTGCGCATATGAGACTTAAGTACACAAGACAAAATTATGTCTCAGGGTGACGAGCGCAGTGTGGTGTCACACAGTAATGTTCTGTGTGACCCAGCATTTTTTATATGAAGAATTTGCACTTACCACCAGGTGAACGTTTTTGCTCGTTTCGTCACTACATCCAATAAAAAAAAAGTTAAAAGAATCAGGCGTTACTTTGCGGAAATCCATTATAATGAAGGAAAGAAAGTTAATTTGCTAAGATATAAGCTGTTGTGGGTAGGCACTTCTGCTATTCAAAAACTAGTAACACACCATTTTAAATTTTGCATGCAGATCTTAGCAAAATAACTTTCATTCCATCGCCAGAATATATGACTATCTAGTGCATATCTGAATAGTAATCCTAAGACCAGTAGGTGGTATGGTCGGTGTGGCGTCTGGCATGTAATATGCGTAGGACAGTGGATGGATCGTTATACACAAACTAGGTACGGTTGAGCGACAGGCGTGGCGTCTGGAGTTGAATGAACTGCTATAACCATACGCAGTCTGGCTACGACTGGGGCGACAGTCCGGCGTCCGTCATGCAGGAGTGTGAATGGGCAGCTATACAGAATGTAGCTACCGCTGGGCGGCGCGGGGTGCGGCATGCGGGAGTGTGAATGGGCAGCTATTTAGTGGTGGTAGGATTCCTATGCAGTAATTCGTCTAGGTAGGTACCACCCCAGGGCCAGTTATTCTGCCGTGAAGCAGTTGTGTGCAGGCATTGCTGTGTTTCGGTTTGAAGGGCACTGAGCTAGCGTAATCACTGGGCATTTGAGACTTAAGAACTGATGTCTCAAGGTGACGGGCGCAGTGTGGTGTCACACAGAAATATTCTGGGTGACACAGCATTTGTTGCACTAACCATCAGGTGAACGTTTTGCTCGTTTCGTCACTTAATACAATAAAAAACAAATGTAGCTACTGCTGGGCGGCCGGCGCGGCGTCCAGCATGCGGGAGTGTGAATGGGCTACTTTAGTCGTTGCACGTTTGTGGCAGGGTCGTCGCGCAACAGCGACGGGTCGCTGTCGACGCGGCGCGTGGTGCGGTTCGGCGACAGCTGCCAGGCGGTGTCGCGCGCGCTGTCGGCGCCGGCGCGGCTGTACTACAAGGCGGACGACAAGATGCGCATCCACCGGCCTACCGCACGCCGCCGCCCGCCGCCCGCCTCCGACTACTTCTTCAACTACTTCACGCTGGGCTTGGTCAGTCACGCTTCAATTATTTTGAAGTGAAAACTTCTTTACGATTGTTATGATTAGAAACTCTATGAAACGAAAAAGCCACAATAAAAAGACTCAAACATTTCATCTATAGGATATAGCCTGCGAGAGAATGAGATAGAATACAGTATAGTGTTTCCTTATTTATATCTTCGACTTCTTCGCAGTTTTACTCTCATTAGCTCTGAAACTAGATCAAAAACAGTAATTAAACCCGTGTTTCAAAGATATATTGATCAAATCCAACTAAAGCATTTATTTACTTATATTACTACTTCTTATACTACTACATAAAAAGTAAAGTAAAGTTTCAGCCTATACATGTCCGACTGCTGAGCACAGGCCTCCTCTCATTTCTGAGAGGGTTTTGGAGCTAGAATCCGACCCCCCTCTCCAATGCGGGTTGGCGGACTGCACATGCCTGCGAATTTTTTTTTTATTTCACAGACATGCAGGTTTCCTCACGATGTTTTCCTTTACCGCCGAGCACGTGGTAAATCAGCATTTCAAATTACTACATACTTTTATACATACTTTAGTTACTATAAGTGTCGTGTCATTTTTTGAACTTGAAAACTTGCGTGTATGTATAGTATAATATGTCAAGTGACTTGGTTACAATAAATAAACTCTACAATTACCCTACTCCTGATTCTCTGCATTCGTCTCATTCTCTCGAAGTTTAGTTTTCTGATGGTTTTACTTCTATCGCGTGTGAACTGCATTCATGTTTAATAAAATGTCACGAGGGTCACCATGGGTGCTGTAAAGCACTCGAAACGTCGGGTTATAAATAGTGTAAAATTAAACGCCTAAAAGTCCGTAAAATTAGTTTTATTAAATGTGTAATATTCGCTTAAATATAATAAATCATTATACACACATGTTTATTTTTGGTATACTGCAGCAGTCATTTTCAGTGACACATTTGTAAAGTTTAACGACAAAAATTATACGGTCACCGCCGGCCCTAGCTCTTGATCAAGGAAGAGCGAGATTGTCTTTCGGCGCACTTTGGTCGACGCTTTCGCGTCATCATACATTTGTATTCATTGTATGTGAATGTCTTTCAGTTAATCCATACTAAAATTATAAATGCGAAATTAACTCTCTCTGTTCCTCTGTCTGTTTGTTACCTTTTCACAGTTTAACCGCTTAACCGATCTTAACGAAATTTAGCACAGAGATAGCTTGCATCCTGGAGACGGGTATAGGATACTTTTTATCCCGGAAAATTAAGTTGTTCCCACGGGATATTAAAAAAACAAACTGTCATAAAGAAAATAAAATAATGGATCCAATAGGGTCTAAAGTTTAAAAAATCTACTACTGAAACTGGCCACGTTTGTAGCATAATTTATGGCACTAAAATTATTGACTTTTGTATTAATAATAACACCAGAATATGGTATAATTTACTTAATCAATGGATGCAGTACATATTAAATTACATTAATTAAGTACTGTTTTTTTTTTATTGTTGCACACGAGTTAGCGCAACATTTTAAAAATATCAAAATTTTTCGAGCAAAGTACACGCGAAATCCACGGCGGCAGCGCGTAGGTATCGGCTGATATTCGTATAGCACGCTACGCGTCCTTGATATTTGTATAATTTTTATTTTTTATTTTATTTAATGGACGTTTGATTTCTTTAAACATTAAAACAATTGTCTACTTATGTGCAGTCTTGCGTTAAATTTATGCTTTCAATAAAGTCATCTATAAATTAAAAGGTTTGAGATTTTTTCTAAACAGGACGTGTTGTTCGACGCCCGCACACACCAGGTGAAGAAGTTCGTACTGCACACCAACTATCCGGGACACTATAACTTTAACATGTATCACCGCTGTGAATTCGAGCTCACCGTGCAGCCCGATAAGTTAGTATGATATTCACAAGCTTTTTCCATAAGATGGAGGCCATTGATATACAAAAAAACCTTCACCAAAAAAAGAGCGCACAATGCGCTCATTTCGATTAGCATCACGTCAGCCGTGTCAACAATAAAAAATTTAAAAACATCGTGGAACTATAGTTGATTTCAACTGAAAAGCTACTTTATGACGTGGGCATAAGATTAAATTTTGTTTTTATTTTTAAGTTTTGATCGATCGAGGATACTTTTTGAAGTGATTTTTGTATGGAACTGTGTATTTTTTATGGAACTGGTTTTTATGTATCAGTGAGGAAGGCAGAAGCGCCAGTTTCATACATGCTGTAACTAGTATAAAGTCATCCTGTTTCATGCCGACTTCGGCGATGTTTTCCGGTTAATAATCAGAAGTTATAATAATCATAATAATCATCTGCGCCGGACATAATTATAGTGATAGATAAGGGAAAGTCGCCTTAATTGGAGAAAAGATGCAGTGTCATAGACACGGGACATCATCATTTGTGTTTTGCACAAATATCAGCTTTGACTGGGATTAGAACCCAGGACCTGCTAATCAGCTGTCTCGAACGTTGATCATTGAGCCACGCGGTTCTCTCTGCCACAATATTTCTGAAACTGGACACTATACTAGCTACGGCATATAAGTAGGTCGGCACAACCGAGAAACGACCACACTCTCCCAGAATACCAACTTGAAGTAACACCATTACGTTGCTAAATTATTAGTAAATGATTGAACCTGACCTGCCAGCACAGATATTATCTCAAGATGTCTTCACTGAAAGCATATTTTCCCAAATTCAGATGCGAGTCTAATGCGCTGGTTGAAAGCCGTGGTGCTGTCACCATCACGGCGTACAGCAAATGGGAGGTGGTGTCGCGCGCTTTACGCGTCTGCGAGCGCCCCGTGGTACTGAATCGCGCCTCCTCCACCAATACCACCAACCCGTTCGGCTCCACTTTCTGCTACGGCTACCAGGACATCATATTCGAGGTGAGATTTTTAGCATGGAGGAGTTTATAACACCTTACTGGTCGCCGTAGTAGGTTTTAGGGAACTACATCTATTTTAGAAGTGACACCACAGAAGTTTAACTTTAAAAAATAGGGGCCAATTGTATATATTGTGAAGAAGAATTTTACAGGGCCGATATGAAAAAATCGAATTTGAGTGCAACGTTTCTATATTCAACGTTTCTGACGCAAAAGGGATGGAAAATCGGTACTTGGCCGGAGAGAGAAAAAGAGAGAACTATGTTATATACATTGTTGCGGTGGTTTTTGTTATTAAAAATTATTCATTGGTTAATGAATAATTGTTAATGCTAATGTGTTTTCTTTTTTATTTTTGTTGTCACAGTACCACACACAATGTATTTTTACTCGGACTGTTCTTCAGTCTCATACACCCAGTGATTACACTAGCTCTCAGTGCCCTTCAAACCCACACTGTAATGTTTGCACACTACTTCACGGCAGAATAACTGGTCCCGCTTATCATTATGGGTAGACGTATTCGAAATTCCAGACATCTCTTGTCTTAGACGCTGGTGCCCGTCACTGACCGGTCTATTTCAGTGTGGCATCGAGATGGTTATCCCGCCTGTCGGAAGCCATGGGATCGTCCAGGCATTCCTCAGTCGACTTTTACTGCTCCCACGGGATGAGTCGAGATGGCGTATTTTCACTACGACCATTCGGAGTACAATATTTTTAATACATAATTATCTGTTTCTTTTTCTAATAACGATATGTGTTATTCTCTTAGGTGATGTCAAATAACTACATAGCGTCGATAACTTTGTACCAGCCAGAGGGCACCCGGCCTCAGTATACGGTCAATTCAATCGCGTGACATAGCCAGGTAAGCATTATTAATTTGTAAAATATCTATTTCTTTATACAAATAACGGAACTGATAGTCTACTAAAAGTCAACAATATGAAAGAGTCAAACCTTTTGAAAATCAATTATTTTTCTTTATCAGGTTTCGCCAAGCAAAGGAAAGTACACGTCTTGAACGCTGAATTGTCAGTATCAACACACAAATTCTCCACTAGTGTGACAACACCCATTTGGCAGCATTTTATTGTCACACAACAAATTAAATTCTGGCAATGTGACTTTTACATATCTTACAAAGCACCTAAGAGGAAACAGTATTTAAAAAAAATGTGATAAAAACTGTGAAAAAAAAACTCGGAAAAATGTTACATAAGTGAGTGACAGATCTCAAGATGGTGTGTTAAATAAGTTATATTTAATTTCATAACAATGGACGGTTAAAAAAATATTTAAAAAATCATCATTTATGTTAAGTTGACATATTTTTAGTTTAGAGACGTGTGGGAAGGATCTTAGTAATGATAATTAGTCAAATGTGTTCTTTTAAGTTTTACAGCTGTAATCGAAAACAGAAATCTTTAATATGATATGAAATTAATCATGGTAAATAGAAATAGAGACTGTGTTGTAAATATTTTTGAAAGTTCGGAGAAAACTATGAAATCATAAATTGATGTATTTTTTCTAAAATCATTTTCGGATTGAGATAACAGTGTGTAATTATTGTGATTGAATAATAAAAAAAATGTGCAAAAATATTTTTGTCTTATAGTAGCACCACAATAATGCCATGAATGTTTTTAAATCTGTGTTGTTTTAGTGTAAGCATGTGTCTGACAAATTAAGGGTTCCATAGACAAAATAAATTAACATTAAACATATAAGCAAACAGCATTACTTGAATGTTATCTTAATAAATTACAAACAAATACCGATTATGGAAGTGTATACCACTGGAGAACTGTAACAAAATTGAAACCTATGACCAATAACTAACTTACAGGAAAATTAAAAGAACATAATATTGACATGCTATTTTATTCTGGTCTTGGCTGTTATGGAAAAGTGTGAGGATGATGGCATCAGTTCTCTATTTCAATCTTTCGTCATGTGAAATATTCCCAGTGGTATACATTTTATTACATCACAAGGCTAAGATTAACATATCATTTGTTTATGGGATCATTAATTCTGTTAGCGCTGTGTGTGTGTTAAATAACTGTGACGTCATTATTTATTTAAACGTCCTCGTACGCAGTTTGTTTGTGGTACTGTGATTTTGTCTTACTTCTCGATTTTACACTTTTTATTACAAAATCGAAAACGTAACTCGACCATAAGGATTTTTGATTACGAGTAAAAAAAAAATTCGATCTACTTATTTATTTTTTATATTCCTAAAAAATACAATGTGCGCTCGATTTTGAAATACGTAGAAGAAAATAAGTCATAGGAGATGGAAGCTTTTGAAATTTAGGTTAAAATATTTTTTAAATATAATATTATGTATGACTGTGGAAGAATGTATGTGTATTATAATTGTATGTGTCCGTGTGATCATGATGCTAATGTGTCATGTGTCAAATGCTAGCAAATTGTCACAAATGTTCAACTTTGGATCGTCGACATTTTTCGTCTGTAACAAAATAATTTTTGAAAGTAAAGAAATTTATTATCTGTTTATTAATTCCAATTGTTTTAGAACACACAGCCTTTAGTTATATGTAATATATTTTTTGTGAAATTTTTTTTTGTTTTTCAAAATTCAGTATGAGCAAATGTCGACCATCTATTTAGCTTTTTTATCTCTTTAACTATAATGTGTGCATTATAGCAATATTTTTTAAGAATATTCTAATAATGTTATTGCAGGTATGTTTTATTAAATATGCGTGATTGTGCTCACGTATTTCAGGACAATTGGAAGGAAATGTTATCCTAGGTCAATTTTTAAACGTTTATCACCCATAATGCTATAATGCACAGTTAAGTAAAGTTAACCATATTTTATAATTAATAAAGTCAAATGTAATTTTTTGTACAGTAAACTCGTGCTTAGCTATAGTGCCAACGTTTTTATGCAATTTCGGACCCTGACAATCAATATGTAAAGTCTAAATTTCAATAATTAATGAGCTTAAAATGTAGGCTACAATGCTGATGGGAGGTGGTTGTGATGTAAGATAAACAATTGTTTTGCTGTCGTGGTAAAATAGTTCTTTGGATGTGGTATTAAACTCCAATATCGCATGGAACTTATCTAAACTGTTTTAGAGACAAGAACAATGAGAATGTACTGTACATAATATGCTCAAATTTAGCCAAACTATAGTCCTCTTATGAGTGAAACTCATGAATTACATGTCATCTATATATTTTTATTTATTGTAGCATGGTAAAAACGATAGTAAGGTAATTAAAACACTGACTTTAAATATTATAAATAAAAGCTTAAAATTTTTCATTGGTCTAAAATGAGTAACTCTGAAAAGGCTTTTTTAGATTTTGACGCATAAGCTATGTAGTAAATAGGTTTTCGATGTTTATTTTTATCTTCGCTCGACACTGGAACTATATATTTTTTTAAAAGAGATAAAGACGGCAGATTAAAAACATTGAACTTTTGATCTGTCACAAACATACTTAATTTACAATTACAACGTCAGTGGGCAAATTATAAGTAAAGAAAGTATAAAAAAAATCAATATCATTTATTAAAGACTTAATGATACTAACGGGATAAAAAACAAAACACACCTCATACTTAAATCAAAATGAATAATTCTACCGGTTAATTTTAAGAGTAAATAAAATCTATAACTGTCTCCTGTTCCTCTGTCTGTTTGTTACATTTTCACAGATCGACCATTAAACCGATTTCGCCGAAATTGCATCCTGGAGCGGGACATAGGATTTATTATTCCAAAAATATCAAATAGTTACCACGGGATGTTTAAAAACCTAAATCCACGCTGATGCAGTCGCGGGCTGCTGTATTAAATAAAATAAAACACAGTACGGTTTCACGTAAGTTATAATCGGTACGATTTTATTTTAGTTTTATTGATAGCTTTTAAAAAATGGTACCTGTTACATGCAGACATTATTTGCACATACACACCCAGACCCAGAAAAGCTATCTGTAGGCCATACACATATTTGTTCCTTAACGAACCCGCAAACCGTTGCGTAGAAGCCCGTCGCATAGCCACCACGTTAAATAGTCACCGGCCTTGGCTAGCAGCATGTAAAATATCAAGGTTCGTTGAATCCTTAAAACCGCATGTAAGGAAAATAATAGTTTTATTGAACATTGTGTGCAATTTTCATGTAATTCGTGTTCACGTTATTGCTATTGCAGTAATGCAGTTCATAAAAATATGCGAAATCATGTCTCTAAAACAGTTATTATATTAATTTATTTATGCACAATTATAAGTCACGAGTGTGATTGTCGTTAGGAATGGTGGCTGTGGTGCCATACAACAAAAAAAAATAAAAAATGACAAATAATACGATAAAAAAAGTACTAATTAAGGTAGCGTACGCTGCAGTCTCGTTATTGGTGTGCAAATATTTATTTTTAATTAATGTATTCAGAAAATAAACAATCAGTTTATACATTTATGTATATTTACTGTCATAGCCTAATTTCTACCAAATTAATAACTTCAGTGTGGACTACTGTACTATTAAACTAATACCAATCGCATTGCATTGCAATATGTAATATGTTACGATCAGATGTCGAATTTCAGTAACATCTGAAAATCGTAAATAAAAAAAAATATTAGCATGCGCAATAACGAGTTATTTTTATAAAGATAATTAGCTTACTTTTGTCTCGCTGTGTACTTATATGGTCACAGATTTGTCACTTAATTCATAATGTTGTTTGTATTTATAATTATGTCAGCCTTACGTAAATTTACGGGCACAAGTGGATGGGGATGCGAAAAGTCGTGAAATTTTCCATTTTCAATTTTTTTTTTTAAATATTCATGAATAAATTTGTTAAAAGACGCTTGAACAAAGGTAACTAGAGAAAACAGTTAAAATGACTTACGACGTTAAGACGATACGCGAAATGGTCATCTTAGAACAATGTACGCTCTTACTTTCAATAACGTCGATAATCTTGACACCGATAAAAACTTTTAATGGGCTTTATAACTGTTGTAGAAAGCTAAAATTTTGATACTTAAAAAGGCTGACATGAAATCGTATAATATAACTATAGCTTGTTTATTATACGTGTAGTAGCGTTATATTATGCATTTAGCGATACATAACAACCTTAATGATTAGTGAATAAAGGAGACCCACTTTCAAACGATACTTTTTGATATATTAGGAATCTAGTAACAATTTTCAGGAAGCATAATATGACGTTTTGACTATTATTAGTAAATAGGAATCGACCACAATATGAATGTCATGTTTGTTTTAAGAGTTGCCACGTAATTTTTCTGAATATTACTAAATTGTTTTGTAATAGCCAATGTTTTTATTTATTGCTATATTGTTGTAAAAATTGTTAAAACTCCGATTGTTGTTGTTTGTGAGCGAATCCATAGTTGTGTTTCGTGTGATTTGTACTAACTTTGATAATACCATAGGAAGCTTTTCTGTGCTGTTATAATAATATTATGCCCATTATCGCGCATTCGAGAGTTTTATTTTTAATAGCATACGTACCTAAACATCGAAGTGTAACTATTGCAATTGTGTTGCATCCCTTAAGTTCATTGTACAAAATTTTATAAAATTAACAAGCATTTTGTGCGCATAAAAATCAAAATATGTTATCACATAAAACGTGTACAATTTCAAATAGTTAGTACAAGGTACAGTAATAAAACTATAGAATTGTTATTTATAATCTTCAAGTTACGACAAAAACGTGAAAAACTGGTTATTTGAATCCATAGCATTTCTTTTATTTAGATTACATTTAATGGCTATGAATACTTGCAAGTTGTTAATTCCTAACGATAACGAGTTTTGTATACTTACATAAAGGTTGAATTGAACTCGTATTTATTTATCTATATCGAAATGAGAATTTAAAGAGTCTTGAAAGTATTTCTGAAATCAATTTAACCTGTTTTTTATATCGACTTATTTCTTTTTATTATATACAATATCTAAAGCGAAGACATGTGTTATTCTTTCGCAAACATTTCTTTTGATAATTTAATAATGTTCTGCATAACACAACCTGCATTGAAACTCATTAGTTCTAGCAATATTTTATAATATTTAGAAGCTATAAATTGGGTATATATCATCGTAAGTTAATACAGCCGTAACATAACTATGATTTGCTTATAGAGTAGATAGTTAAAATAGTCAACAAATTGTACGAGACGCGTTCGAAAGTAGAGCAAGATGTATGAAGCCATAAGGCTATTTCTGTACGAAGCAGCACCTACCAATCGGCGCATGTTTGACATAAGATCACAAATGTATTCTTTCGAAGATACCATTTGACTAAATCAGTCTGAGTTGTCAGAATAAATTGGTTCCAGTTGATGCCAACGCACATTTCAATGTCACACATGCTTCAATTTTTGAAGAGTATATGTAAATTTTCCGGAATTTGTTTTGTTTAAAGTTAACAATTCGTTTATATAGGGCATTATTACCTAATACTGTAAAGGTCACTTCGTTGTTGTGACCTCAATTAATTTTGCCAAATATTTTTTTATTTTTTTTATTGTAATTACGCCTACACTTGTATTTAATTTTTTGGAAAATTTATTATTTAAGGATATAATAGAACGAAGAGTTATGTAATCATGACAAGAGACGCAAGTGTGGGTGAAGCTTAATAGGTTTGTTTTTAATCGATAATAATGTTAGAATCCATATTTTTCTAAATTGCAGTTGAATTCTCTTTTATATTCCAGTCAAGTGGGTACAAAGAAAAAAAATGTCTCAAAAATACCAAAAAAGTTAATAAAGGATTTCATACCGATGTTTTTGTTTTTACTGATAACTCGGCCCGAGTATATTTGTAGATTTGTAGATTAGAGTATGTATATTTTTTTTGTTTTAATTATAAATAAAAAAAATGTCGCTTTTTCCAAGCACAATCTAGTACGTTTTTGTAAATTATTCTCTAAACTACGAAGTGTCCTTTTCATTTCCTAAAATACTAGCCGATGCCCGCGGCTTCGTCCGCGTGGATATAGGTTTTTTAAATATCGCGTAGGAACTATTTGATATTCTGGGATAAAAAGTATCTCTGTGCCAAATTTCATCCAGACCAGTTCAGCGGTTAAACCGTGAAAAGGTAACAAATAGACAGAGGGACAGAGAGAGTTACTTTCGCATTTATTATATTAGTATGGATTAAAAGCGTCTATTGTGCACTGCTTTAACTTACTAACACTACAATCTTTCTCCGTGTACCAAAGTCTTTTTAATTCTGTCTACAAATACAAATCGTAGGTGTTAGGTCTGGTGACCCTAGCCGGCCAGTTCACAGGTCCAACATTTGGTATGTTCTCAAGATGAATGCCGTGCTCGGAACTCGCGGAGCTGGAACCATTTCTACGCAATGATTGCAAATTACTTGGATCTGTAAACATTCGTCGCACATCGTCTAAATTTTTTTGTGATTTAATATGAAAAAATACTATAAATGAGTAGTATTTATTGACAGAATAACAATCATAATTATTTAAAAAAACTAAAAAAAATAAAGTAGCGATACCCTGGGATTCTCAAATACCAATGACACCCTATTTTTTTCGAGACGCTGAAAAAAGTAACCCATATTAAATAGTTTAAAAATTCCTCACTAATCTTAAAATATTTTTTATGTACTCGTAGATTTGGAAGAAATTCTGTATAAGAAATTTTGTATAAACTATTTCCAAAAGAGTAGTAGCGTTTTGTGTGCCTGACCCGATCTGCTGTAGCACGGAGTCTGCAGCCATTTGAATGTGGTCGATGAGTCGGTCTTTTTCGGTGTTACCGCTATAAAAGCACCCATAGATGCGGGGATGGTCGTCGCTGTCTATGCGCAGCCAAAGGATGGACAAGTCCCTACCTTCAAGACTGCCGAAGCGTTCGAGAACATATATCCTCTCTGACGTTCTGGTACTTCAAGTCTGGGAATGCTGGTTTTCCACAAGGCTGCGTGCTATTGCCAAGTCTGGTTCTTCTGCATATCAATAATAAATTACAAATTAGTAACCGGTGATGCCTTATACACCGGCCGTGCCAATCTTTCTAAGGAACACGTCGACGAGTACTGGAAAAAAATTGTGTTTGAAGTCGAGATCTGATAAGACAAAATCTCGGGTTGAAGCCAAATAAATTTAGTTTTCGCTTTTACCGCTAAAAAGAAACCCTTTGCCGTATCACCTCATTTTGGATGCACTCCTCCAGTAGTCTCAGCCACTCCTTCGAGTTCCCGCAAAACCGTGCAGGTCGTCCATCTAGTGGGGGGTCGCCCTACACTGCGTTTGCCTGTACTAGATTACCACTCCAGAACCTTTCTTCCTCAACGGTTATCGGTTTTATGAGCTATGTGGCCGGTCCTTAATCTATCTATCTTGCTAATCCTTAGGGCTATGTCGGTTACTATAATTCTGGTGCGGATATCATCGTTACGAGTTTTATTGCACAGAGGTACTCCGAGCATAGCCCTTCCTATAGCTCGCTGAGCGACTGAGCTTCCTACGGCCTGCAGTGAAAGACTTTCTATAATAAATGAACTATAAATTTATTAGATATATCAACTAGCCTAACATGCATACCATTAAAATCATTTAAACACTATATTTTATTTTTTCTTAGCCATGTCAGAAAATTAATATCTTACTTTTCATTTTCCTCTGGTATGGAACTAAACATACCTGTCGTATTGGTTACATAGATAAGTAATGGACTCATTTAAATGAACTAGGTATGGATTTCGGAATAAGCCCGCGAGACCCGGGACCGGAACGGTAATAATTAAAGGGCGCATAAAATTAATATCGATTAGCTTTTTCGGCCGTCGTTATGCTCTACGCTATGTGGTGGCGGCTCGTTAAAAGAATACTACCACTCCATCTCATCCAATGGATCTCGTAAAAGGCGAGTAAGGAATTAAACTGCACTGTGCACCCAACAGCGCATGGTGGCGATAGGCTCACCACCTAACACACCAAGTGCATTATATTGTTTTGGTGAAACGTGGATTGTGGCAGTCATCTGTTTTTGCAGTGAGTGCCCAGGCTCTGACTACCCCTTACAGGATACAGTCGTGATCTTATTTTATGCTTAAAAGACATTATAAATTAAAGAATAGAAATTTTTTATTAAAAAAATATGAAAAATAATCTAAAAATAAAATTAACATTTCCTGTTTTAGTTCAGGTTGCCGACCCCTGTTCATATTCATTTTCGAAGGCGGGTTGATTGCAACGCACCAATTGCAAGTGAATATGAAATTGACTTCAGTAGCTCCCCTGCATATAGATGCCTTTTCATTTATTTATTACAGTGTGCTCGTTTGCCACGCTTCACAATCATCATCAGCTTCCATGCAGTCCACTACTGAACACAAAGCGCGATTAATCCACCCATCACCCGTAACCGCAACGCTTGGCAGACGGATTAGCGATCGCAGTACCGCAGCACCTCATATTGAAGCTACTCATCACGTATCTTGTCATCATCATGTTTGTACCGCTAATTTAATATTCCAACATCTGTATCAGGGCATAACATTTTTCTGGCATTTCCTTTATTCGACTACGCCTATGTCGCTCCTTAAGGAGCTAATTAAGCTGGTGGTAGAATTCCTGTGCAGGAACTCGTCTAGGCAGGTACCACCACAGGGCCAGTTATTCAGTCGTGAAGCAATGGTTTGCAAGCATTACTATTTCGGTCTGAAGGGCACTGAGAGCTAGTGTAATCACTGGTGCTGGGGCCCTCTAGAAGTGTTCTGGGTGATAGAGCGTTTATTATGGTCAGACGTTGCACTTATCAAGCGGTCCACGTTTAATTCGTCTCATCACTTTATCCAATGAAAAAAAAAACACAAAATTTTATTCCTAAGTATAATCATTGCCATTAATATTATACAAACAAAGCCTGTGTACAAATCCTTGCACATGTATCCCGAGGGTGAACGTCGATAGTTTTCCAATAATGAAATAACAGTATCTCGTCACAGTGTGTTTTTATTTTTTTTTTACATAGGTATAGCTCCAGAGTTTTATTAAATTAGAAAAGATCTCAACACCGCGTTTTACAATAAATACAGCGACATCTATTGACTTTCAACAGCTCTTAATTAATCAAAGACATATGTCATGTCGAAAGGTATATGTCATACATTGTACATTCCGCCCACCAAAGACAAAGTAACCTTTGTCTTTAAATAAAATCACCCACATGTTAAACAAATTTTACATGGAAAATGTCTTATAATGATAAGATAAAATAGAAAACAAATAATAACTTAAAACAACAGTCTTCTTAACAAAATATAAAATTAAATATTTCAACAAAATCACTCCGTTACTGGAAGTAGGCATATCTTGTTCACTGGTCTTTTCAATGTACCATTTTTTACCTTTTAAGTCACAACTCTTACAATATTATCTATGCCTGGATGAGTATCAACCACCCTGCCACACAGCCAACGACACACTGGTACGCCATCCTCCTTCACTACTACAATATCACCTACCTTTGGCTGCGAATGTTTAGATGACCATCTGTACCTGTGGTAGAATTTGGTGAGATACTCCTGTGACCATCGACGCCAAAAGCCTTGCAACATTTTTTGAGAATATTGCCATCTTCTTAACGAACTGATATTAGAGGACTCGTAGTTTTTATCAGGAAGAGACAGTAATGATTCTCCAATAAGAAAATGTCCCGGCGTAAGGACCGATACCTCATCGATCTCTTTACATGGAAGAGACGACAATGGCCTTGAATTAAGACAAGCCTCTACCTGGGCTAAAAAAGTAGACATTTCTTCGAATGTCAGCTTAGATTGACCGATCACCCTTTTTAGGTGATATTTAACAGATTTTACTCCTGCCTCCCACAGTCCGCCGAAATGAGGAGACCGAGCAGGAATAAAATGCCAGATTATTATTATGATATTTGGGTATTAACGCCTATTGTTGCAACACTCTCTGCTACTTCATCAAGCATTGACTTTTTCTCAGTAATAAATAATCTTTTTAATTCACTAGCAGCACCAGTAAAATTTGTAGCGTTGTCGCTCCAAATGTCTGAGCAATACCCCCGCCTAGCAATAAATCGTCTAAATGCCTGTAAAAAACCTTCCGAGGTAAGGTCCGTAACAACCTCAAGGCCTTATGTGATTTATGACCTCGACCTTTCGCGGTTCGTATTTGTATGGGTCCTGCATAATCAACACCAGTATTTTTGAAAGGTCGCGCAGGTGTTACCCTAGCTGAAGGTAACTGTCCCATTAACTGTTTTTGGGTAATTCCGGAATTTTTTGTACACGTCACACATTTCTGAAACAAAGCTTTCACAAGCTGTTTAACCCTAAAAATCCAGTATTTTGTTTGTAAAAAACCTATCATGAGTAATGGTCCGCCATGAAGCGTTTGTTTGTGTGCATCCAATATGATTAAATTTGTTAAATGCGATGCCTTAGGCAACAAAATAGGATGCTTACAATCCTCACTAAGTACGGAGTTGTCAAGTCTTCCGCCAACTCTTAATATTCCGTTTTCATCCAAAAACGGGTTTAATAATCGAAGATCACTGCTTTTTGGTAAGTTATGATTTTTCCGTATTACAGCCATATCAGTTTCAAAATGTTCTGCTTGACAGCGCTTTATAGCTAAATTTAATGCTCCCCTTAACTCAAATGTAGTGAGGTAACCTTTATTCTTAATGGAGCCCTTTTTGCAATTGCTAAAAAACCGTCTGCAATACGCGAAAACTCTTACCATTCTGGTCAGTGAAGAAAATCTTTCCAGCAATGATGTCTTCTGCTCATAAGTGACGTGACATGATTTTGTTTCTTCTACATTTGTAATTAAATCTTTAGGCTTACAGTAACTAATCGTGGGTTTACGTAAAAAGTCTGGTCCTCGAAACCACATCTCATTATTAAGTAACTCAGCAGGGTGAACACCTCTGGAAGCATCGTCAGCAGGATTTTGTTTAGAGCTTACGTGCGACCAATTATGGGAATCCAAACTAGTCAAAATTTCCGATACTCTATTTGCTACAAATACCTTCCATCGACTGGGGTGACTATTTATCCAGGCTAGCACCACAGTTGAGTCCGTCCACGCATGCACATGTGTTTTCTCTACTTTAATCACTGTAGCTATTTCCATAATCAACCGTGTCAATAAAACTGCACCGCATAGCTCAAGTCTCGGAATTGAGACTTGTTTTACAGGAGCGACTTTAGTTTTAGATGATATTAAGGCAACATATACCTTTCCTTCCGAGTCGATTACTCGCGTGTATACGACTGCCGCATACGCCACTTTGGATGCATCGCTAAAACCATGCAACTCCACAGACAAATCATTAGCCTTTGTACCAATCCAGCGAGGTATCGAAATGCTCTCTAAGTTCTTTAATTCGTTTCGATACGTAATCCATTCATCCAAAAGAGCCTTCGGAACTTCTTCGTCCCAGTCCAATCCAGCTAACCACAACTTCTGAATTAAAATCTTTGATATTATAATGCAAGGTCCTACCCAACCAAGGGGATCATAGAAACGAGATATATCGGAAATAATTTTTCTTTTTGTTACTAACGCATCGTGAACAATAGGTCTGTGTATGTCTACGGTATAGCTGAAAGTGTCATCACTGCGTTTCCAGACAAGCCCTACTATTTTTATTATCTCATCTTCCTTTATTTTCAGCCCTTCCTTTACAGATTTTTTGTTATCTTCTAGTTCATTGCATTTCATTTCCATTTCTTTCATATCCTGTACTAGATTTTTATCACTACTTGTCCATTTTTGTAATTCAAATCCCGCTTTTTCTAGAAGTCCATTCATTTCCTTATATATATTTATTCCCTCTTCTTTAGTTTGGCACCCAGTTAAAAGATCGTCCATGTAAAAATCACTGATGACTCTTTCTGCTGCCATAGGATACTTATGTCCGTCATCCAGAGCCACCTGTTGTAAGGATTTCACAGCCAAATAAGGTGCTGCAGCAACCCCAAATGTCACTCTTAGCATTCGATAGTGATTAATTCCCGATGTGTTGTCGTCTTTCCATAAAATCCTTTGGTAATCAACATCTTCTTTGGCGATTTTAATTTGTCGATACATCTTTACAATATCGGCTGTTAAACAAATTGGTGCCCTTCTCCATCGCATGATGATATGCCTAAGCTCCGGTTGTAGAGTCGGACCGACAAACAAATCGTCATTTAATGATTTATTGTTGCTACCTTTGCAAGAGGCGTCAAAAACGACCCTCAACTTTGTTGTATCCTTATCATCCCGAATGATCGCATGGTGTGGTAAATAAATCGTATGTGGATTGTGAATCTCTTTATCTGGTACCTTCTCCATATGATCGAGTAGCACATACTCTTTTATTACTTCCGCATATTTACTTTTAAGATCAGCGTTAGAACTAAGTTTCCTATCCAATGATATAAATCTCCTTTTAGCTATTTTCAATGAATCAGTCACTTCTGGTCTTTCACGCTTAAAAGGAAGACGTACAATATATCGACCTTCTTTATCTCTTTGCGTAGTTCTTCTAAATAATTCTTCACAGTATTTGTCCTCTTCCGTCATAATTTTCTCTTTAGGTAACACAACATCAGCTTCAAGTTCCCAGAATCTTTTCAATAGATCATTGGTATCTACTTGACTATGCATGACTTTGACAGTATTGGGTGCTATAGTTGATTTATTGACCACACCAGACAAAATCCACCCTAATGCAGTGGACTGTGCAACTACTGAACCAAGAGGACCTTTCTTAACACCATCTTGAATTACTTGGCTGTATACCTCAGCTCCTAACAATATGTCAATACGACTCGGCGTATGATATTCTGGGTCTGCCAAAACCAGTCCAGTGACTTCTGTCCATTTCATAGAATGTATTTTCCTAGCTGGTAAAAGAGAAGTTATGGATTTAAGTACATAAGCTTCTACATTTATCGCTACTTCTGGATTGACACGTGATGCGATTTGTAAGTTTACCTTACCCTTGGAGACTAAACCGTTATCTCCACCTACTCCTAATACTTTAGTTCTAACAGGAGTTTTCTTCAAACCTAAAACCTGTACTGTAGATTCAGTAACAAAAGATGATTGTGAACCCTGATCCAGGAGAGCACGAATCATAAAATGATCACCATTTTTCAACCTGGTCTTTACTAATGCTGTTGCAAGCAAAACCTCATTATACTCCCATTTTGTGGAAACACATGAAACCACATTTTTATCAATTGCAACCGCTGCTTCTCCTGAATCCACTGTATCATTATTGGATTTCTTGCTATCTATGTTGTCGACAGCAACCTTAACGTTACCCCTAGGATGCAATAGCATGTGATGTTTACCTTTGCAAGTACGACATCGCACATTACTTTGACAGAATTTTGCCGAGTGGTTGCTACCAAGACAGACAAAGCATACATTGTTACCTAACACAAAGTTACGACGTGTCTCTACAGATTCCTTCATGAATTTTCTACAGTGACCAAGATTGTGCTGCTCCGAACAAAACTGACACTGGATATGCATAGCATGCAGTGACTTAACATGATTTCCAGGTGTATTTTTAGGGTAAAATTACATTTTATTTTTGGATCCGGCGTCTAGGGGTAGAAACTCCAGGGCGCGATAACGACTAGTTAGGTAGTCTTTAAATTGAATAAAAGTAGGCAATTCGTCAGAAGAATTATTATCCGTTACACTGAACTCCCATTGCCTTCTAGACTCCGGGTCCAGTTTCAGAGTCAAAATGTGAATTACAATAATATCCCAACTCTCAACATATACACCAATATTTGCTAAAGCAGACAAACAATCATTAGTGGTATCTATTAAGTCTTTTAAACCGTTAGCGGATTCAGAGGTAAGGTTTCGTTGACTGAATAGTCTTTTTAAAATATGATGACAAATGAACTTTTTATTATTATACCTTTGCTCTAGCATTTGCCAACATCTATCATAATTGGCTTCAGCTACTGGAATGTGCCTCAATAACTGTTCAGCTTCACCCGCTAAGTAGCCTTTTAAATAGTGCAGTTTTTGTACACTATCTAACTCATTTGTGTTATGAATCAAAGAAACAAACAAGTCACGAAAGGTATTCCATTCGGAATATTTGCCTGAAAACATTGGAATATTGATCTTTGGTAATTTAACGTGATTTGTTTTGCTTGTTTGACCTTGTCCACCTTTTTGTCCATCACAATCATTAAGTTGTAACAAAGAATTAAGAGTTTCTTTCATATCACATTTGCAATTCATATACACTTCTTCAGTTTTATCGTAAGTATCATCACAAATGTAAGATGAATTTTTTAACTTTTTACGCGGAACTTTACGTATCAAATCTTTGTGACCAGCTAAAAATTGAACCCACAGTTGTTCAAGAATTTCTTAACGACCTTCTAAATACACCTTAGTTAAACGTTCCTTAGGACTCTTCTTAAAATTGGACAGAGTCTTATTAATACGGTCACTTAAATCTTCTTGAAAATACATTAAAGTATCAAATGTGTCGACAGATAGTTCCCCTGCCGTAGACATTTTTAAAATATTAATATTTAAATAACAGATTCTTTAGTTTGTTCTCAGACTTACATAAATAATAAAACAATTCTAAGTGTTTTTAAAACAAACTTCTGACCGAAATCCGGCATAGGTTCCCCGTACCTTCGTTTTTAATAGAACTATTCTAAGTCCTAACTAATATTTACACAAATTATTCTAAGTACAAACTACTAAATTTTTCAAAGTTTCTGATTTCGAACAAATAAAGTTCAAACTATCTGAGCACATATTCTTAAAATCAACAAGTTTAAATCGTCCTCTGCGTAAGGTTCAAAATTGCGTAAACAACAAATAAAAAGTACTCACAGACACTTATACACTGATATCAGCACTTTTACTCCTCTGATCTGCGATCCTCACAGCTTATACTGGTTGCATAGGCCCTTGAAGTGGCCTAACAGCTTCCACTACCGGCGCAGTTTGCAAAACTGATTCCGTCTTCTTGTAATCCTCAGCAAGTAGAACAACCTGCTCCAAGAAACTGGTCCCAGGCGCCAGTTTATTTACTCCACGTTTTCAGCAGCAATCCACTGCCCGCGGGGCTTAATATCCAAAAACCTGCACTCCACTTTATTATTATTTTTTATATTATTATTATTATATTTATTTTTTATATTATTATTATTAGGCCGGATGACTAATAATAGTCATCCGGCCTCGAAGAACCATGTACAAATCCTTGCACATGTATCCCGAGGGTGAACGTCGATAGTTTTCCAATAATGAAATAACAGTATCTCGTCACAGTGTGTTTTTATTTTTTTTTTACATAGGTATAGCTCCAGAGTTTTATTAAATTAGAAAAGATCTCAACACCGCGTTTTACAATAAATACAGCGACATCTATTGACTTTCAACAGCTCTTAATTAATCAAAGACATATGTCATGTCGAAAGGTATATGTCATACATTGTACAGCCTGAAGACGAAAGTCTTACTTATGGCGTCGAAACGTTAACACTTTAGGTGCTTCTACTCTACAAGCTTTAATATTTTTAATATTATTATTTAATATTTCAAAGAGCAACGGAAAGAGCCATGCTCGTGATTGCTCTGGCGGATAAAATTCCTACTGAAGAAATCCGCTGGAGAATGGGCTGGTCACACCTCTCGCCGAGGAGTAGGTGAGTCATACAGTGGTGTCTGTGGTGTTTGTGGGAAACGTAGTGTAGGACGCCCCTTGACAAAAGCGATGATTTGCGTACGACGTCTGGCAGCAACTGGCGCAACATGGGAGAGGCTTATCTGTTTCCAGCAGTGGACTGCCGCAAGCTGATAATAATACTTATTGCGATTCCACTCTTTTCATATAATAAGAAATGCAATAACATTAACAAAATTTTAAGTTTCTACAATTACTACTTATGGTGGAGTACTACACTCGGCGTCAAAAAAATCTCACATCCGAAAAAAATAATTTAAATACTATTTTAACACAACAGGCCAATGGCAATGTTGTGGTTTGAGGATATCATTCGAAAGGTAATTTCATTAGCTTTCAGGAATTTTAATTGAATTTTACTTTTATAACGAGACGAAAGAGCAGCTGCACACCATCGCAGAGATCGCCTAGAGTTTGCTCGCAATGATTGCGAGCAAACTCTAGGCGATCTCTGCGATGGTGTGCAGTAAGTTTTGGACCTTTAGCAGGTCTATGGGCTGTTAAACTCTTTTCGTGTAACCTTCTTCTTATCGTAGAAACACTCACAGATGTTCTCCGAGTTGATCGAAGCTGTTGTTGCAAATCAACAGCATTTGTAAAACGGTTTCGTAAAGATGTCGTAACGATGAAACGGTCATCTCTTTCTGATGTGCACCGTTTTCTTCCAGATCCCGGTTTTCCAGTACCAGTCTGCTGAAAACACCCGTCGAACTGAAAAACGGGACAGGTTCAACTGTCGAGCAACGTCACATTGCCGCATCCCCGACTGCAATAGGGCAATCACTTGAGCGGCTTCTTCAGAGCTGTTGTCCATCTTTACTTGTTCTTACTTGGGTTACTTGTTCACGTGTGTTCACTGCAAAGTCTAAATTACGACTGGCCCATATTTCATCCAGATCGACCCTTTTATACCCTTTTTAGGTGGTGTAACTAGCGTCCTTACTAACGAGCATTTGACAGTGTTTATTTTTGACGCTCTATAATGATAAATGTTTTAATGATTTCATGATTTTTTTATTAATAATGTAAAGCTATTCAAATACCCATTTCAAACATACCAATATTTATATAAATATAATTCGTTTCTAGCCATTACAGCCATTTTTCGCGCAAACTCAGAGAGGTGCGATTTTTGTGACGCTGGTGTATAGGAGGAAAATGTTCGACTTTAATTTTATAGTACGGTGCGACTGTTGCAAAATTTTGAGATCGGTTTTTCAACTTTGTTTGCGGTGAAGGAAAACAGAGTAGAGAAACCTGTACGTTTGAGAAATATAAATACTCGTATTTTAAGAACATGTGAAGTCGGCCAATCCGGATAGGCCTCTCAATTTAGAACCCACAGGGTTCTCTCCAGCTTTGGGACATTGGTAGACTATAGCTTTTCTTTTACACTGTTTGAGTCACAGAATAAATTTTGAAACAGTCGCGGTTTACATACTCGTATCAAATGTGCAACACAAAAAAATGTAATGACGTAGTATGAAATATAATAATTACTCTAATCTGACGCTTGATAGGTTTAAATAAAAAAAAAAATAACTGATTTCAATAATAAAAATCCTCTATTTAACAACATATATGCCCTTCCATTTTCCTTAGATGTCCAGTGATGTATTTAGGCATAGGCCCATGAGGCCTGGGCCTGGGGCGCATAAAAATCAATATCGATTGGGTTCGATCGTTTTTATGTTGAAAAGATGTGATGTGATGATGACTGACCTGATGTGCAAATTCTGACCATATTAAACGCTCTATCACCCAGAACACTTCTGAGGGGCACCAGCACCAGTGATTACATTAGCTCTCAGTGCCCTTCAGACCGAAATAGTAATGTTTGCAAACCACTGCTTCACGAATGAATAACTGGCCCTGTGGTGGTACCTACCTAGACGAGTTCCTGCACAGGAATTGTACCACCAGCTTAATTAGCTCCTTAAGGAGCGACGTAGGCGTAGTCGAATAAAGGAAATGCCAGAAAAATGTTATGCCCAGATACTGAATATTGAATTAGCGGTACAGACGTGTCGGGTACTGCGATCGCTAATCCGTCTGCCAAGCGTTGCGGTTACGGGTGATGGGTGGATTAATCGCGCTTTGTGTTCAGCAGTGGACTGCATGGAAGCTGATGATGATTGGGAAGCGTGGCAAACGAGCACGAGGCATCTATATGCCTTTTCATTTATTTAATACACTATATGCAGAGGAGCTACTGAAGTCAATTACAAATTCACCACTTGCAATTGTTGCGTTGCAATCAACGCGCCTTCGAAAATGAATATAAAAAGGGGTCGGCAACCTGAACTAAAACAGGAAATGTTAATTTTATTTTTAGATTATTTTTCATATTTTTTTAATACAAAATATTAATTTATATCTTTAATTTATAATGTCTTTTAAGCATAACAACGGCCGAAAAAGCTAATCGGTATTAATTTTATGCGCCCTTTAATTATAACCGTTCCGGTCCCGGGTCTCGCGGGCTTATTCCGAAATCCATACCTAGTTCATTTAAATGAGTCCATTACATATCTATGTAACCCATACGACAGGTAGCTTCTTGTGACCTGTACCAATGTATAGCCGCGATGTTTAGTTCTTTATAGAAAGTCTTTCACTGCAGGCCGCAGGAAGCTCAGTCGCTCAGCGAGCTATAGGAAGGGCTATGCTCGGAGTATCTCTGTGCAATAAAACCCGTAACGATGATATCCGCACCAGAATTATAGTAACCGACATAGCCCTAAGGATGAGCAAGCTGAAGAATTAAGGGCCGGCCATATAGCTCATAAAGCCGATAACCGTTGGGGAAGAAAGGTTCTCGAGTGGTAATCTAGTACAGGCAAACGCAGTGTAGGGCGACCCCCCATTAGATGGTGCGACGACCTGCACGGTTTTGCGGGAAGTCGATGGATGTAGATGGCTCAGGGCCGTGTTTTGTGCCAATCTACGGGGACGGCCTATGTTCAACAGTGGACTAAGATGAGTTGAGTTGATATCATCCAGATAATGAGAGAAAGTAATATCACTCAAGGATTTGAATAATATTACTTAATGGTGGTATGATTAACTTACTGGTGGTAGGATTCCTATGCAGGAATCCGTCTAGGTAGGTACCACCCCAGGGCCAGTTATTCTGCCGTGAAGCAGTAGTGTGCAAGCATGGGCATTTGAGACTTAAGAACTGATGTCTCAGGGTGACGGGCGCAGTGTGGTGTCACACAGAAATATTCTGGGTGACACAGCATTTGTTGTGGGCGGACGTTGCACTTACCATCAGGGGAACGTTTTGCTGGTTTCGTCACTTTATACAATAAAAAAAAGAAAATTAACCGCTGCCACTTCCAAAACCGGAACCACCTCCAGAACTGCCTGAGCCACCAGATCCACCGCCGTTTCCACATCCACTTCCGGCGTTTCCAGAACCTCCGCCTAAGCCGCTTCCACTATCTTTCAATCGACTCAATTGTTTCTTCACAAACTATAATTTGTTTCTGTACTCTCAATTTTCAACACCGGCAATTGTTACTTCTTCTTCAACTGTTTATTTTTCAATTGTTTCCTTTTGAATTGTTTCTTTTCCTGGGCCCATAACCTCTTGAATGGTAGTTGTGGCTAATAGTACCACTTTCAAACCAATAAGACACTTCAGGACTGATTATAAAACTATTTATTTTAACTTAAACATTTTTGAATTTACTTTTGATGAAACCTAATCATTATAAAATTTATATAAAATACAAAAGTTATGTCAGATAACTTGACATGTTACTTCTTCAAGCGATTTTCACGGAATTAATAAAATATGACACAATTCAATCTGAACAAATAAAATTGACATTCCGAATTTAAAGTAATTCAAACATAATACATAAACCAAACAGATCAGAGTTGACATCAAAAGAGTATGCATAATCTGAGATTACCAATCAACAGTTACGACATAGCTGATGAATTGGGAATTGACCACAAAACAGTTTTGACCCATTTGAAAAAGGGTACACAAAAAAAGCTCGAAATTTGGTTACCGCACGAGCTCACTGAAAGAAACCAGATGAACCGTGTACTCATTTGCGATTCTTTATTGAGACGTAATGAAACCGAACTGTTTTATAGAGATTGGTAACTGTTGATGAAAAGTGGATCACGTACGCCAAGATCGTGCGAAAAAGATCGTGGTCAAAGGTCGATCAGGCTTCACAGACTGTGCCAAAACCCGAGTTAGCTCGCAATAAGGTGATGCTGTGTGTTTGGTGAGATTGGAACGGCGTAGTTCATTATGAGCTTTTACCGCCGGGCAGAACCATCGATTCGGATCTCTACTCCCAACAACTGATGAGAATAAAGCAAGAAGTTGAGCATCATTATATATATATATATATTTATATAAATTTAAAGCAACATGTACAACAACAACAATAACAAAGACAATAACAAAGTTTCATATACAACGACTGCTCTAACCAAATTGGTCATCAAATTATTCTCACCTTGACGTTCGGCTACCTATTACGTGTTTCCGGGTTAAGACAGGTGTCAATAATTTTAATATAATATGCAGTTTGCTTATTAAACTGCTTATTTATACAGTCACCGTATTTAGTGCACCTAGCGACGATAACGAATATTAATTTCTTTAAATTTTTCCCTAAGAGACACTTTAGAGCCAAGATTATAAATAGCTCTTACGGCCCTCTTTTGTGAAACAAAAATCACTTCTACATCAGTTGCATTTCCCCATAGTAAAATATCATAAGACATTATGCTATGAAAATAACTAAAATAAACCAATCTAGCAGTTTCAACGTCAGTCAAATTCCTAATTTTTTTTACAGCATAAGCTGCAGAGCAAATTCTAATTTCTAGTTTAGATATATGGGGGCTCCATTGAAGTTTTGCGTCAAGAAGAAATGATGATGATGATGAACTCTTTATAAAAAAAAGAGATATCGTGATGAGTAGTTAGTATATATATATATATATATATATATATAGTAGTAGTTAGTATAGATATATATATATATATATATATATATATACTAACTGCTCATATATCCTTAAAGCCATTTTTGCTTTTGTTATTTTGATGTTCTCGTGGTTGAAAACATTGGTAAACCAGGTTTGTGCTTTTTCTTCGCTGAAAAAAAAGCTATCAAAGAATACTCTGATGCAATAAACAGAAAAGTTTGTATACTTTGTTTATGTTTTGTCTCAAGCTTAAATGATAGATTATAGATGGAACGACGATCTGCACGGTTTTGCGGGAAGTCTACGGTTGTGATGGCCTGAAATGATGATGACTACAAATGGCACTAGATTTGTCGGTCGTAGTACCAGACTCCTCGTATCTTAGACGCCGCTGCTCGTGAGCTTTCTGTCCTTTTACACAACTTCTATACATTTTATAGTTATTATAGCACACCAAATCCAAGCAAGCTTCATAGCCGATAGGTGTCCGACAGAGTACGATATATCATTATACTGCTCGTGGGAGCGCAATAAGGAGTAAGAATTTTTTTGACACATCACGACTCCTTTGCTGTGAGGGCGAACCGTGGGCAGCGTGTGTGGCCTCTGCCTACCCCCTATGAGGAAAAGGCGTGACTGTATGTACGTATATATATTTTATAGTTCCTAGACTGTGAAAATAACGAGACGTGAACAAAGATCGAGCGGGGCCATGTGTGGGGTTACAAATCCCAGTTCCCCCGAAAAAAATCTGGCAACACTGATTTAACATTGTAAATGAAAATGAGTACGATAGGGAAAGATGTGGACTAATGAGTAATAGTTTTATTTATATGAATTTTGTACGTCATGCAGGGACATGACATCCTGACTCTGACATTCCGATAAGGAATACGGGATAGGCATACATATAATTGTGATATATGTATAAATGTCGCTTTTTATTTACACAATTGCGTTAATTATAGGTCGTTTGGAAAGTAACTTAGCTTTTCCCTGTAGTGCCATTACTTCAGTTCAAAACTGACTGCCTACTATATTATTTATATAGACCACGTTAAAGTAATCCATACTAATATTAGGTCCTTACATATGAAATTGGTATTTTGTATGGGAGGAATGAAAAGTTGTTTTTTTTTTGTAAAATATATTTAATTAATTAAAATATGTACCATTGTTATGTATGCACTTTTGCCATCTCATAGGTAGTTCATTGATCCCTTTACTAAAAAAAACCATGGGGGCGAGAATCAATAAACTCTATGAAGGCGGTTTGGACTGCCACATCGGAGATGATTCTTTTCCTTGTAAGAAGTTATCCAAATTCCGGAAATAATGGTAATCTGTTAGAGCAAGGTCCGGGGAGTACGATGGACGCAGACATTCTAATTGCAGCTCCTCTAGTTTAGTGGCCGTCTGTTGTGCAGTGTGTGGTCTAGCGTTGTCCTGAAGGAGCAGTGGCCTGGAGCGATTGACCAGTCTCGGTTGTTTAGCAGCTAGTACTTCCATCATGGTTTGCAGTTGCTGACAATAGATATCTGCCGTAATCGTTTGACCAGATTTTAGAAAGCTGTAGTGAACTACACCGGCACTAGTCCACCAAACACTCACAAGTATCTTTTTCTGAGTAAATTTTTGCTTGGTACAGGATTTGGCTGGTTCTCCAGGGTTCAGAAATTGCGACGAGCGCTTCCGATTATCGTACAGGATCCACTTTTCATCACAGTTAATGACCCGATTTAAAATCCCTTCATTATTGTGCCGGTTGAGCAATGTAACGCAGCAGTCGACGTGTGTTTGCTGGTTTGCCCGTCACCGTTTAAGCTTTTTGACTTCCCCTGTTTGCTTCAAGTGAATTAAAACAGTTTTATCACTCACAGCGAAGCCTACAACTTACTCTGAAGTTTTCGATGGATTCGCTTCCACAATAGCCTTTAATTCTTCATTATCCACTTTGGTCTCCCGCCGTCCACGGGGCCTGTTCTGAAGGTCGAAATTTCCAGAACAAAAACGTTGGAACCAAAAACGTACCGTGTTTTCTTTTGCGACACCTGCGCTATACACATCGTTAATCCTTCGAGCTGTTTCTGCAGCACTGGTGCCACGGTAGAACTCGTACTCGTAAATAAAGCGATATTTGAATGTATACGATATTTCCATTGTGCGAGATTAGCGACGCCAAAGAAAAAACTAGTGAGGAAAAACAAATGAATGGCTGTTTTCGAAACTGAAATATACCAGCTAAATGGATTTATAAATTTGAATTTAGAATTCTTAACCAAAGGTGCCAGTACGACAAAACGCCAATTACATATGTAGGGACCTAATAATATAAATGCGAAAGTAACGCTCTCTGTCCCTCTGTCTGTTTGTTATCTTTTCATGGCTCAACCGTTGGGCCGATCTTGACGAAATTACACAGAGATAGCTGTGCTGATTTACCGCATGCTCAGCGATGAAGGAAAATATTGTGAAGAAACCTGCATGTCTAAGGAACAAAAATATTTCGATATGGGTAAGTAAGTCCGTCGACGTACCTTGGAGCAGCGTGGCGGACGCTTCCCAGTTCCAAAACCCTCTCAGAAATGGGAAGAGGGCTGTGCTCAGCAGTGGGACATTTATAGGCTGTTACTTTTCTTTCTACTTTTTAATGCCATTAAATTGAAGAAATCTGAATTTTGTGACACAAAAGGCATCGATGACAACGAAACTACAACTTATTGTGCACTGTACTCTCTTCTTCTCAGAACTCGTTACATGGCGTAACTTTTTTGTTTAAATGAGAGAATCCAAAGAAAAGTGACCAGGTTTATTTTTGATTATTTTAAGCAAAGAACAGAAGTTCTTTGTGGGTTGAATATTGTTACTATCAAAAATA
This sequence comes from Luehdorfia chinensis, assembly GCA_019845155.1. Classification (NCBI taxonomy): domain Eukaryota; kingdom Metazoa; phylum Arthropoda; class Insecta; order Lepidoptera; family Papilionidae; genus Luehdorfia; species Luehdorfia chinensis. Next base: position 4,146,709 of record JAHVAK010000008.1, on the reverse strand, counting down.
TAACATCCAATATGTAAAAAATGAAATAATTCAAAACTATACGGTCTTTAATTTTCATAAAAAAAATTAATATGATTCGAATTTTGGATTTTAAATTGTCATAATTTATTTTTATGGTTCAGGAACGGGTTTTGTTTAATGAAAAACTAATAACCAATAAAAAATCCAACGTCATATTCTGTAGGTAACGTAAAAGTATACCACGGACAATATCTAGAATAATCTTACGGAGGTATAATTACAAAAAATGCGAGAAATAATTCAAAGATACATGACGGGCAGTGGCATCCAAGGTGCGAGGCGCATAGTAACACAATACCAATCTGCCCGCTGTGTCCTGCCGCAGGAATTCGGCTATCTGTGTGCCGCAGTGCCAGTTATTTTTCCGTCAAGCAGTGGTATGCAAACATCATTGCGTTTCAGTGTGATGGGCACTGATAGCTAGTGTAATTACTGAGCGTGTGACTAGTGACTTACGAACACACCTTACAACCTTACAGCGAACTATCTATTGAACGATTTGCTCGTCGACACTTTCTACAATATAAAAAGGATCACATGCAACTTATTACATCGTGACAGAAATGTAAGATATAATAGAAATTTTATTAAAGACGATAGGTGTCGGCAGAGTAGAATAGCATAAGTGCTTTTACGACACCTGGGTAGCCCTTTTTTAAGCCCCTTTCCTACCCAGGTTTCGTAAAAGGCGGTCAAGGTACTGTGTCCGTACAGTACTCGTACCTTTATTCGTACAAAATGACACCATAATATGCTATGCTGTCATTGTGCTGTTCGTGGGAACGCAATGGGGAATACGTATATTTTTGAGTCGTACCAAAATGGCGGCGAAGAGTTTCGGCTAAGTCTCGTTTCCCGCGGGGGCGAAATGCGCCTACGTGTGTGGTTCTGCCTGCCCCTTATATGGAAAAAAGGCGAGTCCGTATGTATGTATGTATGTTTGATTAAAATTAAAATTAATTAACAGTAATTAACGAAATAACTTCTCGCCCCAGCGCCAGTTTCTCCTGCCAGTTTATTCTTTCGTGAAGCAGTAGTGTGTTTCGGTTTGAAGGGCAATGAGAGCTAGCGTACTCACTGGGCATATGAGACTTAAGATCTGATGTCTCAGGGTGACGATTGCATTGTGGTGTCACACAGAAATTTTCTGGGTGACACAGCATAATTATGGGCAGACGTTGCACTTACCATCAGGTGAACGTTTTGCTCGTTTCGTCTTATCGAATAAAAAAAAATTACTGCTCGGTATAAAAACAAGTCGATGAATATTAATTTAACTTTGCATTCAAATTCGACCTTGAAATTTTACTCTTGTTGTGCCCAAAGAAGATTCACCTTAAAAACTGAACAGCAATGACGTGTCAGAAAATATTTTTGAATATCGTATTGCGTCTAAATTAAATAATTGACAATGAATTCTTAATGAGTCGGTGATCTCTGAATCTATGATGAGTCGACAGACATGACGCTGCCACTACATATTTAAGCATGCCCTCTGAGCCTGTAATTAACCTCGCCCGTTAGTTATTATTGTAATTAATTACCTCGGACCAAATTGTCTACACATACTTAGTTACAGAAACAAGGATGTGATAATGCGCAATTTGCTACGGGAATGTATTTTTGTGAAGGACTTGGGGATACAACTATATTTTTCTTCTCTTTCTAGAAGAAGCGCATGATTGCTGATTGTTTTGTACTTAGTTGTAGTTAGTGTCCTCCACGCACTTAATTCAATATGGTGATTCAATAGTGCTACTACTGAAGCTGTTAATTGAAATTTTAAGTTTGGATCGATTTATGGCACTCTCGGATATAAACGATAACATCGTGAAGAAGCCTTAAAAAATAAAATTACACCAAGAACAAGGTTGCCGGTTGGCAACCGCAGTTTATTTATTCTGATGCTCTAGGAAAATGCTGCTGCCCATGTTCTGGTTTTAATTTTCTCTCTGTCGACTTTTACGACACCCACGGGATGAGATGGTGTGGTAGATTCTCTTAAGCCGCTACCACGCGGAGGTAATGTACATGGTGTAGTGAAATTACCTGAAAAGGAAACAGTGCTCATTTATGAGGTATCGTTAGAAAGGTCTTGAAAATTATAAAGAAGTTTCAAAATAACTATTTCACTTAAGCCAACCAACCAGTTGGTGAGATGCGCTTTTAAATTAGTAAAAACTGTGCTCTCTCTCTCTCTACCTTTTCAACTATGTGGTTCTGAAAAAAATAAGGTGGTACTCGTAGAAACGAGGTAACAATTTCGAAAATTGGTTTGAATAAAATATGTCACGCACACGCTATTCCCCACTACGGAACCCTTCACTGTGTGTGGTCCGACACCAACTTGGCCGGTATTATTTTAAACAAAGAAAAGTATAAATGGAACCAACCAACCAAAAGTAATTGAGCACTCGAATCAAATAGATATTATTAGTTACTCGTAATATGACAATATGCTATTATAATTAATAACTTAAAGCTCTATGTTACTTCATTACTGTATCATTCATCATCAGATTGATTTTGGAGAAAAAGAATTAAAGAACTTTTGATTACTTTGAGCAATATAATAAAGCGAATAAACATCCGCACTCGTAGAAAAACATTAAACGTTTATTTCGGATAGCTTTTCTAGTAAAAGCGCCATTATAATATCATTAGCTAATTAAAATTTGAGCCTCTTTATTTATACCTATTATTTATAGAATATTGATTCAACTATACAAAGTATGCATATGTCATATTTAACAGTTCTTGGTGTTAAAGTTACATTTATATGTCACAATACTGAGCACAGGTCTCCTCTTCTTTTAGAGGGGTTTTGGAGCCGAGAAGAGTCCGCCACACTGCTCCAATGCGGGTTAGGGGACTTTGCATGTCTTTGAAATATTTTTATTCCTCAGACATGCAAGTTTCTTTACGATGTTTTCCTTCACAGCTGAGCACGAGGTTTACCACTAATTTATCAGCATTTAAAGTTTCAGAGCAATTTTAGATAGGTCGGTATCGGGTCACGTGATGTTCGAATAGGGGTAGGGGAGGGGTAATCTAATAAATGTAACAAAAGAATTATAACATCTTTTAAACATAAAAAAACCGTGGCTATTATAACGTAATGCTTGGTGGGAGCTTTTTAGCGTCAAGATTAATGTGCTTTTCATAAATCTAATCTCCTAAATAAAATCGTAGACCCTACGAGAATTACGCAAACTTCAAAATAGGCAACATATTTTGTGACCTGTAAATATACAAATAACAAGGTTATCAACTCTCTTAAATCAAACTACAGTGGATCAATTGTTAACTTTTCCTTTTTAGAAATGTCTGCGTTAAATTATTCGTAAAAGCAAACATAAGCTTTTCGAATAATATGAGAAAAAAAAGACATTCTTTCAATCGATACACTTTATAGAATATATTCCTTAAAAAAATATTTAAATAAGATATAAGAATATAAGAAGTATCTAATGAGTATCAGACATTTTTTTATTAATATACTAATTAAAACTATTGCTGGTCTTGTTTAGTAGTCATTGACATGTGCACATGAACTGTTAGTTAAGAATATTTCGGAACTGAGACATTTAAGTTTAGATCAGTTAACGCCCACGACATAATGAAAACTTTTAAATCGTACACGTAATTTTGGTACAGAATGGATCTCGTTGCTTGGAATAAATAAATGAAAACACTCATAAAAACTTTACTGTTTTAATGTTACCTTCACTTGCTGCTGAACACAGGCCTCAACCATAGATTACTACAAAAGTTTGTAGTTCTTATTTTGGGGGATTTTGCCATAGTTGCCACAATATAATAACGACTGACAGTTTTTATTATACTGCACTTGGTTATCGCTTTTTTCCGAAAATTTGTGAACAAAAAGAATTCTAGAAAATTAATGTTATTTTCTAGAACTCTTCTTGTGTTAATGTTTTTTCTTTCCAACACAATTAGACTCGAAAACCAAAAATTTGCGGTGTTCACAAATGTTGGCTCCAAGCGGAATTTGACTCCGGGACCCGCGGCACAGAAGTCGACAGTCATTGAACAACGCGCTCGTTAATGTTAGTATATTTTTTATACTAACATAACTACAAATAAATGGGATTTTTCCTGTTTCAACAACACAACCAGACCCGAAAACCAACAATTTGTGTTTTGGATGGGATTTGAACACAGGACCTGCGGCGTAAAAGTCATGTGTACTGACTATAGGCTACGCGGTCGTCCAATAGACTCATAGGCACAGGGGATTTATTTATTACTATTGCATAGGTTTTCGTTGTTAGCCCGCATTGGCATTTACAGCTTTATCGAAAAACTTCGGACAGCACTGAAGAAGCTAGTTTAGTCCTATTTCCAATAGCAAAAAGAGTAATTATTAATATTTGCATTTGCATTGCAATAAATATTTGCAGTAATCGCCACGCTTGGCCGCCTCATCGGCAATCGCTGCGATTGACCAGACCTCACACCTTAGTTTCGGATTTCTCCTGTATCGGTTGCATTGAGGAGACATAAATTTCACATGCACAACACAACCATACCCGAAAACTAACGATTTGTGTTTTTGCCGCGGCGTAGAAGTCAGGCACCACTAGGCCATGCAGGCGTCAAATTCTTAGACGCTGCTGCCTGTCAGTGACGTGTCTATTTCTGTCTGGAATCGAGGTAATTATTCCGCCTGTCGGAAGCCATGCGATTTTGCAAGCATTTCCTTCCGTCGACTCTTACGACACCTCATAGGTGGTACATTTACTTAAAACTAAATGATTAAGGTTTGGCTTAACTTTGCGGGAAGTCCATAGATGCAGGTAGCTTAAATCCCTGTTTTATGGCAATCTTTGGGGGAGGCCCATGTTAGGGATTTAATGATGATGATGATTGCGAAAATGGTTATTCCGCCACTTAACGGTAGCTACGACATTTGTAAAGTCTGTTTTCCTTAGTCACCTTTTATTATTGGGAAGAGACACATAATATAAAAGTAGACGAAAAATGTAGATATCTTCCGAATCGTGGGTTCAGAGTTGTACTCACAGCCAGAAACAGTTTTGTAACACACAATTTATAAGCCGTGTGGTGGCGGCTCGTTAAAGGAATACTGCCACTCCATCTCATCCAATGGATCTCGTAAAAGACGAGTAAGGAATTAAACTGCACTGTGCACCCAACAGCGCATGGTGGCGATGGGCTCACCACTTATCACACCAAGTGCATTATATTGTTTTGGTGAAACGTGGATTGTGGCAGTCATCTGTATTTGCAGTGATTGCCCAGTCTCTGACTACCCCTTATGGGATACAGTCGTGATCTTATGTATGTATGTACAATTTATAAAATAAACTCGATAAAATCTGTAAATACAGTTATATTCGATGCGTATAATTCACGAGACAACAGCGTGACAGATCCTGGCACCGAACTACGATGTTTTTCTATCTTTTTCGGTTTTTTTAAAGTTATACTTCTTGGGCGCGTTGAGAGTAAAATATCATCATACGACACTCACGGGATGAGATGGAGCGGCAGATTCACTTCCACCGCAACATGGGGAAGTGTTTTTTATATCTTTTGGCGGATGATATTGTCAAGGAAAAGGGTAGCTACCCGCCAGATCGGTGGTCTGATCTGGGTAGGACGTCTCCTCCAACTAGTAATATTTAGATGTTGTATATATAGTTCGCAATTCAGAAAACTTTCATAGCGCGATTATGGTATGTATGAAAATATTTCTTGAGCTTCTCATGTTGCGACATAGATGTCGCTACATCACTCCCCCGCTGAGACTGGTGACGTCAGGCAATGAGGTGCAGTCTGGCGTTGCGGTGAACCTGTGTCCAGGCCTTCAGTGCGTCGAGACGTATGGAGACAGTGTGTACTTGGAGCTAGAGCGTAATCACAGGGCATTTGAAACTTAAGGGCGTGTGGTGTCACACAGAAATTTTCTGCGCGACATAGCATTTGTTATGGGAAATGCTTCTGCTCGTTTCGTCACTCTATCCAATAAAAAAAATGAGGAAAGGCGATATTCAGCACCAAATTAACTTTATTACTTTTTTGAGTTGATGGTAATGTTAATTAGATTAGTAATGAAATACGATAATGTTGATTGTTAACCGATATCGATTAATATTAGTCATGGTTTCGACATTCGATTTAGACATCTTGATTAGTTTACAAGATACAAGTGCATACACACGTCCTTCTTGAATTCATGTATATGTAATATGTATTTCAAAGTACGTGAACTGAGTTCGATTCCTGGTGCCAGCACCTCTAAAGGTGTTCTGCAATTTTAAGCGCTGATTTACTACGTGCGGAGGAGGAGGAGAAAACATGAATGTCTGAGAAATAAAAATATTGCGTGGCGACTCTTCCCAGCTCCAAAGCACTCTCACTTTTTATGCCCTAGACCTAGATAAAGCAGCTTGATGTATATATGTATATATGATCAAAGAACCGTGATCGTGTGTAATCTTGTTCTACTCAAACGCAGCAGTTGAGATCGATACGGACCGGATGGTAGATTCTCTTAAGCAACCAACACACGGTAACAAAAATAATACTCACTGTTATATACCCGTTCAGTGTATAAGCAATTTTAATTAGTCGAAATATTAATTAAGAATTACAAAGGAATTGCAGGGGAGAGGATTGCATTTAAATTCGTAAACCTTGAAATTTTAGTCTCGTCGCGCCCAAAGATGTTTCACTATAAAAATCTTTCCGTGCAGTGTTGCAAAGCTTAAAAACAAATTTAAAAGCTGTGACCAGCATTTCCTCGTAACGTAGTACTGATACCGGCAGAACCATAACAAATGCTTTGTTACCCAGAACATTACTGTGTGGTCCACACTGCGCCCGTCACCCTGATACATCAGTTCTCAAGTCTCATATGCCCCGTGATTACACTAGATCATATCTAACCTCAGCAATGTTCCACGGCAGAATATCTGGCCCTGGGGTGGTACCGACCTAGACGTGGACTAGACCACCTTATTGGTACCACCAGTAAAAATGTATCTGTCATTACAGAGTACTCTATAACAAATACAGCGGCCGTGGTCTCGAACGCCGCGCCGCCCGGTTTCATGCGACTTGGGCATCATTGAGGTGCGCGGCTCCCTTTGCGCAGCGGTCAAGAGCGGTCGTTTAATTTTGCAACACGTCATTAAATATTGTTTACAAGGAAGCTCTGAGCCACTAAACTTTCATGGCTTATGTTCTCATAAATAAAACATTATTTTGGTAACTTAATCTTACCTGACCAGCTGCAGATTCGCCGATGAGCATAGTCGCTACAAAAAAATGTTAGTGAAGGGATTGTTGTTGTTCTGTTTGTCCAAATAAAGTACTAATTTATCTTTCTAATATCTATCTACTATTTCAAATGGCATAATTATTTTTTTATAATTATTCATTCGAATCGTGATTAATTCTCCATCATTAATTTCATTATTATTAGAATTTTCACTAAGACGGACAAAGTGAAATTCTAATAGTAATGAAATTTCTCGTTCGTTCAAACTTTCGTATTTTAAACAATTTTTACGGAGCTTTCAGGAACCAATTTTGGAAGATCGGTTTTGACTTCAACTCAAGTCCACTTAAGTCAAGCATTTAATTCGAAATATTTTCTTCGATATGTTCCAGTTAGCTGAGATTGCTTTCATTAAGGTAAATCTATTTATCTAATTTGCACTTATTTAAATGGCCAAATACGATATAATACAACTAAGTTGGCCGACAGCTCTTAATGGTGAGACAGTTATAGTACAGAAAATTCTTATAAACATCTTGTAGAAAACTTGTAATCTTTAAAATAAATTAATCAACACTAATTACTCTCATAAAATATCGGTTTTATGAAAGTTTTTTTCTGAAGCCACAGTAAGAACTGAAACTTAATAAAAATCTGATTACACTGAGTCTCAAGAAAGAACAGACTTATAGGAAGAATCAGTAAGTAAAAACTGAGTACCAAGAGCAATTAGCCATGTAAAATGCGCTTTTAGGTCTTTTTTGATATAAGGGTTTTATGAAATAAGGTTTTCTTACAAGCGTTAATGCGAAGCGAAGTTATAAGTTTAATTGTTCTTTCAATTTAAATTGTCTTTTAACACGTATTTTTAAAAGCCGTTGTCTTAGAACCGATTTCACCATTCATTTTGGAAACCAAGTTAAATAAAACCACGTTTTACTTAACAGAATTTGATCTCGGTTTTCGTCTAACCGATTTCACCAGCTCCATTTAGGAAAACGAAGATCCGCGTTTAGGAAAACGAAATTTAAATGAAATGTCGTCACAATCTAAAACAAAAATTCGATGCATATGCAGGAATCCGTCTAGGTAGGTACTACCCCAGGGTGTGTTATTATGCCGTGAAGCAGTAGTGTGCAAACATTACTGTGTTTCGGTCTGAAGGGCACTGAGAAATAGTGTAACTAGTGTAATCACTGGGCACGTGAGACTTAATAACTTATGTCTCAGGGTGACGGGCGCAGGGCGATGTGTGTGGACACAGAAATATTCTGAGTAAGAAAACATCTGTTATGGGCAGACGTTGCACTTACCATCAGGTGAACGTTTTCCTCGTCTCGTCACATTTAAAAAAAAAGTATTACGAATTTTGCGACATAAAACAGCCTGTTATTATGCACAGGTGTATATAGTTGTACAATTGACAATAACAGATCTCTTAACGCGTTTACAGAGTTGAACGACGAAAATTGGTCGTTTATAATTTTAATCGCGTCTAGCTTTAACAGCGTTAATTTCATGTTGATGAAATGCAAACTGTAGAATTGAACTCAGTTAAACGCTTAAATTTCGTTTAGCTTCAGCTAATCGCGTTTATTTTCAACGGTGAAATCCGACATTAATCGGATATATATAAGACTTATTTAATACTCTAAGACCGTTTAGTTCGTCGTTTATGAAGGTACTTTGCTAGTTGGGAATTTAAGTCACATGATTTTCGGGACTATTACAGTATCCAAATTCAACCAAAAAAAAGATTTTTTAAAATTCGTCCACTATTGACCAAAATATCGGTGAATATGAATAAAACAAGTACATACAGACGCGCATAGATCCTCCTCCTCTTTTTAAGTCGGTTAAAAATAAATATGTATCGCATTACAGACGTAAATTGCACATGCACAAACACCCAGACTCGAAACAAGTACCTGTAGGCCATATAAACTGTTGTTCGGTGTGGGCGTATAATGCAGAAGGCGGCGGTTAAATACCACTTCCCCTGTAATAAACAATAATATTGCTTTGTTATTAACAATTCTTGTCGTCGTCGGAATGATGGGGGGCAACGTGGAGAGAGACTTTTAAAGAACCGACGCAATACCATCGTTATTTTTCTGTTATAAGGGATAGTGTTTTGTAATTTAGGAAATTGGATACACTCATAGATAAAGAATACGTTACCATGTATTCCACCTGTTTTCGTTTTTTAACCATTACTTCTTAGCCCACGGGGTAGCTCATGGGCTTCGCTTTAAATTTCGTAGTGCACGAATGACCTGGATTCGATTCCCGATACTGGCACCACCAAATTTGTTAGTTACAATTTTAAGTACTCATTCACCACGTACTCGGCGGTGAAGGAAAACATCGCAAGAAACATGTCTGTCTGATTAATAAAAAATATATTCGACGACATGTGAAGTTCGCCAACCCTCATTTATTTTTGCACAATTGTTAGTTAATATTTGCTCCGGCCGGGATTCGAAACCAGAACCCGAGGCGTAATAATCAGGTACTCTGACCAGTAGGCCATGCGTTACTTTAGTTTCGTTGTGCAAACATTACTGCGTTTCGGTCTGAAGGACAGTGAGAGCTAGCGTAATCACTGGACATATGAGACTTTAGAACTTATATCTTGACACAGCATTTGTTATGGGCAGACGTTGCACTTTTCATTAGGTGAACGTTGGGTCTTTTTGTCATTGTCTGTCACAATAAAAAAAGATAATTAGCTACTTGTAAGATAAAAGCATATTCAGCGCTTATTTTAGACTGGCGCGACGCGGCGGGAATATATTTACTTTTATATCTTGCCGGGAGCGATGGAGTATAAATATGTCGAAGGTTAAAAATCGACGCCGTTACAATGATCCATATTTGTACTCTAAATCTGCACAATAAGCGACAGATAGAGATAATTTTTTTCTCTTTAAGTTTCATATACACAACACATACATACATAGAGTCACGCCGCTTTCCCATTGGGGTAGGCAGAGGCCGCATTTTTCCAAGTGGAGCAAGTGCTACGATCCTCACACACATCTTTCGCTTCTTCTACGTCAATTAGTGTTTTCATAAAAGGTCGTCGGTTACGGGTACTTTTGTCGTGGCCTTTCCTTAAAACGACTTCGATGTGATCGTGATACGTTCGTCTACCCCGACCCTTACCGCCTTGCCCTATCTTTGTCACTACATCTTCTACCACACTGCAACGTTCCTTTATCACGCTGTTCCTCACTTTGTCCATCAAAGTCACTCAAGCTATACTTCTCAGCATAGGTGTTATTGGCACAAATGTTGCTTCCGGCTGGGATTCGAACCCAGATCCCGCGGCGTAGAAGACCACTTGGCTACGCAATCGTCAAATAAAAATGGTCAACAAACATGTAAAACCATCATCATTATTTCAGCCGATCACTAGTCCTGTGCTGAAAATGCCTGCACCATAGTTTCCACAAGTTTGTAGCTCTCATGTTGAGGGCTATTGCCATAGTTGCCGCGCCTGGTAGGCGGGTTGGCAACCGCAGTTTTCATTTTCCCTCAGTCGATTTTTACAACACTCATGGGATGAGATGGGGTGGAAGAATCTCTTAAGCCGCCAACACACTGCCATATACTAAGAATCATGTATGGCCGTGTGTGAATTACTATGCAGAAATTCCTTCTTGTAATGCGTTTTGTAACAATACACACGTCATTAAATCACTTGAGCCTTGAGTCACCTATTCAGGAATCCGTCTAGGTATAGGTACCACCATAGGGCTAGTTATTCTGCCGTAAAGCAGTATATTTGTTCACATTACTCTGTTTCGGTCTGAAGGGTACCGATAGCTAGTGTAATTACTGGGCATTGAGACTTAAGAACTTATGTCTTATTAACGCGCAGTGTGGATACAGACACGTTCTGGGTGACACTGCATTCGTTATGGGCAGACGTTGCACTGACCACCAGGTAACGATTTGCTCGTCTCTTCACTTTATTCCACGAAAAAAGGTTAGCCCCCTGCTCGTTCTCATGCAGGCTAACTATCCTTGTCTTTACGATGTATTTCCGGGCCAGACACTGCTTAAACGGCGTCAAAATTCTGGTAGTTAAATTGAAAACTCAAAGCACTACGTTTACCACAGTCTTCTACTTCTTTATCACCCAGTTAATAGTCTATTGCTGGGCATAAACTTCTCCCAAGTGAGGATTACACCGTAATCACTAGGTGTCCGGCAGACTAGAATAGCACCTACCTCTTTCCTACCGAGGTGTCGTATGAGGCGACTAAGGTTATTATAGGTATTGTAATATACTCGTATGTATTTTTTTAGTAAAAAAACGATGCTCCACAGTAAGACTTCTTCTGTGTCGTGGGTACGTTTTACAGACATAAATTCCACATGCACGAACCACCCAGACCCGGAACAAATCTGTAGGCAATACAAATATTTGTCCCGTGCGGGAATCGAACCCGCGACCCGTGGCGCAGAAGCCAAGGGCTTAGCCATTGCGCTAACCGAGCCGAATTGTACGGACAGCCTTTATTTGTGCAGAATAATACCATAATATGCAATTCTGTCACCTTACTGTTCGTGGGAATGCAATGGGGAGTAAGATTTTTTAATTTGTACCAAAATGGCGGCGACGTAGTTCGCCACCCTTCACATCTCATTTCCCGCGGGGGCGAAAAGCCATACCCATTTTATGGGAAAAAGGCGTGATTGTATCTATGCGCTACGCTTGCCAAGCGGGTTGGTGATTGCAGTACTGTACCCCCAGCATCTTAGACGTTGCTTCCCGTCGCCAGTTATTGTATTTTCAGTATGGTATTTATTGAGATGCTTATTTTGCTATCTGTCGTGAAGCCTAGGATTTTTACCCCATTCTGCTCGTGGGAACACAATGGGGAGTAAGAGTTTTCGCCACCCGTCAATAAAGATATTAATGGATATTAAAAAACCAGTTCAAATTGATGCATGACAAAAGATTCTATGCAGTCATTACAAATGTTGATTTCGGAAATTTGTATTTGTTATGGCAGATGTTGCACGTTCTATCAGATTAACGATTTGCTCATCTTGTCACGTTCCTCCATAAAACGATGGTTTTGGGTGTCCAGCTGTGTAGAGTTGATAGCTGAACCGTACAGTTGTATGCTGATTTTGCCAGCTGTTATTATCTACATCTTATCGACCACTTTTCTGTCGATGACATTAACTTTTAAAGTGATTTTTGATATACAATCAACGTTACTAACATCATTCAGCCTATTGAAGATATAGGTTAAGTGGTTTTATCTCAAGTGTTTCCATCTTTAAAGTAGAACCAAAATATTATTTTCTATTTTTAAACGGTTGATATAAAAATATTGCCGAATGGTATATTGTATATCTAATTAAACAATTAAAAAAGAATGACGAAATCGAATCGAGTAACGTTAGTGTACAAAGACAGAAATAGTCTTTTTATAAGAAGGCTGTATATGAATTGGGTTAAAGCGTCAAGTTATTTAAGGATGTCTGCATGTTTTTAATACGATATTTGTTTTACAAAACGCAATGAAATAAGGAAAAAGCATTAGCGATAACTCTTACACAAAGCAGACGGCGCTGTCCCACAGAGAAAAGAAAAAACTTTGTTCTTTATGTTTCTAAGCAGTTCTCAGGTCCATCTGTGGACTACCGCAGGTGAATGATGATTATGGTGATAGGGAAATTTACATTCATAACACGCTGCCAAATGTACCCTTTTAGGGTTTTACAGTAAAAACGGAACCCTTATAATTTCATCCTGTCCGTGTGACAGCCATTTTCATCATCATCATCATTTCAGCCTATCATTAGGCCACTGCCGAACATAGGCCTCCCCCATAGATTGCCACATAAGTTTGTTGTTTTCATTTGGGAGGAGGGGAGATTTTTCCATAGCTGCAAGGCGGGTTGGCAACCACAGTTTATTTATTCAGATGTTTCAGGAAGATGCTGCAGCTCATCTTCTGGTTTTAGTTATCCCTCTGTCGACTTATACGGCACCGACGCCATGAGAAGAGGTGGTAGATTTTCGTAAGCCGCCACCACACGGTTTCCACAGCCATTTTACATGGAGAATATTGGCAAATGGCACTATATAAATGAAATTTTGAAGGAAGGTGTTAAGGTTTTCTACGAACCGCTATACAGTGGTGTACTTGAAATTAGGAAAAAAACCATCATCGCCGTCTATAAAACTACAAAAGATATCAGTGGAAATGAGCGAGTGACGTATCGTTTAATATGTTTTGAAAAATTATAACGAAGTTTTTAAGTAACTATTTTATTTTAGCCAATAGTAAAGTAAAGTTTCGAAAAAAGTGTAAATGAAAATTGGTTTGAATAGAAAATTGTGGTACCTACCACCCCAGGGCCAATTATTCTACCGTAAAGCAGTAGTGTGCAAACATTACTGTGTTTCGGTTTGAAGGGCACTGTGAGCTAGCGTAATCACTGGGCATATGAGACTTAAGAACCTATGTCTCAGGGTGATGGGAAAAACCTGTGAAATTTTGCAAAGCATCGATAAATAAAAATAATTTATAAACATTTAGTACATTCTAAAAAATCTCGACTGTCTTTCAATAAGTAGGAGATAATAATGAGATAAATGACTTGAAGTAGTTTGAGTACAACATCAATGTAGATAGCTATCAGGTGATAAGACAGACACACCTACGTGAACACCAAAATTCAAAGATGCGTTTTTAAAATTTTTGTCTGTCTGTTTGTCAATTTGTTTAATCGAGCTAATCTCTTAAAACGGCTGAATCGATTTTGACAGACTTTCATTGACGACTTTTCAGAAAGCAATCTAAGCTACTTTTTATTTCGGAAATGTTTAGGATTCCTGCGTATATCTGAAAAAATTTAGAAATTAGGGGCTATGCGAATGTACGTGTTACGCGCGGCTTTAATTTGCATTATGGTCATCATTACTTTCGTTCATGGCAGTTCAAATATTTCTCATAATTACTTAAAAACTTAATAATTTATTTAAAAAATTATTTTACGTCTTTACCTTATACCTTCTCTTCTCTATCTACACAATTAAATAAAATTGGAGTCTGTCTCTGATTCTCAATTAAGATTTTTTCTTAATCTTATATGGTAAGTTGCAGGATACCAAAACTCAAACACACGTTTGAAATTTTTTGAAATTAATATCCGGAACGGCTGAATTGATTTTGAAGAGACTGCCTTTTATTTCGGATATGTTTACGGAAATATTTAGGGTAAAAAATCTGTAGAAATTAGGGGTTTAGCGCGCGGCTTTTACTTGCATTTTGGTCATATTTTTTTATTTTCATGGCAGTTTTAATATTTCTCTTGATCCAGGCTTAATATTATAAATGCGAAACTCTATATGCCCCTCTGTCTATTTACCTTCCCACGTCCGAACCGTTGAACCAATCTTGACTGAATTTGGCACAGAGATTCTTATCCCAGAAAATCAAAAATTTCCCACGGGATATTTAAAAAAACCTATATTCACGCGGACGAAGTCGCGGGCATCAACTAGTATGTAAATAAAGCCGACTGCTATGCATTTTCTGCATTTTGTCCTTTATCTCTCGACCTCAAGCTATCATGTATATACTCGTATATACTATATCTCATCTATTTCAGTAATGATAAAAAATTTGCCTAAACAAAATCGTCTGATCAAAGAGGCCGATAAGGAACTACTAGGAACTATCCTTAAAGAACATAATTTAAGAAAGCTAGCGTGGCAGTTTTATTCTTGTCAATCATTTAAAAAAGTACAATAGTATAATAATCTATATTTATATTATAAAGCTGAAGAGTTTGTTTGGTTAAGCGCGCTAATCTCATGAACTCCTGGTTCGAATTGAAAAATTATTTTGCTGTTGAATAGCCCATTTATCGAGGAAGGCGCTCGCAAGGAATTATATTGTACTGGTGGTAGGATTCCAATGCAGGAGTCCGTCTAGGTAGGTACCACCCCAGGGCCAGTTATTCTACCGTGAAGCAGTAGTGTGCAAACATTACTGTGTTTCGTTTTGAAGGGCACTGTGAGCTAGCGTAATCACTGGGCATATGAGACTTAAGAACCTATTTCTCGGGGTGATCGGCGCAGTTTGGTGTCACACAGAAATTTTCTGGGTGGCACAGCATTTGTTATGGGTAGACGTTGCACTTACCATCAGGTGAACGTTTTGCTCGTTTCATCACTTTATGCAATAAAAAAATATATATCTATAAAGTATAGAGTAAAGTAGTACAATAATAGTTAAATATAATGATGTAGAAATAGATAGCTAGGCAGCGATCAACTCATTCCCAGGTGTTATTATAATTTTCGTAATGATGAACGTTATATTAAAGTCTCTGTTTAAATAAAAATTTAAGAGTTAAAGAGTTCTACTAAAGAGTTCAACTATCAAATAATAGAAAGAATTTATACACTTTGTTTTGTTGTAAACACTTATAAGCAAATAGAGTAAGATTTTCCTGCGGGTGGCATGCGCAACCTTCACTGGTTTATCGCCTACATTTATTATCGATATTTTTTCTTAATGATCATCCTAAGCTGTTTCTTATATTGAAAAGGGGGTTGGACAAAGTGCAATATCCGATTTTTTTTTTCGAGAAGCTGACGAGATAAGCAATACGTTCGTCGTCGTCGTCGTCATCGTTTCAGCATATCACAAGTCCACTGCTGAACATAGGCCTCCCCCATAGATTTTAGACACAAAGGTTGTGGCTCATATTTTGGAGGGATTTTGCCATAGTTGCCATGCTTGGCAGGCGGGTTGGCAACCGCAGTTTATTTATTCAGATGTTCCAGAAAGATGCTGCTGCCCATCTCCTGGTTTTCATTTTCCCTCTGTCGACTTTTACAACACCCACGGGATGATATGGGGTGGTAGATTCTCGCGACACGATTCACTACAACAACTACAATACGTTCACCTCATGTAGTATACCCATATAAATGCTGTGTCACCTAAAATAGTGCCACAGAATAGTCACACTGCGCCCGTTACACTGAGACATTAGTTCTTTAGTCTCATATGCCCAGTAATTGCACTAGCTCTCAATGGCCATCAGAGCGAAACACAGTAATGTTTGCACACTACTGCTTCACGGTATAATAACTGTCCCTGGGTTGTTAACTACCTAGACGGATCCCTGACACAATCGCCCAGCACTTAAGCCAATCCCACACGTTTTGTTTTTTTTTGGTTGGTTTTTGGTTTTTAGTTTTATAGAAGAGGGGAGGAAACGAGCAAGCGGCTCACCCGCTGGCAAGTGATCACCACCGCCCTTGAACATGCGCAGTACCAGAGGAATTAAGGTGCATGGCAGAAAAATCCTTGAAAAACGAACATTGGTGGAATGCTTACCATCAAGGTGATGAAGATGGAATTTTCAGTTGTGCCGTAATGTGCAATGGTGAATGGTAATGCTCTTATTATTGACAACAGTAGACGCTTTCTTCTCTAGATGAAGCAGTGGAACGTAATATCGAATAAAAATAAAAGTGAGATATCAAATCATCGATTGACAAAATCCGTTTTCAAGATTCAATCGGAACTTATTGAATTGTGTTAACTAAATACATCACAAAACCGAGTTTATCAAGATTGCATAAAGTATTTAATTCGTCTGTACGATATCGTCAAAAGCCACAGTGCCAGCTACAGGACAAATGCCAGCAGACTGTATCTACTTGTTATCTCTTTATACTTATCATTATTTTCGGACATAATACGGACATACAAAATCGCGTATCAAGTCCGCCTACATATCGGCCCGGATGTGGTTCCTGGATTTACATCCTAGCCGAACACTTTATTTTACCAAAACGCAAATAGTCGGTTTTCGGTTCAGACTGTATTGTGACTGTCCCCGTGTCTTTGACATTGCTCTAGTGCTCCTGGCCCCATTGCACCAGTTTTTTTTATTGAAGAAATTGACAAGACAAACTAGTAGTAGTAGTAGTACTAATAGTTCTCCTGATGAACTGGAGCTGCATGCAGCTGAATCATACATGATGAGTTTCTCTGTTTGCAATAATACTTAAGATAGTTTAAAATTTTCTGCGCAGTATTTCTAGTTGATGAATGAAGTCGCCGTGGTTAATATAGGTCAGCTCATCACCATCAATTTCTTTTAGATAGAAATTGAAGGAAATAATTATTTTTTTGGTGAAGAAACAATCCCGTCCGCTGGGATTGTTCCTATATCGGAAGTGCATTATACAAACAAACATTTTGCATGCAGGAAGATAGTTGATCTGTGATGGTAGTTGAGGTAGGTCATGCAAATATTCTTTTCGTGCGGAAAATAAACCCACAACCGGTCGGGCAGAATCGAATCACTTAGTCACAGTACCAATTGAGCCGACAAAAAGTTAATTTTATTAATACATATTGAGTTTTTTATGGTTAAGTTCGATAGATAGTCCTATCATGTATCTATTTTTTACTATCAGCTAGCGTTGCCTGACATAATACCTGAAGGCCTTATTGACACCTTAACCTTTAGCTTAAGCTGTCAACAATCCATACTAATATTATAAATGCGAAAGTAACTCTCTATGTCCCTCTTTCTGTTTGTTACCTTTTCAAGGTTCAACCACTGAACCGATCTTGACAAAATTTGGCACAGAGATAGCATGCACTCCATACGATACTTTTTATCCGTAAAATGAAATAGTTCCCACGGTATAATTAAAAAAATTATATCCACGCGCACGAAGTCGCGGGCATCAGCTAGTAAAGAATATCTCAGAGAATTGGCAAAAAACTCCAGCGACTTTTTTTTCACGTTATGTATTTAATATGTTAGACACATTTAACACGTGTAATTTCTGCTCGTTTTGCTCTGTATAAATAATTATTGTTTGTCATCATAACAAATATCACATTCAGTCATAACTGGCCACCTCACAGCGGTGCCTTTTTTCTTCATTGTCATTAATCAACATCAAATATTTTTTGTCTGCCGCCAGTCATTATTCTATATTGCCGGTTCTGTAGTCGAATAAAAAAAACTGATTGAGAGGGGAACTAGCGCTATTAAAACATTTAAAATGTGACACTTCCTTTGGACACATTTTTGATTGTTACACGTGGGTCCAGTTTATAAAGCAATATTGCATACAAATATTTGTACCGTGTGGGTAGTCAAGTTAACTGGTATTAGGATTCCTATGCAGGAATCCGTCTAGGTAGGTACCACCTCAGGCCCAGTTATTCTGCCGTGAAGCAGTAATATTAAACATTACTGTGTTTCGGTTTGAAGGGCACTGAGAGCTAGCGTAATCACTGGGCATATGTGACTTAAGAACTAATGTCTTAGGGTGACGGGCGCAGTGTGGTGTCACACAGAAATTTCTGGGTGACACAGCATTTGTTATGGGCAGACGTTGCACTTACCATCAGGTGAACGTCCTGCTCGTTCCGTCACTGTTCAAATAAAAAAAGTCGGTCTAGGTAGGTGTAATCGTGAAGCAGTAGTGTGCAAACATTACTGTGTTTTGTTCTGAAGGGTACCGAGTATATAAGATTTAAAAACTGATGTCTCATGGGGATGGGAGCAACATCTTTTTAGAAGGATTTATCGTAATTGTCTCGCACGATGACTCCCTCTCGTCAACACACTCAATACTGAAGTCTGGCATATTATTAAGAAATGGTTATTCTAAAAGTAGATTTTTGAAGTGAGACTTTGGAGTAAAATTTCATTATTCTAGTATTTTACGAAATGGTTTTTCCATACATACATAATTGAACACCTCTTTCCCATTGGGGAATCCGTTGGCCACTTTTCGCCCCCTCCGGACGAGACGTAACGGGTGGTTATATTAAGGGAAAAAGATAATTCAGCCACGAGACCTTAAACACTTTTGTTTTGGCCACCAACAGGATAAGACAGGGACCACCAGACGGCGTAACTATTCCCTATCATCATCATCATCATATCAGCCCGTCCCAGTCCACTGTTGAACATAAGCGTTCTCCATAGATTGCTTAAAACATTGTCCTAAGCCAGCTGCATCTATCGACCTACGATGCCGTGCAGGTCATCCTTCTATCTAGTGGCCGGCCCATTGCCACTTCAGTTTGCTAATCCTAAGGGCTATGTCGGTTACTTTAATTGCTTAAATTACTTAAATTCTGCTACTGATATCATGATATAGAAAGTTTTTTTTTTTACTTTTTATATCATCATACGGATTCTAAAAACCCAGATCATAGATCTTTCCACAGCTTGCTGAGCGACTCTACGCTTCCTCATGTTTATGTCATGTTTCGATTTTATTTAAATTGTTTTGTTTTAGTTATTCGATCTCGAAAAATCGAACAGAATTTCGATTCTTGACATACAAAACTAAACCGCTATACTCGTACATGTTTCCTTTACTGACAGCGTTTCAACCAGTTTTTATTTCCCGTTCAGAAACAAGATGATCGAACTTTAACAGATGTTACAAAATGTTGTTATTCCAGAACCAATGTATAATACCAGTCCTTTATACGACTACTGCGTATCGCAGATTTCCTTTTATTGTGAGAGAGCGCGCATTTCACATGCCTTTAAATAATTCTTGATATTTTCCTTATTGCAGAGCTTATGCTACATACATGTAAATAAAACAAATTTTACAGATTATGTTGCATAATTTAACTATTTCATCATAATCATGATTTTAGAATATCACTAGCCCACTGCTAAACATAGGCCTACCCCTATAGATTGCCACAAAAGTTTGTAGCTCTCTTTTTAGAGAGGTTTTGCTATAGCTGCCATGCTTGGCAGGCGGGTTGGCAACCGCATTTCATTTAAACATATGCTCCAGGAAAATGCTGCTGCCCGTCTTCAGGTTGTTATTTTCTCTGTGTCCGAAATATTTCTTACAACTCTCCCGTGAAACAAAGTCGATGGATAAAGGTGGCTTAAGATCGTTTTTTGTAGTAATCTATTGGGGAGGTCTATGTTCAACAGTGGTCTGGGATGGCTTGATATAATGATCCTGTGGGTGTCGTATGAGTCGCCTGACTAAAACAAAAGTATTAAGGATCTCATGGCTGAGTAACAGCCGCCCGCCACGTCTTGTCCGGAAAGGGCGAAAAGTGGGCTACGGATGTGACTATGGATGTGCATGTTAAGTTATGTATGTATAGAATAGCTATTTACTACAATGAAGAAAATAAACAGACCTCGTTGTCAAAGGATTGGTAATCGCAATACCTATCCAATCCTCCCTTCTTGGGAGATTCCTATATCCAGCAGTGGACAAGGCAGATATTAAATAGGAATTTTATTTTAACTATATTATTAATAATCCTTCAAATGTTGCCGCCCCAGGTCCTAACCTCCCGGTCCTATGCCTACATCCATCGTTAAATTGTGGAGTAATCTATTCATTTTTAATTTATTCATATTTATCATTGAACCATTTCAGATTGTCATCAAAACTGATTTTAGTGCTTATTTAGTCCCTTTTTCTGTTCAAATATCTCTACTAAATATCTCTATCTCACACCTAAGTAGTGCAAAATAAGTGCCTCGGTATTAATTTTTCATACTAGTCACTTTATTAAGTCCTTACGTCCGTTTTATTTTGGGTAAATAATTGTGATTGATTTCAGAAATAAATATTTTTACTATACCGATATCTCCACATGACGCAAAGAAATTGAGAGGACGCTAGGTTGTCGAATTTATGGCAGTTGTTTACACTACCGACAAACAACAAAACAGAGAACAAAATCCCAGTAATTGTCCCAATGTGTGTTTTTTTTTATTAATGAACGACTTTAAGAAAAGGGTTATTTTAATAAAAAGAATACACGGATGATGATAATCCCTGGTAATAAGGTGATCGCTGCTAAGCTTTTATCTTTATGATGCTACTGTTATCTTTATGACATTATTTTTAATATGACTAAAACAATTGCCACTGGGTTCTCGCTGGTTCTTCCCAGGACCGAAGTATTTTTTTGCGAACGAGCGTATTTCGTAAAACTTTAGTACAACGAGTATTGTGTTCATCTATCTATCTTAATTTCTTTTTCCTTTTTATATAAAAAAAACAATGTATGAAATATTGTACACATATGAAAGATTTTAATACAAAAATACCGTGAAAAATATTTTTTGTATGGAATTTTCGTATTAAAATCTCAGAAACAAAGAGACGTTCAGTTTGTTAGTTTTGCTGTCACATCCATACTAATATTATAAATGTGAAAGTAACTCTCTCTGTCCCTCTGTCTGTTTGTTACCTTTTCACGGTTCAAACGCTGAACCGACCTTGACGAAATTTTATATAGAGACGGCATGCATCCTGGAGACGAACATAGCATACTTTTTATCCCAGAAAATAAAATAGTTCCCAGGGGATATTTAAAAAACCTTTATTCACGCGGACGAAGTCGGGGACATCAGCTGGTGTAATCATAAAAACAACAAATTCCGCTTTGAATCTTATAATATTATATTTGGCGAGAAATTATTGAATTGAAAGCGATATTTCTGTGTGTCATTGGTGGTGATCATATCTTTGGTGCATTCATATATCATCTGATATCAGATGTATATATACAAACTCACACAACAGTATCTTCCTTTCGTCACAAGGCCTTCACGTACTTAGTCATATATACTCGCTCTAGTTACGATCGTGCGCACAACGGACAACGATCTTATTATTTTCATTGAGTTAACTCGTATTTGCCGCGTATTACACGTATGTGAACTAAGAAGACTAGAAAAATATATGTTAATATGTGAAGAGAAAACTTTGTACCCCCTTTTTAGCATATCGCGTGTGGGAATCAGTGTGAGATTTGGCATAGTTAAAGTTTGTATGGAGAACAAGCGAGAAAGCTAAAATTTGTATATAACATGTGCTACAAATATGTACATTAAATTGAATAAAATAAAACATTCACATTTAAATTGTTTTATGACTGTTGGTTCTTGGGCGAACTATGTATGGGGATCGATGTCCTTTGGCATACATATTCCTTTCTCGACATAGACTAAGAACGGATTGTATTAAAGTTTACTTTTAAATGGGTAAGCTAGCTGATGCTGTTTTTCCCTATACACAATTTAGCATAACAACAACATTAGTCCGAAGCCGAGGCGCGTGACCTTGTCAATAAATTAGAACTGTCTGATTCTTGTCTTTAAAATTGTAGGTTTTAAATTATTAAAGTTAGCATTAAAAAATTGTCTGCCAGATCTGCTTATCAGAAGTCCTATAATTTAAAAATTGCTAAAGCTTTTAAAACAAATTGTGTAATATATCATAAGTTGTGCAATATATCATAAGTTTCTAGATTTTCACAAATTTCAAAGTCTACACTCACAATATCGCGGGCATTCTGTGTTTTGTGTATTTTAGCTGCCTTCAGAATAACAGCATATTATGCGACTGATTTTTACTATGAAAGACAATAATAACACTTATGCGTCGTATCCCAAAATGACTTTATACCTCTACAAAAGCAGATGCAAAAGACTAGGAAGGAGCTAAATATTTGATTTGTTTGCTCGAATTCGCGAATATTTTAAAGTCAAATAGAAGAAATTAAATATTTGATTTGTTTGTTCACCCTATGCAATAAGATGCCGACTGTTCATTCGTCATAAAAATAATAATTTAATGAGAAAGATAATGACTCTGACATGATACTTTTATTTAAGCGTATGCACAATGGATATTAAAAAAAACCATGCCACATGTTATTTTTATTTTTATAGGAGAAAGTGTAGAGACGAGTAAAACGTTCGTCTGATAGTCAGTGCAACTTCTACCTGAAGCAATAATCGAAAATAAGTAGATACAGGGAATACTTCATTCGTAGTAGGATTACTTGTGGTAGGTTTCCTATGCAGGAGCTCGTCTAGGTAGGTACCTCCACCGCGGCATTTACCAGCCGTCGAGCAGTAGTGTGCAAACAATACTGTGTTTCGGTCTGTAGGGGACTGATCACTAGTGTAATGACTGGGCATATGAGACTTAAGAACTGATGTCTCAGGGTGACGACCGCAGTGCGGTTATATATAAAAATGTTCTGGGTGACAGCATTAGTGATGGGCAGACATTACACTTACCATCAGTTGAACGATTTGTTCAAGCAATAATATAAGGACACTGACGGTTAAGCCTAAGTAACATGGTATTCAAATTAAGCATTTAGACTTTCACGTATTTAGGCATCTAAACGAAAATCTGCCACACAGTTTCAGACTGTCGTTGTCGTAAGAGTCGATTAAGGAAATCTTATGATCTCCGCCCGGTGACGGAATATCGCAGTTCAATGACGGAATATCGCAGTCCGATGACACGCAGCAGCATCTAAGGTGCGAAGGTCTGATGCTGTGAGTTTTATTTATTTATTTAAAAAAAACTGTCATATGACTATGATTTTTCCTGTAGCGTAAGTGAGTACATTACACATGCAACACACGACCAGACCCAAAGAGAAACGAATTGCGTTTTTGCTCAAATATTCACTCCGCCTAGGATTCGAACCCAGGACCCGTTGCGTAGAAGGGCCTATTGGAGGGTTGATAATGAAGGAAACATATAAATGACAACGTCCCTAATGAAAAGATGTTTATTTCTGCGAAATTCTCTAAAGCACACATTTTAGTTTGTACAATATACCGGTTGTTGCTTTTGACAATATGAATAGATATATTTTTATTGTTCACCTAATATAAAATAATGTATAAAAAAAACCTTAAATAATGAATATATCTTAATACTAAAAAAAATACAAAATACCTAAAGAATTACATTAATATATTTCGCAGGACCGTTACTATCTTAGACAGCACTTATCTGTCGGTCTTCTCACTAGGCAAAGCCTGTATCGAGGACAACCGAATTCAAAAAGGCTTAACAATCAGATACTCGTCGGACACAACCAAAATACGTTATTTTATTACCAAAGAAGAATAAAGGCAGTTCACAGCATATACTCACATGGATACTCACTTAACATACAAATATACAGTGTAAATAATGGATATAAAGTAATTTAATAGTAGAAAGGATAATAAAATATTTGGACTCAAACCAAAATTAAGATAGAGGAATTCTCAGTGTTCGATGAATCATATTCAATTCAACTTTTAATCTTCAACAAGTTTTCTGTCTCATCAGACAATCAGACAGTTAATGAATTTATCCATTTACAGATCACATTTTTCGCTTCTGTCACTGATTTGTTTTTAATGTCGCATTGTTTGACGACTCTGTTATAGATGTGCAGTCAAATAAAATAACCAAAACGTTGCGCAAATTTTCAAAAATTAACAACAATGTACGTTCTCGTACCGACTCGCGAGGTCCCAAGTTAAGGATTGCCCGAAATGCTTGTTTTTGCAAAATAATAATTATTTCCAATCCAGCTGCTATTAATACTTCGCAAATATGCAAAATATTCTTATTCAGCTGTAGCTTTCTTAGTCATCAGTCATCTGTCTAATCTTTCTTATTGCAAAAAGGCAGAACTTCATTTCGAAGCTATTTTTCAATGTGTGGTGCTCCCCACTGTAAACTTGAAATCAATAGTGATTCCAATAAATACGGTTTAGAATTCTCTAAAATTAATATTAATATTTGACATTTTGTTTCTCCTGCATTTAAACCTAAATTATTTGCCGCAATCCGCTTTTTAGCATTAATATTTAATCAAGTTTAATAGTTTTTAGCAAAGTGTAACATTCGCGTGCATGTTGCGTCCGTGTTTTGGTTGGAACAGTCCCTTATGAGAAATATTGAGCGAAGTGTCCAGTTCTATATTTAAACACAATGATCGGTCCGTGGGGTCCTGATACGGATCGCCCCGTCATCTTTAAATATAGAACAGGCCTCTTACGTTAACATTGTTTATAAATATTTTTAAATTACTACTTTGGGCGTGATGGGAGCAAAATTTTCAAGGTCGAATTTGAGTGCAGCGTTTTCTGTTATTCTTAAATTGATTATAAAAATCAATTGTCGTATGTATGAAAGATCAACACTTGAGAACGGCTCGACCGATTTGACAGAATTGTTTTAGTCGTGTCCGCATTAGTGCAACGTAGCCGATACCAAAAAAATATCTTGATTGACTTATCTTTTTTATTTCATAAAGTTAATATTAAAATTAGCGTAATTAATAATTTCGCTTATAACATTGTCAATGTACGATTTCTGTTACATGTAGATAAACATAAACAACACAAAAAATAGATGAGATTCAATTATTGATGCCTTATAAAGATTAAGAAGAAGTTTAATAACCTCCAACTGTATTTGTCGCCAAGTTGCCGGTAGTTGCCGCCGTGGTTGAAAATCGGCCAGGAGGAAATCATTTGCTTTGTAACTTTGTTTATAGGTTTTTTATTCATTTTATTTTGTGTTTTTTTCTAATCCTAGCCCGAACCATTATTTGTGCAAAAACGCAAATCGTTGCTCATCGGGTCTGGTCGTGTTTTGAATGTGAAATTTATATCTGTAAAACGCACACACAATGAAGCAGAAATGGTAGTGTGAGGCATCGTTTTTTAAATTGAAAATTAATTTTATAAAGAATATTAGAAGTGCTATTAATATTACTAATATTCCTTTTAACCACTCCAACTAAGCTTAAAAGCTTGTGCTAAAAGAAGGTTCACGACAATAGTGGAATGGCGGACTCCATTCCTAAACCATTAGGCTATCGACGTTATGTTTCTTAGACATAACAGTGTCCTTATGTTATTTCTTCAAACAAATGCTTCACAATAGGGTTTTCCTGTACCGAGAGGGCATTTTACATAAATAAATTGCACATACTAACAGCCAGACCCGACACAACTATCTGCAGGCTATAACAATTTTTTTGGAAATCGCATACATCCAATTAGACTGATGTATGATTTTTTAAGGGAAGAAAGCGACACGTTCTCCTATAAAAAAAAATATAAATAGGGGATAACTGTTTCGTGTTCATGCAGAAACTATACTTCTGGTCGTACCGAAAGGGTATGCCGCAGTCGAAATCATTTAGGACTTCATTATCATGTCATTTTCATTTACATGTTACTTACCATCAAGTGAGCCACTCGTTTTCGCCTCTTCTACAAAAAAAACGTATTCTTTTCTACCTTTTTACCAAATGTAACTAGTCCTAGCTTCTAAATATAAATTCAGCCAATTGAAATGTTAATTTCGAGACATTTTCATCGTATTGTTGCAACACAAGAGAAAAGCTCCCATGACCCCCTTACGTGGTTTTCGGATGCTGGTGGCCTAGGACAGAGATGATTTGAGGCAATCTATGGTCTATGTCCAGCAGTAGACTTGCCATGGTCTATAACGTTAATGATATGACTGAGACTAAAACAACATGTCATATGTTCCGTCAAACATATAAAATAGAAGTACCTGTTTTGTCTGTCTATCTCTACCAACGATTTTAACTCGAACTACTAAAGCTATATACATACATTTCACATGGCTTAAAGATAATAACTCTGGAGCCAACATAGACTATTCAGCATGTTTGTTTTATCGGTTCCGAAGTAAACATAATCATTTTGGTGATTTTATTCCGTAGAACGCGATCTAAGGTAT
This sequence comes from Luehdorfia chinensis, assembly GCA_019845155.1. NCBI lineage: Eukaryota > Metazoa > Arthropoda > Insecta > Lepidoptera > Papilionidae > Luehdorfia > Luehdorfia chinensis. Next base: position 4,119,806 of record JAHVAK010000008.1, on the reverse strand, counting down.
AGTAGCAGAATTCTTGACTATTGATAACTTTGTCTTAGGCAGCCATTTATGATGTACATTGAAAAAGACTTATTCGACTAAAGACATTGAACTTATCTTCCATGTAAAGTTACTTTTGAATAAAGTTTTATATTACAACAATAATAATAAACTAATTCAAAAGTCCATCCGAACCATTGAGTTATAATGTACTACGTACTAGAAAAGCTGTATCAAACAAAATATGTCGCTCAACTGTAAGAGATTCGGCGCAAGCGCGGGGCGGACGAGTATTTATGTTATCATAGATTCATAGAAAACAATGAGTTTAGGTGTCTAATCTAGTACGTAGTACATAAAACTCAATGACCCGAACGGGGTCGCGGCTGGTGATAGTTAATGTGTTATTAAACGTTTAAAAATACATCTTTTAAAAATACCTAAATATACTTTTAAATCGCTTTTTAATCAGAAACTATACTCCTAATCAATGCCGAAATGTTTGCATAAAACCAATTTTCATTATCAAACGTTTGTTAACATGATTAATTTAGAAGACATTTCGTAGTCAAATTCATATTGTGATAAGGTGTATGTAGACATTCAGCTTGGACAATAAATCGTTTTAACTAAATGGTAATCAGATGCTGTGTGATTGAGATCAGGGTGATATCAAATTAATTTGAATAATTAAATTCAAGAAGCCTGCCGTGGAGACACTCGGGCCATGGGGACCAGACGCGAAACTTTTGTACATAGATGCTCGCGCATGGTTACCATTTCCGGTCACCCATGAGCTGGCTCGTACTTTGGCAAGCGAATCATTCTCGCGATACAGCGTGGCAACTCGGCAAGCTTGCTGGGCACGCTGCCCACAGACGGCGGCGATTTGTCCAGCACTTTTATCTAGTTCAGTTTTTAAATAAGTGCTTTCTTTATTTAACAATACTGTAATGTTTTTTTTAATATATATTTTACTAGAAGCTTGATAACTTCGATAATAACTGAATATTGCGAAAGTAGTAAAAATTAAGTTTACTTAATTACCCATAAAATTAAATTTATATCTGTAAAACACTCTCAAGATAATGAAAAAACCTAATACGTATTTTACTGGTGGTTGGAATTGGATTCCTATGCAGGAATCCGTCTAGCTATGTACCCCAGGAAAGTTATTCTGCCGTGAAGAAGGAGTGTGCAAATATTACTGTGTTTCGGTCAGAAGGGCACTGAGAGCTAGTGTACCACTAGACATATGACACTTAAAAACTGGTGACTTAGGTGGACGGGCGCAGTGTGGTGCCACTCAAAAATAATCTCGGTGACACAGCATTTGTAATGGGCAGCTAATAATTCAAAACCCACAATTTTAAAGTCAAGAATCAGACAGTTCTAATTTATTTATTGAAAGCTGACCCGCCCCGGCTTCGAACGAAAGTTATTGTTCTATTATGTATAGGAAAAACAGCACTAGCTCGTTTACCCATTTAGTATAATCCATTTATAGTTAGTGTCTATGTCGGCAATGCCAAATTTCTTCTTTCATTCAGTGGTAAGTGGCTTTTATATAATATACATTGAAATACCGATGACATTTTCGTATGACGATGTCATCGTATTTTTCTTGTCTTATAGACGTTCTGTTAAACAGAATAGTGAGACACATTTTGTCAACGAATATGCCATCGGAAGTAATAAACCAAATAAAGTAAAAATGTATTAACATCAAACCAAAAGTTCTTATGTATTTATTGATAATGAAGTCAATGAGATATGGGCAGCAGCATCTTCCTGGAACATCTGAACAAATAAATTGCGGTTGCCAATCCGCCTGCCAAGCATGGCAGCGCTTGCCATCTACGGCGAAATCCCCCTTAAAATGAGAGCTGCAAACTTTTGTGCAATCTATGGATAATACCCATATTAAGCAGTGAACTAGTGATAGGCTGAAATTAAATGAAAGTACTACAATCTTAGTTTTCTAGTCTTCTTAGTTTATATATACGTGGAACATGCGTCGAACATGAGTTTACTCAATAAAATGATAAGATCATTGTCCGATACTCGTACGATCGTGACTAGCGCAAGCGACTTGTGGCGAAAGGAAGATACTGTTCACACTTTTGATATCCGGTTTAGATATTATTGCATTATTGGATTTTCTTTCAACGTATTAATCATCATTATGATTATGAATAATCCAATTCACTACTGGGCATAGGACTCCTACCAATATTTTTCAGAATAGTCACGCTTGTCAGGATAGAATAGAATGAAATTATTTTTATTCAATACTAGCGACCCGCCCGGCTCCCCGAAATGCGCTTATAAAAAATGTTAAGTATTGTTAATAAGTTTATTTTATAACATGTCTCTATCTCCAGTGGTTCAAGCTGTGCGTTGTATGTCAGTCTGTCAATATTTTGAATGCACCAAAGATATCGTCACCACCGATGACACACTGAAATATCCCTTTCGATTCAATTCTTTTTCGAAAAATATTCAATATTCAATGCGGAATTTGTTGTTGATAAGAAAACATGTGATAGCAGAACTGTCAAACTGAACGTTAATCTCTTTTTATTAAGATTTTAATACAAAAGTACCATACAAAAAAAGATTCTTTCATAAAAACCTTGTCCTGACAATTACGAACACAGCAAAAATAATCAGGTATATCTGTCGAACCGTTCTCAAGTGATGATGTTTCATTTTCATACATGCGGAAAATAATTTTTATTTATATCAGATAGATAGATAATCACCATAATACTCATTGAACTTATTTTTTTTACGACATACGCAGGTTCACAAGAAAATACCTCTGCCCTGGGAAGAACCTTTTGTTGTAACTAGTTATAAAATAGTTACTGACTCTGTGAATTCGAGTAACTGCCTTAATGTTTTGCAACAAAAAATAAGACGCTGATGGCCGTCACCTAAACGTCTCGTCTCTTCTAGCATTTCTTAGTTTTACTCGGTAGTGTAAACAATTGCCATAAATCCGACGACCTATAGAATTACAGGTCCTGGTGAAATCCCATTTAAATTAAAAAAATTTCAAATTCAAAAAAATTGTTCATTTTAGTTTATAAAATACACGTATTTTTGGAAAGTACTAATTTCTTCTCCATACCTTTGTCTCTCTTTCCCTTAAATAATATCATGTCCATATATCGGTTTAGTAAAAATATTTATTTCTGAAATCAGTAACTATTATTTACCCTGAATAAAACGGACGTAAGAACTTAATAAAGTGGCTATGAAAAATTATTACCGAGGCACTAATTTTTCACTGGTTAGTTGTGAGATATTTTCACAGAAAATGTGACTAAAACGGTGTTCGTTTTGATGCCGATCTGAAATGGTTCAATGATAAATATGAACCGTTATCCTGGCTCCAAAGCGTTCTCATAAATGAGAAGAGGCCTGTAGAAGAAGTAGGTACCAAACCCCAGCCCAGTTATTCTGCCGTGAAGCGATAGAGTACAAAGGTCGGTCTGAAGGGCACGGAGAGCTAGTGTAATCACTGGGCATATGAGACTTAAGAACTGAGGTGTCTGGGTGACTGGCGCAGTGTGGTGCCACACAGAACTGTTCAGAATGACACAGCATTTGTTTTAGGCAGGCGTTGCACTTACCATCAGGTGAACGTTTTGCTAGTCTCGTCACTATTTCCAATAAAAAACAATATACATACCTGCATACATACTTATAACTAATATTATTTTAAACATGGACCATATACATATACTAATAATGATAATGATGATCATTATTTTGGTAGGACTTACTTGACAGACATTAATAATGTGAGAAAAAATCTCCTTTTAATGCGTATGCTGAAGGTCTGTCTTATATTTTATTTTTTGGACTTCGTCCGCGTGGATGTAGGTTTTTCCAATATCCCGTGGAAAACGTTGGATTTCTTGGAATAAAAAATATGTCTGTCTCCAGGATGCAAGCTATCTCTGTTCCAAATTTCGTCACGATTGGTTAAGTGGTTGAACCGTGAAAGGTAACAAACCGACGGAGGATCTGTCCCTGAGAATTACTTTCGCATTTATAATATTAAGTATGGATTAAGAGAAATACTTGGCTGCCATTAATGAAAATAATGATGACCAAAATGCAAATTAAAGCCGTGGGGATAACGCCTAATTTGTATAGTTTTTCAGATTTTATGCAGGAACTCTAAATATTTGAAATAAAAAGTAGCTAAGATTGTTCTCTTAAAAGTCGCCGTCAATGAATGTTGCGCCAAAAACAATTCAGCTGTTTCGGTGATTATCCCGGACAAACAAACAGACAGAGACATGATTTTTAAGAACACGTGTTTTTTGAGTTAGCATAAAGAAAAAAGATTTATTTCGAAATCACAGACAGACACACATACACTCTAATTTTATGTATATGTATAGATAAGGTATAAGGGAAAGACGTAAAAGAAAGAACTATGAATGTTGTGAACCACTTATTAAGATATTAAGACAAATATCACTCACATAATTAATTAATTTCAGATTTTAGGCAGAAACCCTGAATATTTCCTGAAAATTCTCTCTGAAAAGTCCCCTTCACGCCAAAGATTTTTCTGAGATTAGCTTAGACAAACAAACAGACAGATAGACAAAATATTTAAAAAACGCGTGTTTTTTTTATCTCATATGTATTAGATGAGTTAAATAAAAAAAAGTTTATTGCACAGACAGACACTCCAATTTTATTTATTTGTACATTGTCATATTCACAACACATTTTATAATAAGTATTTACACTTAATGAAAAATATGTAAGCCCCAACCAAATAACCTTTAATAATAATTAATACCCTAATAACCCAATAGCTATGAGTTAAATACAACATTTATCCAGACTATTCGATTAATAAGATTAACCATTATCACCCACAGACTTAACGACAAACATTTGATATAATTTCAGTGAATTCAGCTGCCATTTCCAACTCGCGGGCTAGTTGATAACATTTTAAAAAATGTGTCTCTACAGTCATTTGCACAACAACGCCATCTATTGATAATGCTAATGCTTTGATGGCGAAAATACGTAATTAAATATTGTACTCTATGTAAATTATATTGTTTGTAAGAAAATATAATATTATTTTTTCATTTGCTGTGTTTCAGGTTCAGGTGTTAGTTTAACATTATAGAACTTTATTTTACATCTTTAATTACCATTTCTTAGATTACTTACTTGACTCATCGCGACAATTGAACAAATTTGTAAACTTCAAATACTCGTTACTTTTTATAAAATGAACCGATTTTAATAAAACAGAGACTTAATGTTACAGGAAGATACCTCAGTGATTTTCTTAATGAGTCTTTTGATAAAATTTAGTACCTAAGTCGTGATGTGTTGACAAACAAACAGACAGACAGACAGATTTTTCTAAAAATGATAGAAATGTATTTACTTACTTAGATTTTCATCCCAAAATTTTTAAATGTATAGATACGAGAAGTTTACAGATTTATTATATGTATAGATAAAGATATATCAAAATAGCTTAAAATTAAAGGTCAATTTATGGTAATGCCACAACTTAATTGACATGATAAAAACAGTGTGAAGTGGAAAATGGATTCCGATAATATCGTTGAGAGTCAATCGATATTATGCGATAGGATCGAATGTAGGGCAGATGCAGAAAATAAATAATTGGGGTTACGTACAAATATTGGCCTTAGGAGGTACGCTGACCACTAAGGGCGGATTTCACCGTTGAAACTAAATGCGATCAGTTCAAGCTGAACGAAGTTTAAGCGTTTAACTGAGTTCAATGCTGCTGTTTGCATTTCACCAACATCAACTGAACGCGATTAAAACTAAACGCAGTTCAAATTCTGAACGCCCAATTTTTGACGTTCAGCTCTTTAGAGGCGTTTAGAGAGCTGTCATTGTCAATTGCACAACTATATAAATATTTTTAATACGTTTTGTTTATTGTTTGCATACCTATGTGTCTTATGCATAAAAACAGGCTGTTTGATGTCGCAAAATAATAAATACATCGAGTTTTTGTTTTAGATTGTGACGATATTTCACGTAAACTTAGTTTTTCTGAACGCGATCAAAATGGAGCCGGTGAAATCGGTTAGACGAAAACCGAGTTCAAATGATACATTTGAACTAAGTTCAGTAAAACGTGGTTTTATTGAGCGGTTCTTAGAGTTCGACGACCGCGTTTCTTAGACCCGATGTCACCGATCGCTTTGGAAACCAAGTTTTAAAAAACCACGTTTTATCTCACTGAAGTCAAATATATATATAATAATATATAATATCGCCACAATCTAAATCAAAAACTCGATGAATTTCGTATTTTGCAACATCAGACAGCCTGTTTTTATACATAGGTTACATAGGTATGCAAACAATAAACAATACAAAATAGATTTTTTTTTATGTTTACATAGTTGTGCAATTGACAATGACAGCTCTCTAAACGCGTTTATAGATTTGAACGTCCAAAATTGGGCGTACTGAATATTAATCGCGTTTAGCGTTAACTGCGTTCATTTGATGTTGATGAAATGCAAACTGTAGCATTGTACTCAGTTAAACGCTTAAACTTCAATTGGCTTGCACTGATCCGCCCTAAGATAACCAGATTCCTTTACACAATGTGGGACTTTTAACAAACGTTTGTCGTGGTATTAACACTACATATACTATATACAATAACTATGCATATCCAAAAATAATCCCGTTTGTGATATTAACGTCGATATCAGTATTTACGCAAGGGGTCGTCCTCTTATCATAGTAAGTTCGAACAGGAGGGGAAGAGGTATGGGAAAATGTCACAATGACGTGCGACGAAAAAATGTATTTTAATGTGTGATGTGTAAAATGTTTAACTTATTAGGACTTGAATTACATACATACATATAGTCACGCCTTTTTACCCATATAAAGGAGTAGGCCGAGGCCACACACGTGGCCCACTTTTCGCCCCCGCGGGCAACGAGACGTGACGGGTGGAACCACATAGCCGCCACTTTTGTAAGAGACGAAAAAATTCACGAACATATAACCATATAATGGTGTTGTTCCGCAGAAATAAAGGCTCTCCGCACAATAACTTACGCCACGTGGGTAGGAAAGAGGTAGGTGCTATTCTACTCTGCCAGACAACTCATCATCATCATCATAACAGCCTATCACTAGTCCACTGCTGAACATAGGCGTCCCTCATAGATTGCCACAAAAGTTTGTAGCTCTTATTTTGGGGGGATTTTGCCATAGCTGCCACGCTTGGCGTGCGGGTTGGTCACCGCGGTTAATTTATTTAGATGTTCCAAGAAGATACTGCTGCCCATCTTCGAGTTTTAATTTTCCCTCTGTCGACTTTTACGACACCCGCGGGATGAGATGGGGTGGTAGATTCTCTCAAGCCGGTGAACTAGACACCCACCGGCATTGAATTGTATTGCGTGACACTATAATAAAGAATACACGTGATGCTGGGAGGCGTGGCGGTGGAAGCCTTAAAACGTCACGACGTATCACCAAAGGGGACGGGGATATAAAAGTGGTCTTAAAACCTCACGTGATTAACGGATGGTCCTCAAGGCTCGGTTGTCAGTATACTTGTATGCCAAGTGTATTTCATCCTGCGCAGATGATAATAGTTGCAGCCATAGTACATTGACATTATATCACATCTGTCTTAATAATAGCATAACGAAGGGGGAAAAAATATGAAAGAATGTGACAAATGTGTTACATCCTTATTTTCCACATATATTGCTAAATTGCAATAATCGAACATTTACGTCAATACAAGATCAGCAATATTTATACTATACATTCAGTAGTAATATCCAAATCCATGGCAGTCGTTATTTTCTGGGTGGCTGGCAAGCTACGTACCAGGTCTTTGCCCTGCCGGCTGGCTTTCAGCAAGAAGCCCAGAATCCGTGCCGATACACAAATTCCATGTCGATATACCTCTAGTCGGAGTACCGCGTGATAGTGAGTGATCCAAAAACGATGTAATAATTGTCAAATTATTTTAATCAATAAAAATGTAAAATCAGTGTTTTTTATAAGTGCTGAATCGAGAATTCTAACAGTTCGTTGGTGGTAAGTGCAATACAACACTGGAAAAAAAGAACACTGGCGTAACATCAGTTTTTAAGTTTCCTATACTCAACAATTACACTAACTGTCTGTGTCCTTCACATCGAACCACAGTAGTGTTTACTTATTACTGCTTGACAGCAGAATAACTGGCACAGCGGTGGTAGGCTAATTTATGCATGGGAAACGTACCACAAGTAAAACGATGGCCTACTCCATGATTGCCTTCATCGTGATGCCATATACAGACCAGATCCGGAACGACTATCTGTAGGCCATATAAATATGTGTCTCGTGTGGGAATCGAATCGGCGACCCATAGCGCAGGAGACAGTTGCTTAGTTTTAACAATAAAGTCTTTAAAGGAAGTTTTGGCGTCAACTAGAAAAGAGATAGTTGTGTTTTTCATTGATCATTAGATGTATTTTTCGAGTTTTGACGTTTAATGTTAATAGTGTAATATGCAGCAGCAAATGCTTATGAAAGTGTTGTTGAATGAAAAAATTATTTCAAAGCCGAACCTGTTTTTTGTTCAGTCCAAGTGCAACAATTCTTCAGTAAAAGTCAACGATCAAAACAACACAAACTTGGAAGGTTGGTTAATGTTGTTAAGAATGATGCCTGAATATGAAAGGGTGCAAGGTCGCCATTTTAACGTCAGCGTTCGAATACCGTTGTTTATCGATCATAAATACAATAAAACGATAAAGCTTGCTTACGTTGACGAAGTTGACGAATAACTAATATTTATTGATAGTATAATTGATGCGTTATTACCGTAAGGTTACAGCATAATTGATTGACTCATCTCGACCGGTTGGTGTAGTAAGAGTCAACTTAGTATTTTTTTTTATTGACATGTAATAAAGGTTTTAATGGGCGGACTTAATGCCATGTGGCGTTCCCTGCCCGTCAACCCTGACTGATGGTATAAAACCTAAAGGGGGTATAAAAACTATTGAGTCCTTATTGCAAAAGTTAGCAGCTGCCACCAGCTGTTAACTATTACGAGAAGGACTTAATTAATATTAAAGTACATACTTAATACATATATGGTATGACATACATGGGCGGATTTGGTTGGCACTCCCTGCAAAACACGAAAAATTTAATGGCGTTATATGATCCAGCCCGCGAGACATTTTGGAAAAACCCAATTAAAAAAATATTACATTCGGTACTTATACAGCTGGCCGGATCCCGCCCGCGGGCTGGTTGTTGCCCATACATGCGCTACAGGTTCCTGTGTTTAGGTTGGCCACATTATAAAACAGATCATTACATAGAGGATAGAGATGTGTGGAAATAACTCTTACTCTGCACTTGTAGTTCCCTGCCTACCAAATATGTGCTATTGTAATTAAATAATGACATTATGCACATGACATTAAAAAAAAGATAGAGCCCAGAGTTTCTTGCCGGTTCTTCTCTGAGAAGGTCTTATTTTTTGAACCGGTGTAGATTTTGACAATCACAAGAGCTTTATACAAGCCTGAACTAAAAAAATAAAATTTTATTTTGACTTTGACTTTAACATGAAATCAAGAAAGTTCCTAATAAGTATTATTTTAAAAGATTGGAATGAGAATACTTTACTGAGAATATTATATTGTTATATAAACAGATATTAATTTATCCATATCAATTTCACGGTTGGCATTCCACCATTGTACACTTTTCGAGGATTTTTTTGCCAAGCACGACCACTCCGTGGAACTTGCTGCTGTCAGCGGTTTTTCCGGACTAAGGGATCTTCACAAAGAGACCTTTCTCAAAAGCCAGCAACGCACCCGCGATTCCCCAGGTGTTGCGGATGTTCATGGGTGGCGTTTATCGCTTAAAAACAAGGGGAATCCCTTGCTCGTTTGCCCCTCTTCTATAAAAAAAATATCATTCAGATCGGAAACTTAAGAACACCTTACTACGTCCGCCCATTGTATAATTCTAAAAAGAAGCCAATAAAGTATAAATAAATAATATCAAATATAATTCTGTTAATTAATATTAATATTATGCGCCGACTTAGACATATTAAAGTGTAACCATTTTGTTTTGCCTGCATTTCAAATTAAATTATTTGTCGCAAAACACTTGGAAAACAATATTACACTATTACAGCGTTAAGTCATTTCAGTTAACTTTAAACAACAATGATGTATCATCGGCAAACAGAACTATCTCAGACTTTTTGTACCAAATTTTAACACGCCTACCTATTTATATCGTTTACTGAATTATCACGCCATTATCTTCATTACTTCTAATGACATAAGTATTTAAAAGGTCCTTCCTTAGAACTACTCGTAATGGAGTTGTTAAATAAATTAAATCATAGGAATTAATGGATAGCTTTAATGCAACGAATAGCAATTATTTCTTAAACATTAAAATTACTAATTGTGATATGGAATAAATACAGCATTTTATTTTGTTACCATACAGTAGTTTCTTTTTAACTTTAAAAAAACGATGCCCACAATAGGATTTCTGAAGTGCGCACTTACACACTTGTACAACACAACCAGACCCGAAAACCAACTATTTGTGTTTTGCACAAATGTTAGCTACGGCTGAGATTTGAACCGAAGACCGGTGTAGAAGTCCGGTACTTTGACCACTAGGCAACGCGGTCGTCAATCAAGAACAACAAATCGTTACGACGCGACGACCGTGCCAAATAGTATAAAGTTCGAAAACATGAATTATGTGGCGTACCAGCCCGTGGCAATGGCGATCACAAAGCGGTAACTTCATACTGAGAAGCGCATAGCAAATGACGCTATGAATATTTTGATATCAAACCAAACCATGCTGACTTTGATCAAAAAAGCTAGGATATTTTATCCGTTTTGCAAAAAAGAGTATATCGATTTTTTTGAATAACGTCAGTCATTTTCTTAAATATAATCAACTAAGGAAAGAAATACAAACTGTATTCGACACTAAACCGCCGACGTACAGAACATGCAAAAATGCAAAACCAAAAAAAAAAAAAACAAAAAAGTTGATGCTTCCTGCTAATCTTATAACGTTTGTCTATTGTATGTCGTGGGTCATGCCAAAAGGGTCATCACTCAGCATAGTGTGGCGGTTAAAGCCGCAACTCTGATTTTTGATGATGACCGCACCCTGAAAAATACAGTCCCGACCCACCACCCCATCTAATCCCGTCGGTGTCGTAAAAGTCGACAGATGGAAAATGAAAACAAGGAGATGGGCAGCGGCATCTTTCTGGAAAATCTGAATAAATATACTGCGGATGCCAACCCGCCTGCCAAGCGTGGCAACTAAGGCAAAATCCCCCCAAAATGAGAGCTACAAACTTTTGTGGCCATCTATGGGGGAGGCTTATTGTTCAGCGGTGGACTTGTGATAGGCTGAAACGGCGACGACGAAGTCTCATATGCCCAGTGATTATGCTAGCTGTTAATGCCCTTCAAAATGAAACACAGTGATGTTTGCACACTACTGCTTCACGTTGCGATTTTCGACCACAGCAACAACTGTCATAAAAGCAATTGCGCAGGATTTTACGGCATCTTGATCCTGATCTTGTGGTCGAGTTATTTTACGCTGGTAAACCGCGTGCTACGGTTATTCGGGCAATAAATTACTTGACATCAGATAAACGTGTGGTGGTGGCTTAAGAGAATCTACCACCCCATGTCATCCCGTGGGTGTCTTAAAAGTCGACAGAGGGAAAATAAGAACCAGGAGGTGGGCAGCAACAAGCATAATTGCAGTTGCCCATACCGACTCCCTCTTGGCGACACCTCTTTGTGTGGAGCTAAATAACCTGCATTGCCGATCACGCTTTGATTAGGCGGCCTTAAATACCGATGAGATTTATTTACAAATCCACAATCCATGTTACAATCTATGTCACCGAACGTCACTGAAATGCATACGTTAGTTACTGATTACGGGACTAAATAAATATTTACACACCTTGTTCTTGTTTGTTTCAGCTACCACAGTCTACGTGATGTTGTTTATATGATTACTAGATGTGCCTCGCGGTTCCACCCGCATTAAATAAGCCAACCATACATGATTGCGCCGTACTGAGTGTTACCTCGCTGACCTGAACATTAACAGTCCAGCCCTTCTCGGTAATGTTCGGTTCTCAGCGTGGGGCTCCTTAAGGCCGTAGCATATTTTTTTATAGTCTAGAAGTTTCCTCAATAAACGATCTATCTAACGCAAAAATAATTTTCCAAATCGGATTAGTATTTCGTTAGATCAGCGCGCTCAAACATACACGCTTTATTATAATAAAAACCTTACTACGAGCAAAAAAATATATTTGTTATTTTTTTGCTCAGACCGCGTGGCGTTGTGGTGAGAGTACTATTACATGACCACGGCGCCGCAGATCCGGGCTCGAATCCGGGCCATCATTCGTGCTAAAACGCAAATAGTTAGTTGCCGATTCTGGTGGTATTGTCATTGTACCCGTGTCTGACATTGCATCCTAGTGTACTTCCGACCTTAACGCATGTGCGTTAGATTAGTGTCTACTAAGAGACCTGTCTATAGAGGCCCTTAAGCGACACCGGTAGTTGCTCTGGAGTGGATGACGAGTCGCAGATCATTATTAACCAAAATAATTAAAGTAGCATCTTATCTGCGGCGGTGACGCAGCGGTACATTACTTAAGTGTTTTACTGGTAACAAAAAATTAATTGTAATAAATTAACCTAAAAAGACGTGAAAATATTTCGTTTAATGGCAATTTAAATTTAATTGTGATAAAGCTTGTCTTTACAGGTTAAAATATTAATGAACTTCAAGATCTACATGCATTTTTTTAATTAAATTTTTAACTAAATATTTAAAATTTTTAATTAAAAATGAGTTTCCGTTAATCCGACAATAAAAAATGTACCGACCACACTGCGTTAGCACGGTCGCTGCGTAATGATATACACGAGTACATGGTTATATAAAGACTGAGATCGTTTAGAGTAGCATTTAAAATTCTCAGATCTTTAGTCATATCCGCTATTTCGTGTATGGATGGATGTGCAATTCTACAGTATTATTATTGCCATTGTTATGATAGTTTTCAGTCCGATAACGACTTTTTGAATGATCAGCTATGTCCTTTTGGTATTTGCTGGCATTGCAATCTATACATAGTTAAAGCATTATATTCACTGGCAGTAGGATTCGTTTGCAGGTATTCGTCTGGGTAAGTACCACCGCTGGGCCAGTTATCTGCCGTGAAGCAGTAGTGTGTAAACATTACTGTTTCGGTTTAGAAGGTATTGATAAGTAGTGTGATTACAGGACATATGAGACTGAGAACTGTTATCTCAGGGTGACGAGCTCGGTGTTGTAACACAGCATTTGTTATGGGCAGACGTTGTACTTTCCATCGGGTGAAAGTGAAAGAAAAGAAAAGCTCGTCTCGTCACTTTCTTCTATAAAAAAGTATATACATGTTTTTATTAAATAAACAAAGTAATACAGTGGTCGTTGAGGAGTCTTAAATTTACTTGCCAGCGGCCTTGGTTCAATCCAGGGTGCCAATATAACTAAAGTTTATAAATGTTATTTTTATTCGATGTACCACGTGCAAGACGGTGAAGAAATATCGTGAGGAAACCTGCGTTTCTTAGAAGTTCCCAAACAAGGGGACAGTATGCTGATTCTTACTGGCTTCGAAACCTTTTTTTAAACAAAAGACCTGTGACCAGCAGTGGCACATTCATAGGTTACTATTTTTTTTATTTGATAAAAGTGACGTAACGAGTAAAACGTTCACCTGATGGTAGGTGCAACGTCTGCCCATAACAAATGCTGTGTCACCCAGAACAGTGTGACACCACAATGCGCCCGTCACCCTGAGACATCAGTTCTTAAGTCTCTTATGTCCAGTGATTACGCTTTCTCTCAGTGCTCTTCAAACCGAAACACAGTAATGTTTGCACACTACTGCTTCACGGCAGAATAACTGGCCCTGGGGTGGTATCTACCTACATGGATTCCTGCATTGAAATCCTACCACCAAATTCGACCATAATTAATTATTTTATAACTTTTTATTATATATAATTAACTTTTTTTTATTTAATTTGTAAAACATTCAGTAGGGTAAGAGCGTCGCCAAGGGAGGCAGCTAGAGACTCGATTTTTTTTATCTAATGTGAAGTCATTTTTTGCCCGACTAGCTGTAGCCCGCGGTTTTATCCGCGTAAAATAAGCCGTCCGCGTAATTGCGCCGTACGGCGCGGTACCACACTGACCTGCGCATTCACAGCTGGGACCTTCTCGGTAATGTTATTCTCAGCGTGCGGCTCCAGCATAAGGCTGTAGCATAAATTATTGTAGTCCAGAACCTTTCCCAATAAATGGGCTATCTAAATTATGCTTAAATAATATTTATTTTAATTCTGATAAGTATTTCTTGAGATTAGCGCAATTAAATAAAACAAACAAACTAACAGCTTTATTAGAGAATTAAGATAAGATAAAGTCGTTAAAAAAAGAACTTTGTTTTAACTAAACCATTATTAAGATATTAAGAGAAATATTATAATTGTTATGAAAGTAAAGTAAAGTATAAAAGTAAATAGGACGCAAAATGCAAATTATATCCGCGAGTAGTATTAAGTCGATGTAGTGGGGGAAAAGTTTCCAAGACTTGCCGCACAAAGAAGATCCAGAAGCCCCCGACCACTCTCCCGATCTCATGGAGGCTAGGCGTAAAATTAAGCTGCAGTCCTCAACTGAAGCGTCAGCATATCAGAGTCAATCTTATATTGAACAGACAGATCTCCCAATGTATGCGGCAAGAACTACGCAACTTCAATAAGGATTAGCAAGCTGAAATGACAATGGGCAGGCCATATAGCTTGTAGAACCGACAACCGTTGCAAAAGAAAGGTTGTAGTGTCAATCACGTACCGGTAAACGCATTGTACGGCGATCCCTCACTAGATGCAGGTGGCTCAGGACCGTGTTTTGTGGCAATCTGTGGCAGCAGTGGACTAAGAAAGGATTAAAAGTTGATGATGATGATTTTGTAACACGTCCATTCGCACAGTTCCAAATTTCTAGTTTTTCAGATTTTTCGAAGGAGCCCCAAATTTCCGAAATAAAATGGAGCTTAGTTTACTCTCTGAAAAGTCCTGACAATAACCTCGGACTTGCCAATTAAAGTCCCGTCATAATCGATTTAGCTGTTTCGGAGAACACAGTATTCGGTAGTTGTTGCCGTGGTCGGAAATCAGCCAAGAGGATCAGTTCATCAGTTGGCTACGGGTTTGGTCTCTGCCTACCCCTAATATGGGAAACATGTATGAACATTTTAGCTTTCTGCACTCTTTCTCCATATAAATATAAACATTAACTATGTCAAATCTCACACTCCTTCATGCGCGCAATATGCTTAAAAATGAGTACGAAGCGTATTAAGATATAGAAATACGAGTAAATTTACCTTTATTATTTAAAAATTCAGGACGATGTCTCCAAAAACATCATTTAGTAAAAACAGTAAATAGTCATGCTGGATTGACATGAAATTACGGTGCCGCATCCAAAAATATAGGAATTTAATTATCCTCGTTTATTGTAATAACAACCGATACGTTTAAAGTAATGATGAAGATGATGCAGCATGTTTTATATAGCATACGGAAAACGTTTATGTTGTTTTCTTTATTCTGCAGTTTGACAAAACACCACTAAAGCGTTCAACCAACCGAATGTCTGACTAACTTTCAAGTTTTGTTCGATAACGATTTATAGAATAGAATATAATTATTTCTATTTAAAATACATTATTCAAATAATACTCATTGAACGTCATTATTCATAATATTTTTCCTACTGTCATGGGAAAAACCATTTTTGCCGATCGCATGGTCCAGCACCGGCGACGCATCTTTCAAATGTCTGCCTTATCAACTTTCGATGGTAGTTTCTGCGACTACCATGGTTGTCACGGGTAACGGGGAATCAGGGTTCGATTCCGGAGAGGGAGCCTGAGAAACATAAAAGGCAGTTAATTTTGCTTGCTAGTCATTTTGAAAACAATCCATACTAATATTATTAATGCGAAAGTAACTCTCTCTGTCCCTCTGTCTGTTTGTTACCTTTTCACGGCTTAACAACTTAACCGATCTTGACGAAATTCGGCACAGAGATAGCTTGAACCCTGGAGAAGTACAAAGAATACTTTTTATTCCGGAAAATAAAACAGTTCCCAAGGGATATTTAAAAAACCTTTATTCACGCGGACGAAGTCGCGGGCATTAGCTAGTATAATATACATTTACAGTATTTTCATATACATAAAGATGTAGAAATAGCTTGGCAGTGATCACTAATTAAAAAACATATTATAATAAACCTTTTTAGAAAGAATTGGTTTAATAAAAATATTAAACTTTTCCGTTGAAAGACTTTCTGTGATTTGGTTGTAAAAACATATACGTTGGAAGAGTTATTGACTCTGTGAATCCTAATAACTGGCATTGTACATTATTTTTAAAATGACTAAAATAGAGGCACTGCGGACCAGTGAAGTTAAAAAAATGAAGTTCAATGAGTGTTATGTAAATAATCTATATTGAATAAAAATTATTATATTCCTAGTATAAGCCTGTTCCTGGTATTTACATTATGAACATTCCTTTTTAATATTTAACTTATTTATGTTCTTATGTACATATTTAACGTTGTCATACACATACATATTGACAGGCCAAGGTAAAAAGATATTAATTCATTTTATTAACATAATCTCTGCTTTAGCAATACGTTATTATACTCGTACCTACTCGTATTAAAAATGCGAAAGTGTGTCTGTTGCTTTGTCCTGTGTTCACTCAGCAAGGGAGCAACGGATCGATGTGATTTTTGGCATAGATAGTTTATGAACCGGAGAGTAACATACGAGTAGGCTACTTTCTATACCGTAAAAAACACAGTTCCCGTAGGATAGAGCTGATGTGTAATTCCTATAATTAATAGAATCAGGCGTTACTTTGCGTAAATCCATTATAATGAAGGAAACTTCATTAATTCCTATAACTTCATCATCATGCTAAAATGGTTAAAAAATGATACAGAGGATACGTTTAATCCCGGAAAAATGCACTGTTCTTGTAGTATAGCTGTTTAGTATTATAATTCTATAATTCCTACTTCACACTCAAACGACTAACCTAATTTTAACGAAATTTAGTAAAGAGATTTCCCAGTTCCTGAAATAATTAATAAAGTACTTCTTCTCCCGGAAAAAGCACATTTCCAGTTTCCTGTGTACTACACATATTATTCTTAGTAATTCAATCAGATATTTTTCCCTGCCGGAGTCAACATTTGTGCAAAAATTCAAATTCTTGGTTTTTGGGCCTAGTGTGTCAAAACGTGATTGTCGCAGTGTCTCTGATACTGCATCCTAGCTTATTTTCGTTCTATAAGATTCGTTTATAGTAAGAATTTTTAATCAGATATTTTGAAGGTGGTACAAGGAGAAATAAAGGATTATTTGTCCGTATACACAGTCATGGACACAACAGATCCCTTTGTATTTCGTAGAGTTCCGAAACCATCTAGAGTCGTCTCTAGCATAAGCTCTAACTAATATCAGGCATACTGGTCATGCTTATGCGAAATTTAGATGCACCGCGATTATGCCACGGGATGGGTTGCGAACCAGACGACTTGGACGAAACATAATCGGTGACACTATTTTACCAGGAGTACGAGAAGCTGAAAGTGTAACCGTCCCTCGGATCTCTAGAATCCTGACTGACCTTCCCTTTAATTTAAAAGACTGGAGTTCCCTGTCGAAATTAGTTTTGCGAATAGTATTGAAAAAGCGCAAGCTACAACAGTAGCAGGGGTGCACCTGCTTTTCCCATGGCCATGTTCGAATGTGTCTTATGCCCAAAATCTATCAGCGGCAAACGGGAGGCTATATAACATTTAATAAAGTGGCATCCTAATGTAATGCTGTGCTATGCCCCAGATTAGTGATCTATTAAGAAAACCTTATTTTTCCATTCAACTACGAGAGCGATACCGCGGATAAAAACACTATAGATAAACAATTGTATATTCTTTTCAATTGAATGTGAACATCATTTTTGTAATGATATTTATAAATTATAACAATAAATAATTTACTGTATAACCATGTGGTTGCGTTTTAAGAGAATCTACCACCCCATCTCATCCTGTGGGTATAGTAAACGTCGACAGAGAGAAAATTAAAACCAGAAGATGGACAGCAGCATCTTTCTGGAACATCTGATTAAAGAAACTGCGGTTCCCAACCCGCCTGCCAGGCGTGGCAACAATCTATGGTGGAGACCTATGTTCAGCAGTGAACTAGTTATTGGCTGAAATTATGATGATGACTGTTTACTATATTTATATTTAGTTTATATTTTGCTAAATACATAAACGTGTACTTTTTAATAATAATAATATAAGTATATTCTGTTGTTTATTTCAAAATAACGCTTGTTACAATTTGAACGGTCCTTAGTTACACTTTAAAAATAATCTTCAAATGTTACGATTTAAGTTTTGTAACGTTAACGTTATTTTAATATTATGTTCCTTAAAGTGAGAAATAAATAAGAAATATAATAAAATAATAAACAAAATAATTTTGCAAGTTGTTTATTCTTTCCATACTGAGATTTTTTTCACCAACAAGTCTGTAGCATGAAAAAGAAAAAAAATGTTTTTATTTATTTTTATGTATTTTAGTATTTCGCTAAGCCGGCTTGTGTCAGCGAAATACTATTTTAAAAATTCAAGGTAATTTGGGCTTGTTCGAATTACGTACGTAGATAATGATTGATAAATTGTTTTTCCTATAGCTCATCCTATACAATAAATAGATCGTCAGAGCCACTATCGGCTAAAAATATTTCAAATTCTTTGGAAATGAACACTAGTGACTATCCTATTCGGTCTTCGGTTATTAAAACAATATATTTTGTTTCAGATGTAGGTATAAACTATCACGTAAATTTAATAACTAAATTGTTTATTTTTAATGATAATTTAACTTTTTTGACCTGTTACTATTCCATTGAATAAGTAACCAAAAAGGTTGTAAACAACTTAATAAAATTTTGTAAAGATGTCTTACATCTTATAAGGTAGACTTTCAATATTTTTTGTTTATTAGATATTTTAAACCTATACTTAAGACAATAACTAATCTTAAAACCCCCTTATTGACAATGAGATCCTTGAGATACCTCTGGTCTGTAGCTGCCTTAAGTCATGTGCGAATTTTACCTCATAATCTACTTACGTAATGTTCGAGTGATACAAGCCGCTAAAAAACTCTACCAAATAGACACGGAAGAAAAAGGCTTTATTATTATATTCAAGACCAAGGTCACCTACCATCCGACGGGTCTACAATTCAAATAATTCTCATAATATATCAACTTTTAACGAACTTAAGTGCGATATACATTATTTTACCATTATACAATCTATATACACACAAACACACTTTTCTTTTATTATTGTACTTTATATTTAATTTTATAATAAAATTAAAAAGGCTACACATTTGCCCAAAATAAAAAAACATGGCAGCACAGCATCCATTTATATAGTACACTTAAATTAGCTTTCTAAGTAATAATATCCAAATCAATCACAGAATCGCATTAAAATTAATTAATAATACAGATAATATAAATTTAAAACAACGTTCTCAAAAATTGACATTAGAATTGAGTTTCCTTAGACTTGAAATGTTTATTAGACAAATAACAGTGTTTTATTTTGACAATGACGTCCATAAGGTACTTGATAATCGCAAAAAATTATTGCTACTTACAATAAAGTCTGGGTACATAAAGCAAAAGAGTAATTACAAACTGGTTGCATATCTGAATATTGTTGTCACATCCTCGATGCGTCAGAGAAATTAAAAAAAAGCAATCCACAACTGTAGGAAACATCGTGAATAATATACGAATTGTGGACTACATCGATATATTGAGTCAGTACCAGAGTAGATAAACGCTGCCGTTTATCGTTTGGCTAAGCTAGTTTGGTAACGACTTCGTAAGCCTGGAGACGTGAACTTCGAACAAAAACACTATCGTTCGCTCCCTCCTTAATTTCGGTGAATCATCGAATTTTTACTGTTAATTTCAACGGTTTTAAAAATTTTGCACACGTTTTACTGACCCCATTTGGCAAACAAATGTGGACATAATTAAGTAAAGACGAAGTACAAAAGTGAACAGACAATCCTGATACCAAAGGCTTTGATGTTCGGTAACAGGATATTTGATGATCATCTTTGATGTTCGGTAACAGGATATTTGATGATCATATTAATTGGACCGAATAAGACTACTACACTTCACATTCGGTACTTGGCCTGTTTTTGAGAATATGGGTCATGTAATTGTGCCGGATAAAACTTGGATCAAATTTAATTTGCTAGCCACTTCTGTGTTAACGAGAAAACAAGGTGTAAGGTGGTGTTATTCCAAATTACAAAGCTCAAATTAAGAATGCTCGAAAAAAGTTCATGAACATATGTATTACATAACCATAACCAGCGCAAAAAACAATTATTTGACTTTTAAGCAGTTTTCTTCGTAACGGTATCTAATATTTGGCCTAACCTATTACATGTTGGATTAAACCTTGTACTACTTTCTACAGACAAAACATCAAGTGTTTTTTATTAACCGATTCGAATTATAAATTTTTATTACACATTAACATTTCTCTGTGAAAATATACATTGATGCTGTCAAAGTATCTTTACGTCACTAATTCCTATAAGGTTGGATTAAAAGTTTAAAGACCTACGTGTAATATTAAACAGAAATTTTAAGAACCAATTTCGATTTATTACCTTTTCTGACTTTTTGGCATGTTCCCTAGGTGACTAGTAAAATTAATTCATATAGGTAACGCAAGAATCTCTCTTCCAGAAATGGTGGAGGAGTAAGTTTTCCTATATTTACTACCCACTACGCTCATGTCGGATTCGGCCAACAGCTCAAGTAGCCAAACGATTTACATTCACAAGAAAAGAACGAAGGAATGAAATAATTAGTCGACATAGGAAACATTGGGAGAAATTCGTTCTCAAAGTTGTATTTTCTAATACAAAAAAAATCATATTTTTCGACAGAATTAAAATATAATATCTTACTTCTGTTTCATTACGGTAGGTTAATTTTATAGTGTTGCTTAGTGTACGTAATTGCGTTATCATAGCAAAAACAAATAATAATCGATAAAATACTATCGATTAGGAGACTGTTTTCACTAATTTAGACGAGGCTTTTCCTAGTTTATCTTTGAAGTAAAATATTATTGGTGGAGAGGTATTAGCTCTCGAAAAACCATATCGTCCTCTGACCTAACTTTGCACTTGACTCCGTCGAATGGAAATAAAAAATACTAAATGAATTGTAACTAGTATAATTTGTTACTATGTAACCCTACGTCTGACATAAATGAAAAAGATTAAATACACACACACAAATGACGAATACGCGCGTGGTTTTTTCGCCAACGATCTTGACGCTAAAACTGTTCAAAGTAACAGTTTCTTTATGGAATTTATACGGAGCCTGTTCTCGTGGCGTGGAGACAAGGACAAAGTTGATCAAAACTGCATATATGTGCCGATTCATACAATACACTGAATAATATGCATCACCTTTCAGGATATTCACACATATCCTTTAAATTTGATTAGTCAGACCATCGTAGTCGGTTCAACTATTAATAAAAAAATTATACGCTCACACTAAACTATGAAATAATCATATAGATTCTAAAAAAATTATATAAAATTTGTTAATTAGTTGTCAGTTTATTAAATTTACTAAAGTAGAGCTTGTACAAGCGTAAGCTTACACGACGTAAGGAAAATAACATATTATATGATCTAATCCACACACCGGCATAATTAGCCGAACACAAAAAAAAACATTATTTTTCATAAAACACTGGCCAGTTATGTTACGTTTTTATTTAGAACAAAAATGGAACCTAAGGCGACAGTCATTATTTTCATCGATTTGTTTGTTTCCTGGTAATGTTTGTTAGTTGTTCGAGCTCGGTCAGAGGCGAAATTTAAAAATTTTATAAATTCGATAAATTCTCAATTTCATTATTTTTCGTGTCAATAGTAGGCACCTTAGTTGCAATAAACTAAAAATGCCCGATTTAACACCACCAGAGATTATTAGGGCAGATGAAATGCGAAGAAATGGTCATACCTACAGATCTATTGCCGCCAGACTGCAGCAATCAATTTCAACGATTCATCGCAGTATTCGACGGTACCGTTTGAATTCTCTTGGGAGGAGAGGCCAAGGCAGAAAAAAGTGCAATTCGAGGAGGGATGACCGTTTTCTACAACTTCAGCTCGCATGAACACGCGGGTAACGGCTGTGCAGGCCCGAATTGAGCTTGAAGTCGTGCGAGGAGTTCGACTGAGCGAGCGTACAGTTCGCAGATTTGAAAAAGTGGGCATAGGTTCGTATGTAGCGGTCAAAGCTCCAAAACTTAAGAGCCACCATGGTTTACATCGGTTAAACTTTGCACGTGAACATCGTTTTTGGAACGTTAACCTATGGGCCGGGTACTTTTCACTAATGAATGCAGAGTGCTCTTAAACCAGATCGATGGAAGGCAGAGAATATGGAGACGCAAAGGGGAACTAACTACATTCAGACTAATTTTGAAAATACGGTAGATATTGGGGCGGCTCAGTTATGGTGTGGGGGAGGAAAACTTTCGGAGCGCGTACGGAGTTAGTGATGGTCGATGGAGGGAATATGACTGCCGATAGGTACATCAGGGATGTTTTAGAAGAACACGTTTTTTTGCCCTCTATAATGATGACGGCTTTATTCTGATGCAGAATAATGCTCGGGATCACAGTCAAGCATATTTAAAGCATGTGGGTATAACAGTGATGCAGTGGCCAGCAAGATCCCCGATTATGAATCCTATAGAGCATGTTTGGGACTTGTAAAAGAAAAGTGTTAAATCCAGAATACTACCCCCCAACAACCTGGAAAAACTGCAAAACGTATTACTTGAAGAATGGCAGAGCTTGTCCCAAGATATACAATAGATTACATAATTCGCAGCATGCCGAGAAGGATGGAAACGTTATTTAGAGAACGAGGGGAAATTTACGTTATTAGTCTTTTTATTTAATGTTAAAATCTTAGTAATCTTTCATTTACATTTTTTGTGTTCCCACAAAATAGACAAAGTGTTTTTCTCTTTCTTTTCATAATTTCTAATAAAATTTCATTAAAAACTTCTTAAAGTCGTTGTTACCTCATGTCTGATTATTATTTGTTTTTAATATACACGGTATTATTTCTATACTCTGCCTTTTTGTTAACGTTCCGCTAATTGTGCCGGTGTATATTACGAATGCTCTTCTCGACATACAGTCACGCATTTTTCCCATATAAGAGGTAGGCCGAGGCCACACAGGAAGCTAACTTTTCGCCCTCCCGCGAAACGAGCCGTGACGCGGGGAGAAATACGTCGCCGCCAATTTGGTGTTACGAGTGTGTTAACGTTTGTTTTATTTAATTGTAGTGTCTTAAACATACTGTGTTGTAGATAATTGCCATATATTAAGAGTGACATATAAGACAAACCATAACTAATGATGTAAATTATTAAAGAAGAAAATCTATCTAAAATATCTATATAATCTAAATATAATAGGCAAACGCTTATGGACGTCATTATCATAGACCGGTTATCCTATATGAAACCACTTACTGTGATATATTTAGAAGTATCAAGTCAAAGTAGGTGGAGTAATTAATTCAGTGAGAAGATATGGCCCCATAGACAATCAATATGCTTTTGCAACACACCATGACATTGGCATTCAATAGCTTAGCTATGTGTTGTTGAATAAAGTAGGCATTGTTACAATATTAATAAAGCAGCCAATGATAATATATTTTGTCCAAGCAGTCTTAACAGCTAAACACAACAGCATTGAGTATTATTATAATAGTCTCGGACTATACTGTGGTTGTTTAGTAATTTACAAAACCAAAAGATAATAGAGAGAGATAGGCTCTTAGATCACAAACAACAATGTACCTTCGGACACATCCAGATAAAATGGCCAGTCTTATCTCTCAATTTTTTTTTGTAAACACTTAAAAGAATGTTTATGTGATTTTTTAATAGAAAGAATTTGTCTGTTATTAAATTAATACTTAACTTATTAAAAAATGTAATCTTACTTCGTTTTTGGTCCCATCGCAGACTGTGCACTACTTCAACTTACATGTCGTACAACTCACCTTTCACAGTCCAAAGGTACATGGTTGAGAGCCTGTCTAGCCTAAATTATTTAGAATTGTTCACAACCAAGATCAGTGCATTAAGAAAATCATATAAGAGCAGAACAGGCTCGAAAATAGATGATAAATAAAAAAACCCATAGGTATGAAAATGAAAAATGTAGGTATTGCTTTTTTAGAAAGTAACACCTGTATATATTAAAAATTATTGATTACAACATGTTTTATAATTGCTGGAAAATAAATAAAAAAGGAAGTAGATAATAATTTAAGAAAATGAACAGATCAAGCTACAAAAAAAAACAGATAATAGTCTACTGGTTTCTGGGGACAAGATATATCACATCAATTTTCACACATGCATCACAGCATATTTAATTTTGTTTTCTAAGCTTTAAGCTTAAATTTAACGGAATAAAATATGTAAGTTGGTTGAAACCCATTTAATTATACAAGTTTACTAGTATGTTTATTATTTTACACAGTATATTACTGGCTGAATACTTTCAAGCACAGAATACTGTTTGTAAAGTTTATCTTAGAATTATAAGACTAGACAAAATACAATTTCCGATAATAATAAATTTTTATTTTTTCAGATAAGGAATAATAAAAAAATTAAATAAATATATAATTCATAACCCTGAGAATGTTAAAAAGGAAGTGAACAAATTAGTACTTTGAATGCTATTTACTATTGATAGTGAAAATGATTCACTTTGTTACAAACACTATAGCAAACCCTAAAGACCCCTGAAGTATTCATTTATCAGTGCTGAATGTTAAACAAAATTATTATGAGAGATCACAAATGGTAATGAAAATTACCACAAAATTGGAAACAACAGGCTATGTTTTTAAATCTATAAGCATACAAAACTCTCTAAAACAAGAACAACAAATATCCACCATAGTTTTCAAAATTATAAATAGCAATTAAAATAAAATCTTATACTAACATAATAAACATTCACTCTATGCAGTAGCAATAAATCATATCCATGTGATGAGCATGGTGGCAGTACACAATGTAACAAAAACGACATTCACCAAATTAAAACTTTTGTAAACAGAGGAGGACTGGCTCAGAACTTGAGCTTGGGTTTGAGCTCGTGGGCGCGACCGCCCCAGTCCAGTCGGTAGCAGCGAGTCCGCCATGAGATCTCTGGGTTAAGAAGGGCAGCCGCAAGAACGAATGGCGCACAGCACTCGCTCCACACCCAACCTAGAAGGAACTGCACTTTTGTGAATGGTGGCGATCCATTCTGTACAGAACGGAGCATCAACCAGTCAGACAGGAACCACACTAGCACATGCACCAAGAAGAATGGCAAAGGTTCCGCACCGAACAACTGGCCAGCAGCCCACGCAGCGCCGGCGCCGAGCGGCATACATTCGCTAAGGGGCTCTAGTAATGCAGTAGTAGGAATCATGGCAATTCGAAGCCGCGCCCAGCGCGTCAGTCGCGCCTGCAAAGCTCCCACCGACCGTGTACCAGAATTCTGCAACGCCGGCAACGACGCTACACGCATCCGCCATCCGCGCAACACCACTGCCTTCGCCATGAAGTAATCCTCAGCAAGGTATTCACCGAAAGCCGCCAATCCGCCATTCTCCTCTAATGCACATCGTCGTATCAGCGACGACATCCCAACATGACAATTAATGCCCAAAAAGTCAGCACCAAGATACATTCGAGCCTGGGCGGTTCCGAAGAATACCTTTTCGTAGACAGCGGCAAATCCCTCCGCATCACAAGCAAAAGGCATCTGATGAACAATAGCGACGTCGTCTCTCATATGCTGCACCATATCAAGCAATGTATCGTCCCGCATACGAATCCCGGCGTCGCTTATCAATATTAATGGGTATTTTGCCGCCAAATACGCCGGTTGCATGTTGTTGATTTTAGGATTGACACCGACACACATCCCTCCAACGAAAAGTCGAGCTTCAATATGTGGATATTTATGTAAAAGACTGTTTACCAGCATCACAGCAGGATCGTGGTCGTTCTCAACGCAAAATAACACTTCATAAGTGGGGTAATCAAGAGTGAAAAAAGTTTCCAAATTAGAAAACAAATTAGGGTCGATTCCTGTTAAAGGCTTGAGGATTGAAACTCCTGGATACGGTTGCTCCGGCGGTGATCGGTCCACCGTTCTGTGTAATTTCCACTTTGAATATGATAATGCCATTATGTGAATTAGCCACAGACACACCCACGCAACTGTAAAAAATATGGCAAAACCATACACTGTGTATACCATGGGCATCATAATTGTAGAATTCTAATGTAGTTTTGGCGTTCGGGCCACATAATATCAACTAGTTTGAAGAATACAGTATCGTGCGCTATGATAATATCATAACACTTAACTGAGGAAAAGATAGAGCCGGAGTTGAATAATTATATAAACTGATTCACTGGATATTATCGCGTCATTTTTATCGCCCGAACACTTTGCGATCACTTTTATTTTATCACGACTGTATTTTTACGACAAACCGTTCGTTCCACAGAGAAGTTGAGAACCAGAACAATCAACGGTTATAGAAAATACTATATATATACGTTAGGGATGGACAATCTACATCGATGCGTCAAAAACACTGGATTGTATAGTAACAATGCATTGAATTCCACCAATGTCTTATTAACACTTTGAAATATTAGATTTATCGATGTTATTCAATGGGTATATCAGATGGGTAAACATCATTTTAATTATTTATATTTTCGAACGTTTTTATTAGTTTTTTTACAGATTTCTAGGCTTTTTTGCAGTTTTTTTATACAACACGGTATGTATTTGTAACATTCTTACAACCAAATTTTTGAAAGCTTTGGACCATTGATTTGACCCATTCATCCATGCGTGTGAAGTTATTATATTGTTTAACTCGGTATTTTGTTTTAATTTATTTTATTAATAATAAAAGTTTTGGACCTAACGCATCTGTTTCCATTAATTTTCAGTCATGCTAAACCATATTTTAAACGTACCATCAGTAATTAAGTCTATGGCCACGTATGGAATACCCTAATGCCCAACTATGATATTTGGAACTGATAAGCGACCAAAACATGTTACAGTACAGCCGTGGTTTTAATCTAAAGAAGAGTATTTTTTTATTAAGCATTGCTAACTAGTACTTTGTTTGATTTGAAGTTCTAAGATATTTCTTTGTCTTAAAAGTAACCACCGTCACACGCAAAATACGCGCTAGACGTGGAGTTGGGGAAACCGGCACATTGCAATCTACAATCTACAACCACTGTTAGTGCATTCTTTCTTTTTTAACGTAAACAGTTTAAGAACGTTAAGAAGTAGTTCTGACAATGGAGCTGGACTGTCATTTAAAAAACAACTAAGCGCTACTGTAAAAATAAGCAAAAACTAACGAATGAATGGCTAGCCGGTAACTAAACTTTAATAACACTTATAATACGAAACATTTCGTTAATTTATTATTGCATGAATTCTATTTTCAATACAAGATCCGACTCGATACTTTTCTTATTTTCTTTCTGAGGCATCAATATTATATTGAAGTGTAAGAAATAAAAGTTAATAAATAAAAAAATGAATGAAAAATAATGTCATTTCAAACATTGTTTTCTTCATCATCGCTTCTAAGAAAATGAGGAACGTAATTTTTTTAATCGTCAATTTTTACTTCCAACAAGTCTTTTTTTTAACTATTATTAACGCAGTCGCTAGATGAAACTTTCACATAAAAAGAAAATTATTTCCAAAATCCTTTTTTAAAGCCATTATTATTGGTTTCTCGATGAAACTTTTACACATAAGAAAATTATTTGAAATAAAAGTTACAGAACAGGGTTTAAATTGTGAAATTGAAGGATTTAAGTATAATTTACTACAATTAAACAGCGAAAGTTTACAGCGAATTTCAATAAGGTTCTTTCTAAAAAAATCAAGGTACTGAAAAATAATTGTGTTACTTATCTATTGTCTAAATTTTTCTGATGAGAGTGAAATAGAGATTTAAAGGGAATGAATTGGAGGAAAATTTTGAAGCTACAGTAGAGCACACTTAAAGCATGCATTAGTGGTAGTAACGTCTTGTGTTTGTGTGTTGAGTAATAAATTGATGCTGGCTGACAAAGGACCGAGCAAAAGACATGACATGTATCATATACTGTACCTGTATACACGCATCTTGTGACTTCAACGCCATCAGCTTCCACAGAAAGCCTCTTCTCTTCGAGAAATGTAATGAGAAAAACTAGGATTTGTTTCTTAATATGAGGTTGCCAAAGATATTCTCTCTTACATTATCTACCCAATATCCTATTGTGTTTTATTTTGTAATAATTCATGTTTGTAATAAAAAAAACCAAAATCATTAAATTTTCTTTTTTTTGCCAACGTCGAGTAATAATTTAATTATAACAAAAACTTCATTTCAATCGGCAGTAAAATGATATGACTTTTACTAAAGACTTGCTGGACTGATGGAGAGAAAACGAAAAATACAACTTTGGTGTTTAATTGAATTTTCGATTCTCTGTATATTTTCACGAGCACTTCATATTATACTGTCAATATTCAACGTCAAAACTAAAAATATACACAAAAATTACAAAATTCAATAAAAACACTACCGCCACTTTTCGAGTTGGTGCCAAATGTCAGCATTTAATTTTATTCAGTCCAATAATAATAGATTTTTATTTATTACGACTATCTAACAATCGGTTATATCCAATAGATAAAAAAATCGATTAAGTACGATTTTTGTTAACTTTTCTGACATCCCTAACGTGTACTCCACCCATCGACAAAGAATATATAGACGGACATAATGCTTAAAGTTATAGTAATTACTAATTAGTAATACACGGGAAAACATAGTGTCAGAAAGGGAAGGAAATTCCTTAATTCCTTACGTCAAAAAGAGAAACATACCTTTGCAACTAAAAAATGTAAGCAAATTCAATGACACTGTAAGCTGTGTGTAACCCGTTTCGAATGACAGATTAAGCAAGTTAACATCGAAATAACTTCCCAGTTTTTTTTGTGATTCTTATATGCCCAGTAATTACACTAGCTTAGCACACTACTGCGTCACGGCAGAATAACTGACCCTAGGGTGGTACCTGCCTAGACGGATTCTTGCATTTGGATTTATTGTAATAAATAGTGGTTATTTTAGTAAAAACAGTTGTCTTCCATAATGGTAACTTGTACTGTGATCGGTTGTGGTGTAAATAATAGAAATAATCCTGTTAGGTGCACATTTCACAGGCAAATTCACCGGAGGTCATCACTGCTATAACCCGCCTAATTTCGGTTTAACTTCTGTTACAATTTATTTAAAATATTTAATAATTTCATTCGTATTGTTAAGTTTTATATTACATGGAAAAAAGTCATGTCAATAGCATGATTTTGATCAATAGATTTTTCATGAATATAATTTACATGTACGCTAGAGATTGACTCTAATTTATCGACTTTGTTATCGTCATTTATCCTCAACATATACTAAAAACAATACTGTCTAGATTTGCGTTCATTTTCAATATCAGACAATTTTTTTCAAATAGGTAACTTTATTTTGACATTTTGCCCAATAGATTTTCTCTGGACCCCATAATTAGATTGAAACAAAGAGTATTAAAGTTCGGCACTAATACATTGAAACGTGTCCTCAATCATTTCGAACAAAGAGATTTATTACATAATTTCGAATTCTCTATACATTCTCATACCAACATAATAAGATATGTATGTGTGCCAACCTTCTAAATAAACTTTATTTTGACAGATATACTGAGGTGGGTGTTCGTTGAACCCATATCGTTAAACTTGTGCTGTACAAATATCGATATTTATCGAGAGTATTTTCAAATTTGTTTGCATTAAAGAAAAACCTATTTTATTTTATTCAAAAGAACTTTATTTAGCACCAATACATGTATAATATTACATCATATTGTTATTTAAAAACTTTCCTCACTTTGTCAAAAGAAAATACCTATTAGAATAAAATCAAAATTTTACTGGTGGTAGGATTCCTATCCGTCTAGGTAGGTACCACCCCAGGGCCAGTTATTCTGCTGATATTTTCCATTCTTATATTTTCGAAAGCCCTTCTACTGCTCTCCTTTAAGTCTACCTACAGAGTTTTTTTATTATTTTCCATGCTGATATATCTGCCTTGACCTTTACTATTTCGCTTTTTCTGACGACCATTACTTTTTCGTTTGCGTAATAGTTTTCCACATCGTTCGTGTAAAATTTCTTCGACTTCGGATGAATCACTAGGAGTGTATATGATCAACAAACTCAGGATCCGGAGATTTAATACTATTTTTTATAATATTTTTATATATATATAAATATATTTTAATAATATTTCTGACTCCAAATCAGAAAACAGCAGAAAGCCTCCACATCACTTGAATCACACTATCCTTAGAACAAGAGGAAGCAAAAGCGTAAAAAGGAAAACCAAAACAACAAAAAAGTAAAAAGCACAAGAGTCATCACAACCACCTATATTCAACAAAGATAAGCTAAATAAATAAATAAGCAATATGGCATATGTCACAATATTTGTGTTTGAGTAAGTAACACACAAGCCATCTTGCAAGAAATGCATAATTACGGAAGAACCGTTTATCATCTTCATCATCATCATCATTTCAGCCTATCACTAGTCCACTGCTGAACATAGGCCTCCCCTATAGATTGCTATAAAAGTTTGTAGCTCTCATTTAGGGGGATTTTGCTATAGTTGCCATGCTTGGCAAGCGGATTAGCAACCGCAGTTTATTTATTCAGATATTCCAGGAAGATGCTGCTGCCCATCATCTCGGTTTCGGTTTTTCATTTCCCTCTGTTGACTTTTACGACACCCACGGGATAAGATGGGGCGGTAGATTCTCTTAAGCCGCAAAAATGAGAATATAATATCAGACAAATATTATAACGCACTGTAGATGCAAAATCCTGTGAAGAAATTTTCGGGTAAAACAAAACTTTTTGCGACATACACATTAGTGTATTAACCCCGTATAAACGGGAGGTTCTTAAATTTTGGCGGCAGAAAAAAAAACAGGTAAAAGCACGAGGAATATTGTGAAAGTTCAGGTAAAAGCACGAGGAATATTGTGAAAGTTCAGATAAAAACAATTTGTCATAACTGTACATATTATTACAATAGGAACTTACGAAATATTATCTAACAGAAGATGGGCAGCAGCGTCTTCCTGGAACATCATAATAAACAACCAGGAGATGGGCAGCAGCGTCTTCCTGGAACATCATAATAAACAAACTACGGTTGCCTACCCGCCTGTCAAGCGTGGCACCTATGGCAAAATCCCCACAAAATGAGAGCTAGGAAATAACGGCGACTGGACCTGGCAAATTACAACGCACGCACGCTGAGGACCGATGACAAAATCCTGGAGAGCTGGAAGAAGAGGTGGACAAGTTAAGGTGGGATATTATACGATTATCTGAAGTCCGAAAACAGGGGGAGGACACGGTAATCCTCAAATCCGGTTACTTGCTCTACCACCGGAGGGCGATCATCTGTCCCAAGGAGGTGAGAGCTTTATCTTCCACAAGTCTCTCTTTAGCAACGTTGCCAATGTGTCGACTAGGGTTGCGTATCTTATACTCAGAATAACCAAACGGTATTCGCTGAAGGTCATACAGGTATACGTGCCTACCTCGGCACACCCTGATGATGAGGTGGAGGTAATGTATGAGGATAAACAATGATGAACCATACATTCCTCCAAAACTCACTACACGGTGCTGATGGGAGTCTACAACGCGAAGTGGCAATTTCGAACAGGGCAACGGAACCAAACGGGCTAACAGCTAGCCGACTTTATGGAGAAGGAGGGCTTTATGATGAACTCTTTCTTCAAAAAGCGCCACAGAAAGTGGACTTGGATGAGCCCAGACGGTTCTACCAAAAATGAGATAGACTTCATCATGACGACCAAACAACAGCTGTTCAATGATGTCTCTATGATCGCTAGGGTGAAAACCTACAGTGATCACCGAATGGTACGAGGCACATTGAACTTAAACATTAAGCTCCGTTCCGTTTACGTTTCGTCCATCTCGAGCCCTTATCCAAAACCCCGAGAGCTTGGAAGCTTCGAGCT
Organism: Luehdorfia chinensis; assembly: GCA_019845155.1. Taxonomy (NCBI): domain Eukaryota; kingdom Metazoa; phylum Arthropoda; class Insecta; order Lepidoptera; family Papilionidae; genus Luehdorfia; species Luehdorfia chinensis. The sequence continues at coordinate 4,087,229 of JAHVAK010000008.1, read as the reverse complement.
GGAGCTCGAATCGCATAATCGCTTTCAGTGCCTAGATGATTGCGTTGCAGTGGACGTTATGAACGAGAGGCTCGTGGAAGCTGTCCAGGCGGTGGAGGCAAAGTTTTGCAAGACCCGCCGCAAAGAGAAGATCCAGAAGCTCTCCGATCACACTCTCAGTCTCATGGAGTCTACGCCTGAAATGTGAGCTACAGTTCTCAACTGACGCGTCAGCATATCAGCAACTGAACAGACAGATCTCCCAATGTATGCGGCAAGACCTGCGCAACTTCAATACAACCCGTATTGAAGAAGCGATTGAGCGAAACCAAGGCTCCTAAGTCTTTGCCAGGGATCTGTCTGCCGGAAAGAGCCAACTGACTAAGTTGAGAACCGAGAGCGGTAGCGTCATTTCCGCTGGACCGGAGATTTTGAGTGATATCGAGAGATTTTATTGACAGCTGTACACATCGTCGTTGGAGCCACACACTGGTGTGAGTTACGTTCCAAGAGCTCATCCGACACTATTCCGATGATATCCCGGACGTCAGTCTGAGCGAGATTAGTATGGATCTCAAACAGCTTAAGAATGGCTAAGCGCCGGTTGAGGACGGAATTACAGCGGAGCTTCTGAAAGCGGGTGGAAAACCGGTACTTTTAGTCCTTCAAAAGCTATTTAATTCCGTCGTCAACGGCGGCGCTACGCCAGAAGCGTAGTTGTCCTGTTCTTTAATAAAGAGCGATAATGCCCTCTTGAAGAACTATAGACCGACTTTGCTTCTGCGCCGCGTCTATGTGCTGTTTTCGAGAGTCATTACGAATCGTCTCGCAAGCAGACTTGACGACTTCCAGCCTCCCGAACAAGCCAGATTCCGAAATGGCTTTAGTACCATAGACCACATACATACCCTTCGCCAGATTGTACAAAAGACCGAAGAGTACAACCTCCCGCTATGTCTTGCGTATTTGGACTATTAGAAAGCCTTTGATTGCGTCGAAATTTGGGCGGTGCTTCAGTCACTTCAGCGGTGCCGAATTGACTGTCGTTATATCGAAGTGCTGCAGTGTTTGCACAATAAGGCTACCCATTCGCTCCTGCGCTCTGGCGCAGAACGGACCTCTACCGACCGCGCTCTATGCGCAACCTAATTGACAGCCCGCATATGTTATGGACCGCAGTCTGTAGCAGTGTGTAATATCAAGTTGTCATTGCTATTGATAGTTGCCAACACCTGCTCCCGTAGCGGTGTGTTTGGTTTATCTTTGTTCGTGCCTTCACCGACCGTCTCCCTCGAAGTGGAAGTGTTGTGTTTCGTGGTGTGAGCACGTGACAGTGTCGACAGTGCTGTGTTGTGTTGTGACGCCTTGCTGGGTAAAACCGTGAGTAGTTACTACACACACTTCTCGCCTCAGAGGCGGCTATTTTTTTTTTTTGTGTAAGCTTGTTGCGCTAGGCAACAGCTAGGTACACACCCTCTCGCACCTAAAGCGTAAGGCTGTAGGTGAGTTATTTTAGTACACACCTCCCTGCTTAGGTAGGGAGAATTTTATATTTTTGTTTCACACACCGCCAAATCGACCGTTCGAAATGGCGTCAACCAGTGCTCCAGCGACGGAGTTAACAAAATTAGGGGAGTTTTTGCGTCTCGCATACCCTGACATCTGGGTTCAGTACCAATCTTACTGCCTCACGTCCGACGACATTCCTGGAATTCGTCCGGGAAGCATTATACAGCCAAGGAGCCACATGGCCACATTCGACTCCGATGGCTTGTCATCGCCGGCTTTAGAGTCCGCCTCACCTGCACCTGCGCACAGTAACGCATCCGCACCTGTGTGCGAGACAATGAGTGGTGAAATTACCGGCAATAAAAAGACCGTGCCGACCGAGTCGGCATTGTCTGCCAAAAATGCACCTGCGGGCAATAAACCCGCCGCCAATGGGTGCAATAAAACAGCGAACGCACCTGCGCTTCCCTTCCGGGAATCGCAATCGCAATCCATTGTTGGGCCCGCGGCCATTTCGGACGAGGGATCCGACATGGATTGTGAAGAATCCAGGAGTGCTCACAAAGCGAAGAAACGCGCCGCGAAAGGGGATTCCGAGCCTAACTCGGATACCGCATCGCCGTCCGCCTCACGGAACCCGGCCAAAAAGGGCGTATCCAACACACGAAAGACCATTGAAAAGTCACTGCCCGCGCATCCCGCGGCGCAAGTCACTAAGTCTCCACCGCCAATAATTCTACAAGATAAGGCGCAGTGGAACGATTTGTCACTCTGGATGACAAACAAAAAAATTGTGTGCCCGAAGGCGCAGACGGCAGTGCAAGGTATCCGCGTATACCTAAGCACAGTCAGCGACTTCAGGGCCGTCACTAGCCATTTACGTGGAAGGAACATCAGCTTCCACACTTACTCGCTCGCGGAAGAACGTAGACTCCGCGTAGTCATAAGAGGCTTGCCCAAGGAATTGGAGACAAGCCACATCCTAAGTGACCTTAAGTCACAGAATATACCCGTGTTGGAGGTGCATCGCATGCATCACCCACAAAACAAAAAGTCGTACGACCTAATTCTTGCCATACTGGAATTAACTCCAGAAGGCAAACAAGTTTTTAACGTGAAAACGGTTTGCGGCCTCTCAGGCCTTTCTATAGAGGCACCCCGTAACAGGGGTATCATTGGCCAGTGCCACCGATGCCAACTGTACGGACACTCTGCCCGTAATTGTTTCGCCCGCCCTCGTTGCGTCAAATGCCTCGGGGATCACGGCACTCAGGAATGCGCTCGTACACCCGAAGCGCAAGAACCCCCAAGCTGCATACTCTGCGGCGAGCTGGGACACCCTGCGAATTACCGCGGGTGTGACAGAGCGCCGAAGAGTAAGAAGCGCAGGGGAGGTAAAAAGAATGGCCGTAGGAATGGCCCCGGGGCCCCACAGCTTCAGACTCCCGCTCCTAAACCGGCAACTAAACCCGCGCCAAAAACAACGCCCGCGCCGGCCGCAGCGAAACCCGGTCCCTCTGACGGGACTACCGGGCCGAGCCAAAGCCAGAACGCCGCATCGGCGCCTAACGCCTGGACGAAACCTCTGCCCATGACGCAGAAGAGCGCAGCCGCTTCACGGCCCGCTCCTCAAATCACAACGCCCAAAATTCAGGGCTCATCAAACTTCGCCGCAGATTTCTCGCTAATTTGCGGCTTCATGCGCAGCATAAATGTTGCGGAGTTATCAAGCTTAGCGCGCAAAATCCGCGAAGCAAAGTCTCCTCAAGACCGACTCATGGCGACCGTAGAGCACATGAGCGTAATCGACGCGATTTTTTTTTTTTTTTTTTTTAAAAAAACGATGCCCCTGACATGACAGTAGGATTTCTCCTGTGTCGTGGGTGCGTTTTACATACATAAATTCCACATGCACAAACACCCAGACCCGGAACAACTATCTGTAGGTCATACAAATATTTGTCCCGTGCGGGAATCGAACCCGCGACCCGCGGCGCAGAAGTCAACCGCTTAACCACTGCGCCAACCGAGCCGACAATTTGGACCGATTTGGACGTTTCAATGCGCCTAAAACATCACGCGCCGCGTCGATCATAAACAAACTTTTAATTGTTACCAATGGCGTCCCATATAGGTAGAATTAAACCTCGCTCTCTGACTGTCTCGTATTTTAACGCAAACGGTCTTAAGACGCAGTTAGTTGAAGTCGCGAATTTCCTTCGTGACCACGACATCGACGTTATGCTAGTGCAAGAGACTTTCTTAAAACCTAGTATGCGCGATCCTAAGATAGCCAATTACAAATGCATCCGTAATGACAGAGCGACCGCGAAAGGTGGCACTCTAATTTACTATAAAAAGTCCTTGCACTGTATTGCGCTCGATACTCCAGACTTAATTAATATAGAAGCTTCTGCGTGTAGGTTAGCAATGACCGGACACAGGCCGCTTGTACTAGCATCAGTTTACCTCTCGCCATCCAGACAAATATTAGAAGCAGATTTAAAATCTCTACTAGATTTAGGTCGTTCTGTTATACTTGCCGGAGACTTGAACAGCAAGCACGGCAGTTGGAATTCCAACGTTAATAACACGAACGGTAATAAACTGTACGATATAGCGGAGAGACTTAACGTAAACGTTATAGCCCCCGAAACACCAACTAGAGTACCGACGCAATTACATCAGCAGCCGGATATTCTAGACGTAGCTATAATTAAGGACGTGAACTTAGCAATAGACTCTATAGTTACGCTTCACGAACTTGAGTCGGACCACCGTCCGGTCATTTTTAAGCTGGGCCAGCCAAATGGTGAGGTCACTCAGACCAAAACCATTGTGGACTGGCGTACCCTCGGAGTCAAACTCAAGGCTACGACCTCTCAGCACTTAGACGAAATTCCGGATACTATCGACTCGCCAGAGGTAGCCTGCCGAGCGATAAAATCTTTTTCGACTCATCTCAAAACAGCCGTCGGAGAATCCTCCTGGACGGTTACGGTGTCGAGCGATCGACGTTGTAACCTGCCGGCGGACCTCCGTCGCCTGATTAGAGAAAAGAATCGCGCAGCTAAAGCGCACGATAGATATCCGACCGACCGAAACCGTACCGAACCGACGCAAATAGACTCAGACTGCGCCTCCTACAAAGGGATGTTAAAGAGCGCTTATCTGAGTATAATCAAGACAGCTGGGACACAATGCTTGGAGAAATCGAGCCGTCGCACACTGCCTACTGGCAGTTGGCACGATCTCTCAAATCAGAGCCGGTCTCACCCATGCCTCCGCTCATTAGATCACTCGACAATTCGCTCGCCTTCGACGACAGCGAAAAAGCCGAATGCCTCGCAGACAGTCTAGAGAGCCAATGCACTCCGTCTCTCGCGCCTGTGGATCGCGACCATCTGCAGCAGGTGGCCGCAGAAATCGAACGCAGGGCTGCCATACCACCAGTGGGCGAACCACTGCCTCCAGTGACTCTCGAAGAAGTCACTAAGATAATCAAAAAGCTTAAAAACCGATCCGCGCCTGGCCTCGATGGCATAAACAACAGGGCGATGAAAGCTCTAACTACGCCGCTATTGTGTCTGTTAGTTACTATTTTTAACGCGCTCCTCTCCAGCTGCTCCTTCCCGGACGACTGGAAGGAAGCCGACGTTATAGGCATTCCGAAGCTTAACAAGCCTGGGAACATTCCGTCCAATTATCGCCCAATAAGTCTCCTCAACTCGATGGCTAAGATTTATGAGCGAATTATACTCAGTCGATTAAAAGACTATGTCCTTACTAATAATATTCTTCCAGACGAGCAGTTCGGCTTTCGCCCCGAACATTGTGTACTCATCAAGTGCACCGCTTAACGGAGCACATTTTAGAGAATTTAAACGACCGCCCTAAGCCTGTAGGCACAGGGGCCTTATTTTTCGATGTCGCAAAGGCATTTGACAAAGTCTGGCACGACGGCTTGTATTACAAGTTGTATCACACTAAAGTGCCGGATAGACTCGTGAACATCATACGGGCCTTCTTGTCCAACCGCCTATTTCGATTCCGGGTAGAGGGAACGCGCTCCTCAAGCCGCCCTCTCCGAGCAGGTGTCCCTCAAGACTCCTGCCTCTCCCCACTCCTTTTCTCGCTATATACTAGCGATATTCCTAGAGACCAGAAAGTCAATCTTGCGCTTTTCGCAGATGACACGGCCCTGTACTATTCCGACAAGCACAAGGGCCGCATAACGATTCATCTCCAAGCCGCAGCCGATCGCCTAGGCGAATGGTTCCGGAAATGGAGAATAGAGGTAAACCCCGAGAAAAGTGTAGCGATATACTTCTCGAGGGGCACGCCAAAACCCACTAGACGAATTCACACAATCGGCAACAATCAACTAGGCACGATCACCCTGTTCGGACGCTCTATTCCCTGGGAAAAGAGCGTCAAATACCTCGGGGTCACGTTTGACGCAGCGATGTCGTTCGCTGCACACATAAAAAACGTTCGAAATAGAGCGTTTTTTATCTCAAGTCGACTATATCCACTAACTTGCTCTTCAAGCAAAATGTGCTTAAGACACAAACTTCGCCTCTATAAGACTTGCATAAGACCCGTAATGGCCTATGCTTGCGTCGCTTTCGCTCACGCGACGGACAATCAATTAAAGAAGTTACAGAGCGTTCAAAATCGATTCTTGCGAACTGCCACCGGAGCCGGTTGGTACCAACGCAACGTAGATCTTCACAGCGACTGTGAAATGCCCTTAATCTCTGAACACTTCAGAGCATTATCACGGCGGTTTTTCGAAAAAGCCGCGGTACATCCAAACCCACTGGTGGTTAAAGCAGCAAATTACCGACCAGATAGAAACGCGACCGAACGCAAACGTCGCCCGCGGAACGTGCTAAACGACACGGATGTCTCAGCACTCCCTGACCACGATACGGTCAGTCACGATCCAGGCTACACTGTACACACAGTTAATAGCTTTAATATAACACGCACCACGACGCGCGACCGCCGTAGAGAGCGGCGCGCAGCGGTCGACAATCACACCGCGTACACACGATACACCCGTGTTCCAGGGCGGTTCTCACCGCCCAGAGTTACCGACACACAAGTCGACAGTCCGAATGGAGGCCCGCAGCCTCCCTCGGACGGTCATTAGACGACTTAAAATCGTATTGAGATATTCTAAATCGCGCAAGCACGCAGCGAACGCGATACAGTCCGAATTTCGAGGTTTTTGTAGGAGTTTATTTATTTATTTATGTTTGGGTCAAACCAAACCTGGCACGCGGGCCCCTGGCCCGTGAGCACAGTATCCGATGAAGCTGTAAAAGCCAAAAGAGGCTAACAGCAATTACATCACCGAAATTATATAATAAGGCTACGATGGCTATCCGAGTACAGAACCAGAGTACGAAACCGATCCAATTGCAGAAAGGTGTAAGACAGGGCGATGTAATATCCCCAAAACTGTTCACCGCTGCATTGGAAGATGTCTTCAAGATCCTGGACTGGAAAGGATACGGTATTATCATCAATGGCGAATACACCTTCGATTTGCCGACGATATAGTCATAATGGAAGAATCGCTGGAGGAACTGGGCATTATGCTTAATGACCTCAATATTGTCTCCCAACGGGTAGGTCTTAAGATGAACATGGACAAGACGACGTAGAGCTATAGTTACCGACATAGCCCTAAGGATTAGCAAGCACAAGGGGCTGACCATATAGCTCGTAGAACCGATAACCGTTGAGGAAGAATTGTTCTCGCGTGGCAACCTCGTATTGGCAAGCGCAGTGTAGGGCGCCCTCCACTAGATGGAGAGACGACCTGCACAGTTTTTCGGGAAGTCGATGGATGCAGGTGGCTCACGACCGTGTTTTGTGGCAATCTATGGGGAAGGCCTATGTTCAACAGTGGACTAAAATAGGCTGAAGTGATGAAATATTAGCTAAAGAAACCCAATAATCAAAAAAAAAAAAAATTAAGAAAAACCGTTCTACTCAAGAATCGAAATAAGACCAATTGCAATATCGATTAAACATGACTTTTGTCGTATGACGTATTGCATCAGTTTAGACTGAAGTGTTCTGATTGGCTATTGAGGTGATTCCGGATGCTTTCACAATTAAAGTTTAGCGATTCTAAGAAAAACGAAAATAAAATACAAAACTGTCATAAAACGGCAAATATCAACGACAATTTATGTTGTTATGCTAATGTGTATTAAATATTTTATCCGTGCCGGAGTAGCCGGAGCTATAATAGCTCAGAGACTAGGCGCTCTCTTTAAATTTCAGTACGCGTTTGACTTGAGCTCTATCTCGTTGCCGGAATCTCTAACTCTTACCACGTGCGGTGAAGGAAAACTTTGCCTGAGGAATAGAAATATTTCCAAGAGCTATAATAGCTCAGAGACTAGGCGCTCTCTTTAAATTTCAATACGCGTTTAACTTGAGTTCTATCTTGTTGCCGGAATCTCTACCTCTTACCACGTGTGGTGAAGGAAAACATCGCCTGAATAATAAAAAATTTCCAAGACATGTGAAGTCCGTTAACGAGTATTGGAGCAGCATGACGAACTATCTCAGGCTCTAAAACCTTCTCAGAAATGAGAGGAGGCCTGTGCTTAGTAGAGGAGACTATTATAGGCTGTAACTTTTCTTTTCTATATTAAAAAATATGTATTTCACTCTATTTCTAATAATATAAAATGTTGGCGTTTGCTTTAAAGAAATGGCGGAATTGGTTAACATTCGAAAATACGATTGCATGATAATAATGATTTTCACAACCTAGAAATAATAGATTATATTAGTGTTTTCTACACACCGTCGATCCATTAATCGGTCCGTCCAGATGGCCCACCCAGCGATGGTTGTAATGCATCTAGACGTTGGCTCCGTTCGGTCCGTTCAGTTCTACACCCGTGTTCCAGGGCGGTTCTCACCGCCCAGAGTTACCGACACACAAGTCGACAGTCCGAATGGAGGCCCGCAGCCTCCCTCGGACGGTCATTAGACAACTTAAAATCATTTGAGATATTCGTATTCGAAGTCGCGCAAGCACGCAGCGAACGCGACACAGTCCGAATTTCGATTTGTTTGTAGGAGTTTATTTAAGTATTTATGTTTGGGTCAAACCAAACCTGGCACGCGGGCCCCTGGCCTGTGAGCACAGTATCCGATGAAGCTGTAAAAGCCTAAAAGGCTAACAGCAATTACATCACCGAAATTATATCAGTGCTAATATTATCACGTTCATCGTTTCGTCACTGATTGAAACAACCGCCATTGTTGGTTACACTGTAATTTTGAAACAAATTCGCTTGTCTACTCTCGACCACGTTCAAACCTACACCGAGCTATGGGCCAAGTGTAGACGAGTAACGGCATCAGTGGCCCACTATTCTTATAAGTGCGGACAAAAAACCATCACTAAGGCCATTCTGGATGGCTCGGCCGTCACATCGGCCGCCCCATAAAGCATCTGATCCGATGCCACTACGTCCTCCACACGCTGGCCATTGTGTAGAGGAACTTTAAGGTTCAAATCTTTTAATGTAGGTGTACATCATTCTCTTTGCGCAAGAATATAAAAAAGGTAATTTTTGTCTCTTTGTTTTTTGTCTGTGGTTATTAAAGTTAGTATTCGCGGGCAAACCAATTATTTTAAATTTAATCATTATTTATGTACTGATGCATTTTCTATAAATAGAAATGGATGCCAGTAAAATGTTAAAAAATGTTAATAATCTAAACGAATATATTCGTGTCTCTCAAGATGTAGCCGTCAATTATAAAAATTCTAAAATACAATTTAACATGTCAACAGTTCTCGCTCTCAAAAAAGTACGATCATTAGAAATTGAGGTAAATATCGAATATCTTTATTTAAAATTAAAATAATTAACCTTTAATTAATTTAAAAGTTATTTTCAGTACTTCAATAAATGCGAGGAAAACGGTGCAGCTGTTAAAATATTTGGATTAATGTTACTTTTGCCACCGTCAAAGACTTGGAGTCTTCTTGGAAGAGAGTTAGTTTCTTTACTGCAATACTGGCTTGATGCTTTGCGCAAACATCTTATTTTTCATAATAATCACTGGTGGTCATTTTTGCAAATACTGTTGCAGTACATAAAGGTAATTACCTGATTTTATTTTAGTGTACTAAATTAAAGAGGGCAGTTTTTGTAAACGATCCTAAATAACCGTCGCTAAGATTGCGACTCAAGATATATGAGTTCATTTATACAAAAATTCCTTATTGACAGGTGGCATCTGAAAATTACTCAACTCAATAGATTGTGGTAGGCACAATCTTGTATAATCCTTATTAGATAATCTTATAATTTTGTCCTTCTCCCTATGTCAAAAACTCAAACATTCAATGGACCTTATTTTATAGACTATAGTGCACATTCACATTAACACATAAACACACTTTTTCAGGAAATTAGGATAAAAGATAACAAAATAATTTCTGTTCTGCTGGAGGAAACAGCAGAAAGCTTATTGGACCTTGCTACTCATGACCGACCTGATGTCTCTCAGAGACATAAAATGCTTTTCTTATTCAACATGTGTGGAGCGGACTCTAGCAGGGAAATTCGGTTTGCTTTGAGGAAGCAATTAGACTGTTACTTGTAAGGCTGAAAGTTTATTTTACATCTCCCATTGGGGCATCAGTATTATCATTATCATCATCATCATCGTATTATGATTGACTGATTGATAGTCCTATTGGAAAAAGATGAGTCCCAGGTTGTTACTAACCTTTGCCACTTCCGCATCACCAATCTGAATTTTTAGTTCTTACTACTTAATTTTTAGTGCAATGGCTAAGCTTTTGGATTCAGTGATATGGGTTGCGGGTTTGATTCATTTTTCTGCAATTTGTGAACATCTATTATACAGGTGAAATTGTAGTTCATATCTTTATATACATAATTCTTCTGTGCGTGTGTATGTCACTAAACTGCTCCTAAACGACTGGACCAATGTTAATTAATATTTTTTTTTGTGTGTTTGGGTGGTTCCCTGGATGGTTTAGATTCTGAATTGGACTCTGTAGGTGGGACTGCAATAGAGTTCTAGGAAAATGACTATAGTCACACAGTATATGGTTTATCCGTAGTCCGTTAACAGCAGGCAAGCCAACATTCGGGCAGGACAATGTCTGTCGGTTCCGCTAGTATACATATATATATATATATATATATATATATATATATATATATATATATATATATATATTTAATGATCCCCACAAGAGGCTCTACTAGACATATTTCACAAGCAATGCAACCAGGCCTAAAAACCAACCTTTTGTGTTTTTGCATCAATTATAAGCTCCGGCTGGGATTCTTATCCAGGGCAGTGTAGAACTCAGGTACTCAGACCACTAGCCCAGGCAGTCAACTTGCATGCTACAAAAAAGAAAGAGCGCCCAACCACTGAACTGTGATGGCTCTAATTCTATTATTTTTCTTCTTTCATCACAATCAACATCATCATTTCAGCCTGTGAGTAGTCCACTGCTGAACATAGATCTCTGCCCGTAGATTGAATCAAAGTTTGAGCTTTCATTTCGAGGGGAAGTTGCCATAGTTTCCATGCTTGACAAGCGGGTAGGCTTATGAATTCATTTGTAATTGGTTTATTAATTCAGATGTTCCAGGAAGGTGCTGCTGCCCATCTCCAGGTTTTCATTATCCCTCTATTGACTTTTACGACCCACGGCATGAGATGGGGTGGTAGATTCTCTTAAGCCAAATGTAATAATGTTGACTATTTCTCTAAAGCGTCAAACTGTCCACACTGATGGTGTCATGCGGGGATGTAGCGTGCCAGTACAGCATTGTTGAAACCCTCTTACGTTGGTTGCTACCGCGTCACGATCAAACAGTTAGGCTGGAAGCAGCTGCTAAATGGTTTCCAAGCCACCTGTATAACAGGAGGGCTGTGAATCTGTTTCTTGAGAGACCTTGGCAGAATTTCTTCAAGGTACTTAAAAACAGCCTTTTTTATTATCTTAATACAATTTTTTTTAAATTTTATAAAAATGATTAGGATTTTTCATCTAAGACCTATAAATATTAATGGTAATAGTAAAGAAACAGCCTACAGATGAACCGTTGTTCGCTTTTGTAGCTGGAGAGCACGCTAAACTGTTCTTATGCAGATGTGCCGTGGTTAAACTTAAAATTGCATTGTCAATTTTAGTCAGCCCAGTTGATGATGCAGTGCTAAGCGTCGGGCATCTGTACTACGGGACACTGGTTCCCAAACCCCGATCAGAGCCGGCACCATTGAAATTGTTAACTACATTAAGTGCTGATTTACAATGGTGAAAGAAAGCATTAGTATTAAAATGTAAGATTAAAAAAAAATAACGGACAGCCTTTCCAAGTCCACTACAAACATTTATTATTAGATTTGCTCACACTAGTAATGCTCCTCTCCTGCCCATCTCTAGTTTGTGGAATTTTGAGATCTCTGACAGCCGATAGCTTTCCGGCAGAGTTAAATAGTACCGAATAACACCATAATATGCAATGCTGACACTATACTGCTCGTGGGTACGCAATCGGGTGTGACTCGTACCACAATGGCAGCGACGTGGTTCGCCACCCGTCACTTCTCGTTTCGTGGCCGAAAAGTGGGCTAATCAGTCGGACGAAGGAGTCCCGTCCGTGAGTTAGAAAGGTGCACAAGTGCCAGTGACGTTGTCATTTCGAGAAAAACCCAGAAGAAACAAAAAAATATAATACAAATAATTTTATTTTCCTTAACAAGTCACAAGCTTTTCCATTTATTAGACTTATGTTTTATAAATGTCTGTCCCAGCAGTAGACATTTATAGGCTGTTACTTTAAATTTGGTAAGTCCATTGTATAAAATGGTTAAATAAAAGATGAACTACATTTTCAGGATGCAAGAGACTTTCTTAACGCTCACAACGCATCAAGCGATCTTATTACTTCTGTTATCTGTAAGAAGCTTACCGTTGGAAAAATTGTTGTCATCTCTGTAAGTTAGTTCATATTAACAAACCGCTATGGACTTAGTCCTTTTCCGAGAAGTTAAGATTTGCGATGATCACCACGCTTGGCGGGTAGATTATCCAGATGCTTGGCATCTTAGACGCTGCTTCCCGTCACTAGTCTGGCAATTTTCGAAATGGTTACTTCGCCAACTGTCGGAAGCCAAGAAATTCTCTTATCCACACTCTTACCCACAGAATCAATAGTGGCGGCAAATTTTCTTTCGACTTAGACATACTTCGGTTTAGATCGGTCTGGTTGTTTTCATTTATCATATACACAAACCATAATGACGTCTTCCATTACGATTTTTAACACAGCGACAACTTCGCGTTTACAAAAGAAGTTGTCACCTGCGCAAGGAATATTCTTGTCTTCACCTTCCCGTTTCTGACGTATGACTTTTGTGAAAAGACAATGGTAAGGGTCAGATGCGTTGCCAGCGATACAGGACAATCACAATAGGACCTGACCAGACTTGAACGGGGAAGTATCACGCTCCCTCCGCTGGTGCTGGTGAGTGAACAGTACCGGAGAATACTGGCAAAAATATTCTATCATAGTTCTCCGGGATGTCAAAATACTTTCCTATTGTTATTCGCTGGTTTGGATTCGAATGATTAAAAGAACACTCCGGCGATAGATGTTCCACTATGTTCTAAAATTATCTTGAATTCACATTATTGGAGTGTAAAATGCAAATTATTGTTTTTCGGGTCTGGTTGTGCTGTGCATGTGAAATATATGTCTGCAAAACGTACCCACGATACATGGGAAATCCTACTGTGAGGCATCGTTTTTAAAAAAGAAAGAAAAAATGTAATGTCCTACTGCCGAGCACAGAGAGCCTCCTCTCATTTCTGAGAGGGTTTTGGAGCCGAGAAGAGTCCGCCACGCTGCTACAATGCGGGTTGGCGGACTTCACATGTTCTCCAAAAATTGAATATTTCTCAAACATGCAGGTACCCTCACGATGTTTTTCATCAATGCCGAGCACATGGTAAATCAGCACTTAAAATTGCAATTAACAATTTAAGTGGTGCCGGCACCGGAAGTCGAACCCCAGTGACTCTCGTATTATGGAATTTAAAGCGAGCGCGTATACCCTGAGCTACCACAGCTATAATAACCATTGCTTAATCTTCGTTCGTTTCAATCTAGAAACTTCTCTATCCGTTAAGGCAAATTTAAGATTTAAGGGTAATATACCGTTGTAGAATTTTCGGAAACAATATTGATTCTGAAGATCCAAGACCATCAGGTGGATTGTGTGCTCGTTTTCTCCCGGCATTTCTCATAGTCGACTCTTGTGGCACCCATGCGATGAATGCCAAACGAAATGCCAAGCTACATTTTTATTCATCTGTATATGTAGGGTACGGAGAGAAGAGAAAACTGGTTAGACATGAATTCCGAAACTAAATGCATATCCATGATACTTGAGCCCTGGTTGCTTGAAATACTAGGAAGCAATTACGAAGCAGGTTCTTGCGAAACGCTAGTTATTAGCGAAGCGAACACTAACGAAGCAAAGTTACTAAGGTCAGTTTATTTTTATTGAACATAATGCCGACTCGAACAAATCGTTCAGCTAATGCTATCTCTGTGCGGCACGACACTGCGCTCGTTTCCCTCAGACATCAGTTCGCAAGTCTCATTTTCCTTGTAATCACACTAGCTATCAGTACCTTTTGAATCAAAACACAGGAAATGTTTGCGCATGTCTGCTTGAAGGCAGAATACTGCCTGGGGTGATACCTACCTAGACCATTAAAAGTATGAATCATAATTAGTCCTGTTTGAAATCAACTACAAGCTTGGCATGAGATATGATAATGATATCTTCCTTGCCGGTTTCGACTACGACGATAACTTCCGAATATTGTCGGGAGCTATCTATTGCGTAGGAGATATTACAGCGACGCAAGTTCAGCACACTCGTCCCAACCTACCCACGCCCGATACAACGCTGATGCGATAAAATATGAGGTAGGATAGAAGGCAGAGAATCACAACCAGACCCGAAAACCAACAATTTGTGTTTTAGGACAAATTTTTACTCCGACTGGGATTCAAACCCAGGACTCGCGGCAGGTCCCAGAAGTCAGGTACACTGCGCACTAGGCCACGCGGTTGTAAAAGCTTAGCATACATAAAGTTTAATATGTGTTTAAGTATATAAGTTTTACATACAAACAATACATTGAGGTTTCTTTATTGGAAAAAAAGGAGACGAGCAAGACGTTCACCTGATGGTAAGTGCAACGTTTGAGAAATTCTGTGTCATCCAGAACATTTCTGTTTGGCACCACTTTCCGTCCCTTATGCTCAGTAAGCACACTAGTTGTCAGTGCCCTTCAGACCGAAACTCAGTAATGTTTACACACTACTGCTTAGCAGGAGAATAACCGGCCATTTGGCCGGCCATTTTATCCCGGTATGTTGAACTTTTTTAGAGCTCCTAGCCCTTTTTTTTAGAACTACTGGTGGTAGGATTCCTATGCAGGAATCCGTCTAGGTAGGTACCAACCCAGGCCAGTTATAATGCCGTGAAGCAGTAATTTGCAAACATAACTGTGTTTCTGTTTGCTTTGGCACTGAGAGCTAGTGTATTCTCTGGGAATATGAGACTTAAGAACTGATGTCTCAGGGTGACGGTCGCAGTGTGGTGCCACACAGAAATGTTCTTGGTGACGCAGCATTTGTTATGGCTAAACGTTGTACTTACCATCAGGTGAACATTTAAATCGTTTCATAACTTGATCCAATAAAAAAAATTAAATTGTTGTTATTGACTTTTTAAGTAATAAAAATGTTCAAATAAAAACTATTTTGTGTTTTTCTTATTCATTACACTGATGTTTTTAATCAATATCAGCAATGATTAATAAAATTCTTGTAAGCCATTTCCACTAAACTGAAAAGCTTGTGGTAGGAGATGGTTCACGACTATATCTGAATTACTGGCTCGAACCAGCCACTTCATATTTCACACTCACATTCAAACATGAAGTGGCAGGTGTTGACGGTTAAGACCGTCAGGCTATTGGTGCTTAAGTCTAGGTAGGTACCACTCCAAGCCATTTATTCTGCCTTGAAGCAGCATAAAAACAACATGCATTTTTTCCAGACAGTTTAATTGCCGTTCATGTAATGCAGGCGCTTGACTTACAATGTATCTAATGTTATGTAAGACAACCGACAAACGTCCCCAGCCCCAGACCTCTTAATTTTTAACTGGGATATGGTGCCTGTTGACCTGATCCTTGCGAATATTTGGCAGAGTATCGAACTCAATGCACAGTTCACATCACTCACGGACAATCAATCATACATTTATTTAGTTGTTAATTATTATTTTTATTATTTTTATTATGCATCAGGTACATCTTCGGCTTACGAAAGTAAGCTCAATTGGCTTACCACAGACAGATGTGGCATTCTAGAATACTGCTTGTTCTTTTCTCTATTTTTAATGATCCATCTTCACCTTCTTACCTCAAAGATAAATTTGAGTATCTTTCCTCATCTCATGATAGGGAACTTCGATCGTCATCTAACAATAAGATTCGTATTCCAACGCACTTCACCGGGTTCTATGGCAACTCCTTTACTGTTCAGGCCACACTCCTTTGGAAGTAATTGCCCGACGACATCAGAAACACTACAAATAAATGTGCCTTCAAAAGAATGATTCGTGAGCATTTAAGGAATCCGGTTATTGCTACCTGAATCATTTATTGTCATTATCAGTTATTAGTATGTGTGTATGAATATATATTTATTTATCTATTTGTACGTCTGTATATATATATATATTGTATGTAAATTTTAATGTGTGTATGTATGTATGTATGTATGTGTAAGCTTATGTTTTATTTATGTATTTTATGTTGCACCTATCACAAGTGCTCACCTCACCATGGGTTGGCTGGTAGAGAATGCCTATAGGCATTAAGTCCGCCCTTTGTTACCTTTTTATTTAAAGGTTTAGCAATAAAGTTTAAATAAATAAATATTATTCAACCATTTTTGTGAGTGTGTTGTTGCTAATAAAAATATCTGCTCAATATTCGATGGCGCCACCTACCTTCTTTAAAGAGTGTAAACAACTGCAACCGACAGCAGTCGTGCATCTTAGTTAAACAGATTGTTAACAGATGGCGTTTTCTGCGTTAAAATTTTTAATATTTTTTTTATCGAAAACATTAATTTGAGACTGAGAATTTCGTCATAAGAGGGAAAAATTATCTTCAAAATGCCGTATCGAACATTAATTTTGATGCAATATTAAGGAAGATATTTCATACCGACAAAAAAACTTCTACAAATGTGTAGTATACATATATATATATCGTCGTCGTTTTGGCCTATCACTAGTCCACTGCTGAACATAGGTCTCCCCCATAGATTGCAAAAAAAATTAGTAGCTGCCAAGCGTGGCAGGCGGGTTGGCAACCGTAGTTTATTTATTCACATGTTCCCGGAAGATGCTGCTACCCATCTCCTGGTTTTTATTTTCCCTCTATCGACTTTTACGACACCCACGGGATGAGATGGGCTGGTAGATTCTCTTAAGCCGCTACCACACGGCTAGCTATATATATATATATATATATATATATATATATACTGTTTTTTTTCCAGAGAGGCGACCGAAGTAAAAATCACAGTGACGACTTTGGAGCCGCCCAAAATCATACCATCCTCGATAAGCGTTATGGGTGAAGGCAGTCTAAATGTGGAAATTGTAATAAGCTCCAAAAGCGACATGGTGAGGGTGGACAAGGCTTTGTGTGGGATTTTTGCTGGGAAATATCAGGTATAATTGCGTGACGTAATATTTAATATCCTTGTATAATAAATGCCTGATATAATAATACTTATAATAAATATATAATCTTTGATGAAATTAGGATAAAATAGGTATAAAAAAAGTTAAGTAACAGCATAAAAAAGTCCCTCTGCTGAGTGAATTCCTTCTCTCATTTCTGAGAGGGTTTTGGAACCGGGAAGTGTCCGCCACGCTGCTCCAATGCGTGTTGGCAGACTTCACATGTCTTCAAAATATTTTTATTCTTCAGACATGCCGGTTTTCTCACGAGAAAGATAAAGTTTTATATATAATACGTGTGTTGCAAATACATTAAATTGAATAAAAGTAATGTTAAAAATGTAATGCTGCCAACAAATAATTACTGAAACCACTATAACGTTCAAAGTTAAAAGTTGAATGAATATATATATTTTCGGTGATGTAATTGCTGTTAGCCGTCTCGGCTGTTACAGCTTCATCGGATACTGTGCTCGCGGGCCAGGGGCCCGTGTGCCAGGTTTGGTTTGACCCAAACATAAATAAATAAATAAATAAAAACTCCTACAAAACCCTCGAAGTTCGGACTGTGTCGCGTTCGCTGCGTGCTTTCGCGATTTCGAAAATCTTAAACATTTTAAGTCGTCTACTGACCGTCCGAAGGAGGCTGCGCGCGTCCATTCGGACTGTCGACTTGTGTGTCGGTAACTCTGGGCGGTGAGAACCGCCCTGGAACACGGGTGAATCTTGTGTACGCGATGTGATTATTGACTATTGCGCGCCGCTCTCTACGGCGGTCGCGCGTCGTGGTGCGTGTTATATTAAAGCTATTGACTGTGTGTACAGTGTGGCCTGGATCGTGACTGACAGTATCGTGGTCAGGAAGAGCTGAGACGTCCGTGTCGTCTAGCACGTTTAGTTGAATGAATTGCGGTCGTATGTAGACTAGGCGACCACCGAATCGTGGTGTGGCGGCGGCGTATGAGAATCTCCCGCCCTATTTCTTCCCACTGGTGTCGTAAAGTCGACTAACAGTAAAGCTAAAATATCTAGTAGCTATCGACAGATGGCAGAATAGCTGTCTCAGATACGCCTGAACTAAATATTCCGCTAACGAGTGTCAGCCTCTTAGTGCGAAGTACGTCGACCTCCATCCCGACTACGAAACGTGGCGATTACGGTAAACGCACGGAGTACGGCCCGCGTCCTGTGAACTGTTTGAACGCTGACGAGGTACAATCACAACACAAGCACATCCCAAAACCAACAATTGTGTTTTTGAACAAATGTCTCCTGCTGGGATCCAAACTTAATACTTGCGGCGCAGTAATCGGGTACTCTGACCACCAGGTCACGCGGTCGTAATTGTGATTGAAATTGCGAGATTGGGCAATTAATAAATACAATAATTATTTCATCAGAAAGAGACTTCAATGCAGCAGCTACAAAAAGAGTTTCATGAGTTTCTCAATCATCCCATCACCAGAAAATGAACGAAATTTTATGGGAGCATCCTTACGATATCCTCATTAGACACAAAAAAAATACCGACGAATTTAGAACCTCAACAAAAAAGACCCTGTCGTTAACTAAAACCACCAACGGCAAGAGAGAGAGTGTATGGTTTCTCTAATATTGATGGAGTGATCAGTATTAGAAAAATGCCAATAATATCAAATGGTGTGCACCATACATTCGTACAATCCGGAACATCGAATGTGTCCGATCCCTAGTCATATACTAAGCGATCATGACACAAAAACATAACCGTAAAATAGTCACAACATTAACGACCATATTTTATCCTTAAGCTAAACTGACTATCAATCATGACACAAAAACGTGACCGTAAAATAGTACATACATACATACATAAGATCACGACTGTATCCCATAAGGGATAGTCAGAGACTGGGCACTCACTGCAAAAACAGATGACTGCCACAATCCACGTTTCACCAAAACAATATAATGCACTTGGTGTGATAGGTGGTGAGCCCATCGCCACCATGCGCTGTTGAGTGCACAGTGCAGTTTAATATATATAGTGACAACGGAAATGACCCTATCGTTAACTAAAATGACCTACGGCAAGAGAGGGAGTGAATGGTTCTAATATTGATGGGGTAATCAGTAATAGAGAAATGCCCATAATGTTAAATGGTATGCTCCATACATACTATGCGGGGATCCGTATTGGTCTTGGTGGTACCTACCACCGCAGGGAAAGTTGTTCTGCCGTGAAGCAGTAGTGTGCAAACATTACTGTTGCGGTCTGAAGGGCACTGAAAGCTAGTGTGATCACTAGGCATATGAGACTTAAGAACGGATGTCTCAGGGTCAGAACAAATGTTCTAAGTGTTACAGCATTTGTTATTGGCAGACGGTGCACTTAACATCAGGTGAACGATTTTCTCGTCTCTTTCTCCTATAAAAAAAACAATTCAGTACGTCAAATATGCCACTCCTTGCCACTTTTAAGCCAACATAACAATATTTAAATGGATTTGTTTTTATAACTAACTAGCAGATGCCCAACACCACATCCGCGTGGATATATGTTATTTTAATATCCCGTAGGAACTATTTGCCTTTCCGGAATAAGATCTAATCTCATGTCCGTCCCTAGGAAGCAAGCTATCTCTGTGCATTAACATTCATATCCATACTAATATTATAAATCCAAAAACAACTGTCTCTGTCCCTCTGTCTGTTTGTTACCTTTTCACGGCTCAACCGCTGCACCGATCTTAACAAAATACGTCACAGAGATAGCTTGCACCCTTGAGACGGACATAAAACACTTTTTATCCCAGAAAATAAGATAGTTACAGGACATTTAAAAAAACGCGGACGAAGTCGCGGGCATCAGCTAGTTATTATTATAAAAACAACGTAAAAGAAGATATTCGCATGAATTATCGTTAGCACTAATTATATTGCTTACTAGCTGATGCCCGCGACTTCGTCCGCGTGGATATAGGATTTTAAAATATCCGTACCGTATATATAATACCGTGGAAACTGTTTGATTTATGGAATAAAAAGTATCCTTTGTCCGTCTCCAGGATGCAAGCTATTTCTATGGCAAATTTCGTCACGATCGGTTAATTGGTACAACCGTGAAAGGTTACAAACAAACAGAGGGAGGGTCTGTCCCTGAGAATTACTTTCGCATTTATAATATTAAGTATGGGTTAAGAGAAATACTTGGCTGCCATGAACGATAATATTGATGATCAAAATGCAAATTATTGCCGCGAGGATAACACCTAATTTCTATAGTTTTTCAAATTTTACGCAGGAACCCTAAATATTTCTGAAATAACAACTACCTAAGATTTTTATCTGAAAAGTCCCCGCCATTGAATCTCCCGCCAAAATCGATTCAGCCGTTTCGGTGATAAGCCCGGACAAACAAACACACATAGAAATGATTTTAAAACACGTGTTTGAGTTTGGGTGAAGAAAAAATATATGTAATAAAAATATATGATAAATATATGATTAACGAAAATAATGATGTCCAAAACGCATAGCCCCAAATTTCTACAATTATTCAGATTTTACGCAGAAACCCTGAATATTTCCGAAACAAAAAGTACCTTAGATTTCTCTCTGAAAAGTCCCCTACCCGCCAATGAAAGTGTCTGAGATTAGCTTGGACAAACAAACAGACAGACAAAAAAATTAAAACTGTATTGTATATAAATTAATCGTATATTCTCTGTAAGAAAATATAATATTATATTTTCATTTGCTGTGTTTCAGGTTCAGGTGTTAGTTTAATAAATAACTTTATTTTACATATTTTCTTACCATTTCTTAGATTACTTAATTGACTCATAGCCACCATTGAACAAATTCGTAAACGTCAAATACTCATAACTTTTTATGGAATGAACCGATTTTAATAACACAAGGACTAAATGTTACACGACGATACCCTTTATAATTTTCGTTCTAAGTTTTTTAAACAAATTTAGTGCTTCAGGCGTGATGCGTTTACAAACAAACAGACAGACAGACCGACAGACAATTCTTAAAATGTTAGATATATATTTAGTTACTTGTTTTTAGCCCCCCTCAATAATTAATATCACAAAATTGTAAAATGTTCAGACACGTGCAGTTCGTTTATAAATATTTGGATGTAATGTTGTTTATAAATATGTTGATGTGCAGGTACTTTTTGACGTTCAAAATGCGGCAGCCCTTTCGCCGCAAGAAAAACACGACAATTTGGGATTCGATAAAAACTATGTAAGTTATACCTATTCATTATACTTTGACCAGCGTATACCAGAGAGATAGAGAGGAAGAGTAAAAGAGATGGACAGATGAACAGATGAAAAGACAGCGACCACGGGAGATAAAGATGTATAAATGGTAGTAGAATTCCTATCCAAGAATGTGTCTGGCTGGGTTGCCACCAGTTCTAGTTATTCTGTCGTAAAGCAGTAGCGTTTTTCATACATTTTGCATGGTAAAATTCAGTCTCTAATTTTTCTTTTTTGATCCTGGCAATCTGCTACCAAATCGAGACGTTTTTGCATATGTATGCACTTTTTAATTATAATAATGATTGTTTCGATGGACAATAAAATAATAGTTGACTTTTACGAAAGATTTGCTGGACTGATGGAGACAAAACTAAAACTACAATTTTGGTATCAAACTGAATTTTTCAATTACTTTACACTTTCACAAACACTTGCTGCATAATAAACTATCAATATTAAGCATCAAAACTCAAAATAATACTCAAAAATTACAAAATTCAATAAAAACACTACTGCCACTTTCCGAGTTGGCGCCAAAAGTCCAATTTAAAAGCCTCATTGATATCTTAAATAATTTTTTTATTCTTTTATGGAAATACTCTTTTGCCGTTTGGTGACGGTGTTGGAAAATCTTCAAACCTATTTCATCTCGTTGGTGTCGTGAAAGTCGAAAAGGAAGGAAAGTGTTATGGCACTGATTGCGAAATAACTATTTCTCATATTTGCCTGGTATTTTACTGCTATCGGCAATCCGCTTGCCAAAAGTGGCAATTACGGCAAATCGTTCCAAATTGGGAGAGGCCTATGTCCAGCAGTGAACTCTTTATAGGCTTGTTTGAAAGAGTTACTTTTTAAACACCACTTTGTTATGTTTTTATTTCAATAGAATCATTTCCACGGTGATAAAATACAAGCAGTGTAGGGTAGTTTAAAAAAATGAATTGACACTTCTTCACTTCATCTCGAAATATTATATGTGTTTCATTCAGGAAGAAGAAACGAGGTTTTCGCATCCCGTTGAGCCACGACGACGCAGACATGCAGGTAATCCCTATATCATGAACACATAACTATGATAGAATTGTCTGTCTGTGAACTTTTGAATGTCTCCGTTCCAAATACATTTTATTATAAAAAGAAACTGTTTCAGTGGCTTTTTCAAAACAAGTTTCGTTCTGTGAACGAATTTTTATATTATATAGGCCCTCCTTATTGTAGCTTAAAATTGACACGCGATGACGTTTTTTGATAAATATTGTTTATATATTTTTTTATTATTATTTGACATGTTTGAGGTGGCTTTTAGATTTTTCATTTATCATTTAATCATTATATTTGCATGCATTGTGAATGGCTGAAGAAAGCGGGCACATAATTATATTCACCACCACTGTAACACCCTATTCAAAAGCAAATAAATACTTTTTTTATTATTGTTCGCTCCTTGACCAAATCTTTAATTTTTTTAAACTAAAATCATATTTCGTGTACAGCACCTCCATGGTACCACATCATTGCATTGTCACCGAAGCTACATAAGTATTCCAAATTTCAGCTCGGTCAAGTGGAACTGGTTTAAAATTTTCCACACATGGGCCAAATTTTGCAACTAAATTTTAGCTAAGTTACATAAAAGCCTGTAAAAAATCGTTGCATGACTGTTCGAAATAAATTCACTTAAAACTTCTGAATCTATTTGTGTATGGATAATGACTCGCGCGAATCGATTTAGTCTTTGTTTCATGATAATATTTTAAATGATTCTCGAGTTACATGAACTTTTAATTCCAGACGTACGAAGACGTTAGGGCTAACCTATTTAGACATTTTGTTATTCTAAATTTTTTTTTGAAGATTTGTGACTTCAAATTAACTATTGAATTACTAATGACTTAAAGAACTGTAGACTATTCGTTTTAAAACATGGTTAAATGTAATACTCATGCTCATGCATACACATTGCTTTACTCATGTAACTGTGTATATTTCTAATCATGTTTTAAATTTGAAAATTTCTCTCATGCAACGTGAAACATCGTCAACAACACAATTGTATATTAATGTGTTTGGTATATAATATATGACTTTAGGAACTCTGTCTATATCGTTATATATTAATTAGTAATATTGAATATAACAAACATACATATATAGAGTCCCGCCTCTTTCCCAATGGTGGAAGCAGAGACCACATCTTTCCACTTCCTATTTTCTATTTTCATTAGTGTTTTCATACAAGCTCGTCGGTTGCAGGTACTTTTAACGTGGTCTTTGCTTAAAACGACGTCGATCTGATTGTGATACGTTCGACTGCGTCGTCACTTACCGGCGTGCCCATTCATACTCACCCCCATAAATCTGTTTCGTCAATATTGTTTCATCCATCCTCTGTTCGTTTTTTATTAAAATAAATAAAACTTGTCAACGATATAAAAAAATAAAGCTTATGAATTTCCCACTGCTTAGCATAGCCTTCCTCGTATTTCTGAAAGGGTTTTGGAGCCGCTTCTGCAATGTGTTGGTGGGCTTCACATGTCCTTGACATATTATTTATTAATTATATTATTTATTATTTATATTAATATTGACGACCGCGTGGCCTAGTAGTCAGAGTACCTGACTTCTAAGCCGCGGGTCCTGGGTTCGAATCCCAGCCGGAGCCAACATTTGTGCTAAAACATAAATTGTTGGTTTTCGGGTCTGGTTGTGTTGTCATTGTCCCCGTGTTTCTGACACTGCATCCTAGCCTTCCTCCGATCTAATCGCATCAGCATTACTTCGGGCGCGGGTAGGTTGGGACGAGTGAGTGCCTCTATGTTTGCGCGTACACTTGTGGCACTATATCTCCTGCGCAGTTGATGGCTCTCGACAGTAGACGGAAGTTGTCGCCGTGGTCGAAATCGGCTAGAAGAACATCATCATCATTTATTAATGTTTTCCTTCACAGCTGAGGACGTAGTAAAACAGCTCTTAGAATTGCAGAACACTACTACTAATTATTTTTTGGAATTACTGAGACTGGCGATTTCATAAAACTATGTTTGGATGTAATCTTTATGTTATACATTTATACTGTCTTAATTTTATCTGTTAGGTTTTATTGTAAAAGGGAAGAGTGCTGGGCCATGGGTATCACCTTCTACCGCGTCCACTTCGTCTTTAGCACAGGTATGATTGTTTAAGAATGTATATACTTATTTATTGAAGGAACACTGCGAGATTAATATATTTTAACATAGGTTAGGTTAGGTTCTAGTCTTGAGTTTAGTCATCATAATAATATTTTCATTCCTAGTCTTAAATGAAATATAATTTTGTAGTTCAGCATTGATATAATTTCAATCTAGTGTTATGATATTACTGGATTAATAATAACTGCACTCAATTATTGCCTTACTCTATTTATTACTCTCTGTAGAAACCCAATTCAATATAGTTTTATATTTTCATGAACTAAAACTAAATTTTCAGCTCCACGAGAAACTAGCTACGTTACCGCGATACAATTACGAGAAAGAAACCGTTAGTGTTTGTGCTAGACCTCAATTGTCCAGCGTCACCGAATTAAGCGAAACAGACGATCGTCAGAGCCTAAACACCAGTACAAGTACATTCAAATTAAGACCTTACGGTGTGTGTCAGAAGAGTAATTTCTTTAAAAAAGATAAAGATATTCGAAAAGTCATCGAGGGAAAAAAATCACGATGTAAGAAAACGAAATGTCTGTCACCAGCCGTAACAGATGAGGAAAACTCTGTCAGTTGCCTTTTAGTTGCTACTATTGGATCCGCTGATGAATCTGTTATAAATGATACCTTAGAAAGATTGCCACAAAGTAAAGAATGTAATGCTGATAATATTTTAGATCTTTTGGTTCAGGAAGCATTTCAAAATAAAGTGTTAAAACAAAATGAATGTAAGGCCTTAGAAGCTGAACGCTATTTTCATGAAGTGAAAGAAAAAAACATGCAAATATACCTCTTATAGAGGGACCAACTACTGAAAATGCAGTAGATACAGGTAAAAATTGTACTATCATTAGTAACTCTACAACCACTGAAGAGTCTAATACGGAAGTCGTAGAAGGAACTCAGTATAGTAATGTTTATTTGAAAAGAACTTCGCTTTTGAGAAAAAATATACAATCTTCGAAAAAGGAGACTGAAATGTCCGCAGTCAAAACTTTCGATGAAAAAGTCGTCGAAGAAGTTCTTTTCTCAACATTTCGCTGAAAATCGTAATGGAGATTTAGTTATAAGCCCAACGTTAGCAAAAAAAATAAACGATACTAGTTCTGAAACCAGTGAAGATTTCGACGATTGTGGTTTTGTAAAGAAGATGGAAACTAATACGGAACTTTTTCCCGATATAGAAATTGTTGAATGCTTAAATTTCATGTTGGACAAAATTTGCAACGAGTTTGATATGTGTACGGAAAATCTTTACCAAAATATTGACGTTACATGTAAAGAAGCCGGTCTTCAAGAAAATCTTCCAACAAATATCATGAAATCACAAAAATGCGATCTGGAATATACAAAAACTCCCAAACCAAATGACACAAAGTCGGTAAAGGGTATAAAACTAAAATTCAGAGCTACAAGAAATTCAACCCGTACAACGAAACGAAGCAACAAGTTAGAATTATTGGATGCACCAAAATATTCTCCAATTACTGTGTATAATAGGAAAGATAGAACAGAACGCTATAAAAATATCACCGGCCCCACTACTGCGAAACGAAAAGTGCCTAACGACAGCGAAATTTATACTCCACTGATACGAAAGAAACGCAAATTATATTCCCCGAAAGATGAAAAATGTAATGAAAAATGGGACGATGGTAATCAAATTGAAAAATTTGTCGAATCTGCATCTAACATTAAGACTTACTCTGGAACCAATGCTACAGTAACGTGCTACAAAGAAATAGAAAAGGAGCGAAATGAATATATGAAAAAACTACGAAATAGAAAGTCTAAAGAATTAATCCTCTCCCCAAAAACAAGGAAAATGAATGAGGTGTTCGACAAACTTAAAAACAATATAGACAGCAATGAAAAAATAATTTTAGCGGAAAAAAATAATAAAAGCAACGACCTTGCAGTATATAATTTTACTAGTGACAGTGAAGATGATGACTTTAAGAAAAATACAGAAAAACGTAATAGTTCAACTGTGGACAACCAGTCAATTAAAAATGAAAATAAAACTAAAAAGACTACAGCAAAGCGTAAAAAGAATAATCCCCCGAAATCGAAAATTAAAGTTAAAAAATATTGCAAACCACTTAATTGATGAACGTATGAGAGAAGTAGCTCCAGACATTTTAAATACATCTTTTGAAGTTCTAAAGTCTCCTGAAAACAAACTAATTAAGGAATCCGCGCCAATAGTAGTGGTGGAACATAGAATGGAAGCAATTACAGATAATATAGCTGAATCAATAGATCACATTGAAAACAAGAAAGTAAATAAGAAACACAAAAATGTGGAAAAGACGCTTTCACTGAATAAAAGAAAACATTTGAATAAAGTAAAAAAAGAAACGTTACTTAATGACACAGCAGATAGAACTCAAAGCCCTTTACCAGGTTTAGTTGTAGAAATGGTGCCAGCCCATGAGGACAACATTAATGATTCAGTCACGGCTAGTATTCTGCAAAAATTTAAACAAATATACAAAGAAATGCCTGATACATACGATAATGAATTAAACGCAACACAAAATGTATTATCTGAGATTGAAAGAGAGCCTGAATGTAACAACAGTTCAAACATTTCAAATATTACTGAGAAGCTAAACCACATTTATAATGATTTGTCACAAACTTCTGAGCAATCTTCTTTTAAGCAGAAACCATTGCCTTTTAAGATAATAACAAAGAAAAGTGACAACGAATGTAATAAATTAATTGCGCAGAAAATATCTAGTAATAAAACTTTAAGTAATACTAATGAAAAAAGTGGCATTGGATTCGAGTAATGACATAATAAACATATCAGGAAATACAGAAATTAATTCGGAAAAATCGATTAATACACTTGGATATTCCCCGATTACCGCGCATGGAGTTCTTGATTTGTGCCAAGATGATCAACCTCCGAGTCGCGACTTGTTAAACAAAAGTATAGAACCCAGGAATTTAGAAAGTTGATGACCTAAACAAATCTATTAAAGACTTTTTTGTCAATCTTAATAGAGAAATAGTCGAAGAAAATGATATTTCTAAAGCGAATCACTCACAATCCAAAAGTGTTGAGAATAATTCCCTAGATATAGCTTGTAATAAAAATTCAGAAACAAAACGAGTAATGTCGCCGTTGGTGTCGGTTACAAGATTGTCATCGGAAGATATTATTAAATGGCTGCCATCACGTCCAAATTCCGATTCAAGCTCCAGTTGCGCTTCTGTTGAACTTTCGAATAAAACAAAACAACTTCCGGCACAGACAACGTCTGAAGATGCTAAAATACAAAATGTACACAAACTTTCCAAAACATCCAACAAATCGTTGGATAAAAAAGAATTCCGCAGTTCACAAATATCGCCCATAAAATTATTCGATGATCTCAAACCGATTACAAGACTAAGTTCGAGCTCGTCAAAATCAAACGACTATGTGAAACATGTAAGAAATTTATTCAACAGTAAAAAAGTTTTATCGCGTACTGAAAGTGTACAAAAGCCTAAATCGACTGGACATTACTGGTTAAGAAGTTCGCCAATGGTTCATGAAATTGAATTGAGCCGAGATTGTAAACTGAGTACGTCCACAACGATAGAAGCTACAAAAGCATCAGAAAAGACTTCGGTTAAAAGAAATTCCACTCAAACTTCCCAAGATAGTAAGAGAAGAAAATTCGGAGACAATAACGATACTCCAAGAACATCAGACAGTGATCCCAGTATTTCTAGTGTAAACGATTGGTTTAAAAGAATCGAACCTAAAACTAGTAAAGGTAAACAATTTTCATTTGAATAACTTAATTTTTTCTTCTGAATCTTAAACAGAATTTGTTTTTTTTTTAAGCTGAAACAGTTGATTTCGGTTTTAAAGAGAATATTTTGAACGTAATGGAAAAATTAGATACAACGCTAGTTGAGATACATCATAACACAAATAAAAAGTAAGTATTCGTATTTTATTTATTTTAGTTCTTTGTAATGGAATATGACTAAAGTATAAATTAATGTTTGTCTAGCGCGACTCAGCAGAGATTAAAAATATACCACTGAAATTGATAATTATTTTTCGGCAGAGCAGAACAGCACCTACCTCTTTCCTGCCGAGTTGTCGTAAGAGGCGACTAAGGGATTGTACGGACAGCCTTCATTCGTACAGAATGACATCAATAGATACAATGCTGTCACAATACTGCTCGTGGAAACGCAATGGGGAGTAAGAATTTATTGACTCGTACAAAAATAGCATTATCCGCGGGGCGAAAAGTGCGAAAGGTTTGGTCTCTGCCTACCCTTTATGTAGGAAACAGCGTGACTGTAAGTATATACATAAGCATCGATGAAACTTCAATAGCGCGATGTAGGACGTAAAAGCTATTTCTTGAGCTTAACATGTGGTTATAGATGTCGCTGCAAACTGTTTAAATTAATTGCGTTAATATTTTCTTATTTTAACGTAACGATTGGGTCAGTGGTCAGTCA
Source organism: Luehdorfia chinensis (assembly GCA_019845155.1). Taxonomy (NCBI): domain Eukaryota; kingdom Metazoa; phylum Arthropoda; class Insecta; order Lepidoptera; family Papilionidae; genus Luehdorfia; species Luehdorfia chinensis. The sequence continues at coordinate 4,057,924 of JAHVAK010000008.1, read as the reverse complement.
TAGCCGTGTGGTGGCGGCTCGTTAAAAGAATACTACCACTCCATCTCATCCAATGGATCTCGTAAAAGGCGAGTAAGGAATTAAACTGCACTGTGCACACACCGCATGGTGGCGATGGGCTTGGCTTTTTGCAGTGAGTGCCCAGTCTCTGACTACCCCTTATGGGATACAGTCGTGGATCTTATGTATGTATGATTGGGTCAATTTGAATCAGCCTTATTTTGCCCACCCCCCACTTTGAAAATATTTTTTTTCTAGAACCTGCCCACGCGCCCTCTGTGCCATCTCAACGCTCCTTAATTTTCTCTGTCTCGTCTTATACTTCCCCCCTGAAAGTCTCAAACGTCCACAAGGGGGCGTTATCGCCCACGTTGAGAAACTATGATTTAAATCTTTCTTCAATTCTTTGTTTTAGATTCATAAACATGTTTGTGGACGCGCAGAAACAACTCAGCCAGCTGAAAGAGCAGCGTCGCTCGCTCTACAAGCAGGCTGCCACAGAAATGCTTACCGATATGGTTAAATTGATCGATGTCAAGTTCTTGGAACTAGATAAGAGGTTCATTAAGTTTAACTGTCTACTTAGATGTATATTTGCAAAATCAATCAGTCTCATCAAGTCCATTAAAATTTCGCATGGAACGCCAGAGGACAGACGACCGCGTGGCCTGGTGGTCAGAGTACCTGACTTTTACGCCGCGAGTGCTGATTTCGCATTTCTGTCGGAGCCAATATGTGTGCAAAAATATAAATTGTTATTTTTCGAGCCATTCAGAGTCACTTAAATAGTAGAGGACTTCTAGGTCACTTCAGTTGTATGGTATAATTGTGCTTTATATGCGGTGGGGGGAATCGTTTGACAATTTATAAAGTACTTTTTTTACTATGGAGACTATGCGTACCTCTAAGCAGCGAATGCTTAAATGCGGGAGGTTACGCCGGACTAGAACCAGCTAAAACCCCTTAGTATTATATATAACCGTTTTATTTTATTGGATAAACTGACGAGACTAGCAAAACGTGCACCTGATGGTGAGTGTAACTACTTTCTCCTATTTAAAAAATAAGTATATATTGCCGCATACCACGTGCAACAACAACTCAACACATATGCTAATAATGTAGTGTTTTATATATTTATTTTGAAAATTCAGATCTCAGGAAATGGACGAACAATTCATGGTAGAGCTAAAGGAGCGCGCACGTCACCTCATCCGCGACGACTGCAGACAGAAGAGAGCAATGGTAACCTTGCTGCGAGAAGACGTGCAAGCTGTAATAGATCATATTAACAAAGGCAAAAGGGATGGTAGACTGTAAAAGGCGCCAATCATGAAGGCTTTCAAACTAATTTACGAAAATATAAAGAATTGCATTCAGGATGGCGGATTATTTTTCACGGTCACTCACATTTTTCAGAAGTTAGAACTTGGCCTCGTACACACAACTGTGAAAATACACAGTTAAGGAATAAATGTATGTTTTCTGCAATTTAATACTGTTTAACTGTCTCGAATTGTCTGACATGTGTGGAAGGTCTTAGAGAATGATAATGGAAGCGGTGATGAGCCAAATTATTTTAAACCCCCATTATATATTTAAAGACAGACATACCTTTTTTTTAAGTCCGAAGTTATATTTTTCGTTAGATAATTTATAAATTATATTTTAAAGCAATGAAGGTATGAAGTTAATTAATTGCCTTCCATTAAGGAAGTATCCATTATTTCATTATAAATAATAAATAGTAGAGTAAATTAATGTAATGTTTAAGCAAAATAAATGTTTTGATTTTTTATCGTTTTCCTTTTATTTTGGTGATGGTAGCTTAATTATGTGGTTAAGAGAAAATATATCTTAACGTAGTTTAAATTTGACCAATCGTATAGAATGACTTGCCGAACGTTTAAAGTAAAATAAGAACCCACTAGGTTCCCTAGTTATAAGCTATTGACACATAATCACTAATATAACTGGTATTTTTACTGGTGGTAGGATTCCTATCCGTCTAGGTAGGTACCACCCCATGGCCACTTATTCTGCCGTGAAAGTAGTAGTGTACTAAAAATTACTCTGTTTCGGTCTTAAGGGCACTGAGATCCCTTCATTGTGGCATATGAGACTTAATAACTAAACTCGTCTCAAAATTACGGACGTAGTGTAAAACCACACAAAAATTTTCTGGATGGCACGCCATTTGTTATGGACAGACGTTGAACTTTCCATCAGGTGAACGTTTTCGGATTCTTATGGCGTAAACTATGAATAAGTGTAAGTTCTTACCTGAGCTGTTTCACACTAGTTGTGCTAGTATATGCATCAAATGATCATCATCACCATTTCAGCCTTTCACTAGTCCGTCCACTACTAAACATAGGCCTCTCACATAAAATGCCACAAAAGTTTGTAGCTCTCATTTACCTTAATATTTCATCATCATCATCATCATTTCAGCCGTATCACTAGTCCACTGCTGAACATAGGCCTCCCCCTGAAGATTGCCACAAAAGTTAGTTCCTCTCATTTTAGGGTGGTATTTGCCATAGTTGGCACGCTTGGCACGCTGGTTAGCGACCCAATTTATTCAGATGTTCCATGAATATGCTGCTGCCCATCTTCTGGTTTTCATTTTCCCTCTGTCGACTTTTACGACACCCACGGGATGAGATGGGGTGGTAGATTCTCTTAGGCCGCTACCACACGGTTATATTTCGAATTATACCAATTGCAAACTTTGGGATGGGAACTTTTGTCATTCTTTTCATCATCATATTTTATTAAATGCCAATTATAGTTTTTAAATATATACTACCAAATGTATCCTCAAACAGCGCTATTCTAATGTAATATTCATTATATAAAAATAATTTACACAGAAGAAAAAGTCAATTTATAATTTGAATTATTTATTACGTCACCACACTTAATTATGACACATAGGGGATGTGATTCTTATTTTATAATTATAACATTAACAAACTATCTAAAGTGTTACTGGAAAGAGCAGGCGCTTGATGGGTGAAATTACAGTGGCCGTTTGTCACCTAACAAGTTATGAAGTATGTTAAATGTGTTAAATTAGAAAATACTTTATTTTTATTCTATATATTTTCAGCGAACACAATTAAGTTTTTTTTAAATACATAAAAATATAACTCAAATGTGACCTTTTATTACATAGTATTTGATTACTGCTTAGTATTTGACAAACGGTTGCAATTTACACGGGTATTCAAATCTTAGATCTTAAACTTAGCGTGTGACGTTTGAAAATTACTTGTCTCTGGCAGGAATATTAAAATTGTTCGATACGTTAAAGCAAAACTCGATTTCACCTACAACTAAGAACTATAAAAAATAAAATTAAAAAACGCTTAGACGCGCGTTACTCCATCACAACCACCTAATCTGATCACAGCATTACTTACCACAATGTACTTTACACTTACAAATTACCGAATCACCAACATTGGTCTTTCCAAAAGCAGTAAGCCAAGTGTCTTAAAAACTAGGGGCGTAATTTCCATAATAAGGTGTACATAGCTAATTTATGTGAAAAATAAATTAAAAACAAACCTTAACTTTTTAATCCATGGTACAAAAGTAATAAAAAAATCATAAACTACACGAGTTTTAAGAATAATTATTTCTAATAAAATGATATTTTCCTCAGTATGTGTAAATTAGTCCATTCCGTTGTATATGACAAATACCTTAATATATATATTTTTAATTGTAACATTTTCTTTGATTATATGACCATGTTACATTCCATTTACGATCAAGTAATAAAACTGCATTTTTTTCTTTAATTGAATTCTGTGGCATTTACAAACATAATATTAACCATACACAATTTCTATACAAAATTAAACCAATTCAAATTAAAACAAATTCGTTAATTTTCAAAGTCGTTAACGGTACAAAGGAATAAGAAATATATTGATAAGTTCCATGTTATTAATAATTCAATATGATACATGTTCCCGCAGTGCTTTATTTTTTTTATCTGAGCCAAGGCAAATAAAATATTAATCTATTGATCTTTTTTGTAGACCTCCATTGTCTAATAAACTGGACATTGTCAAAATAGTTAATATTAACTGTTTTTTGATTCTTTTACTATACCTCAATACTACTTCATCGATCCAAATTGATAGAAGTCATTATAAAATTAACTCAAATGGAATGCATATTGATAAAGCAAATACGAGTAAAGTTTGGAATATTATTTCACCAATTTTTATTATATTTTAATAAAATTTCAAATCCATAAACTTGTCCATTGCCTAGCATTGTTTTATCCAATTTCACTGTTGATTATTAATATAACATTTCTAGTCAGTATAATAGTCCAACTGAGGGTATTTAATGTTATATCCAGAATATTTTTATTAGGGTTGTCCAAAACGAATAGCCTTCATTAATTGGCTAGTCTCTTGATTTATTAATGAAAATATATTCCGTTTACTGGACTGGACTTCTGGGGCTGGACAAAATTGTGACTACTGTACTCATAATTTTTGTTGAAAATGTATTTGTCCCCGCAACATAATTATACTTTCAAGTCGTTGTTTGTTTAATTTAGCTTCCTTTTATATCAGTTTTGCGACACATGCATGTGGCATTGTATTTTTTGTCAATTTCCCCCTATTATATATGTTATGGACCTTATGACATTACCTCAGAAAGGTGAAAACTACGTTCACATGTAATTTTTAACAATGTTAAATACACTTGAAAGTCATAAGGAAAGACGAAATTAATAAATGTAATATGTACAAGTAAGCATACCATATCAATATTAGCAACAACACATTTTTCGAGTTTGAAAGGCGTGCATTTTACATAGAACTATTTTTATTTATTAATTTTTTAATGCTCACGTAGGTGTCATTTTCCCACGTATCTTTTAATTTTTAAAAAATTGATTGATACAACTTACTCATTGGTAATACATAAGTTAAAAAAGTACAGTCTATTTAAAAAAAAATTGAAACCAGTTTCTCGTGACACAGGTCTGTGACTAACTTTCAAACGAAAGAATAATACGATGTATTATTGGAAGTTAAAATCGCAACACAAAAGAAAACCTAATCGCCGACCGTCATCATTTAATTTAATTCTTCCTTTTCATTATCACAGTAGAAATAAATGTAGTATTGATGGATTGATAGGATTTACGTCTGAGTACTCTACTGTGCGGGAGGTACTTTGATGGGAGGGGGCCAGCTCACCAGCATAGATGGGCAACTAGAGCAATTACACCCATCTACAGAGGCCTAGGTTCAGTAGTGTATGGCTATTAGTTAGGGCTATTGCAACTAGCCTATTCTTTTTATCGATGAATTTCTATGCCTCTTCTTGGACTACATATATACAGATCTTAACCTTTTATTTAAATTCATAAGTATGTATGTATATTTAATTCATTATAAATTGTCCGTGGACAAAATTTTTTGTGTTTTAGGCCTTAGATTGTTTCTATATGAAAAGAAACAAAAATTAAAGTGACATAATAAGATCTTCACTTGTTTAAACCACTAGACTTTTCCCAGTACATTTTTGTATTATTTCTCTATTTGAGTTCAAAGAAGATCAAGGCTTATAGCAAGCACCGACAGAGGTAGAAAGAAATATATACACAAGACAGTCTTTAGAAAGTCCGGGCACAACAGAAATAGAGTTACCTTTGGACCGAGTGTAGAATTAAGCTTTTAAGGAAAGATAGACAACCTACCTAGCGAACATTAATAACATTTTAAGATGTAATGACAGTAACAATGAATACGAACTAGATGCCGTATAATATATTGTGTGAAAAATTAAAATAACAATGGCATAAAAATAGACTTGCTATATTTATGACTAAAGAAATTTCTAGTAAACGCATATGCAGAAATAATATAAGTTTTACGACATGTAAGCACAAAAAACAATGCTTTAACATTATTCAAAGCAGGCTTGAGATCCACGTGAACTCTAAATCCAGTTACACCTACCTAACAGTTGTGTGTATTACATTTACAAAAACTTGGGATGGACATAATTATTTTTCATTTAGGGAACAAAACACACACATTACATTCTTCAGTTTTCTAATAATAGCAAAGACTGCACTCGGTCTACCGCAATCTTTCTAAAATCTATGGCAACATTTTCTATACAAATCGAAATCCGCTTCTAAAACACTTACAAGCGAATCTTACAAACAATATGACAAGAAACACCAGGTCATCAAGTTGTACGTAAAGTAACAGCCATTTCTAATTGTCTTCTCTCCTTAACCCAGCGCCTGTAAATAAAACAAATCATACATACTTTACTTCTCTATACAAAGAAGTCTTTCCAGAAAATCAAATAGTTTGAATGTTGAGAAATATTCTATGGCTTGCAATTAATCTGCCTGAAAGCATATACTTGATGTGAACAATTCCACTAATATTAAATTGCATGAACTTTAAAAAGCAAGACGGGAAACAGAATTGAAGCTTAGTTTTTATTTCTACATGTAGTGATTATCGAGGATTCACCTACGTCAGGAAATGGGGTAGGTAGGGTGAAGTGTAGAGGGGAGTGAGGGCCGGTAAAGATTACACTCACAGGCACACACGTTACGTGCGTTACGTGGAAGAATAAAATGCACACATGCATACGTTTAACGGGTGATGAAATTGCGTATCTCTCGCCCTTTCGAATTCGAAACTTGATCTGACTAGTCAGTAACGCATTCACGACCCGTAGAAGTTGTCATGCAAATTCAATTAAGCACGCATAGACCCGCCCACGTACAAGCAAAGACACACGCACACACGCACGCAGACGCGCACTCAAAAACTCATACACAATTGCTGACAGTTACACGAAGAATCACCGTATAAGTGTCAATAATATTCTCTTAAGCATCCCAAAAAAAAAGAATGCAGTTCACACTTCACACGCGGTAGAAGTGAAACCTTCAGAAAACTAAACTTCGAGAGAATGAGACGAATGCAGAGTACCAGGAGTAGGATAATTATAGGGTTTATTTATTATAATCAACATTTTATAACAAAAGTTTAAAGTATTATATATATTACATTACATATTATACAGATTAGAATTCGAAAATATAAATATAACAGGAAACACTGTATACTGTATTCTATTTCATTCTCTCGCAAGCTAAGTCCTGTAGATGTATATGTTTGTCTGTTTTTAGTGTCGCTTTTTCATTTCATCGAGTTTCAAATCACGATTCTAAAGAAGTTTTCACTTCAAAAACAAAGTTGAAATAAAACGTTAGACACAGTCGTTCAACACAACTTTAGTTTGTTGCAATTCCATTAAAACAAACTGGAAATGGGCTTAAGTATGGTTATAGATTAACACAGTCGTGACAGTATGACAGCACGATGAGCGTAGTTACACTTGCACTCACACACGGTTCTGTTCAGTTGGATGGCTCATGGCCCTTCAGTTCAGTGCTTGGTGTGGAACTCGTTGATGCAAAGCGCACACGACCAGGAGCCCTCGGGCGGAGTCTCCAGCGGCGGCGCCAGGCAGTACATGTGGTAGCCGCGGTCGCAGTCGTCGCAGAACAGCAACTGGTCCTGGAACACCACGCCAAAATTACAATCATTTACGGCTGGTACGATTCCTATGCAGGGATCCATCAATGTAGGTGCCACAGCAGTGCCAGTTATTCTGCCGTCAAGCAGCAGTATGCAAACATTACTGTTTCGGTGTGAAGGGCACCGTTAGCTAGCTAGGTGTGGTGCCACAACATTTATTTCACTTACAACTGTAGACGGATGTTGCACTACCATCATGTGAAAGATTTGCTCGTCCCATAACATCAAATGGTTGCATTAGAATCTTACTTTAGAATTCTTACTTAGCAAATTAATTTAGTTACCAGTTCTTTTTGTAATAGATTTTGAAAATTTATGCCAGCTCCATACACAACGCTTATTTCGAATTGGGGTGAAGATCATCCGGTCAATTGGGTAACAGCAATTGTTACCCATGCATAATATATTGGCAAAGCACTAGAGTATATACAGAGGGACACACCCGATTGTATGCTTACCTTTTATAGAGAAGACCGATGGTCATTTCCGGCCTTCTCTTACAGCTGCGGGTTCAGCATGTGGTGTTTATGTTGCAGAAATATTACTTTCAGCTGGGTTTCGAACCCAAGATTTGCGACAATGCCTGATATGGTTGACGATTTCGCCTGTTAAAATAATATAGAAAACTATCTCCTCTAATCTGCCACATTGGGTTTCTGAGATACAATATATTTCTAGCTTTTCTTCTTTGTGATATTGTTATAAAGTTACTTTGATCAAGATCAGCGAGTAAAATATTTGGATACGATTAGTTATTCTGCTGTTAAGGAGTGGTCTACAAACATTAACGTGTTTATAGGCCGACGTTGCACTTACCATCAAGTGAACTATTAGCTCGTCTCGCCAAGCCACGAAAAATAATCTAACCCGACACCTAGGTCAGGTACTGGAGTCATTCTTGTTTCCTAGTTTACTTACATCGTTATCGCTAGTTCCGCAAACGGAGCAACACTTGCACTCGATACACTGCCAGCGGTACTTGCGTACAGATACGATCATGTTAACGGTGAACTGCAGACACGTGGGGTGACCTGAACACAGAAGTATGTTACAAACACGAAAAATATTCAGGAACAGGTATAATTTAATGTAAGGTGGTGGACGGCATTAATTGACAATTAAACATATTTAGCAGATAGCTCGTTAATGCAGTGGTAGATTCATTTAAAAGAATGTTCTGTAAAATGATATTTGTTTACTTAAAAACCTTAACAATTGGAAATACAGAAGAGAAGAAAAGACAATACAGAAGAGAAATTTGCGGAAATCCATTGCCAGAATGAGTGGGAAACAATTTCTTCGCATGTTAAATTAAATCACTGTTAGATTAAAAAGTTGTAGTAGATGTTTTACATTCTTAAAGAAAGTTAATTCAATCAGGCGTCACTTTACAGAAATCAAGTGGAAAAATAGAAGAAGCAAAGTAATTTGCAAAATATTTTTTTGTTATTGCAATATATACCGCATGCAAAGTTAAATTAGTGTGCTAAGTAACGATTCGGTTTTTGAGGCTGTTTTACCTTCATAAAGGTTAGGTCTGTTATTTTTAATGTATTATATAAAATCAAGGTTTTGCGGAAAAACATTACAATAACAGGAGAGAAGATAACTTAGTTTTTTTTCTTCTATATACTACATTTTACAGAAATATATACCATTAAGCCTTTACGCCATAGCCACAACAAATTATAACTCGGGTATTAATTTTGACATGTGTTTTATATTTTAAAGGGTCGCCAGAATAACTATTTCGCATATTATTCGATTAATGCCATCCCACGTCAAAATATTTTCACATATTGTAAGGCACATTTCTTACCTTATAATCATCATAGAATCACGTACAATCTTCTCGTTTTAATCCGTATCACACACGAATAAAAAAAAAATTAATTCGGAAAGGGATATACAATGTGCCGAACAATAGTGAAAATAAACAAAACAAAGGTACAGCGACGAAGTAAAACACTCACGCGTTCCCATTTTTATTCAAAGTATCACAACATTCGTAAGGAAGTGCACGTCTATTCACTATTCTTCAGCACAGCACAATGAAAAGCCGGATGAATTTTAATCTTTTAATGTTTATAAAATTCACGGTGTACAAAATAAGAACAGCGATATAACGGAGCTTAAACTACGCGTACAGTCTGATAAAACATCAAATCTTTTGCAACATCAGGGTAGAGGTAAACGAATATTGCTTCCGCTGACGCTACAGTTATTATATAACAACAACTGTTAGTAGTTGATGTGGCAAAAGTTAAGATTATTTTACTGACCGTGAGGTTTATTTCAAATAAAACTTCAATCTATAACATATCTTTGGGCGTTGCTACCAATGCACTTCCATACTAACATTTTTGATACTTTGGAATACTTTTTAATTGTCTACGTTTTGGGAGACATCAATTAAATGAGACCATCGAGTATATAAATTAATTTAACATATATATTAGGCTACACATTACACTAATTCACATAGCCTAATTTTATTACTTTATATGTACTATAGTTAAAAAAAAAGATCTATTTATTTGCCGCAATAAAGAGTTGTTTCGGTAAAAGTAACAAAATAATTGAAACCAAAGTTTTTTTGAAATACTTGGAAAAAATATTATTATTTATATTAATATTATTTAAGAGAAATGTAAATAAATATGAACATATTGTTTAGCTACAATTTCAAAGGCTCGTACTCTGTATCTCTATGGATAAAGTGAATGATTTTGTACACTGCTTTCCTTAACTTTCTACATTAAACATGCAGTGACAATTCTCACAAAATTGCACAATGTAAGGCACCAAATATAGACAAATTAATGACTCAAGGCATGGCATTTAAATTGGTTACAAATTAATTCAACTGGGCAAATACGAAGGTCAAATATAACTCAATAATAATGATGCGACCATCCATTTAAAGTGAAGATATATCACAAAGATGTCCAAATATTTTATTAACATTCCTACCTTAACAGCATTGCAAGCAGCATACCTTGGTAACTAACACTATAAGTATAAACTAACATACAACTTTACATTATTTATATAGAGATATATTTCGAATTGTCATATCATATAACTGACATTAAATATAATAAAATATAATTAAAACTTAAGATTAATTAATTTTAACTAAAGTACATAATATATACTTCAAGAAACAAACAAAAACAATTATAAACTACAGGAATGATAAAATTCAATAGTTATATTTTAACGATGCATTAGTCTTTTGTCAAAAATATACTTAAAATTTAGCATAGAATGGCAGCACTTCATAGACCTTTTCCCGGCTGATTATTCGGTGTATTTATCAAAAGTCAATTTAATTTGATAAAACCAAATCAAATATACTACAAACAAATTATTAAAAAGTCCTATTTCCATGAAACATTCACAAAAAAGTTATTATTATTAACAACAAGTAATAACTGGATCAGCTTTTACGTTACACACTCCAGGTGACCTGTGCCTTTTCTATTTGCCCTTTCAATTTATGACCGCGTGGTCTAGTTGTTAGCGTATCGGGCTTCTACGCCACGGGTCCTGGGTTCGAATACCACATTGATCCAACATTTGGGCGAAACATAAATTGTTTGTTTTCGGGTCTGGTTGTGTTGTACATGTGAAATATATGTCTATAAAAGGCTCCTACTGTAAAAGGCATCGTTTTAAAAGAGATTATATAGGGTATACCCTTTTCAGGTAAAGATAATAGAATTGAAGAAGTGTAATAAAAACTCGTTGCGTGGCATACTAAATAACATTTATAAGATCAAATATTACTGCAAAATTAAAACTTACTTTATTTGAAAATTAATGAGTCCCACTGCAGCCGACAAAAAGTCTACCAAGTGCGGGTGTTTGGAAAATCGAAGAGTAAAATTTATCTTTGGGTTATCTTTGTAACTCGAATTTGAAAATAAATTTACCACGCATGACCATTTGCACGCACAAAACATAGAAAGGCACTTGACAAGCTCTACAATTAATTATTATTAAACAATATTGCTTTTTCAATGCCCAATGGGTTTCGATATGTAGTCAAAAAGATATGGTATTTAATTATATAAATAGATCTAAAATTGTATAAATTCCACATCCATACATTCGTATAATGATGTCAAATATGATAAAAAAGCTACGCAATAATTTAACAAAAACTATGAAGATAAATAAACTTTTATAACCATTTTAAGTTGATTCCTCTTTATATGTCGCTTAAAAGATTGCAACTAAATATTTATAGAGAGGAACTATCCAATAAACATGCAAAAACAAGGTAATATTTTTATATTACAATCAACTTGAAGAAATATAGATAATATTGAAGCGAAAAACCTAGTGACAATATCTGCGTGCATTATGACAAAATTTGGTGACTTGTGACTAGATAAGCTAGGATTAGAAGTTTTTTGGTTATGCGGTAAGCACATTATAAAATTCTATAAAAGACTAATACAAATCTAATTTAAGAAATGTATAAAAAAATTGAATAGAATTTTATATTGTTTATTCGAACATAAAGTTGGCGATGAATCTCAGTCATCTATTGATGTTTAATATTATGAAGTGTTTTTTTAATTGCATTAATTGCTTGTGTTGTCATGTGTTTGCTATCCAATTAATAAATGCAATCACAGTTAACCTATCATAATTTTATTGAGTTTAAAATGACGTAAGATCATTTTTAGCCAACTACACAGTAGACAGTACAGTACTACTTACTTACGTAAATATGAATAACGATCATTTTACTTAACCACTTCTGGATAAAAATGTTCAAAAACGAAGGCACATTTCCACTTAAGGGAAGACAAACGAATGCCTAAATAGAAAAGAATCTTAAATTTTACAACAAATAACTCGATTATTTATTATTTGGCATCCAACCTCACAATTGTTTAAAAATATTTTTTCCATCATGGCATCATTCAAATCACAATTTGTTTAATTAAAATGTATATGGTTCTAACGTTTTTTTTTAATTTAGACAAACTTTTAATGATTTATAATTTTTTGGCAGTCAATAGGATTCAATTCTTTAATAAACATATGTAAGAAATAATAACTAAATGTAAATAAAAATGCCACATAATCGTGGCATAGATCCTTTAAAATAATTAACAAAAGTTAATATCAAAATATATTATCTTTAAAATAGTAAAAAAGACGAATCTGATACTAGTAATTTTAAATTTAGGAGGTTGATTTTCTTTTCGTAAGATTATGGATATGCAAGAAAAGGACCAAGCAATTTTATTCTACTTAGTGTATACGCCAGTCGAAATGGTCTAGGGAATATTGAGTTTTCAGTTAAGTTTAAATTAATCTCCAATGTTTTGTGCGAAACTTTATTTAGTAATGTTACTGCTAATTGAATTAAGAAAACATTCTTATGAATATCTAGATTTCTAATGTTGTTTTAATATGAAGTTTTTAATAAAAAGCTATAGACATCGTCAAGTTGCATAAATATCACGTTCAAAGTCATTACGTCAACTTACAATTTTATTGTCAGAAAAGTTACAAGTGCAATCAAATCCGCAAATGGAGCGACGACGTCAACATGAAGATGAAGAGATGAACCACTCCGTGCAATGAGAATGCCGAAGGCTGGATCTCAACACCAAGATGAAGGCGACCACTCTTACCAAGTCTCAATAACACTTTAACCTTGGTGTCCGAAAGTCTCTCAGATTTTCACCACTTACGACGTTACAATAGAGAGTTAGATTTTAAAAAGGAAAGAATCGCTTATATGCATGATCCGATAGGATAGGACTGCTATATGCTATTTATTTTATTAATGAGTGAAAATTAGAAATCAAGCCCAAGATAATGTGTGTGGTTCTCCACTACACAAAGTTAAATTCGTTTCGAATACCTATTGATCATTTGAATAAATACTGGCAAGGCGTAATAAGGGAAATATTTGCCCCTTCTGCCTAAACAACTGGGTTATTTGGCGTCCAACTTTGGTTGTTAAGTTCCCTTTCAACAACACTCCTTACTGTGGTGTGTGGTCTCTGCTTGATATAAGCACTTTCTTTTTTATAAGATACCAGTTTAATTAATTTAAAACTTTCATTTATAATGAATTATAAATTAAAATATTTGGGGTAAAAAAAAATGATCCCTGTTTTGAGACAAAAATATCACTTCTCAGGATCAGTGTATAAAAATCAATATCCCTTCACCATTTGGACTTTTGTATTTGATTTGACTACATTCAGGTTCTGTATACATATAAGCTATCACTTAAACTATCAAGAATATGACATAATATGGAATGTTGTTCGAATGTAAGTGTCTCACCTCTCGTCATCCTGCCTTTGAATAACTTATTGAATGGTGACAAGCAGTTATATAACTTTGTGATCAACATTTTACCGATAAACAAAATCAGAACAAAAAATAAAAAGTTTTAATAAATAAATAATGAATTATTTGGCGCAATCTATCTCAACTAAATATTATAATAAAATTGTAAAATTATAACCTCTATAATTGTATCTTTTGAAAACTTACTATTAGTTACACATTCACATTCATTTTGTTTTGCATTTTTAATATATGTTAAGTGTTTTCTGACGCTGCTGTCACTCGGCTAAGTGAATTACTTGACCAGGAGAGCAGCATACTCTTGAACACAAGAGATCTTCATTCATTCATTATTGATGTCCTCCTGTCCGATTTTTGACAACGGCTACAACTTCCGAATACTGATGGAAGCTTTTAACTGCCCAGGAGAAATTATAGTGCAACACTGTATAGGCGCTAACTCAGAGGCACTCACTCTGCCCGACCTACCCGCGCGCGATGTAACGCTCATATCTGATAAGATCGGAGGGAGGTTAGGATGCAGTGTCAGCAAAAGAAAATCAACAATTTGTGTTTTTGCACAAATTTTAGCTATGGCTGGGATTCGAACCCAGGACCATAAACCTAACAACAAACAATAATTTCTGTGTTATACAAATATTGTCTAACGCGTGGAATCGCACCCTACAGACAAGGATAGTAAAGAATCTTATCTAGGTTGTTTTTGTCTTTAGAGACACCTAATTAGAATGGTACCACTAAAAAAAAAATATCTAAAATTCCTGTTAAATAAGTCGGCTACTTTTCAAAGCCTCTGTATTTTCTTTGATTCTGATTTTGTATATCAATACAATTTATATTTTCGTAATAAACTCAACAGTCAAAAAATTCAAATTAACCCCTAACCACTACGGTACAAGAGCTATTTTCTACTGGAGATCATAATGTCGTGAAAAAAACATGCAACGCCAAGCATACGTCTTTGGTAAAGAGCAATAAAGTATTTATCACGCTGTGTGATGCGACAAAAACATTTTGTGACCACTGTCAAAACAAGCTAATTAATACTCTAATCAAAAATGAACGTTTCATACAGGCGGATAATTATGATTTACAATATTAATATTGAATCTATGGATGAATGTTAAAATGTTACACCATTCACCTAGCCTAGACAGATCAGCGTTTTCTTTTTTATTCTTAATAGTTTACCACTTCCGCTTTTTCAGGTATGTTTAGTTTTATAGTGTACAACAAATAAATAATTAACTAAACATACACAACGAAGCAGGGGTACTGTACTTTTATGTGGGTGCAATTATTTAATTTTTGGTGTCTAGCAAATTTTATAAAAAGATAAATGAATTTAGACTTTAAAGTATACTTACTACTTTACTGAATAAAAAACGATATCAAATATAAAATGAATGATTACTGTTTTTAATAAAATATTGGTTCATACAATCCGCCTATATAAAGCCTACATTAGTTATCTAAGCATTCGGTACATTTGTACCGTTAACTGCATGCACCTCACCCAGAGTACTATCATAGGCAGGGCTTTGACGGGATGAAGGAGGTGACACGGGACATTCCCCATATTCATGATTCTGTAGCAATTTAGTCTGACTTGCAAAAGTATCAAAGTCGTCAGCTGGGTAAGACATGGAACTAAGAATTTCTACAACTCCATTAAACTTTATATTGTCTTTAAGATGTCTATGGCGCTCACAGACACGGTTAATTATATGGAAACAAGGCAAAGGTTTGCGTATACCATTCCGTGGTGGTCTTCCACGTCTCTTACCTGACCTTCCGCAATCAGAACAGCTGACCAATTCTTCGGGGGTGCCCGTCTTTTTGTTCTCACGGTCATCTCCGAGGCAGAAGTCGCAGTACGGCGATGGTGATGCCTGGAACAACGTAACAGCAAGTATGAAGAATTTCATCTGTGTCATGTCTGATATGTAATTTAGGGAAACTTTACTGGGAAATATTTAATATACTTAAATGTAGATAAATGATACCTAGTTTGAATAAAACTGTTAAAGACAAAAAGTTGTGGGACACATGAAAGGAAAATAAAGTAACACTGAGATGTTATAAAAGGGTATTTCATATTAAAGCACAACATACACTGGAGTAAAGGAAAATTGTGATGTGTCGTGCTGGGCCTCCCGCTTATGTTAACAAAGCAAAATCATTAAATTCCATCACAAATCAACTGCTGAATCTTATGTTTAAAAGTGGACCGTCACGACGTCACTGGCTTCATAGACTGTTACGCGGTCTTGAGCCACCTGCATCAGTCAACTACTGATCCAAATGCTATCTTTAAACGATAAGGCCGTCCGAGTAAACACACGCATTTATACAGGTACTTTTATATGCATTTACACAAACGTTTTACACGTTTTAAAAAAATAGTTTTCTTATAGAAGAGGGGACAAACGAGCAAGCGGCTCATCTGTTGGAAAGTAATCACCGCCGCCAATGAACATCAGCATTCGATTTCTATTGGAAGTGCTGTTTCATCATCATCATCATCATCATCATCATCATCATCATTCCAGCCTAACTTAGTCCACTGTTACATAGGGCTCCCCCATAGATTGCCACAAAGCACGGTCCTGAGCCATCCAAAGCACCATCCATCGGCTTCCCGCAAAATCGCGGAGGTCGTCGCTCCATCTAGTGGGGGGGCGCCCTACACTGCGTTTGTCGGTACGAGGTTGCCACTCTAGAACCTTTCTTGTTTCCTTTATTTTAGAAAACCTGTTCCAATATTTTTAATTACACTGGACAAACGCCATTGAAATGTGGACCGTCATGTCGGTGTGTGAGTCGATTGGTGGCGAGTGACTGATATTTTATAAGCTGCGTTTCCAATTACAGCATCAACAGTGCTTGTCCCTTCCAACCTGATATTTTTTTACAGAATTGGGTTTGAACAAATGTCGAAGAATTTTACTTTTTTGGGAGTGCTGTTAATTTAATTTGATGATAAGACACGGTAATTGTCGGAAATCAAAATTCTGGTTGCCAAAGAGTATGTTCGTTTATCTCATTTAACTCAGTCATGAGTCATGACACTCGCTGTAGTGGTCGCAAATGTGCCAGCGGGAGAGGTGTTTCATTTTAGTTTCCAAAGGAATTCTATTACATGTTCGCTGTCAGTCGGGACATACCTTCAGTTCGGGCTCCTTCAGCAGAGGCAAGACAGTCGCTGGAACGGGCGCGGCAGCGGCAGCGGCAGCGGGGGAGGCAGAGGAGGTGGAGGAGGCGGAAACGGTGGCGGAGGCGGCTGCGGCGGCGGCGGCGGCAGCTGTTCCCGGAGGCACGAGCGGCGTGTGCGCGGAGTCCGACGACGAAGTGTCCGCCGATGCCGGCCGGGGCGGGGGCGAAGGCTTACGTGCAGGCGGCGTCGCAGTGCCTGCTGTAAGAACGCTTAGTTAGATGAAACTGGCACGTCGTGTGGTGGCGGTTCAAGAGAATCTACCACCTCATCTCATCCCGTGGGTGTCGTAAAAGTACGATAGAGGAAAAATAAAAACCAAGAGATGGCCAGCAGCATCTTCTTTAAAACTGGAATCACTGGGCATATGAGACTTAAGAACCTATGTCTCAGGGTGATGGGCACAGTGTAGTGTCACACAGAAATTTTCTGGGTGGCACAGCATTTGTTATGGGCAGACGTTGCACTTACCATCAGATGAACGTTTTGCTCGTTTCATCACTTTATGCAATAGAAAAATAGAAATAGAAAAAAACTTAATAATATATCTGATATAGCCAACCCGCCTGTCAAACGTGGCAACTATGGAAACATTCCCCTCAAAATGAGAGTTAAAAACTTTGGTAGCAATCTATGGGGGGGGGGGGGGGCTATATTCTGCAGTGGACTAGTGATAGACTGAAATGATGATTAATAAAACAAGTTTCAAGTGTTAAAATAGGTTCTAGTCACTCGTAGGAGGAATGCAGCGAGCATTATAGTGCCACTGAATGCCGGCATTCTAGGAGATAGTCGTGCTTCTTGGATCAAGCCTAGCCATTTATATGCTACAGTATCTAGCTGCAATGTGGCTCTACAGCATTTAGATTTGTTCAAGACAGGTTACTAGAAATATCCAAGTATAAATATAATTTAAAGGTTATATCAAGTGTTCTGCTACTATAACTGATGTGTCCCTAAAGTTTTTATTATGACTCATGACTATTAATCTACTCATGATGATTCATGACTATAACTTTAGTAGTTATCGAGACAGTAAGAGTTCCAGACAGACAAAAAAGGTAATTCTCTTTTATATATATGTATGATATTTCAGAAATAGCTAATGACGTAACTCACTAGCGCCAGCAGCAGGATTGTTCAGGAACGTTACGTAACTGTCCTGGTATTCCGTAGCGGGTTGGGCGGGTGCGGCGGGCGGGGTGTGCGCGCCGGGCCGGCTGTCCCGCGAGTCGCCGTCACTGCACGCCGCGACCGCGCCGGTTGAGCCGCTAGTACCCGCGCTAGTGCCGGGATCCTTGTGCGTGTGCGTGTAGTGGTACGTGAGCCCAGGACGAGTTTTGTATTTTGCTCCGCACACTGAAATAATTGTTTCGATTTTAAACTTGTGTTCTATTTTTATATAAGTATATAAAGATGCCGCCAAAGATATTTGAAACTTTAATCGACAATCAGACGATTTTGTCTAGTAGTTTTTAATTAAATCCTTAATGTATTTTTGAATAACATACATAGAAATGTATAAAAGCACTTTGGTAACCCAATAAGATAGGCACATAAAATAATTACTTAACCTAGTAACAAATTGATTACAGAGACAACGGGTAAAAGAGAAGATAATGTCTTCAATGTTTGTAGGTATAATTTAATTTGATGAAATGTGTAATCATTTTACATGAAACTACATAGAAAACCACCATTTGGCCAGGATTTCAAATATCTTTAGCAGAAATAAAATTAAAACTGACTTATTACTCACCATCCGTGGTGCCTCCATCTGCCTTTTTTGCTCACTTGTTTACGCAAAAAAATAAAACCCGAACCGAGTCAGAATAATAATATTTTTAAGGGTATGGTGAGAGGTCTACGTCATCAGAACAGAGCATAGAGGAGGCACCACGACGGCAACAGATGTATGGACAATGGGACACAGTTTTCCATAGTTATCCGTCATCAATCAATACCTTACTTTTAGGGAAAAAACAAAAACCGATTACGGCTATAAAACGCTATCAAACTGATCGGTATTTGAATAAAAGTCGCCGAGAGATTCGTCATCAATAGACAACCGGACATATTTCCAAATCAATAATTACATTGAAATATTTACTTCTTTAACATATTAGTAAGAACTACTTAACATGTAAAGGCTAAGAAGTCTTTAATATGTTGGCCAGTAAAAACATGAAAACGAAAGATACAATAGCACAAAAAGTTCAATAGCGTTTTATAACAATAAATTTACATTGACGGCCCGTCGTGATTGGTCTATGTTCAGTTCTAAAGACGCAGCCTCCCTGGGGAATAACTTTGATTGATGACTTCAAATCAATGGATCTGGTCTGCTAGGAAAATAAACAGTAAATAAATCAAAGTAAGCACAATTAATTACTGCTTCTTAGTGGTACAAACACAAAAAGAGATCCAAACTTTAAAGTCAAATCAAACATTGGATAGCTCAATGATTGAAAATTTGATAAGCTTTAATTAAATAGTATAAATTCATTTTATACGTCTGTAATTCATTGCTTACTCTATAATTTAAAACTTTTTTTTCCACCACTGAGCTATTATCATCATAACATAAAAGAACATTGTTACATTGGATAGTTTTATTTCTTATTCAACATAAATATTTTTGTATAAATTCATAACAATCTTTGGGTGCTAATAATAGTTTGGATCTAAGAACAATATCAAGTTCCTAATACTTTACTGCTTCAACGTAAATACATACAATAAATTATTGATTATTTTTAGCCAAACTTATTAACATTAATATTGCAATGACTAAAATTTTACATCAAACTGTATACATTGTCTAATTAATGCAGTAGCGGGATCAAATATCAAGTGTATCAGTTCATTTTATAATATTTAGTATATTTTCTTGAGATTTTTTATAATAACATACAATTTTAAGCTGCCTTGCACAAAACAATGCATATTTACAATTTGAGAACCAGCATAAGCTCCACAACCTACTCTGCACACGACACATTTCATAAATGATTTTTATTAGAAAATGGAAGACATACAATTCCAATCATTCCAAAAAATAAGATTTTATTCAACACTAATACAAATTTAAGTTCTTATGATTACTTATTTGACATCACTACAATTGGATGATCGAAAAATTTTAGTCATTGCGAAAGGAGAAGTAAAATCCAAGATCTTAAAGAAAAAAATAAACATGAAATAAATAGACTATCACAGACGCATGAGTCAAACACATTCAAACCAATCAGTGCACAAAGATTTAATATAGTATGAGTAATAAGAATTGTGATTATTTCATAAGACTTTGTTTAGAATAAAGTTTATGCTTAGGATCTGCAACTGAGAAAAATTTGCAATAAAATTGGTTCAGTTTTAAATACAAATGTAAACGTAAGGTGTCTAAGCAAGATTTACAATCACTGAAATCCTAGTTAAGCTACCATAATTAGTTAAATATTTCGGTTGGACAAATATTAATAACAATATATTTTAGTCTAACTAATCATTTTCTAAGACTGAGGTTTTGGTTTAAATTTATATTTTAAATATAAGGATGTAAATTTTAGTCAATCATAGATCCCATCGCCAATTATGAAGCATCTGTATTGAAACATTTAACAACCATCATATTTGTTTACACTAGATCATACACAAAAATCCCAATCCCAGAAGTATTACTTATATCTACCTAATTGTCAAAACAAGTATATCTTCTCTTAGTAATATAGTTCTCTCAGGAGGTACCAGTAAATTTCTACCTTACCAAAATCTAACAGCTACATAAAAAAAGAATATTTCCTATATTGGTCTGATAATGAATTTTTTTTAAGTGATGCCTCCACAGTTGAATTTATCTTGTATTGTGGGTACGTTTTACAGACATATATTTCACATGCACAACACAACCACACCTGGAACCAATAATTTGTTGTTATTGCACAGCATAGAAGTCACATACGCTAACCACAAGACCAAGCGGTTCGTCTGTTTCTGTTTCTGTATTGTCTTCATTCTTCAACACTAACCTTGGATGTATATTCTTTCACTAGCTTTTGCCCGCGACCTCGTCTTCGTGGAATTAATGTCGCCGACGCAGAGTATGGATTTCATTGCGGCGCACATTTATAAAGTACAAAAAACGAAAAACAGCGGAAATGATGAAATAATGGAACGGAGAAAACATTTTCAAGATCGATTTATAAGATGCTGACAAACTTACAAAAAGTTACAAAAAGCCTTATGTTTGGATTCAAAACCTTCTCCATATCAAGTTAATGTTTTTGAAATATCTCTAATGTACATACAGACACACTTTTTTAACTAATATTTATATTTTCGGCCTTTAGGTTTTTAAATGTGTTCATGTCATCTTTTTCATCTTTCTGACTCTAATTCCGTCCTAACCAAAGATATTGTATATTAAATGGTTTCAATACAGCACTTAGTAATTTCTACATACCCTACCTACATACTAGAAATTATAAATAACAGAAAGCTATTCTATGCATGTCCATAAAAATTGGTAAATTGTGGCAGTGTCTATTTTTTTTCTTTTAATATTTCTTTATGTGTAAAATTTTGTTGTTGTTTTGAAGATTTTAATTGAGTTTGTATATTTCGGCGAGTTAGCTAACTTTAAATATTACGCGATTTAGAGCTTTGTGATTAATTGACACATTTTTCGTATTGGCAACTGCTTGTTACAAAGTAAGTTTTGTTTTTGTACAGTAGTAGTTTACAGACGCTTTAGTAAATAAGTAGTGTGGACATATAAACAAATTGAACTATATAACCTATGTATAAATGCATATTCAATTACATCAATTCATTAAAATAATTAAAAAAAACACATCACGCTCTCAAATTCATTACACGAATTACCACACTCAGAGTATGAGTCAGGTCTTAGGATTGATGGCGTAATTTTTCCACAAGGTAGTAAATAAATCTAATTCCTCGAGATTCTCATACTCTATACTATACAATATAAACATAAGCAACAATAAAAGGCATGTTTGTACCTCTTAAAGGCAAGACGAGTTAGTATCGCGAAGTAGAGCGTGAGGTACATCCTAGTTGAGTAACGTAATGAGACAAACTGCAGAACGCACAGTTCCCTCCCGCCCCAACTTGCCGTCTCAGCTCAGTCCCCTCGTCTATCAACGTACATTTATTCCCAGAACTCTCTATCATATCAAAAATAACTTTTCTTTGTTGGTTTAATTAAGAAAAAACTCGGAAAATAACTTCTTGCCAATTTTTATAGGCGAAAGTGGCGAGATGAGCAAAACGTTCACCTGATGTTAAGAGCAACGTTTGCCCATAACAAAATCCAGGTCCTCAGAACATTTATTTGTAGCACCACTCTGTGCCAGTCCCCATGAGACATTAGTTCTTAAGTCTCATATGCCCAGTGATTACATTAGCTCTCAGACCGAAACACGAATAATGTTTGCACACACACTACTGCTTGCCGGTCGAATAACTGGCCCTGCGGTGGTGCCTACCCAGAGGAATTCCTGCACAGGAATACTACTACCAGTCTCAAGCGACAACAATGTAAAACATGTTTAGAGCATGAGCTTCTGAGAAACTGGAGAAATAAAATTATTTCAATAACTCCAGACTTTTTCTCCAGAAAATTGCTTCACTAATTCTATGGAGATTTCCATGATACAATAGGTAAATTTATACTTTCCATAATAAAGTATTGTTTTTACGAACATTACCTCATACTTCACTGTCTCATCGGCATCTATATACTAAAATGTCTCTTGATATAAAAGAGGAATCAAACTATTTAGCACCACTGTTTAGGCATAAGCATCCTAAATATTTTTAAATTACTTATAAACAGTGCTGCACTTACAATTCAAATAGTATTATTATTTACTAAACTTCTTCAAAAATCTTGCAGGCTTAACCTAACCCAAACTTAAGAATATGTTGATAACTTGAAAACATTAATAATATGTGAGATTAAAAAAAAATTAAATTGGTTAGTTTTAGTCAAGTATGCTAACTATATCGCACTATAACGCACATTGGATATTTGTGACAAAATCACTATAAAAATGTGATGTTTTTAACAGATTTTTACAGATTTAGATCTCATAAGGAAATTCCTAGTAATAAACATTACAGTCTCTCTTATCTTCTCTTATATTCTCTATTAGACATTTCAGGCGAAAATGCTGACTGTCAGGGTGTTTTCTAAAGTATATCTTCTTATTATTATAAAAGATCATACACCTCTTCCATAACCTTACACCGTCAATGTTTAGATCTATATGTGATGACATCACATATTACCTTTATTAGTAATAAATAACAGATTGCACAGTGCCAATTGGCCGGAATTATATCTTTATATGATTTACTATGGTAATTTTTTGACAAATTATGGCAGGCTTAATTATCCAGCACAGGTATTCCCAAGCTCTTTCTGCAATGGAACACATCGCGAACCCGGAAATTTTTGCGGAACACTTGACTATCAACTGGATTTTTTTGCGGAGCTATCATCCGGCATTTAAATAAATGCCGCCGGTATAAAGTAGAAGATCTATAAATATGTACCAATATATTTTCGTTAAAAATTGTCGCGGAACACCTGATTAGATTCAACGGAACACTCGTTTTCCGTGAAACATAGTTTGGGAATACCTGATCTAGCATATCTGTTATATATCCAATCACAACTGTGAATTTAAAAACCTGTGGTGTGACAACAATATCATTCTTTCGGTTATTACCACTTCAGTATCAAATATTAATAATCATAACTTTAAATAATGTATAGGTAGCCTATTTATACTTTTTGTATCATTCAATATGTGGTTAGTTCAATTAGTCCTCCACACTGAATTTATGCCTAACATAAAAAAAAATATATAGTATCTAAGGTAATGAAGTAAATGATGATTCTGAAATGAATCTGACACCTACTTACTAGTTGGCATTACCTACTTAAGCAATTTCTCCCCAATTATTCGAAATGGACGAAAACAGGCCTTTATATTCACAGGAGTCATAATGAAGTTAGAATCTATTGAGCAAATTTATAACTACTTTACAAGAGGTATATTATTCCTACAGTTTTAAGACAAAAACCAGGGAATTCTATTGGTATCATTGCAAACTCGATGACAAGTGGTCTTGACAGCCCATAGATGGAAAATAGTCACTAATGATACACCAATATATTTAATAACGTAAATTAGATATACAATTTACTTCATAGCCATTATTCTAGTGAGTTCAATAAAGGTACACACAATTTTCTCAACTCAAGTAGTTTTCTTATTTTATATCAACTCCATACTCTCGAAAAAGCAAAATAAACATAAATTGAAATCGATTGCAAGGAAATTAAAAAAAAAGAAAAAGACGGTAAGAAAAAAATTTGAACAGGTACAATACTCAACACACTTTTCCACAAAAATCACTTATAAGGCACTGTAAACATTTTTCTCATTGGACAAGTTTGGTATTTATTCATGTGATGTGACTGTGATTTCAGTAACTTTTACATGAAATAAGACTATGGTGTACACTGCTTCTAATAAAATATTGCACACAAGGCAAGACTTTTATAAAAACTAGTGGAACTTTAAGCTCTTGATATGGTCACTAATTCTTATAGACAATGAGGTCAGTCTCTGCAAGTTTTATTTGGTATACACGTGACTGTCGGCCCGTATGATTGCATTTTATTTTGAATATTTGCTATTCCTAATTTGTTGAAGGTAAATGCTTAAATAAAAGCAATGAACATATTCACCTATTTTCAACACGCTTTTATTAGCTTGACCTGTATATATGTATGTAACTATATAGAAATGTAAAGGAAATCTTTCAATTGAATTTTCACCCACTTATGAAGTCTGAATAATTTGAAATTTTGCACACATGTTATGGATGTATGTCTTGATGATGTCATGTATTAAAATGAACTTAAAAGGCCTAGTGTAGTGAGACTGATCATTGCATAGTAATACACTTAGCATTGACTGCTCTTAATCTGACAGATAAATGGTCTATTGTTTGTAGTCAACAGGAACTGAGGGTTAAGGTTCGAAGCTAGTGTTTCCTTCTGGTGGACTTACGTTCACATCCATAAGGTTTCTCTGCATCACCGGGTACTTCATATGGTAGCGTGCCTTGACCAGCTCGCTTGCGGCCGCGACCCTGGTTAAATATAAAAATTTGTTAAATTTGCATCTGTATTATAGAAATTTATAGAAAACTAACGGTTACCTTAAGTGTGCTAGTTTTTTTTTAAATTACTTTCCAGTGTTATTCCACATATAATCTTCCTATATGTCAAAGCTTAGTAGAATCTATTCAACAAGGGAGAATGATTGAATAACAAAGGTAGGTAAATAGGTAGGTACCACCCCAATTATTCTGCCGTGAAGCAGTAGTGTGAAAACATTACTGTGTTTCGGTTTGAAAGGCTCTGAGAGCTAGCGTAATCACTGGGCATATAAGACTTAAGAACTGATGTCTCAGGGTGACGGGCGCATTGTGGCAGACGTTGCACTTACCATCAGGTGAACGTATTGCGCGTTCCGTCACTTTCATCAAATAAAAAACTATTTCGGACACTGAACCTTAACTAATAATAAAGTAATACAGTTGGTTCGTAATTGTTGAATTCACTAGAGTTATATAAGTTCAGAGAATATTGTGTCTGTCTTCAAGCGGAAATCCAGAGAGCTTGGTTTTAGGACTTGATCCAATTTGCATACTAAGTTAACATCTTTTGTTTCATTTAATTACAATGAGCTAGGATCCTGTAATGGTTCTTATTTAAGATCAGAAACTTCAAACTTTATAGTATATTTTTACTCCTCCAACAAATTTCCTGGAAATCAATCAGGATTAAACATATATCTTCTGGAAGACACAGCTTTATTATGAGCAGACGTTTGCACATACCATAGGGTGAGTTTTTCGTTTCGCGAATTAATCCAAAAAAAAATATATATTCTAGTGTCTATATGAAAACATAATATATAATAATAAACAGTGGGTAGGGTCACAAGTAAGCATGGTGTAGTGTGTGTTAAATGGGCCAATCTGTAGCCAAGGCATATATTATTCTGTATATATTAAATAGATATGAAAGAATATAAGTGTTTCTTACTATGTCAATAAACCCATCATAGCACATTTTATATGAAATATTTATAAATGTATAATAAAGCATGTTTGGTGTTATTATTTTGAGCACACTCTGAATGTCTAATCAATTAAATTGCTGTTAGTCTTCTCAAATTGTTTCAATTAAATAAGAAAGGAAAGGTAGCAAAATTCGGTTAGTTCTCTAAGCTTGGACAGTTGGGTTACTACTTTCTTTACTGTCAGTGTAGATGTTTACAGAGGACAGGTACCTTAGTACTGGTTTCACACATTTGTCATAGCTGTCATACATACCGCACGGCCTCGTTTCGGTGGTGCATCATCAGGCTGCTTGTTGCCCCTCCGGCCACCACGAGAGCCCGGACCCGTGGGCGGTACGCCCCTTCGCTTGCGACGGTTCGCATATGTGTCGTCGTAGTAGTCCTCATCTGATTCTGGATCTGGCTCTTCGCCTGTTTCCATCTCTTCTATCGCAAGCTCATCATAGAACCATTCCTGATAAAGAGGCCAGACGATAAGTATCTTACAGTGTAAGTTGACATCAAGAAATTCACATAGTGACTTTTATAAACCTCTGCTTATACTCCATATTTTTTTTAAACAAAAAATGTGCCCAACATTACAAGTCCCATACGGGAATCGATCGGGAGCCGACTGTTTGGCCAATGCGCCAACGGATCCATCATCATTACCCTGTTAAGAGTGGACTGCTCATTATAAGCTTCTTCCAAACATGCATGGAGCATGGGAGGAGTGCACTTGCACAATGTTTAATATGAAGAAAAATATTATTGATTATTTAAATCCACGGATTTATCTTCATTTTGATTGGAAATAACTATTTCGTATCTAACATCAGAAACACTTAATAATAATGTTAATGATGGCTTGGACGTCATTTTTTAAGTTTTCTGTCAAGCAAATTCATACCTGTCAAGCTAATATTGCATTATTTTAAATAATTTGTGTGACTTCATTACAATAAAATATATATTTTATTTAAAAATAATCTCACTAATCAAACAATATCCGAAATAAAAATCTATCCAAAACCGTAACCGAATCTGATGCAAAATTTTCGAAAAACTTCAGATAGGGGCGGAGTCTAAATTAGCCGACACACGAGCCGCGACGCTTTTGTTCAGATGGTTTATATTATTGTGGCATAGCCAGTCATTCTTGTGGGATTAAAATTACTTAGATAAAAAATGTGTTGTCTAATAATATCTGGGCAAAAGGCGTCCTAAATCTAGATTAATTTGGACAGTAGCTATAATAATCACTTTGAAGGCTATTAGCAATGAATAAGTGCCAATAAGCATCTGGCAGAGTAGACCTTTCATACCGAGATGTCGTAAGAGTCGACTAAGGTATTGTACGGACAGCCTTTAGTCATGCAGAATAACACCATAATATGCAATGCTGTCACTGTTTTGCCCGTGGGAACGCAATGGTTAGTAAGAAATACTTTTTTACTCGTACCGAAATGGCGGCGACGTGGTTCGCCACCGTCACGTCACATCTCGTTTACAACGGGGACGAAAAGTGCTACATATGTGGCTTCTGCCTATCCCTTATACGGGTAAAAGACGTGACTATAAGTATGTAAAGGCTAATTGTTTTTTTTTCCTGTAATTTTAGTACCAAATGATAACGAAGAAATAAAGTAAAATTGTTATCTTGTAATTACTTGCATTCTTTTACAATTCATAAAAAATCTAATATCCATGACTGAAACCAGTAAAATACTGTTCATATATCCGTATGTATATATATATATATATATATATATATATATATATATATAGATCTGAAATTTCATATTCCCTGATAGTCCTCCCATAATGGAATGTCTCCTTTAGAGAATTTGCCGTTATTGCTAATTTTGCCGGCGGATTGGCAATCGTAATACCAGTGCTGCTACACATATGATGCACAGCATTCACGATTTTGACGTAGTAGACGTCACACGTAGTGACATCACCACAAATGACAATGACACAAATTACTAAGATAAAAATTAAATTACCTTTGGATCGTCTTTGGCAGCTGTCTGTGAGCCATCGCGACTGTCCTCCCCTGCCATAGCATCTCCTGGTATACCGGAGCTGTTTTCTCCATCGCCAGCGTTCTCCGAAGTGTCTAACGCACTCCATCCCCATCGCGTTGACGACATTGTTAGATATTGACGTCGACTTTTGCGCCATCTGTCAAAGTAAAACCAAAATAAAGTTATGCTGATTAATGTAGTGTTTGATTTTTTAAATAAATAGCCATTGTCATAATGACAACATCAGAATACCCAAGCTGAAAGGAATTAAACATAAAGTTGAATTTTATGTTATATGTAAGGACAATGAAGTTATTTATGGAATTATCAGAATAATTCATAAGGGTAGGCAACTACATCACACCCATTTTGATAATTGTCTAAAAATTCGTACTCACCGTTGCGTTCCCACAAGCACTATACAGCTTTGCATATTATGGTGTTATTCTGCACATATAAAGGCTGTCCATACAATTCCTTAGTCGCCTCTTACTACACCTCAGTAGGACGAAGGTAGGTGTTATAACTATATTATAATAGGAACCTCCTGGCACCTTTTCTCAGAATAACGTGTATAAAATTCTAACACAGTAATTAGATGTTTGTATAGGATGTGATGATGATATACTTCTGGCTGATTTCAACCACAACATACTAACTTTCCAATAACTGTCGTAAGTTATCAGCTGCTCAGGAGATATATATTATAGTGCTTCAAGTGTACAAACACAGAGGCATGCACTCATTTTAACCTACCACCCTTGCTTTATGTAATTATAAAATCGCAGTTTCGTCACATCGGGCTATATGCCCCGGGCTCGCACGGTCGTGCGGAAAGTACATATACACCATGTACTTTCCGCAGGACAGTTACAAAAAAAAGTTGAAGAGCACTTAATACAGTTGGCCAATCTGCTGAACACTGAAGACTAACTAGAAAGAGTTTAAAAATCATTTTGGTAGATTTGTTTGTGTGTTTGGGTCTGAGTAGGTATTCTTGGGTCTCTCTCTCTCTCTCCCTGTGCGTGCGTGTGCGTGCGTGCGTGCGTGCGTGTGCGTGCGTGAGTGCGTGCGTGCGTGTGTGTGTGCGTGCGTGTGTGTGTGTGCGCGCGCGTGTGTGTTTGTGTGTGTGTGAGCGCGTGTGTTTGTGTGTGTGTTGTGTGTGTGTTTGTGTGTGTGTATGACTGTGCCCCTTTTATTTAGGTTCCAACAGTCGTCGTCGTTTCAGCCTATCACAAGTCCACTGCTGAACATAGGCCTCCCCCATAGATAGCCACAAGTTTGTAGCTCACATATTGGAGGGATTTTGCAACAGGGATGTTCCAACAGTGTAATATTCAAACAATCACAGGTATGCTGGGAAGCTGTATCAGAGATAAAGTGTGTGATAAGTGATAAAGGGACGACAACAACAATACAATCAAACCTGAATCCCATCAATTTGTGATTGTGTAGAAATGTTCTTGCTGGCTGCGATTTGAACCGGGAGACCTGTGACGTACAGGTCAAGTACCCTGACTACAAGATCACGTGGTCACCAGCAGTATAGAATATATGAACAAGTAGGCATTACCTTTGCGAAGGATATGTGTAGACCTGACCTTCTCTCGCGCCGGGCATACGCTGCTTTCTTGTCATAAACAAATTGCAGTGACTTTGAGCGACACCTATAAAATTTACAAAACATATTTTTAAAGTACATTAATTTAAATAATAAAAAATAAGAATATACATAAATTTCATAATTGTATAGGCTTTATAAGTTAAATAGGATGGTCTTCTAGTTCAGTGACAGTGACAATTCAATGTTAGGTATTATTCTAGTTTTGTATGTCTCAAGAACCCTCCTTTGAATTAATCACATAAGTCATTATATATACAAAGGTAACACAAAACACAACTGGGTGGTTATGTGTTTGTCATAGTGCTTGTACTATCATTATCAAATAATCCCACTTTGTTAATAGCTGGAAAATGGTACCATGAATGAAATCAACCAGGAAGACATGATGAGACAGATACTCTTGCAATTGGGCTATTATGTACATATACAGTACAGTTTGTATAATTTTCTAAAATGGACAAATTCTGATAGGCGGCTATGATGTATATGGATGAAATATATACAGTAATGGCCATATTATTTGATGCATACTATGTATTTCATAAATTATTTAGTAGTTCTTATATGTAAATAGTATTTCTACTACAATTTATCAGGAATCAATGATTATTACATCACAATGAACATGTGCCTAACCTACTTTAAAAACAAACAATAATATTTTAATGAACAATGCATGTTTATAAAATTACTTTTATTGGAAACTACTACTGCATAGTCTTAATACTGGCAGATGGGACAACTCATTTGAAACAGTAGTGGTTTGTTTGTCCTAAATATTTCCATAATTTTATACATTTTGGCACCATTTTTTAACAGTTCTGATAAATTTTGTTTAAACTTTTTTGAAAAAATTGATTAAAACAAACAGTTGTGATGTAGCAACAAGAAAAATAATAGTGAATTTGAATTTTAATCAAAGTTTTAGCCACAGAAAGATTTCTAATAATTTAGTTCAGTAAATATGTTGTTTAATGCTATTGCATATTACAAATAGCATTGTACACCAGACATGGTACCTAGAAAAGTATGGCCAACCTCAACTCATAAGGACCTTTTTATGATTCATTCTTGATATTCATTTTTCATAGACTCTTCTAAATGATCAAATGTAATTTGAAAGGATTTTTTTTTCTCAAGACATTCATTTCAAAACAACTTCATTTGTTCAAATTATCCAAGAATTCCTCCATAACATTATGAATTCAACAAATTGTTAACCAATGACAAGTTTATCTCCTTGTGCACCTATATTTTCATTTCAAGTTATGAAATCTAAGTTATTATATATAATATGTTATATGCTAATATCCTGGTAAGTCTTGTCCACTTTATAATAAAGAAAAAACTTTTCTTTATTTTTATCACAATTTTATTCATTGTTGTAGTTGTGTGTCTACTTTATCTGACAGTCTGAGATATTTCGAAATAAATTCTAGTGGTTTGGAAAATGGAAGAATCTGACATTATACCACCAAAACAGCAAGAAAGAAATGTTATAGTGATATCTGATAGATGAGATTTTCAAGACAAAAGATTGGATTGAAAACGACATTAACACCTTCCTTGGCATAATGTAAATACCAGGAACAAGCACAAATTAATAATGCCAGTTACTAGACTCCATGAGTTCAGGAACTCTTTTATGGGGCAATGTTTACGTTTTTACAACAAAATGCCAGAAGGTGCTAGTCTTTCAATCAAAGAGTTAATTTTTTTAATTAAACAAAGGCTTCATAAAAAGGGTTATTATAGTATAGAAGAATATATGGATGATTACCCTCGGGAAAAAGGAGATTGCTGCCAAGCTATTTCTTCATCTTTACAATCTTGTAATTGTACATTATTTTTGACAAAAAAAAAACTGCCTGTTGGGTTTCTGGCTGGTTCTTCCAGGGACAATTTAACAGTCCTCTTCTGGTTTTGGTATTGTACAGTTCAGGTTATTACAGTCCGCTCAATCTTTTAGATACTAAGCTATTGAACATCTTATTGGTGATCAGTTAGTGATGTTACTATAACAGTTTGTCTTCAGCAATTTGAAAAACTGTAATTTTGAACTAGACATGGTATCTGCAATGGGTCTGACTAATAAAATTTTTGTAATTGTTTTTGTTTTCAGTTTTATTAATTAATAGCCTTAACTTTGTCTAAAAATAAATTTACTACACTTATTTTTATTATTACTAATGTTGCCTTTCTCAATTGGATAGTTCAATAAATATTTTAATTGTATAGGATTAATTACTTTGGTTGCATTTCTTGCAAAGTTGAAAAGCATATATTATGTATTTGCATAAAAAAACATTTGGTTACGCCCCATTAAGTAAATGGGGCGTAACCAAATGTTTTTTATCACTTATTTATTTTAAATAAATTATTTATTCAATATTTCGTTCGATTTGTTTGGTACAGTCAGATTTATTCGTCTGGAGAATTGAAATGTTACCTGTCCAACATTGTGTAAAAAAGACCTGAACATGGAACTAGACTAGAAATTATGAATATTTCTAAATAGTAATTACCCGTTTGTGTGTCGATAAAAGGCATGCGCATTCTTCTTTCCGCACATAGTCTTGAGTTAAATGTTGATGAATTTTCAATAATCTCTTTGTAACTTGGATCATTGAGAAAACTGAAAGTCGGAAACAAAACAAACTACATAACTTCAATTTGTATCGTGTAGCAGAAAAATAGTAAATTAAATCTATGAAAAATAATGTGGACAATAATGATAAATGGAAATCCGTTCAAACCTTTCTATTTTTGCTAAGTTAGATGGATTTACAACTTGAATCTCTGCGGCCGCCATTTTAAGCACAAGCGGAACAAGCGCTACGTCAGACAGACGGTCATAATGTCATAGTAATGTACTGTAAGCTTTAAGTTTATGGTCACAATCACAGGTCAGAATATAAACACACTGGTATATTATATTAGGCACAGGATACATGAGATAATACCGTATCCACGAATGCAGATTGGCAATTGGCAAATGTGAGTTGCAATTGCGAACTAGACAAAAGAACTAATCTTAAGTATACTGAACTGAAAAGGCGAATGCTTAATAATAGTACATAATTTCGGCTACCTATTGATTGATGTGCTCCTGAACGATTTTCGACTACGGCGACAACTACCGAATACTGTCGGAAGTTATCAACATCAACGAAATAACAGGGGCATTCACGTGTCCTAACCTACCTATGACCAATGTAACGCTCATGCGATAAGATAGGAGGTAGGCTAGGATGCAGTTACACAACAGAACCAGACCCGAAAACTATCAATTTGCGTTTTTCCACAAATGTTGACTCCGGCTGGGATTCGAACCCAGGACACGCGACGAGGCAGTCAGGTCCTCTTCGCGGTCGTCATACTACATTGCTAGTAACGTTGACAACGAGAGCATCAAAATGGGTGCGGGAAGCGATAAAGCAATAAATGTACGAAATACAAAGAACGGTTAGAGCTTAACAGTTCGAACGGATCGCGTCCGACTGTCTGATTAAAGATCAGTCTGATTTATTTATTATTAATTGAAGAAGTTTAATAATCCGCACGAAATTCTTAAATATAAACGACAAAACACAGTGTGTGTAAAGTACGAATAGCAGGCTTTTAATGATTTGTTCCATTTTTACTAAATCTAAATCTAATCTCAAATGATGATTCCATTTGAGGGCCGTTATTAGTAATTGTATACTACAAAATAATCATTGAGTATAATAATAAGTGTAGTCGGTGAAAAAATTTTTGGAACAGGATCTGACAAGTTCCGAGATCTTGAAAACATATTATGTCAAAAAAATTATCAGTGTCGTATGTTTCTAATATTTCAAATAGATAAAAGAAAATGTAAATACTACAGTGCTGTGATACTAGTTTTTTCCATTATTTTATTATTATTATTTTTTTTGGATAAAGTGATGAAACGAGCAAAACGTTCATCTGATGTGTGACTCAGAACATTTCTGTGTGATACTCCACTCACACGCACATATGACCAGTGATTATACTAGTTATTTTTTATTTAAATCAACGCGGCGGTTTATGGCAAATATACAGGACTAACGCTAAAATAGATAAAGTATTTGTATATACAGTATTGCTACATACATTTTTTAACGTTAGAGCAATATAAAATACGGCTCTTGTCGCGAATCTCTTCCGACGAAACTGTTAAAACCGCCGGGCTAACAGCATAGTACACTGTTCGAACATGATTAATTCCGTCGATAACGGTGTGCAAAGCTTTCTTATCCAATTATATTAATCTGTTTTTGTTAAGCATCTAGATCAGGGATCGGCAACCCTTTGTTGCCGAGGGTCAAAATCAACTAACATATAAATAGTAAAGAGAAGTTTGGTTGACATTTAAAGAGTAAACTCCAATTGCGCTCGCACTCTCTCTACAGTCTGTGTCATTGTGGCGAATTATTTATTAGCTTACCACAGTGTTTCCCAAACGTTGTTCTGCCATGGCCCGGTAATTTTCACACTGCTCCTTACTCACTGACCCACTTAATACTTTTTAATAGACATTTATTAATAGTAAAAATGTTTTATTAATACTACATATTTTGGAATAGCTTATTTAGTCACTAAATTTTAGTGCGAAGTATGGAGCTGCTGCTTCTTTTTACCAAAGGATCCAAGTTCTCGGAAAATGACGAAAGTTTTATCCTAAGGTCTGGTTCCACTTCAAGTTGGTTTCTATGTTTATTTTTAAGGTAAACTAGTGTTGAAAACCCAGCTTCACATTAATAAGTTGTGACAAAAGGCATTAAAAAAGTTATTGCTTGATGAGCTAATTTTGAGTATTCTTGACGACAAGATAACCAAAAATCTATCAATGGTCTTGTGTCGAATATATCCTTATTAACAAGTCGACATCTCAATCTGGCAAATTAGTTGCGGAATCTAACTTGAATGTAAATGGGTTTCTTATCTCGGAATGTTGCGACCCGGTATTTTATTTTGATGGCCTGGTACCGGGTCGCGACCCGGCTAAGGGGAAACGCTGGCTTACCACTTTTGTGTGTAGTTTATGTAATCGAATTATAATAATTGCGTTGCGCTATTTGTTTTGTTTGTAAGCAAATTACTGAACAAGTTGCTTTTTTATTTTAATCGTGATATCATATTTATGAGAATATACCTGTACTGTATATTTATTATACTTATGTAATTATATTATTATAGCAAGTTTTCAAGTTGGATTTCGGCCCTTACACTATTGTAGATAGGTAAAAAAATCATAATAAACTCAATATTCAAATAACAGTTTTAAACTTTATTGTTATACCTTCCCTTAGTTTGTAGATTTTACCTAAAACGAAAACAATTTTTTAGTAACAATGATTTCGTGTCATAAATTATAGTATTACTTTAGTTTGTAGCAACACTCAAATTACGTCAAGCTTGTGACTGGTCATCGGTGGACGAATCGTGGAACTGGCGCATTTTCAGTTATTGGTGATTGGAGATCCTCAAATAATACACTGATTATTGGTTACTCTGTTCTAATAAGTTTATCCGTGGCCGGGTACCCTGAGTTATTACAAAATAATATTATTCGTAAATAAACATTCCACCAAGAAAAAACATTACAGCTATAGAAGTTTGACGGATTGTCCGCTTGCAATTCAAGATGTCCGTATGCTACTTTGTTCCTGCGTAAGTTTCAGTTTGTTTCATATACTTATGAAATTATTAATAATTATTTATAAAACTTAAATTTCGTATTTTATGCATTATATAAGATAAATAATTTACTAATATACAGATTATACCTTCTATTATAAGTATATCGTTAATATTATAAAACATCAACTTTATTTTTTATCATTTTCTTGTAAATAAAGCTGTTGCTGAAATGTAGTTTGTTTTATGGCGAACATTAAGTATTTTTGTAAGAGTTAATACCTTTCG
The DNA here is from genome assembly GCA_019845155.1 of Luehdorfia chinensis. Lineage (NCBI taxonomy): Eukaryota > Metazoa > Arthropoda > Insecta > Lepidoptera > Papilionidae > Luehdorfia > Luehdorfia chinensis. The sequence continues at coordinate 4,021,988 of JAHVAK010000008.1, read as the reverse complement.
GTATCAGTTTTAGTTATTTTCTTGTCTATTTGAACTTATAATAAAGCGACTTGTAAAAAGTAAAAATACGTATTTCGATAAGTTAATAATAGATGCAGGATGTAAGTGCTTCACAAATCAGGACCTTACTTTGAGGCAATTTATTGAGGAGGCGTATATTCCCGGTTCGGCACTTTGACGGAGCTGCAGTAACGATATGTATTTGATTGAATACAATTGAATATTTCAACACACATAAGAAAATATTAAAAGATCAATTTACTTTAGTATGTTTTCGGTGTCCTGGGGTTCGAATCCAAGTCCACGTAAATATTTTTATTTATTTATTTATCATTACACACTAGTATTGTGTATGTTGAAAATGATTTCTGAAATTCGGTGAAGTTTTCGCTTAATTATGCAATACACGTGCGGTTTAGCCGGCCGGTAAGAAGCGGGAAGCTTTTTGCGACCGTCGTCGGCACGGCGCCGGCGGACTTATCGCCGTTCCGTCGCCGGCCAGTCGAAAAACGCTAGCATATAACCTCATACAAATTTGCCTCCATCCTATACCCGTTGCCCGGCCGGTCACTGGAAAACGCCAATATTATGTAAGCTGTAGTTGTGTGAATATGCGGCAGCGTTACCAAAAATTTTTTCGAACGAAGTAGGATTTTGAAACCTTTGGAGTAAAAAAAACCGGATATATTCGTCGAAAGCGGGACATAATAAAAAATGTAAATAATCAGTATTATTTTAGTATTCAAATTCAAATCATCGTCGATTAATCCTCGGAAAGCGAGATAGACTCAGCCGCGGACGGCACATTTAATTGTGGGCAAAAACTCGGGACGTCTGGCAACTCTTGGAGTGCGGGGAAGCCAGTGCAGACCGGCGTCATTCCCGGGCACGGTGGAAAGAGGCATCGTCGGCATCGGGCCGGGCCGGACAAATGAAAAACGATCATTGGAGGTCGATGTCGGGAAAGGAATGTGTACCAAATTTTTAGTTAATAGGTCTTGTAGCATTAAAGATATCGTTATGAATCAGTGGTAAATCGCTTATATATATAGAAATCAGCTTACCCGAATATAAGTAAACATTAGTAAAATCCGTTCTTAGTGGGTATCGTTTTCGGGAAAGGATATGCCAAATTTCAAGTCAATAGGTCTTTTAGTTTCGGAGATATCGTGCTGAGTCAGTAGTAAATCGCTTTTATATATATAGACATAGGTAGATAGACCACAGATAGATAAAAAATAAAACAAATCTCTTCAAAAATTGTCTTCACATTGTACATTCCTAATACTATATAAAATATCTAATTTTCTAATTCGTAGAGACTGTATCAAAAAAACGTTTGTTGCTTTTTCGAAGATACGAAAAAAACGAATGCGTGATGAAGTCCTTTAATTACTTTCGTTACTTTTATAGTTACTTTCGTCCATGGTAACTTTACTCGATCAACAACCTGTTCCTTCTAATTCTCCTTCCAACACTCGTCTTCGTAATGGCGGGGACTGAAGCAATTTTAGAGATACGGTGGTAGTCGAAAAACACCCATAATTAAAGTGTTTCATCAATATTGAGACCAATTTGAATTCAAACCCCTTTAAGTTAAACGAAATCGGTATTTTAATGTACCACGTGATAAGTTTGCTGTATTTAGAGCTCTAGAAAGGGAAAATTCGTAATTTTTACTCGTTGCCACTGGCATTTTCAGTGGCAGGAATACGCCTAGACAGGCGCCATAGTGCCAGTTGTTATGTCGACAGTGATATGCAAACACTACTGCGTTTCGGTTTGGAGAGCACTAGTTAGTGTAATCACTTAAGAACTATTTGACTATTTAATGCTAATTTACGACTTTCATGATCTTTCTGATTCAATTTACGACCTTCAAAAAATACGTGCAGACAAACATATAACCTCCTTTTTTTATAAATCGGTTAAAAACACCCTCGGTACAGGAGAAATCCTAGAAGACGGCACCTTTTTTTTTTAAGAAAAAAGATGTATTATGGTGACGAGCGCAGAGCGGTGCTACACAGTATCAACGCAAAGTTAGGGTTACATAGCAGCAGTACTGGCTGGGCACTACACATAACGGTTACAGGATGAACGATTTGCTTTGCTTGAAAAAAAAAAATCTATCAAAGTATTTTAATGTTAGTACATTAAAATACGGAAGTCTCTCTGTCCCTCTGCCTGTTTGTTACCTTCTTACGTCTTGCACTTTTACTTACCGATGAACCTGTTTGACGAAATTTGGCACAGAGGTTGCTTGCATCTTGGGGAGGGATATAACGTACTTTTTATCCCGGAAAACCAAATAGTTCCCATGGGATATTTAAAAAACCTATATCCACGCGGACGAAGTCGTGAGCATTAGCTGGTCTATATATAAATTTAAAAGAATAGTAATGATTTCTTATATTTACGCGAACACTACACATCCTCCCGTGAACATAGGTGCTGTGAAGCACTCGAAACGTCGGGTTATAAATAGTAAAATTAAACGCGATAAAATCCGTAAAATTAGTTACGTTTAAATTAAATGAATAGTCTCACTAGAAAACCAAAGCACGCCCCATGAAAAAACGCTAATTTTAAACAAACAGTGATAGATTGACCCTCCAAAATGAAAAGACGTCTCTTCTCAGCCGTGGGACATTTCTAATCTATTACTTGATAATAAAATACATCAACGCAACAGCTCCAAACATGCTTATGCGAATTTAACAGTTTCATGATTTTGAAATGAGTCTCATCTTCAGAACTTGACCAAATCTACTTTAATATATCCTTACGGTCCCTTGCCCCCTGTCTAACAAAAAAATAATCAATTAAATCGGTTCATAAACAAAGAAGTTATGTCCGAACATACATTAACAATGGACCAGTGTTCCGTATTCCAAGTACAAATGTATGTTTGTTGCAAAATTATTGAGAAATTTGTTATGTTATTTCAAAACCATAGTCTTATAGGTTTTCCTGTAATCTATAAGTATATACAAATACTATGACATTTTTGCCGAGGGGTTATCTACCACCACATTTCATCCCGTGGGTGTCGTAAAAATCGACAGAGGGAAAAATATAAACCAGGAGATGGGCAGCAGCATCTTCCTGGAACATCTGAATAAATAAACTGTTTGCCAACCCGCCTGCCAACTTGTTAACTATGGCAAATTCCCCCCAAAATGAGAGCTGCAAACTTTTGTTGCGTTCTATGGGATATGCCTATGTTCAGCAGTGGACTAATGATAGGCTGAAATGAATGATGATGACAGTTTGGATTTTTTTATTTTCTGATTTACCCCCCAAAAGTGATATTTAAAATTCATTTATTGTCGTTACACGTCCGTGTTTGGATCACAGACATACAGAAGTGTACCAAACTTCATTTCTTAACTTAACCGGTCGAGTAGATTCATAGCAAATTGACAGTGACAGACGGACAGACAGGAGTGATTCTATAAGGTTCATTCGGAGGTACGATGCGCTTCTATAGAGAATCTCCTACTTTTTTGAAGTCGATTAAAAAGATAAACACAATTGGGCGGATCATAACTGAAAGGTGTTTTGCAGCGACCAAGCTGGCACATCCGCTGTGTCGGAAGAAACGGAGAATGAAGGGGCATGGGAAGAGAGCTCATCGCCAGACAACATCCAGCAGAACTTGCAGGCCTTCTGGAACAAAGTCTTGGAAGACATTAAGAAAGTGTCGTCGGTAAGTTACGAAGAACTAACCTTTTCTTTATGGACAGGTGGTACAACCTCTAATTGTAATAGTAGATGTTGTGGATGTTCATGGGCGGCGGTGATCACTTACCATCAGGTGAGTCGCTTGCTCGTTTGCCCCCTCTACTATAGAAAAAAAAAAGATAAAAATTTATTGTGGCCGTTATTTCGATGACAGCGACAATTGTCGGAAGCTATCAACATACAGTCACGCCTTTTTCGTAGGTAAGGATCCTCGCGGCAAAGGAGACGTAAGGGTTGGCGAATCACTTCGCCGCCATTTTGGTACAAGTCAAAAAATATTTTCTCTCCAATTGCGTTACCACTTCAAACTACGTACTGGGCAGGAAATATCATAGTGCCACAAGTGTACGCGAAAACAGAAATAATCACTCGTATTACCCGTGCCCGATGTAACGTTCGATAAGGCTAGGATTCAATGTCAGAGACATTGAGACAATTCACAATACAGTCAGACCTGAAAACCTACAATTTGTGTTCTTGTTGACTCTCCTTCTGGTGGCATTCGAACTCACTATCACTAGGCCACATGTTCATCGTCATGAGTTGGTTAGAAGACCTATGTATGACCGATGAGGAATTCGGTCTCACATAATAGTCAACAACTATATTTGTATACCTAACGCCACTATTGTTGAAATATAGTTAGCATATTAATGTTTTCCTGTGCATATAAATATTTTCGGCCTACCTAATAAGCGCTATATAGCGGGTGAATATTTCCGCACTGATTTCTCTCTTTCCGTCATCAGTAATATTACATTCGAAAGAAGAGGACAAAGCATCGTGTAACTTTACAACAAAGGAAAGAAAGTTAATTTGCTAAGATCCGCATGCAAAATTTAAAATGGTGTGTATTACCTATTTTTTGAAGAGCACCGTCCCGCCCTCCCTCAACAGCGTGCACAAGCAAACCAATACCGCCACCAGATACCCTCCACCACTACAACACTACCACTAGGCAATACTTGGCGGCTGACTGTGGAAGAGTCGACATCGAGTGACGGGTTTCTTGTACTAAAATATTTATTTTGAATAATTTATTAATGAATCGACTTTAAACTAGGTCAGAATTAAAGTTTAATAAGTTTTCTAGTTGATGGTATATGATTCATCTCATTTATGCCTACTGATGAGAGTGTAACATAGATTTAGTGTCGCACAGGGGTAATAGAGATTAAAAGAAAATGTTTGTAGCGATAATGGAGCACGTCTAACGCATTCGCGTTACTGAGGCGCGAAAAATAATAGTGGCGTAGTCTTCGATCAACAGTAGCACAGTTGACTATGATCGGTCCATACTAATTTGAAATAAGACCACAACAGTATTAGTGCTCTTATTTTTCGGGCGGAAGAGCTTATCAGGAAATCTAGTACAATTGTTGATCGAAGAGCGTAGTAAAGTGAATCAATCATATAGCAAAGCGCTCCTGCGTTTCGTGTCGTGAAAGGTGAGACCCGGAGATTAAATGCCTATGAGGTGCCATTGCGTCTCAGTATCATGCGATGACAACGCACTATTCTTGCATTCAAATTTTTTAATTCACAGGAAGACTTCAAAACACAAGCGCTTCCTTTAGCTAGAATCAAAAAGATTATGAAGTTGGATGAAGAAGTAAAGATGATATCGGCAGAAGCGCCCGTTCTTTTCGCAAAAGCGGCGGAAATCTTTATCCATGAGCTCACGTTAAGGGCTTGGTCTCACACAGAGGACAATAAGAGAAGAACATTACAGGTAATAGCAATCTTATTAACGTATTTCTTAGAAAATGTGATTAGCATTATATACATACATACTTACATAAGATCACGACTGTATACCATAAGGGGTAGTCAGAGACTGGGCACTCACTGCAAAAACAGATGGCTGCCACAATCCACGTTTCACCAAAACAATATAATGCACTTGGTGTGATAGGTGGTGAGCCCATCGCCACCATGCGCTGTTGGGTGCACAGTGCAAGTTTAATTCCTCACTCGCCTTTACGAGATCCATTGGATGAGATGGAGTGGTAGTATTCTTTTAACGAGCCGCCACCACACGGATATATATCAGAGACATAAAGGAAGAAGAAGTAGTAAGAGATATGGTAAATTTTTCGATATATAACCGCATCTCTTAGTGACCATGTTGTAATAGTTTAAAAATATAATTTTAATTTTAAAGATGCCTCACACTTAGAATTATCCAGTACCGTGATTGCGTTTAAAAGTGCACAACAAAAGCAGACCTGAAAACCAACGGTATGTTTTTCGGCACAAATGTTGGTTACGGTTGGGATTAGTGCCCTGAGGGACCTACGAAAATCGAAGTACGAAGTTTCGGATCGATTCGAAGCAGCGACGATCGTCGAATACAAACCCTACTACCTAATTTCTTTGGATGCAACTAGTACAGACGGCCTTCTTTCGGATCCATGGGTAACCCATAGAATGGATATTTAGTGTAGGTATATATCGTGGTAGGGAACGTGCGATCCGTCAGACGAAACCTAGTGTACTCGTAGTAGACCCCCAGTCTCCAGGGCTCGCGGCATATAAGACTGCGTAGTCTAGTACGTGTTATGTCACCTCATGTCCGGTAGTCGTAGGTCAGACAGTTGAATAATAAATTGTAAAAAATGTAAAATTCCAAAACATCTGATAGTAAGTGCAACGTCTGCCTATAACAAATGCAGTGTCACCCAGAGCATTTATGTGTGTACACACAGCGCCCGTCACCCCGAGACATCAGTTCTTAAGTCTCATATGCCCAATGATTAAGCTAGCTCTCAGTGCCAATCTATCCGAAGCATAATAATGTTTGCACACTACTACTTCAGGGCAGAATAACTGGTCCTGGGGTGGTGTGGTATACCTATACATACTATGGTACGTATTCCTACATACACCAGTGTTCGATTTTCTTCGAATTTTGGGATAAATCCTTTTGTCATTAAAAACGATAATGTCATATATAACGATATATAAACGATGTATGTGCAAGGATTTCTATCATCTGAATTTTTTGGTAGGTTACTGTTACCCAGAATTACAAGTTTATTTTTTCTCTACACAAATATTACAATTTTTGATTAGTATGTTTGGTTTACAGCGTAATGACATCGCAATGGCGATATCCAAGTCGGATCAATTTGATTTCCTAATAGACATCGTCCCTCGACACGAAGTTAAACCCAGCAAGCCCAGGGAAGACCCACCAAGATCCAATCCCACCACTGACCAGGTAATTCTTCTTTTAAGGAACATTGACATACACTACGATTTCTTCTGTATTATAGGTGCATTCATAAATTTCACATACGGAATCACCCACTCCTGGAACAACTATATGTATATAAGTCGTAGTAATAATTGTTTTACGTGGAAATGGAACCCCCTACTCTGAAGCCTATCGAGTAGCCCTTGCGCCAACTGAGACACATGTTAAGCATTTGTTTCGGTGACAGTATTAAATATTGCTCTAATCGTCAGTCTCAAGTCTAAAGGAACTCTAGGAAACTTGATCTATGTTTCCTAGGTTCGAATCCACTCGAAAGCAATATTTATCTGCAACAACTTATTGGTTTACGTATCTGTAATCTGAGGTCCTTCTAGCAGTTTTTCGACCACTGCTGCAACTTCCGAATACTATCAGGAGCTATCAACTGAGCAGGAGATATTATAGTGCCACAAGTGTACGAGCAAAGAGACGGAACTGACTCGATATAATCGCAGGCAGGCTAACGTGCAGTGTGTGCAAAAATTTGTATTTTTACACAAATGTGCATGTGGCCACGGCGGGGATTCGGGCCAGGTATCCGCGATTTAGCAATCAGGTCCTCTTACTACTAGGCCACGGGCTTGTCAGACTTTATGAAGGCCACCAGACAAAACGAAATAGCACTAAAACACGCTAGATTCTCTGGCAGCCGTTTGACCGGCCATTAACCTGCACAGTACTACCTTCAGTTGGCGCAGCAGCACCAAGCCGCACTGCAGAGCAGCACGCAGCAGCAATTCGTCCTGCAGCCCTGCGCACAAGTTGTACAGGTATGGAACGAAACTGATATACAATCATCATTTCAGCCTATCACTAGCTATCCACTACGTACCATAGGCCTCTCCCATAAATTAACACAAAACACGTTAGTTTGTGGGTCCCATTTTGCGGGATTTTGCCATTGTTGTCACGCATGGCAGGCAGGTTGGCTACCGCAGTTTATTTATTCAGATGTTCCAGGAAGATACTGCTGGGCATGTCCTGGTTTTCATTTTCCCTCTGTCGAGTTTTACGACAAGACGGACACGACGGCGTGGTAGACTCTCTTAAGCCGCCGCCACACGAGGTGTTAGATATACAAGTGCTAGGTAGATAAATAAATTCCAATCTTAGTGGTTGACATAACATCTCTGTGAGATGTTCACGCAGTTTTCTGAAACGCACGATCACTATGGTGAATTTGCTACTGTCAGCGGTTCTTCCAGACCAATAGAACTTAGGAACCTTCTAGAAAAGTATATCGTCGTCGTTTCAGCCTATCAATAGTCCACTGCTGAACATAGGCCTCCCCATTGATTGCCACAAAAGTTTGTAGCTCTTGTTTTGGGGGGATTTTGCCATAGTTGCTACGCTTGGCGGACGGGTTAGCAACCGCAGTTTATTTATTCAGATGTTCCAGCAAGATGCTGCTGCCCATCTCCTGGCCATCATCTTCATTTTCCCTCTGTCGACTTTTACGACACCCACGGGATGAGATGGGGTGGTAGATTCTCTTAGCCCGCTACCACACGGCCAAAGGGAAAAGTATATATGCTCAGTGATTACGCTAGCTCTCAGTGCCCTTCAAATTGAAACACACAACTCTTCACGGCAGAAGAACTGGCTACCGTATCTACCTGGACGGATTTCTGTTAAGGAATCCTGCCACCAGTAAAAATCGTGGCGATCGTAGACCTCTTTAAAGGTCGATAATTGTGTAGTATTAATTAATTGAATGTATGAGTTCAGTCGCTGACGGACATCGACCAGATTTCATTTGCCGGCTTGGCCGACTAAATTCTTTCGAGGCTGTTGACCCCATGCCGTGTGGTGGCGGCTTAAGAGAATCTAACGACCTAATCTCATCCCGTGGGTGTCGTAAAAATCGACAGGTGAAAAATTGAAACCAGAAGATGGACATTTTTCGTACTAAGTATCTATAGAGGACAGGGTGTGGTGCGGCTTAAGAGAATCTGCCACTCCATCTCATCCCGTGGGTGTCGTAAAATTCAACAGAGAGTAAGTAAAAACCAGGAGATGGCCAACAGCATCTTCCTGGAACATTTGTATAAATAAACTGCGGTTGCCAATCCGCCTGCCAAGCGTGGCAACTATGGCAAAATCTCTCCGAAATCACACCTTGGTTCAGTAGTGGACTAGTTATAGTCTGAAATGATGATGATGAGATGAATTGAATGTTACAGCAATCGTCGAATGCGGGCACATCTTCCTCGGGAGGACAGCAACCGGTCAATCTGGTTCAGCAAGTCGTCACATCGTCGGGAGACATACAACAGTTACCGGTAAGGTTTCTACTTATCTAAAATCAAATGATGATCTATATATAACCGTCTTTCTCTTTTATTTCAATATTTATTTCTAGAATCTCCTACAATATTTTTATTAAAATTCTTATTGCAGTGAATTTTAGATATTGTTTTTTGAAGAAACATATTTTATATGCTTAATTCTTGCTGCTTAGCAGACAGAGTAAGTTAAGAAGGGTTATTGAAGTGAAAACTTCTATAGAATTGTTGTGATTTGAAAATCGATGAAACAAAAAAGCGACACGTAGCCTGCGAGAGAATGAGATAGAATACATTGTACAGCAAGGGTGCTCAAACTTGAACTGCTGGCGATCTACCTCAATATTCTTAGACTACGATCGATGGACTCTGAGAGGCTGCAAGTATGTGTGATGCAGGATTGTCGTCTAGGTATGATGTATCGTGGCATAGATATTATATTTATGTGTATATAATACATTATGATAAACGGATGATCGCGATCGACCATTTGAGCACCCCTGGTATACAGTGTTTCCTATTATATTTATATTTTCGAATACGCCTTAACTGAATCTTCGATTTCTTCGTAGATTTTGCTCTCATTAGCTCGACAACAAGATCAAAAACTGTAATTGACGCTGTATTTCAAAGACATGTTGATCAAATCCAAACCAAAGTCTTTGTTTTATACTTAAGTAACCAGAAGCCACTTGTGTCATTTGTTGAAATTGGAAACTTAGGAGTCTGTATAATATGTAAATATATAAGGTTGGGGAAAAAGTTTATTCGCATTTTAGATGAAAACTCAAGACATTTTTTTTTCAAAGTTAATTAACATTTAATTGCAGTATATATGTGCAATTTTGTTTGATGACCTTCTGCCATTAAATTTTGGGACTTCTGAGCAAAAAAAAACGCGACAAGTAGTTTTGGCAGTCGTCTCTTGATGTTAACCTGACACTTACCTGAAGAATTCTGAAGAGACCGAAACAGGTGGAAATTTGAAGGTGCAAGATCAGGGCTACATGGCGGATGCATTAATACCTCACAGCCAAACTATCTTTACTTTAAAATTTCATTACATCGAGTTTATACATAATATATGCGAAAAGACTTTCTTCGATCTATTGTAGAATAAAATGTAGTGTTTTTGAAACTTGGTACCAATATTATAATACATAAACCCTACAATTATCTTACTCCTGTATTTTATCAATTTGTCTCATTCTCTCGAAGTTTAGTTTTATGGGAATGAGGTGATCGCTGCCAAACAACTTCTACATCGGTATAATTATGGTTTTGTTTCTGTACATTAAATTGTATTAATAATGACTTTAAAGAAAAAAAACTGCCCGGTGGGTTTGTTGCTGGTTTTTCCAAGATCAAGAATTGTTTGCGTGTTTAAAAAAATGACGTTCAATGAATATTATGTAAATAACCTATATTGAATATGAGGTATTCTATTCTAATATATAATATACCAGCAGTTTCACCTGGTTCTCCCGCCTTACATAAACCGACCTGACGGCATGACTGCGTCGCACGGTTAGCCCATTCTCGGTATTGTTCGGTCCTCAGCATGTGGCTCCTAAGGCCGCACTATGAAGTTGTGTAGCCTATAACCTTCCTCAATAAACGGGCTATCTAATTAAAAATGTTTTTTCTAATCGAATTAGTATTTACTGCGATTAGCGCTTTCAAACTTACAAACTCACCATCTTTTTGTAGTAGTAACATAAGATAATTTACTTACTATATTCTACTCTATTTTATATACCTGCGACTTCGTCCGCGTGGATACGTTTTTTTAAATATCTTGTGGTAATAATTTGATTTTCCGGGATATCCTCTGTCCATCTGCAGGATGCAAGCTATCTCTGTGCCTAATTTCGTCAATATTGGTTTAGCGGTTAAGCCGTGAAAAGGTAACAAACAGACACACAGAGAGAGTTACTTATATTGAGTTATTTATAATGTGTTTTATAACTTGTATGGAATAACACTGTCTTCTAACATAAAGAAGGCTTAATCATTTGTGTATGAAGGTAATAACATAATAGGACCTAGTTGATTGCTTCTCGAATAATCGCCGTGACAGTCGCCAGCTACAACGTCCGGTCGCGATAAAAATGTCAAATGTGTTTAATTTTCCTTAAGAATCATGTACAACGGTACATTAGTTTTTTCATTCTCTCTCCTGACCACATGTGAACTACGTTTTAAAACTGCTTTAACTTTATCCTTCAGATCCAACTGTCTCAAGCGCAGCTCAATATGATTAGGCCGCAGTTGCAGAACAACCCAGGGCAACTCATCGTCATACAAGCACAACCGCAGCAGTCTCTGCAGATCATTCAGGTATCTTATCACAACTCCCGCAGCGTCATACAAGACTCTTGTAAAGTTTGAGTAATTATTTGTTGGCAACATTTTAAATATTTTGTGTGACTGTGTGACCACAGACAATTGTGTTTGACATTTTAATCAACGTGGCAGTATGAACGGAAACTAAACAACAGAGATGGGATTGACCTTGGCATTATGAACGTAAACATTCAGTTGAATGTATTTGTAGCACATCTAAAGACTATTCGAAACAAAATCAACTTCTTCTGGTCTGTAAGATCAACCAGAGGTAACAATACGACCTCGCAACTAGAGAAAATTAGAAACCGGGATGGAAGTATTGTGAGAGGAATGCGTTGTAAAGACCTGGAAAAAATATTTTGAAAACTTATTAAAGGAAGAAGACATGAATGAAGGTTGCGATGAAATTAATGGATGACATTGTGGAAGCTGGTGCAAGGCTGTCATCGTACCGCTTTACAAAGGAATCGGGTCGCAGCAAGACTGCACAAATTACCGAGACAAGCTTGCTCAGCATCGTCGGCAAACTATATGCAAAGATTTTGATAAAGAGGATGATGAATGAAACTGAAGAGAAGTTATGGAATGTCCAAGCGGGATTCAGGAGAGCAATGGGTTGCATGGATCAGGTCTTTTCCTTACGAAGCATATTCAAATTATTAGCTCAAAGTCGGAAGGACTATTGCGCATTCGTAGACTTATAAAAGGCCTATGACAGAGTGGTGAGGAATGAACTGTGGTCGACGTTGTTTATTTATGGGGTGAACAGTAGCTTGACACAAGCACTGCAATCACTCGAATTCCAATGCTTAGGTCAGGGTGAACGGGCTTACACAGACTGGTTTAACATCGAGAAAGGTGTTAGACTGGGATGTATAGCTTCACCGTGGCTGTTTAACTTACATACGCCTCCTATAAGCTGATGATTAGGTTATATTAGCATCATCGGAGGAGGAGTTGCAGGCGATGGTTACTATTATGCATGGTGCTCTAAAGAACAAAGAAATGAAAATTAAAGTAGATAAGACGAAAGTAATGGTTTTTGAAAGAGAAGAAAGTATGACAGTTTGCAGAGTTCTGATTGAAGGAGAAAGAGTGGAACAAGTGAAAGAGTTTGTGTACTTGGATTCAAAGTTTACGGGAGACGGAAAATACGACGGTGATATTGATCGAAGAGTGTTGGCAGGAAATCAAGTGTTAGTGGCCCTGCATAACTTTGTCTATCCAGAACGTATTTAAAAGGCACGTCTGGTTGTACATAGAGGTGTACTGGTCCCCACACTTATGTACGATAGTGAATGTTGGGTTTGGCAGAAGAAGCATGAAAGTAAGATGAATGCTGTAGAAATGAAAAGTTTGAGAAATATAGCTGGAGAGACTTTGTTAGCCAAATTGAGGAACAGCGGGATAAGGGAACTGTATGGCGTGGTAGAAGATGTAGTGACAAAGATAGAGAAAGGGATACTTAGATGGTGTGAACACATAGAGAGGATGGATGAAAGAAGATTGACGAAACAGATCTATGAGGCGAGTGTGAATGGGCAAGTCTTAAGGGTCGACGTAGGCGAACTCATAAGGATCAGATCGAAATCGTTTTAAGGAAAGGCCACGTCAAAAGTACCCGAAACCGACAAGCTTGTATGAAAACGCTCATTAAAGTAGAAGACGCGAAAGATGTGTGTCAGGATGGTAACAACTGGAAAGATGTGGGGAAGGCTCCCCAGGCGTGACTCTTAAGTATGTATGTATGTATCAAATATTATAACATAAATTTTAGATTCCTCGCTTCTTATTTATATACTCTCTTTTTTCCCTCAATATGCTTAAAAAGGGGTACAAAGTTTTTTCTTCACGTATATAGATTGCACGCCTCATAACGCAAATGTACGCGTGCCATATTCATCATCATTTCAGCCTATCACTAGTCCAGTACTGAACATAAGCCTCCCCTATAGATTGTCACAAAACACGGTCCTGAGCCAATACATCTACCAATTTCCCGCAAAACTGTGCAGGCCATCTAGGGGGTTCGTCCTGCACTGCGTTAGCCGGTTCTTGGTTGCCACTCGAAAACCTTTCTTCCCCAGCGGTTATCTGTTCTACGAGCTATATGGCCGACCCGTGCTTTATTATCGCTACAAAACTCCTCCAATTCATTCGTTTTAAATCTCTGTTACATTATCATCAGTACGCATAAATGAGGTGAATACCATCATGTAGATAAGTAACATTTAATTAAAAAAAAACAAGTAGGTAAATCAGAAATAATATAGAATAAAAAAATACAAGAGGGTCGTTGTTCGACCTAAGGAACGCACAGTTTCAGCCTAGCGTTACCCTACTCTCCTTGCGGAACCCAGCAAGGCTGTTGTAACCGGCCTTCTGGATCGTTGTTGACCTAAGAAACACACACAGTCACAGCCTAGCGTTACCCTACTCTCCTTGCTGGGTTCCAGGCTGTTGTAACCGGCCTTCTGGATCATTGTTAGCACAGGTGGGTTGCGACCAAATTCCGGGCAAGCGATGAGTTGGACTTATTTTCAGCCCGTGGGATATACCTGCGTATATTCGGCCCGTACTGTGTTCCCAGTATGGGAATACAATAACTTTTAGATTTTAAGATTAGTTTTAAAGTAGAAAAAATTTACTTATTCCAGAATAGTTCACGGTTTATAGTTAAATATTATGATCGCATACTTAACGGGGCGAATATAGGCTGCCGTGATTTCGAGACCCGACTGACCGAAGGTAAAAAATAGCAACCGGTCGTAACATAATGCATTCATTCCCTGCGCGTCTTTCACTATTAATAAAATGGAACTTGTTTTCCTAGATTTACATACAATTTTTTTTTATAAATTTTATTTAGTTAAACTTAATGAATGTTCTCTATAATCAAATATTTAATTAATAATAATAACAATAATCTTTATTAAAAGTAGCTGTAAAACTGTACACTTGATTACATGTATCTTATTAAATATAAAGCCTGCGGTAGAATGAACTGTGCTACAGGCTTTCGGTTCTTCCCAACTATAGGTTACATTACAGTTTTACTAATACAAGGTGTACGTGTACGTGTGTGAGAGGATGTGTATGTATGTATGTATGTGGTGTGTTTGATTGTATGCGTGTTTGTGTGCGTGTGTGAGTATGATAAAGTAGTGAACTGTTATATGACTATAAGTAATAAATATTCAGTAGTATAGTAATCAAGCTCTTTAAGTTTACTTGCAAGAATCTTTGGAAATACATGATTTACATGTGTTCTTACTACTTTTCATCTTTTTTGTATACTGTAACTTACTGTATATCATCGGAGCATAATATTCGTAGCATCTGCTACCAAACACGGTATTATATTTAGCACAGGTACACGCACGCACAACTCGTTTGTCACATTGTGTATGTGATGGCAGAATGTGGCGATGAAATTTACTTAGGCACCGATAAATAAATAATTTTCTTACTGACACGACGTCACATTGTTTTTTTGTCTAAAAGGAAGTCTGTTCATGACATATATAACAAATACGAGTAGTTTCGGGCCTAGGGTACTTGCCCTGCAGTATCCCAAATGAACATAAACTACTATTACTTAAGTGGGCGTTTACTCTGACCATCTGCGGTCTGCCTGTCAAGTAGGATCGGAACCATTCATGTGGCATTCCTCTTATTCCCATGTTTTGTATTCTTGACAAAAGAATGGGAATTGATACCGTATCGAATGCCTTCTGTAGGTCGAAAAAAAAAATCTTCATTGTTGTTCAGGTTGGATCGCACTTTCGATGTTAGGTTTAGAACAGCATCCTCAGCGGACGTTCCTCACCTAAATCCAAATTGTTTCGTACTAAGCATGTTAAATGTATCTAGATATGTTATTAATCTATTATTAACTATATTTTCTGTTATTTTGATAGGGTCGAAATCAAAGAAATTGTTCTATAATGGTAGTTTTTTCATAATAGTTTTTTATGCCTGCTTTGTATATGGGGAATACTATGGCTTTTGGAACTACGACTGTTTCTAAACTAAGATTAATTAAATGAGTAATTGGTGTTATTATATAACAATAAATTTCTTTTAGCAAATTAGTTGATATTCCATCCCACGCCGGAGCACAATTTGATATTAAACTAATTATTGTTTTATATAAAGTAAGTAAAGTAAAGTAAAGTTTCAGCCTATAAATGTCCCACTACTGAGCACAGGCCTCCTCTCATTTCTGAGAGGGTTTTGGAGCTAGGAAGAATCCGCCACGCTACTCCAATGCGGGTTGGCGGAATTCACATATCTTCCAAATATTTTTTATTCCTCAGACATGCAGGTTTCCTCACGATGTTTTCCTTCACCGCCGAGCACGTGGTAAATCAGCACTTAAAATTGCAATTAACAATGTTAGTGGTGCCGGCACCGGGAATCGAACCCAGGTCACTCGCGTACTATGAAATTTAAAGCGAGCGCCTAGCCCCTGAGCTACCACGGCTCTTTGTTTTATATAATTCAGAACAATCCGACGGTACATTTAAATAAATTTATTTATTTAATTTAATAAGGTAAATTTTACAGTTATGGACGCATTTACGCACACACACACACACACACACACTCATAGTTAGTGATTGAAAAATGTAAAACAAACATTTTCATGTTTCCAGTATTTTTTATTTTGTGTAAAGTCTTCCCTCCTAATATTAGATGGAAAAACAATTCTAGAATATCAATTGTTAGAAAAAATATTGGAACGGTTTTTCGGATAAGCCGCGATTGAGAATATGTATCAAATTTCGAGACTGGTAGGACCCATATTACGAACCACTGTACGTCGTACCACTGTTCGAACGCATCATCACTTCTTTATTTCCGCTATGCACAGTAGAGGTCGAGTCGATGAGGTCTGTTTGGCACAACGCGTCACGGACTCAGCCACGGTTTTATTAGTGTCATTACTCACGCATTCCGCGATGTGGATACTTAAAAAAAACCATAACGCATTATTGACTGTTTTTCCGCTTCGTTCTAGGAGTATAACATATAAGTATATAAATGTAAAATCACATTGGATGATAAAATAACATAATTTTTTTATGTTTTTTTTTTACAGTTATCATCGCACGGAGCGCAAAACCAGCCACAGCAGGTGTTCCTTGCACAGGTGGCAGCTAACCAAGAGGAGTCTTAGCATAAACATAGAAATATGTCCATAATAGTTCAATAAGCTTCAATGGCAGTTTTATGTGAACTTATACAAAAAAAGAGCGCGAGCAACTCAGTACAAGTGACAGAAATGAATCTAATGTATATTAGAAATCTGAAATAAACTTATATTAACCAAAACATTACTCACTGTAATGTAACTGCTCAGTATATAAACAATTATAAATTAAAACGATAAAAATGTATTAAAAATAACTAAAACGTTCCACGAATACGTTGTAATCAAAATAGATATTGAAATTTTACTGTCATCGCGCTCAAAACAGTTCCATTTCGAAAATGTGAAATAAATTCAATGGGAAAATTAAAACGAGAATAAAATACAAATCATTGTTGTTACATAAGACTGTTGTACATATATTAATTAGTTACAATAAAATATCTGTGACAAAGTGACGCCACAGAATTATTTACCAACCTGTTCCCGTAATATTTAAGATTTATTTTACCCCAGAACCGTATTTAGTCAAAACTAAAATAGGTACAGTTTGTGTCGCATTTGTATTTGTCTCATCCAGCATATGAAAACATTCGCCGGTCTCATCCTGCCCTGGCCCTGGGGTTGTACCTACCTAGACGGACTCCTGCATAGGAATCCTACCACCTTGACATCGATTTCGGGCTTCCTTCTATAGTCCAATATAAAAAGTTAGCCTCCCGCCGATGCTTCAACTCTGCCGTCTTGCACCCCAACGCGCTGGTTCTTCTACTAATATGATGAATAGAGCTGGAGTTTCTTGGGCCATTGCTTCTCCAGCGGAAACCCATTCCGAATGGTGGTAAATGAAGTTAATTCCTACAATAGTAATAATAGATATTATTGACCTCCAGTAGCTGACCGAGCTGAGGCCGGCCCCATGGGTACACTCGATTCAATTACTCTCGCGTACAGGATGACGATCTAAGTCTAGGTCCCCGATACGTTGGCGAAATGAGCGCGAAAATAGACACAGAATTTTTATCAAGTTTCTGACAAAAGTAGGCGAGAGAAAACTTTGTGAGTTGAGAAACTAAATACTGTGTACGGGAACGAATGTTTGTGAAGGACACAATGAGAGTTCAAGTGCCCCGACCACAGTGCGAACATTCCAGAATCTCGAGCGTTAGCGTGTGTTAGACCGTTCAGATTTACAGGTCAGATGTACAGGGTTACGATTCGCATGTTGTAAGAGGAACTTAGAGCGAATAAAGAAACTATCCAACAGATGTTGCACGACGATATGATGATGCGCAAATCTGTGTGCGAAATTTGTGCCAAAGACGTTCACCACTGACGAATAAGTGCATAATATGTGAATGAAAGAATGCATGCTTGATTTTATTCAAAGGTACATTAAAATGAATAAAGCATATTCTCGTTTTTTAATTATCACACCCCGGAGACGGAATTGCCTCATTCACCTTATAGAGAGTTCTTTTAATAAGGAGTTTACACTGTATTAAAATACATTAGTGCATTAAACACAGAAGACCCCCTAGGCCCGAGGAGGAGGTGTTCCGTGACTTTCAACGATGTTGTCACATCGATAGTTTCGAAAAGAAGAAGAAAGATATGAGTGAAATTAAATTAATATTCTCTACTCAGATGATTAATGGTTTTAATTTTTGTATTTGGCTTTGGTATGAAAAAGAAAAAGAATACTACCACTCCATCTCATCCAATGGATCTCGTAAAAGGGGAGGTAAGGAATTAAACTGCACTGTGCACCCAACAGCGCATGGTGGCGACGGGATCACCACCTATCACACCAAGTGAATTATATTGTTTTGGTGAAACGTGGATTGTGGCAGTCATCTGTTTTTGCAGTGAGTGCCCAGTCTCTGACTACCCATTATGGGATACCGTCGTGATCTTATATATGAATACATAGATTAATATATAATACGGAACAGAGATATAGTATAGGTTTCGACCCTAGTCAGTGACGTGGTACTCTTATTAGTCATAACTCTTTTGCTATATAAAGAGATGTAATCTAAAAGGTTTCTAAATCTCTTGCTAATCTGATAGATTCACATAGTAACAAGCGCGTCGAATTTATATAAGGTTTTTTAAGAATAATGCTTAAAAATAATTTTCGATAACTCTGTCTTAGGGGACAAAACAAAACAAAAACGTGGCGTCTATTAAAGATGATCATTATTGGAGAATCTGGAGCAGGCAGTTATGATCGCCATGTACTAAGGCAGCATAAATGTGAAGGTATTGCATTATACTTAGTGCCACCTAGTAGTAAATAAAAGCTTTAATTTGCATTACCAATTATTATGCCTTTAAATTATTTTGCTAGTCATCGCTAGATGTCTCTGGAAATAAATTCAAGATTATTATTAAATATGACGTTAGCTATAAATTGGAATAATTTATTTGTTTGGTAAATTCCGTAATTCTGTGATCCGTACTTAGGTTATGTTTGAGGTTAATTTTTTTAGTTTTCTATCTTTATTATTTTTCTATTTTAATTGTGTACCATTCTGTGTCTTCTTATGTGGCGAGCGACCACAAGTGTAGGCTGAAAATCAGCACTGTTTGATAACAGTACGCGCTGAGCCTTACTCCTTTTGTTCTAGTTTTATTTTTATTTTTTGTGTGGTAAATAGGTGTTAATATTAAGCCTTCTGTTATTTTTATGGAGTATACCTGTTTAGTTTTATTAGAAGATAGCAGTAAATGAATTATTATTTTTATTAAATGCAATGCAATCTAAACTTGTCAATATAATATTAAAAAAATATTTGTTCAGTGCAGTCCGCGCCACCTAGTAATGCATAAAAGTATTAAGATTTTTATAATATTAGAAAATCAGTCTTAACTAACATCGATCAATAACTAGCGGGCAATCAATTAATTCGGGCAATCAATTAAAGAAGTTACAGAGCGTTCAAAATCGATTCTTGCTAACTGCCACCGGAGCCGGTTGGTATCAACGCAATGTAGATCTTCACAGCGACTGTGAAATGCCCTTAATCTCTGAACACTTCAGAGAATTATCACGGCGGTTTTTCGAAAAAGCCGCGGTTCATTTAAACCCGCTGGTGGTTAAAGCAGCAAATTACCGACCAAACAGAAACGCGACCGAATGCAAACGTCGCCCGCGAAACGTGCTAGACGACACGGACGTCTCAGCTCTTCCGATTTCGAAAATCTTAAACATTTTAAGTCGTCTACTGACCGTCCGAAGGAGGCTGCGCGCGTCCATTCGGACTGTCGACTTGTGTGTCGGTAACTCTGGGCGGTGAGAACCGCCCTGGAACACGGGTGAATCTTGTGTACGCGATGTGATTATTGACTATTGCGCGCCGCTCTCTACGGCGGTCGCGCGTCGTGGTGCGTGTTATATTAAAGCTATTGACTGTGTGTACAGTGTGGCCCCTCAGTCACGATCCAGGCCACGCAATAGTCAATAATCACATCGCGTACACAAGATTCACCCGTGTTCCAGGGCGGTTCTCACCGCCCAGAGTTACCGACACACAAGTCGACAGTCCGAATGGACGCGCGCAGCCTCCTTCGGATGGTCAGTAGACGACTTAAAATGTTTAAGATTTTCGAAATCGCGAAAGCACGCAGCGAACGCGACACAGTCCGAACTTCGAGGTTTTTGTAGGAGTTTTTATTTATTTATTTATGTTTGGGTCAAACCAAACCTGGCACGCTGGCCCCTGGCCCGCGAGCACAGTATCCGATGAAGCTGTAAAAGCCGAGAAGGCTAACAGCAATTACATCACCGAAAATATATATATCAATAACTAGATAAGTTTAAGAGGCAGGTGGCTCAGAACCGTGCTATGTGGCAATCTATGGGGAAAGCGTATGTTCAACAGTGGATTATGACAGGCTGAATGGTTGGTGATAATGGTTATGATGATGATGTTTAAGGGACTAAAACTATTCTAGAATTTCTTGTTCATAATAAAATAAGATCCGTAGTTTTTTTATTTATTTAACAACCATACAATAACCAAACCCTAATATCTAAAATTATTACTCCTTTTTGCATAATGCAAAGAATTGTAATAGCTCCCTCAATGGTTATACTTCTAAGTGAAAAAACCAGATCTTTAGTCAAAAGCAGTAAGGAACAGTTGCTTATAGTTTCTAGTAATTCCACACAAGGTTAATATCTCAGTTTTGGAGTTTAATTGCAATTGCAACCCAACTGAAGTGCAATCAATTATATCATAAAATAAAGGAGATAAAGACCAGCGTTTCGTACGTGAAGCTAAGAAAAAGCGACAATTGTCGATCACTACACAATCGCAAAGAAAAAAGACAACCGTACTCCGTTTACATCGAGAGTGACAAGAATAAACATTATACAACGCCTGATCATGAAAATATTGACGCTATGTTCAGAACGCTTTCTTAGTTGTCTTCTGGGAATTTGACGTTGTTATGGACAGACGTTGGACTTTATACAATTAAAAAAAAAATCTGGCAAAGTTTGATCTGGATTAGTAGCATTTCATCATATAATAACCTATACAAATGTTATGCATATCTCCTTATCTTCAAGGGAAAGAGTTTTAGCAATAAGATTCCCGTCCTAAGGAAGCAATATGTTCAAAAGTTGTAATTGCTTCATTCAACTGTTTTTAGTTAACTAGTCCACGATACGAGTATACTACAATCACAGAGTAAGTCATTGTAGAGATATAAAGCAATTCCTATCAAATCCGTTAAACTACTATTTTCGGAGTAAAATTGTTTTAAAGTTTGATTATGCAAATAAATTAAACGTGTCTGTCTCTGACCAATTATTTACACTTTTGTTTTGCTTACTTTGCCGAATCTTTATGGTATATAAATATTTTTTAATAAATAATTTAATTAACCCGTTATTTTTTCGGTATACGGAAGATACAAGATAGGATGAAAAGGCATCCTTTCTAATGTCCTATTCACTTTTGTAAGATTCATTTATTAATTGAATGTTTGATTATGCAACCTCGCCGTTTCATCGGTAACTCGGTGAACGTATTGTGTAAATAAAATACGCGTCTTAAACATACACATTTCGTGTTTTTTACATGTTAAGCTGTGCAGTGGATGAAATTTATAGGAAAAACACAAAAAATTAAAAAGGGACGCGCTCTTCTGACGGAGGATCTGGAGTTGGCAGTTGTAATCGCGGTGTACTAGGACATCATAACAGTCTGAAAGTATTGCTGTGTACTCAGCGCCACCTAGCCGACAATGTACTAACTTCAGTAACGATTACGTTTGTGAAAGTATTTCGCTAGTCAACAATAGATGTCTCTGTAACACTCACAAGCTAGTATTTTGATTCTTTGGATTAGTTGTTATCGACAAATTGTTAGAAGGGGATGACCGCAGTACTAGCAGCTGAATAATTTACCAATTTAGGCAATTTAGGCGTTCGGTCGGGGTACCGAACGCTTAAATTTCATGAAATTGGTTATTCGTTGATGATTTCTTAGCATTTTATTTTCCTTAATCGACTTTTAAGAAACCCACAGGATGAATGGGGAATTTATTTACGGCGCCATCACTCGTAGCTGGGTTTTGAAGTGCGTTAAGGTTTCATCCATCGTTATTAGATGTTTTTTCTGACTTATACGGGTATTAAGGATTTAAAATAAAACAATGTCATTAGTCTACTTTTTATTGGAACAAATTTACTACTTTGTATGATGCGAAACCAAAATATTTTGGCATTAACATCCTAACTTATATGATCTAAAAATTGCACATTTCTAATTCGACTACACTATATAAGCTACAAAATATGATTAGATTTATAGATAAACTACATCAAACAGACCTTAACAACACTAGATGTTGACTAAAATAACGAATATATATATTATATATATATTAACAAGATCACCATAAAACAACGTAATAAATCACTGCATAATATTTACTTAAAGGATTTCATACAAAAATAACAAAAATATGAATCTTATTCAATGTATATATTAATTTCTTAACAAATTATTAATTTATTGCGATAATTTCGGATACCGAGATGTATTTTTGTGTGCTTGATGCAATACTTGACCTAATGTAGATAAGATATTTTTTTTTGGTTTTTATCCTAATATATTTTATTTTATTTTAATACATTACCTTATGTGGTAACATTTTAATTTAAATAGCATAAATATTTTTTATTGATTCCATAAAATCAACAACCAACCAAGCCTGTAGTTTTTTTTACAACAATTTACAAAGCCGAATTTATAATGTTTGTAGTAGTCATGATTAGTAATAACGTCATGGATAGCGTATTATAAACAAATACATACATACATACATAAGATCACGACTGTATCCCATAAGGGGTAGTCAGAGATTGGGCACTCACTGCAAAAACAGATGACTGCCACAGTCCACATTTCACCAAAACATTATAATGCACTTGGTGTGATAGGTGGTGAGCCCATCGCCACCGTGCGCTGTTGGGTGCACAGTGCAGTTTAATTCCTTACTCGCCTTTTACGAGATCCATTGGATGAGATGGAGTGGTAGTATTCTTTTAACGAGCCGCCACCACACGGCACATATATACAAATGTAATATTCCAACTCATTGATTTGTCAGTTGATTATTAGTCACGTATAATAGTTTATTGGTTTAATTATTAACATAGTTTTATTTACTATCACTGACCATTGTAACTTATAAGGAAATTTATTGCTTTAATTCGATAATCAAACTTAAATAGACATAAACCTAACAAACTACTATAAACTTATCACACTTTTTGTGACGATCTTAAATAAATAATGTTTACTTTACAAAATTGGAAGACATTCAGATTTTGTTGTTTCATTAATTTTTATACAGATTTATAACTTAAACATTATGACGATATAATGTAACTATAACAAAATTCTTAATTAATGCCATAGCGACTTCCTCGTTTCCTGTAAAAGCTATAAGGGCGTAGTTAGCGGTAATTTCTTAATATTTTTATTGGTAAGAATCATAAAAAATACGATGTTACCATTAATGTGAGTGTTTAACTCTTTTAAACTTATCAAATATTAAAAGTATATTTGCATCTGACAATATATCTAAATAAAGTATAAGCCATACCATTTAACTAGTTTTTGCTGGTTAATAATCCGGCAAGAAATTTTAACTTAAATATATCTGTATAATTAATATTTTGCCCAATTTGGCTTAATTTGTTACTACCTAAGGTGTTTTATTTGAGCACTTTAAACATTTCTTAGATTTAATGTTATATGTAATGTTATCGAGACGTTTATTAATATCATAAGAAATAAAATTTATGCGTGGCTCTCCTGGCTCTTAGAAAAATCCAAAATTTATATTCTAAGAATATACAGAAGCTCGATATTTTAGGTGTAAACAACTATTTGTCTACCGACTATTTTTAAATTATGGCGATTGTATTTTCTGGCTGTCGTTTTTTACTTATCTATTCTAATTGAGCGTTGACTTATTCTAAGCAACTACTAGATGATTAACGTAAAAGTCATTAACATATATTTGGTTTATTCTCTAAAAAAATAATTAACAAACAGCACCTTCATATCACTATGTATACGTTCGTTGTCAATTTTATAGAATAGTGAGAAATGAATTTTTTTTAAGTTTATTTTTAATTAGAATAAATAAATGAAATTCTCTTGAAAGGAACTTTATACACTTTAACGTTAAATGCGCCATTAATGTTTGCATCATCTCACGTTTACGTCAATCGAAATTTAAATTTAGTCTCGGAACTGTAATGGTTTATGATAAATATTTTTATAAATGTACACATAAATATAAATGACAACCATAAAATGAAATAAATTTGAAAACCGATCTCCATAATGTGAAAACTTTATATAGGGAAAGGCCTACAACTTAGTCTTTTAGCCATTTGCAGTCAAACTTTTTAAGTATCCTTAAGTAATGTTTTTATAAATGATTATTTCTTAAAAATAAAAGTAGGTAAAGAAACTAATGTAAATGTGATAACAAGGGAAGATATAGACATAGTTACTATAGAGCGTAAACGTAAGATGTTAAAATAACACTGGTATTCTTAGTTTAGTTTTTATTAACGTCAGAGTGACGCAATTGGTTCCAGTCCTCATTATCTTATTAAAAAGGTTAAAAAAATTTAATACAACGTAAATAATAAGATATACGAAATTACAAATATCGTATTAATGTAACAATAAATTTAACCTCTTTGGACCCCGTCAGATTTTTATTACTAAGTTTCATATTAAGTAGATCATATTTATTTTATTAGATCCAAATTAAAATAATATCTGAAAGATCAACAAGGTAGATAATATAAAATTTACAACAAAAACTCTTTAAAAAATTAATTAATAAAAGCTATAAAATACGAATTTGTGGCAATTTTAATATAAACAAAAAAGATTTAGCATTAAATAATATTTTTTTAGATTATATTCTTAATATCACTAAATTGTTTGAGCCATTTCATTGTGCTAGTTTTATTGCAAAGAGCAAGCGAGCAAGCTTCTGTGTATTGTTGTTATGTATTTGCAATTATGTTTCATGTTTATTGTCACACTATCGGATACGTGACGACCGCATGGCATAGTGGTCTGAGTACCTGACTTCTAAGCCGCGGATCCTGGGTTCGAATCCCAGCCGGAGCCAACATTTGTGCTAAAACATAAATTGTTGGTTTTCGGGTCTGGTTGTGTTGTGATTGTCCCCGTGTTTCTGACACTGCATCCTAGCCTACCTCCGATCTTATCCCATCAGCGTTACATCGGGCGCGGGTAGGTTGGGACGAGTGATTGCCTCTGTGTTTGCGCGTACACTTGTGGCACTATAATATCTCCTGCGCAGTTGATGGCTCTCGACAGTAGTCGGCAGTTATCGCTGTGGTCGAAATCGGCTTAGAGAACACATCATCATCGGATAAGTATTTTAAAATTATCCCATTCCGAAATAATAAAGTAATTCCATTTAGTGACAACTAAGAATGCAGTAAAATTTAATTTTTTAGATGAATTTAAAAGTGAAATTGACTATAAATGGCAGCTAAAAAAATCATTATCGTTTTTTGCAGTAAGCAAATTTTTTAGCATTACTCACGGATATTAACATACCCACATATTTGAAACAACATATTGTAAGCACTGCACGGTACAAAAACAGTTCAATAATTGATTTTAAAATCTGCATGTCATAAGTTTATTTTTGATCACTTATTCGCTCGCGCGTGGTAGGCTTGTAGACACCTTTAATTCACCATGAAAATTGGCCACTCGTGGCAAGCGGCGGGTGGCGGTATGGGAAGTGGAGATCCTCCTCCCACCGGAACAACTTCTGGAATCTAAAAAAATTTTTACATATTAATCAATATAATTTGTGTATGAAAATATCCGTTTTCTAAAAATATTATGTTACCCTGATAAATAAATATAAATGAAATTGAAGTGTCTGTTTGTAATAACAATATAAAAGATTTTTACTCAGTGCTTATGAAAGTATATATGGTACTTATAAGAAAAAACATTAGAAACGGCTGGACCGATTTTGACAGGACGTTTACTGATAGATAGCTGATATTACAGCGGGAAACTTAGGCTACTTTAGTTTAAGAAAAATAATTAGGGTTTTTTTTATTTGATAGAGTGACGAACCGAGCAAAACGTTCACCTGATGTAAAGTGCAACGTCTACCCATAACAAATGCTATGTCAACCAGAACATTTCTGTGTGACACTACACTGCGCCCGTCACGCTGAGACATCAGTTCTTAAGTCTCATATGCCCTGATTACGCTAGCTCCCAATGCGCTTCAAACCGAGACACAGTAATGTTTGCAGACTACTGCTTTATGGCAGTCGGGCCCCTGGCCCGTGAGCACAGTATCCGATGAAGCTGTAAAAGCCAAAAAGGCTAACAGCAATTACATCACCGAAATTATATATCACGGCAGAATAACTGGCCTGGGGTGGTACCTACCTAGACAGATTCCTGCATAGGAATCCTACCACCTATAACCTATATTTTGAAGGAAGGTGTTTTTTATGAACCGCTATGTGGTGTACTGGTGTAGTGATATTACCAAAAAAATATGGGTGGCACACTCTATGCAACTGAGTGATGAAAAACAGTGCTCATTAGCGTGCGAGGTATTGTTAGGTAGGGGTAAAAATGTCTAAAAATGATGAAGAAGTTTTAAAATAATTATTATATTAAGG
Organism: Luehdorfia chinensis; assembly: GCA_019845155.1. Taxonomy (NCBI): domain Eukaryota; kingdom Metazoa; phylum Arthropoda; class Insecta; order Lepidoptera; family Papilionidae; genus Luehdorfia; species Luehdorfia chinensis. Next base: position 3,994,950 of record JAHVAK010000008.1, on the reverse strand, counting down.
TAATAGTCGTTAAAAACTCAAAACTTTTCATCTGGTGGAAAATTCCGAAAAAAATTGAAGTGGTAGAAAATTTGTTTGAATAGCGATTATGGAATATTTTCGGTTAAACGCTATGAACCCATCAACGGCTACGGAACCCTTCACTGTGTCCGACACGCACGAATTTAAACGATTTTTTTTTTGTTTTGGAAATTGTTTTATTTACCGTATATATGAATAAACTAAAAAGTACTTATATTTTTTTTATTTTGTATTACTGGGTAAAATGTTATTGTTATGTTATATAACGTATATTAAAATATACATAAAAGCTATATGTATATTTCTTACTATGGCGATAAACAAAGTAATTAATGAAAAAATAATTTATGTAAAGTGCCCGAAGCTTTTTTTGGCTTATTTTTTACTAACCGCTGTCTGATGATAATTGTATTGTATTGTATACTTTATTAAATAATACGTTTTGCGATTACAATAAATTATAGAAGGTACGTTTTTATTTATACTTACCATAGTCTGAGGATGATGGGGTGGATGATAATAATGTGCTGGAGACACAGGTGGAGTAGGGTATCCCCAATAGACCAAAGGCGGCAGTGTTGGGCCCATCGCTGGATAATAATATGTCAGTGGACCTAAAGACAACATTGCATAATGAACTATTGATTAAATTCAGTTTTTATAAATGTCTGAACGTGTTTTAGCAAGTGATGATTTTTCAATTATGGTATGACGAGATGTAGATCCGATACGTCAATAATCTATCTTTCAAATAAGTATGTCTCCTTTTACAAATAATGCTGAATGAAGTCCAAATTGATTCATGCAATTTGTTAGTCACATTTTAATACTAGAACGTATGTTATAATAAAAAATGTTTTTTTTAATATATTTTAAAAGATTGATAGAGACACCAGATACTTTTGTTAGAATTATATATTAAACACGTTATTCTCATTTTATTTTTGTGCAACATACATTTTATAATTGTTAAATAAATAAACCAATAAATTGACTCGAATCCTTTGGTGGCTTATTGCACTAATTATTATATTAATTTATATCGAACACCCTAGGTTCCCTTGTGCCCTTGTACATATATGCTAAAGATCCCATAGATGTTCCTAGGCGACTAAAATATGAGTGAGTTTGAGAAATAATGAAAATGTTTGAATGAATCAAAATTGGTAAAACTATAAATCTTAATTTATCTGTCTGTATTAAAATTAAAAACCAATAACTACGGATATCTAATAAGATTCAACAAAACATTTTCCCGTCTTCGACGATACAAACAGACGTACACAAATAATGTAAGATATGTATGTAATTATAATCATGATAAACACTCACCAGGGTCTCAGAACGCATTAACAGTCCACCAAAGCAGTGCGCAACTTACACCAATACTCTGATATTGTTTGTTACACACGCCGCTGTTGCCGCCAACCACCAAGCTAGTCTGCGGACTTTACCAAACTTATGCTCGCCTAGTACCCTAGTACTTTACACCTCTTATTGCGATCTCAACTGAAGCAAAGAGAGAGTTGAGGGTTTACAAGAAAAGGCACTGGGGCGCAAAAGGTTAACAGTTTTTAGAGTTAACGCGTGGTCTTTCGAAATTTTCTTGAACTGGCCACTTACATAGGTAATTATATAATTGATGGATTGTTGAATGGCTGATGTTTGAAAATGGAATTGAAATTAGCAATAGGTGAAGCCCAATTTCTTAGCATGCGTTTTCATATTTTACCTCTATGATATATAAACATTTTCTTAAAAAAAAAAAAAGCTGCGCCGAACTGGTAGCTATTTCTAGTTTTGAAAAATCTGGTTTAAAATAAACAGAGAACTGTGCTTATAAATCAAAGAATAGTGACTTCAAATCAGTAACAAACTAATAAAATACGTTTCCACAATATGGTTGCACTTTTCCATTATAATATAACGAGTGCTTGCTTTTAAATTAAAACAACAGTTTTTTGAAATCCTCTAATTTGTTAAACGTATACCCTATGCTGGCCAGTCCAAAAAATACACATGGTATATTATAGCGACTCTTTGAGTTTTGGATCTCAAAAATATAGGTAATTAAATATTTTTACTTTAATTTATATAATTACATTACGATACAATAATAATTTAATTAAAAACATAACCGGAGAAAGATATTAGGCCTTAAATAGAAAACACGAAGTTGAGATCGCAATTATATTCAAGATTAAAGAGTTTTTTTTAATATTTCACGTGATCCCACAACAAATGATAGGTAATACTTACTGAGCTCCTTGTTATTTGATGATTACTTGGTAACACTAGACATTCAACCAGCCACTAAAAGGGCGTTTAAACCTTGCCACCCATGAACTCTTATTAATTATTTCTAAAGCACAAAACATTTTGTCTACAACACACTTAAGCGCTGAAATTGATCCCATTGTACAAGAGTGTAGTCTTTAACACTGTCACCGGAGATTCCATGCATTTTGAAGCAGAACATAATGTAAGGTATAATAAAGATGGGGCAGAGCGAGTGAAATGATATGCGTGTTTTTTAATAATTCTGAGTGTTAAAAATGTGATTAATATACTACTGAAATATAAATGCGACCAAAATAGTCTCCACAAGAGTATATTATGATAAAGATGTATTTGTACTGAAAGTCACATTAATAATAAATTATATGCTATGCGTTTATGGAAGTGTTCTCTTGTTAAGAAAGTTCTTAAGTAATATCGTCGTTAGAGATTTATAAGTCTTCTAACACTTAACTTCATATAAAAGAAATGAAGTCGTGTGAATAGAATATTTATTATTTGCTCTGCCCTATCCCACGTTATTGTAATGGATCCAAATGAAGCTTAAATTTGTGCTCTATGTGAAGAGACCATTCCATTGTACCCACTGTGTCTATCCCATATTTAAATAATTAAGGTTACCCTTTGTTTTACTATCCGTCTCTGTTTTACGTGATAGTATGTGCTACACGTATACATTAGTTAAAGCTATGTTAGGAGGCGGGAAACGGGACATGATTGTGCTATTTGTAAATAAATGTTGCCTTGTGAAGGAAAGTTGTTTTGAAATTTTTATCCGATGTAATACTATAAAGATATTTTTTTTAATCAGAAACGTTAAAGTGTGTTTTTTTTCTTATGTCATTTAAAATTAACTTATATAAAATATAGGTTGTTATTTTTTTCATTGCGATTTACCTATAGTTTAAAATTTACAGTGCTAAGAAAGGTTCTCGAGTGGCAACCTCGTACCGTCAAACGCAGTGTGCGACCCCCCACTAGATGGAGTGACGACCAGCACGATTTTGCGGGAAGTCGATGGATGCAGGCGATTATGGACCGTGTTTTTTTGGCAATCTATGGGAGAGGCCTATGTTTAGCAGTGGACTGCGATAGGATGAAATGATAATGATGTTTTAATATATTGATTTTGAACAATTAGATGAAACGTTTGGGAATTAATCTGCGCTGAGAATATGATATAATTTGGTAATAATTATTTACCAAATTATTTACTTCAATTATTGTAATAATAAATGTCTAGTGTACAAATGTTGTGCTACAGTGAATAAAAAGTGGTGGATGAAAAGTTAGTAAAACATTAAGAAAGACAATATTAGATCATAAACAAGGCAAAGCCATTTGTAGTGTTAGTCTGTCCCTCCTTCACAAGATCACAAGTATACTATTAATGTCTACGAATCATCATTAAAAAAATAGCACAATCAACCACACAACCACACACCAAAGAAACTCGCAATAATCATGGTCTAACACGGAAACTTATCGTTTTATTATTTACGCAATAAACTATAATAAGGCAACTAAATAACTATTATAAAAAAAAACTCATTACGAAACTTACAGGTTACTAAAAACTTAAAAGACCTATCGGATAGTCTTAGTTCTATTATACGTCTTAATAGGGTTTGTATTGGCCTCACCAGAACACAAACATGGGATTCTGGTATTTTAAAATTTAGAAATTGCCAAAAATGCCAGTAGTATTATGTAATGAGTGCGAGAAACTACAAAATACTATATAAGTAACTAAGTTTCCAACTTTAACGTTATGGAATATTTGTATGACTCCAATGAATAACCGACACTGTTAGCTATTCTAAATAAATGTATTTAAATTATGTTCTACGCGATATCCTCACACCACCTCCCCCAGTCACTACACATATTTGAGATATTTTAACTTAAGTTCAATACCCAACGAGTTATTAAACATTTACAGATTATATTGAAAAAATCTGACAAATGTTTTTAACGAAAAAATGTCTGATTAAATTCACTGATACAAACAACATTTTTTGCATGCGCTAAAAATTAAGATATCCCATAGACAGTGATTATTAAAATATAAGAATTGAAGCAAACAGAAGGCTTATAACAGCAGAAATAGAAGAAGCTGTGATAGAAATTCATAAAATGTGTGTTAATGACTGGAGGCTATGATTTTATAACTGATGGGGTTGGGGGCAGCTGGGAAAAAGACAATTGTTTTAAAGCAAAGGGGGTAAAGTCACTATTTCGTTGATAATATAACGGTTTACAAGGGCAAACATAAAGGTGCTTCAGCCATTCAGTGTCGAATTAAGAAAAGATGTTACAATCAAAATATAATTCAACTAATAATTGTATATTTTAATTATACAACGACATGTATGGCGGAAGAATCTTCACTGTCGGCCTAACAAAACCAGAGTACCAAAGCTTTTTACCGTGTACAATTTATATTAAACATAAACATACAGCTTGGCTGCAAATACGGTATCCGGCCGCGCTGTGCTGTGGAAAATTTGTTTTACAACGCAATAACACGGATATAGACCTCATGCAGTTTCCGTAAAAATAAAGACGGTCCATGCTAAAACCCATATATTGTACTAGGTAATACTATTACGGTAGTTTTGTAATTATAAAAAATAAGTGCAACACTTACCGGACGAATTTACAATATTCATGCGCATTTTCCATAAACACAACCCGTTCGGATACACCATATTACACTTCATTATATTAATAAACACAATATTGCATTGTAAACTAGATTAAAAGTTATTGTAACCTTGACCACTTTGTCAAAATTCCAACTTTATAGATATATTAAAGAAATGACAGAAAAAAAGATTAGCCATTACACCATGTACTTGTGACTAAAGCCCCCGATACCTATATTTGTGAATATTGAAACAATGGCGACACCATAAACGATGATGTTAACCTTTTGTTTTCTAAAAGAACCATTACAGATCTCCAATTTTTAGCGCATTTAAAAAAAAAAAATTTTGGGTAATTTTAGGAAATGGCTGCAATTGATATATATATATTATTAATTATTGATAATTAATTAGTTAAATATATATGATATCGTTTCACGTCAACGTTTTAAAATGCGCTGAAAATATTGTGAATTAAATATTTAATAACGATATGACTACATAATATGGTGTGAGGTAACGCAGACAATGAACTGGAGATGGTTGCATTTAGATTGTTAAAAGTGAATAATAACGACACATTTCCGATTGGTATCGACTTGGATGAGGAATGGATTAAGGAAGACTGAGGTTCAATATTAAATATTTCCATATTTAATTAGTTTGATTACATAAATCACGTCATTCGAAATATGTATATTATAATGAACTTCAATGATGCCAACCAAAAGATGCAAAAAGCGGTCTTTATAACGCGGCAAAAACCTTATAAATAATTCATATAACACATAATTACCACAAACAACAAACTTGCTATATATAAAACCTACTTAAAAACAAAAAAGTGTATAGTTAACGCAAAAAGTGCATTGTACTCAAAAATCGATTTAAGTACCTAAAGTAAATATGCTCCGTGAAGGAAAAACATCAATAAGTACCTATTATTACCTCTCTCAGACTTTTTATCAGCCTTTGAAGACAATGGCAAAAGGTTTGTCTTTTTTAAATGGAATGTCTTAATAAAAAATCACAACTGAAAATCCTTACGAAATATTCTAAGCAAAACAATCTTAATTAATTGTCAATGATAAACAACCTCAGGTTCACTAAAGTTTAACTTTTAAAATATGATTACAGTTTAACAAAATTAAAAGTCAGTGTAAATTCAACAAAGAATGGTTTTAGTAGTCCTAACCTAAATATTTCTAGCTGCAACATTTAACTGCCGATTTCATATCGCAATAGTAAATTCATTTCTTTGTAAATATCATATCAAAAACCATAACGAAGGCACATTTCGGTTTATTTGATTTTTGAGCTCATTGTCATTTTTATTTACCCTGTTAAAACGTGGTTACTAAGCAGTCTTAGTAAAAGCGTTGTTATTTTTTAATTTTCTTATATTATATTTCCATAGGCGAATTCATATCCTGGCGATTAAATAATTTCTAAAGTTATTAAAAAACTTTACTATATATAGAAAACAACAATTCTACTACAACGCGTATCACGTGAAACCATTTGAAAGCAAAAACCGCCATAAAGAACGTTTATCGACTATATTAGATGTCGATAGACCGAAAAAAGGCGCTTAAATTATTTGCAAAACAGGGCGCTAATTTAAACGCCAGGATAATATGGATAAGAAGGGAACATAGATAATGTAGCCGGGAAGGGCGACGCCATTGACGGAGGAAGACCGGCTGATAGTGATGTACCGTAACCCGCCGGGAGTGCCGTCGGTATAGCAGTAGGGAGGGCGTTCGCATAAGACAACATTGGACTGGTATTCGCGTATGAGAAAATTGGCGTTGAAGTACCGTACGAGAATAAGGGCAACGAGAGTGGCGCCATTTGCGGTGGAACGGAGTAAGGCCGTTTCGCGGGTGTCGTTTCCGTTTGTGTGAACGCGCGTTCGTACGTGCGTTTGGTCGGCATCATTGCTTGTTGTGTGGAGAGGAGGGGGAGCGAGTAGGTCGGGGTAGTTTGGGGGCGCGGGTATGGGAGGATGGGGACGATCGGGGGTCGGAGGGAAGCGAGGAGGAGGTTTTCGTGTTGGCGAGCGAGGAGGCTCTGGTGGGCGATGTGGTGTGCGAGCAGGCGCGGCGCGGGGGGCGGCGGGGGGGACAGCAACGTACCCGGGGAGAGCACTTTGGGGGACGTGGCCGGGGTCACGCCGCCGGTCAGCACTAGGTTCATGTCGTCGCCCGAGCACTGGAACACCTGCCACAAACAATTCGTCGTATTCATTATACATACATACTGTCACGCCTTTTCCCCATACAAGGAATAGGCAGAGGCCAGTAACATAGCCCACTTTTCGCCCACGCGGGAAACGAGACGTGACGGATGGCGAACCACGTCGCCGCCATTTTGGTAAGAGTCAAAAAATTCTTATTCCCATATTGCGTTCTACCTAGCAGTATAGTGACAAGCATATAACACCTGTTATTCTGCACGAATAAAGACTGTCCCTACAATACCTTAGTCGCCTCTTACGATTCCTCAGTAGGAAAGAGGTAAGTGCTATTCTACTCTGCAGGACACCTTTTTTAGTACCAGGGTTTAGTACTTATTGCAACAATAGATCTATCTCTAAACAGTGGCGTAATAATAGGGTGACAATTTTTACGAAACTTAGTTATCGAAAATCCATGGCCCGTGTCCACTTTTGTGTTATCATGAACTCGAGCTGAACAGATAGCTCAAAAAAACAGAGAGGGCCCATCCGATGAATTTGCTACGAGCCACATTGATATAGTTACGCCATTGCATCTATAAAAATGAAGCATTACCTCAATATACCGTTGCTTCTTGCCGAAGGTCATGTAGCGGTGATGCTTCTGTTGGGCGCAGAGATAAGCGCTGGTCTCACAGTCCATTTGTATAAACGCCTCACCACTTGGATGGCCCTGCGTGCATAAAAATAATTATTTAAACTACTATGTTAATTATATATAACGAATAATGCCAGAGCCAGTAGTCTGCCACGCTGCTCCTCTGTAAGTCAGCGGACTTCACTTGTGGAATCATTCTTTATTTCGAAGATGATTTATTTCGTCGTCTGGCACGTCATTTATTTAAACATTATAGTTATTCGCGCCATGAGATAGTGCTTTAAACCCGACATGTCAAGGTCAAGCGATTCGGCGGTCTTCAAATACCCGTATCACAATTATATTATTGCACTTATATGCTAATTTGAATAGAAATAAAATTTGACGTGGACCGTCCGGATTTTTTTAGGGGTGTGGTCACGATAACTCCCGAAAAAGTTGACGTATCAAGACCGGGTTTTTTTATCGTGTCCAGAATTTTATCTGCTGGTTTCCTATTTCATATCAAAAGTCTACTAAAGTATTCTACTTGTAGTTATTAAGATTTTTTTTTTATTTTTGTTTTCATCTGAAATGGAATTGGTGTTTTTTTTAAAGAGTTAAATGAGATGAGATGAGACGTGCACTTTTGTATTTTCCAAACTCCCCCTATGCAGGAATTCGTCTAGTTAGGTACCACCCCAGGGCCAGTTATTCTGCCGTGAAGCAGTAGTGTGTAAGCATTATTGTGTTTCGGTTTGAAGGGTACTGTGAGCTATCGTAATCACTGGGGAGTTGAGATTAAGAACTGATGTCTCAGGGAGACATGCGCAGTATGATGTCACACAGAAATATTCTAGGTGACACAGCATTTGTTGTGGGCGGACTTTGCACTTACCGTCAGGTGAACGTTTTGCTCGTTTCGTCACTTTATACAATAAAAAAATACTCGTAATTTCAATTAAGTATTTTTATGGATTATTATTAAAATATGCGCGTTTACTAGGCCTAAGTAAGATATCGTTATTCTTATAATGATGATGTCCCCTTGGCTGATTTTGGATCACGGCAACAACTACCGATTACTGTCGGATGTTATCAACTGCGCAGGAGATATTATAGTGCCACAAGTGAATGATATTATAAATTTTTTATTCAAGTATACCTGAGCATTGTAAACCATGTGGACGCCTTGTACAACAATGTTCTTTGCGAACTCGTCCAAGAATGTCAAAATGTGCTCCACCTGTTAAAAATATTTACATATTAATTTGAATGAACTGTGTATTCCAGTAATCGTACTTAAGATTGCATGTAATAAAATCTCTCAACGTCATTTTATTAGTGATTCCGCAAGAAACGTAATCGTCATGCTTCGCAAAACGTGCGGTTGAGAGTGAAAGGATTATGTTTTTTTTTATATACTTTCAAGTATGGCTTCAGTTTTAAGTTATTTAAAGTTTCATTATCAAACAAAAATAGATCGCAAATAGAAAAAAACTCCAATGTCATAATCACACTAAGGATCTACTTATAACTTATCATGTATAAGTATGATGAACCACTGTGGGACAGTACCTGGGCTTCATAAGGTAATCCGCGAAGTCTGACACAGTCCTTAGCGGTGCCGGAAGTGATCACGTGTTGCGGCACGAGGGCGACCGGAAGTAGGCCTTCAGCAGGCGCGCTCGCCGTTGACGGTGTGCTCGCTGTACTCGTGCGCGTCTCTAGCGAACGGTTCAATACCTGATCGAATGAAAAGTTGGCAGGAGTTACTTTGAGGATATCCATTATAGTGTTGGAGAGAAACAAAGCTAGTTTGCTAAGATCCGCATGCAAATTTATAATACGTATGTTTAATGTATTAATATATTTAACTTTATTTTGTTCAATATTGATTTCACTATTGCAATTCATTTTCATCGCTAATTGGATTAAAAAAAAAACATTTCTTAGTTTGATTTTTTTCTTATTCAAAACTATTAACTATTATATAACTATATCTCATTTGAAACTATTGAGTAATGCGAAGTAAGATGGCGACTTGACAAAACTTTCAAAACTTTTCTCATTCTAAACTATTAACTATTATATAACTATATCTCATTTGAAACTTTTGAGTAATGCGAAGTAAGATGGCGACTTGACAATCCTATTATTTATTTGAATATCATCATAATAGATTTATTGAATACCGGTGATAGAATTAAATATTCCAATAACTGTACACATTGACAGACAATTGCTGCAATAACTATCAATATTAAACTTCAAATATCGAAGTATACACAAATATGACGAATTCAAATTAAAAAAACACTACAGTCGCTTTCCGAGTTGGCGCCAAAATAAAGAAAGAGATTAGTTTCGTTTTCTTACAGCCTCAAAAACTCGTAAATCAAACGATTTGTTGAAACTAAATATATTACTTGCATTTAAGTAAATAAATAAAGTAATACTAATATTTGGAATAGTATAAATGAGATCGTGTTGGTAATACTATAAAATAAAAATGTATTGTCGGCGAAAACATGTCTATTCCTAACAACTCACCATTTACTCACAAGGGCAGGCTGCAGACATAAGAGGTATAATTTATAAGGAATCAACATAAATTGCTGCGCTACATCCGTGACAATAGCAGAAGCAATTTGTTTATATTTAATGTTTACAGTTTTGTGTTTACTATCATCATTAGCCTGTAAATAGTCCATAGCTGGAATTAGACCTCTTCCAAGGTGAAGGGAGTGATCGCGCAATCGCAGTACCAGACACATAGCACTTTAGACGCTGCTGTCCGACAGCAGTCTATTTCCGGTGTAGTATTTTCGAGACGGTTATTCAGTTAACTGTAAAAGCCATGTTAATTACTAGGCACTTCCTTTAGTCGACCCTTACTGATGAGGTAGTGGATCTGACGCCGCCATTACTCAGAATAACAATGTTTACTTTAGACTGATATGTATATAATTTACAAAATACATAAACGTAAGTATATGTTATATAAACGTAAGTAAAATTATTATTTTTAAGAAGAATATCATTTAAAAAAAGGTAAACATATTTTTTTTTAATCATAAAATTAACACCGCTTAAGAATATGCAGAGATCCTTCATAAGAAATATAATAAAAACTAGTATTATTAGTAGAGCCGTGGTAGGTCAGAGGTCGGACGCTCGCCTTAAATTCATAGTACGCAAGAGATACCGCAGTCACTGTTAATTGCAATTGGAGGTGCTGATTTACCACGCGCTTGGTGCTGTAGGAAATCAACGTAAAGAAACCTGCATGTCTCAGAAGTAAGAAGTATTTCGGTCAAAGCACACACAGGCTGGCTTCTTGGCTTCAACTCTTTCAAAACTGTGGGTTATTAATGAGCTGTTACTTAAGCAGCTCTAAAGAAGCTTGAAGGACCATATATTAACAAAGTAGACAGTCTATTATGTGAGGACTATTGTTTTGTATATCCAGAAAAAGAGAATATGGTGGGAGAAAAATAACATAACAATAGTTTAGTATTTCATTGTCATTAATTCGTACGAATTATTTTGACTGTTGTAAATAGACTCCACAGAAAACGTCAAAAATGACGCGCAAGCTTCCATCATCCACACTAATATTATAAGTGCAAAAAGGTAACTTTCTCTGTCCCTATTGTGTATTTGTCATTTTTTCATGGTTCATTCAGCCTATCACTATCATCATATCACCCTCATAGATTGCCACAAAAGTTTGTAGGTCTCATTTTGGGGGGTTTTGACATAGTTAAAGCGTGGCGCTTGGCAGGCAGGTTGGCAACTGCAGTTTATTTATTTAGATGTTCCCGGAAGATGCTGCTGCCCATCTCCTGGTTTTCTTTTTCTTTCTGTCGACTTTTACGACACCCACGGAATGAGATGGAGTGGTAGATTCTCTTAAGTGAAGATGACACTTAGTATGACCTATAGAATAAAAGAACTGCAGAAATGTGATCATGTCCTTTCGTAATGGAGACAGGTTCAAGTTTTAGCAGATTTACATTTATTTATGACTACCTGGGCCCCGCGGTTCAACCCGCAGTTTCATTTAAAATAAATCGCTCTAATTGGGCTAACAAATGCAAAAATGATTTTTCTAATCCTATAGTAGTTCAGATATTGGCGCGTTCAAACAAAAAAACAAACAAACTCTTGAGATTTATTATTAGTATATAGATATAGATTTGAATTGGCGTTACAGCTATTTCAAATATATAATTATATGAAATAAATTCACTTTCTTATGATTCCGAAAATACTCACTATGAATTGAAACATTGTTACTACAAGTAATATCTGTAAAGAAAATGAATGTCCACTCAAGAAAGTTAAGTAATAATCTACGGTAAGTGCCATTATTATATGATTTTACTGCCACAGATAACATTGTTTCCTGAGCACGAACATAATGTAATAAAGAACAGAAACAAAATTATATTTTTCTTCGCATACACCTACTTTTAAAAGCCTAAGTTCATTTTTATAATATATTTTAAATACATTTTTTATCTCCAACCTTTAAAATGTTATTATATATCATATTTTGCTTAGTTAACTACAAGTCACGATGTAGATTTTTATGTAGCTTTATCCGAGATTTCGTTCGTGTCGATTAAAAATATTAGTGAAGAAAAATATGTAACGATTAGAGAACTTTTTACTTTCATTTATATGCTACTAGCTAATGCCTGCGACGTCGTCCGCGTGGATAAAAGGTTTTTAAATATCCCGTGGTAACCATTTGAGTTGCCGGGATAAAAAGTATTTTATGCCCGTCCCCAGGATGCAAACAGCTCTCCCTGTGCCAAATTTCGTCAAGATCGGTTCAGCGGTGAAAAGGTGACAAACAGACATAGGGACAAAAAGACTTACTTTCGCATTTATAATAATAGAATAGATGTTTTCGATTGTCAAGGGTTCTGCTACTATACCATTGATGGAGTTCTGTGGACTACTATCGACAAAAATGTCGATAATTTCGGAACTGGTGAATAAACACGGTGAACCATGGTCTAACTTGGTCCCAAAGTTAATATTTATAACTTGAATAAAATTCATACAATGGCTTGATTAATTCTTGAGTTAAATCCGTTCGTACAGACAGATCGTTTTACTGATGGTAGGATTCCTATACAGGAATTCGTCTGGGTAGGTACCATTGCACGGTCAGTTATACTGACGTGAAGCAGTAGTGTACAAATATTACTGTTTCCGTTTGAAGGGCACTGAGAGGTAGGTAATTACGGGGAATATGGGATTTAGGAACTGATGTTTCAGGCGGAAGGGAGCGGTGTGGTGTCATCAGGTAAACCATTTTCTCTTTTCTTGTAACAACCTTCAAAAAAAGTATTTTTATTTTAATATATCGCACTGCTATTACCATTATCCAGAATTGATAAAAAACTGATTTTCCCTTCTATCTGTTAAAGGGCTCTAATGGAGTAAAAAATGTGTTTTTTGGATTACTTCAGTTTTGTAATAGCATTGCGATACATGTATGAAATCAGTAAAGATGAATAAGTGAGTCTTGTGTTTGATAGCTCCCGACAATATTCGGAAATTGATGCCATAATCAAAATCGTCTATAAGAAGACATCATAAAAGTTAAATTATTGCCTCACTTGTTGCACTTCAGCTGTAGTTGACCTGAACAGTTCAATATATCTCGCTCCGATCAACTTGCGATGTCTCGAGAGGGCCTTAGGTGCGTCATCCTCTTTGGAAAACAGCACGAAGGCGTCTCCAGTGGCCCTGCCGTCTGCTCTCCGCACAAATAAAACTCCTTCTAATCCATCGAGGACTTGAACTGGATCGTCGCCGCTTGAGAAGAAGTCCAGCTAAAGAATTCCAGATAGTTAGGCCCATCTTACACAACGTTACTCAAAATAAACTAGGTACAAATTCTAATCACCAATGAATATTCAAAATGTCACACGACTAGTATTTCAACGGCGGTTCGTACTCGACGCAACCAATCACAAACTGGCAAACGCATTAGTAACTTATCACTCGCGACCCGTCATGCTAGTCGCGCGCTACTGATTTCTACTGAATACTGGAAACTGTGCTGCGGTTAAAGTGAGTGACCAATTGTCGTGTAGGTTTTCAACTAAATTTGGTAGTGCCGTGTACGAATATTCGTCACTAATTAGTTTGTTACTATAATTACTAACTGATTCCGATAGTTTTGAATAGCGTTGTGTAAGGGCATTAGACATGTGAAGATTTCTTCTAAAGAAATAACTACATATCCAGTATATGATGCATTCAAATTATACTTTTTTTTTCAAATATTACACACACACACAAGCATGTCAACGTTCAATGTCAAGTAGACGACACAAACAAATGTATAAGTAAAAAGTTAAAAGAGAAGAAATAAGGTGGACAACTACAAAAGGGGTGTAGTAATTATTATCGAAATGAAGATTACATTTTTTAACAACATCAGTACAATCAATTCAAATATACTCACTACTTGCTGCGGCGTTGCATCATAGGGAAGTCCTCGCATCCGCACTATGACCTGAGCACCGCGCGAAAGGAATGCGGCCGCCTCGCATGTCGCTCCTCCCGCAACCGATAGAAAATCTTCACCACTGGCCCGGTATACCTAAAAAAAATATTCCTTTACCCTTGGAGCTATTTCATCTTGATATCTCTTTACTAATACCGGAAAGCATATTGTCAATAGCCTCAAGTAGCCCATGGGGAGTAACTAAACCTTAAAAATTTGTCAGGTGCAGTTGTCAGTTTATCGATTAGACTGTATCAATTGGAGATGTGGTAACTCCTTGAGTTCAGTAGGTGGCACTCCTCCTGGTGGTAAGATTCCTATGCGGAAAGGTACCACCCCAGGGCCAGTTATTTTGCCGTGAAGCAGTAGTGTGCAAACACTACTGTGTTTCGGTTTGAAGGGCACTGAGAGCTAGTGTAATTACTAGGCATATGTGACTTAAGAACTGATTCTGGAATGTTCTAGTTGACTCTGCTTTTGCTATGGACAGACTTTGCAGTTAGCATCACGTTTTGCTCGTTTTGACACATTATCACAAATACGGTAAAGTTGTTTAATTTTCATCATATTTTTCGCGACCAAGTTTGCTAGATATAAATATTTAACATGATGCCAAGAAATAAGTTAATCGTGAAGTGACATTAAATTGCAACACTTTATAAAACTAGCTAATGCTTATAGTTTAAAACATTATTATTCATAGACAAACACGCAACACTAATTACACCAATAATAGGTAATGATTCAATAAGTCATTCATTCAATACTATGTAAAGGGTTATTTTTAACCTGCAGTAGGTTAACTATCGCGTGTATCAGCGATCAGCGTACCTGCCTGCTTAGTCGTTCGTCTAGTTTCTGGCTTCAAATCTCGGGCAGACAATAATCATGAATCACTGGAAAGTCAGTTCGAAAAGGTCAAGATATCGTAAGAGTCCACTAAGGAAAATGTTTTAAAGAATACCAGACTTTAAAATATAGAGGCTGGAAATGGCCAGTATGCGATCGCCGATCTGCCTGTCAAGGCTGTAAATTACGGCAAAATCTTCATAAAAATTACATCTTCATAAAAATAGAAATAAACACTGTTAATGAAAATCGGGAGATGGGCAGCAGCACCTTCTTGGAACCTCTAGATGAATAAATTGCGGTTGTCAACCCGCCAGCCAAGCGTGGCAACTATGAAAAAATCCCCTCCAAAATGAAAGTCACAAACTTACGTGTTTTGTGGCAACGCATGGGGGATGCGTATGTTCAGCAGTGGACTAGTGATAGGCTGAAATGATGATGATGATGAATTCTTCAGCGTCTTAATTGTGCACAACTGAGCGTTGTGGGTAATTAAGACACTGATTATTACTGATGACATATCCAATTATTACTCGATCGCCTTACCTCGATGTACCGCGGGCCGATGTGGTGCTTGTGACGTTTTAGCGCCATGTCCCTGTGTTCTTGTGATATAAAACGCACCAGTGCTTCGCCGTTGCGTCTCCCCTGCGGCGACAGGCACAACGCTACGCCGCCCCTGATGATAGAAAATAAGTAAATTAAAATTAATTTTATAATTTCAAGGTATTCGTGTTACAGGAGATTTTAGAGATAATTTTGTTATCCGAACAACAGACAAACAGATATTACTATAGAAAATTATATTTGTGCAATGATACATTTTTATATACTTTATTGAACACTTTTTTTTTGGGAAGAAAGTGACGAGACGACGAGAAAGTATTTCACATGATTGATGGTGGGAGCCGCCTGCCCATAACACAATATAGTTTTGTGTGGCACTACAATGAGTCTCCCTGAGGAATCAGTTATAAAGTCGGTTAACCCTGTAATTTCCTATCAATAATCGTCGAGTAGTGTTCTCTCAATCATTTCTCTGTACTTACTTAGCGACATTTAGACCCCTGAAGAACTTGGCAATGTCTTGGTCTGACGACTGCCACGGTAGACCTCGGGCGCGTACAATGCAATTGCCGTCTATCTCATCGTCTTTTGAGCTGTAAAAAATGAGAAATATTGTTGGAACGTAATATGGTAAAACATAGTGTTTGTGTATTCAATATCAATATTAAAAAAATTAAGCCGCTGAAAAATATAGCACGTATAATTCAAAATCTGTGCTATATTTACAATCAACTTTGTTATGCAACTAGTCGAGTTTGGTGAACGCTTATTTTACACATCTGTGATAATCAGAACGCAGGTTATCCTGTCTCATTTTAACACAATACCTATATTTGGGTATAAATTCCCGCGTCCGAATTGGCCACTTATAATAGTTATTTCTACACAATCTTTGTTATTTAATGAATTCTGATAAGTATATAAGATTCTATATTAAATTGAATGGGCATATAAGACCGCCGTGATAGATATAACATTACAACCAAATTTGTAAACTTTAAAAAGCATATAAAACGACCGTAATTTATATAACGTTTCTAACAGAGATGGATGGTATAAAATATGAAGGACAAAGACAAAAATATTAAAAATTAAAATCGGCCGTGCATTCTCTACAATGAAAAACTCGATTCTTCTATGAGTATGTAATATTGACCAATATGAGGCTTGTGCTCACGATACTTGAAGCTACAACCAATAATGTTTTGCGCTAGTCGATGTTGTTCACGGCACTCCACGCTCCATATCGGCATCACAATAGCTTGTTTTTGCGATTTTCAAATATATGGCCTTATACGAGTATGTAATTGTAAAGATTATTTCCTTTTTATTGCAAAACTCACAAAAAAGAAAAAAAAGGTTCTCCAAATTTCTAACTATCGCTATCATTTTAATGTCTTAAATTGCCTTCAATGTAATAATGAAATCCATTTATCGACATACTCGTATATACTATACATATATAATCGGCTTGAAGCAGCAGATTTTTTATTTTATTTATGTGCTGATTGATTACGAACTAATCTCCGAAATTCTGATACGTTATTTAGTTCCCTGCATAACAACGAATGATAAGGTGAAGTATATACAAAGTAATTACATAGTAAGTTTGTATTTCATATCACCATTACAAAATTGACTATATATAAATTATTTAATCAAAAAACCGACTACAACGCAGCAGCTCCTAACAGTTTCATGATTTTCTCCGGGATCCCATAATTAGAACTTGACTAAAATTATATGGGACCACCTTTACGATATCCCTTTTCTAATAAAAAAGAATCATTAATATCGGTTCATAACATATCATCATAATATCACGACTGTATCCCATAAGGGGTAGTCAGAGACTGGGCACTCACTGCAAAAACAGATGACTGCCACAAAATCCACATTTCACCAAAACAATATAATGCACTTGGTGTGATAGGTGGTGAGCCCATCGCCACCATGCGCTGTTGGGTGCACAATGCAGTTTAATTCCTTACTCGCCTTTTACGAGATCCATTGGATGAGATGGAGTGGTAGTATTCTTTTAACGAGCAGCAGTCTTAAATAGGCTACAGTGAAAAATAGTTATTAGAATACAAATATTATTTAATTGTATAACCACTAATTTTTTGAATTTTTTGAAGTCTGTTAAAAATGCCAATCATTCTATAAAACAAAAAACGTAAATATATCATTAACATACTCTCGCTAATTTCTCTATTTATAATGGAAGGTGACATCGACCACTTTATTTAAATGCGTTAAGATACGCTGCATTTTTGGACTTTGTGCTTGTGTGAGTTGATAAAATAATAAGTAAACATTTGGTTAGTGCAGATATTCGTATAGTTTACATTTGGTTGACCGCGTTTTCATGCTCTTACATTGAAAGTTCATCTAAAATTAATCTAAATAACAGTATAAATGCAGATAATTGAGTGGTGCAGAGGATTACATTTATTATTTTTATCTAGCTATATCTTGACCTACAGCAATGACCAACATCTGTTGCCTAGCCTTAACACCGAATATCTCGGTTTTTTATTATCGCCCGAGTAAGGATTTTGATTAAGTACTCTTTTATGTGATTTTTGGCACAGGTTAAAATAACCCTTTTATTGATTACATGAAAAATGTTTGGTGGTGGTTACCGTGTGGTGGCGGCTTAAGAGAATTTACCACCCCATATGATCGCGTGGGTGTCGTAAAAGTCAACAGAGTGAGAATCGAAACCAGAACTTGGGCAGCAGCATCTTCCTGGAGGATCTGAATAAATAAACTGCGGTTGCCATTTTTTAAAGTTTGAAAGTCAGTATTTATTAGTTGGTTTTAAAATAAACACATAATGTGTTTGACATTGGGGGTATAAATGTAAACAAACGACGGAACAATATGTCATTAACATTGTCAGTATGAACATAGGTCACAGGGATCTCATATGGCAGCATTCAAAGAATCCTTGCGAACGAATTGCATATGAGAAAGGTCTCCGCGCGTTGGGTACCGAAAATGTTAAACGACGAGCAAAAGAAGAAACGAGTCGACATGTCAAGAGCAAATCTCGAAAAGTTCCAGGCAGACAAGGATAATTTTTTGTCACGTTTTGTGACCATGGACGAGACCTGGATCCACCATTTTGATCCTGAAACAAAACAACAATCGATGACATGGAAACGATCCGATGAACCGACGCCGAAGAAATTCAAAGTGTCAAGCTCAGCAGGGAAGGTTATGGCGTCTGTTTTTTGGGACGCTGAAGGAATAATCATGGTGGACTACTTGGAAAAGGGGGCCACTATTACAGGCTCCTACTATGCAGAACAAATAAGAAGATTGCGGGAGGCTATTAAGGAGAAAAGGCGAGGCAAACTGCGGGCTGGAGTGCTGTTCCATCAAGACAACGCACCGGTTCACAAAGCTGCAATTGCCATGGCTGCCATTCAGGAAGCGGGCTTTGAGCTGGTGGAACACCCCCCCCTATTCACCAGATCTAGCCCCCAGCGACTTCTATCTCTTTCCACGACTCAAGGAACACCTCCGAGGCAAGAAATTTGACGATGATAGCGACGTGATGGCCGCGGTTGAGGACTTTTTTGAGAGTCAAGATAAAGATTTTTTTTCTAAGGGAATTTTAGGATTAGAAAAGAGATGGACTAAATGTATAGACTTGCTAGGAGACTATGTTGAGAAATAAATTTATTTATTTATTTTATTCATTGTGTTTATTATTGATTATCATTACTTTTGGATCACCCCTCGTATATAAATTTAACTATGCCAAATCTCACACTCCGTGCTGCGCAATATGCTTAAAATAGGGTAAAAGGTTTTCTCTTCACGGACGGACTGTAAATTGTACGAGTATGTAATAAAATTGTCATGAAAAAACTATAAAAACCGTGCAAAGACAAAGCATTTACTTAAAGAAATACGTGCAACAGGTCATGATAAGGGGTTTTATATAAAAAATGCATTGTTCTTACCAAGGTACTGAATGTAACTAGGATCTCAGAAGTATTTACGGTACAAGACGTTTCACAATAATTTAAATAAAGAGTTTGATGATTTTCTCATGGATCCCATCATCAGAACTCGACCTAATTTATATGATAGGCTAAGGTACCCCATTTCTAACTTAAACATAATCAACGGAATGGTTTGACGTGGTAAAGAATTAACGCTGAACCTACATAAAAAAGTTCTGATACATTCACATCCCCCTCCTTGTTAAAAGACGGTTAAAAACTGTTTAAAAGGAGTTCTTTCTGCCAAGGCACATCGCTGATCACCGAGCTACACATGCCTTGAATGATATTTGAGTAAGCAGGTTCACTTAACTTCTGCTATTCCAAAGCACAGTTTTAATTTTTTTTTTAGCTTACAGGCAGTAACTGAACTTAGTAAGCCCGCGCAAGCACACGATGCTTTTAAATTGAACGTATTTAATGTTAATTATCTAAACGATTTAACTTTTTAAATAATTGCCATACGCACGTTATATTTTTGTACTCATTGTATTATATTTTATGTTTCTAAAGTAATAATGAATTTATTAGAATACCGTTCGTAATGTTCGACTATAGGGATTTTTAAGCCTAATCATGAATCGTTGCATCACGGAACACTGAGCAGTTTTTTGTCGTAAACCACGAACAGAAACAATAAATAAATTTGAGTCATGCTACCTGCAAGACGCGTAGATTTCGCACTATAAACCGAACAGTTTTAGTCCCTAGATTAAGAACGTTATTATTTGTCCAAGTTTTGCTGGTATCTACGAGGCACAAAGATCTCAATATACGAAGATATTATGATATTTAGCAAACGCGGCAAGTCAGCCTGGTTGGCGCAGTGGCAAGGCATATGCACTCTCTCATTGCCGTACGGCAGTTCCGTTGAGTCCGGGTGTTTGTGAATGTGAAATTGTCTTTTAAATGCACCGCGGTACAGGATAAATCTAACTGAAGGGTATATTTTTATTCTTTAAAGAATGTGGATCCGGCCATATGTGTCCACGACAGCATCTTTTACATACAAACATACATAGTCCCACCTTTTTCCTACATAAGGGGTAGGCAGAGCCCAGACACGTGACCCACTTTTCGAAACGGGACGTGACGGGTGGCGTACCAAAATGGTGGCGAACCACGTCGCCGTCATTTTGGTACGAGTAAAAAAATCATACTCCCCATTGTGGTCTCACGAACAGTATAGAATAGGATAGAATAATTTTTATTCAATATAGAACATTTACATAACACTAATTGAACGTCATTTTTTAAGCTACATTGGTTCGCAAAAAAATGCCTCTGCCCTGAGAAGAAACAGTAACAAATCCAGCGGGATTTTTTTTCAGTTATTTTAAAAATAATATACTATTCCAGCAGTATTATAATGATGTAGAAATAGCTTGGCAGCGATCACCTCATGCCCAGGGGTTATCATCATCATTTCATAACATATTGGGAGGTCAAGGTAATTAAATAATTTTAATTTAATTTCTTTGAATTTATCTTTAAGAGACACTTCCGAGCCAAGATTATAAATGGATCTTATGGCCCATTTTTGCAAAACAAACATCACCTCTACGTCAGTCGCATTTCCCCATAGCAAAATACCATACAGAAAGAAAAGTAAGAAAGAAAAATAATTTATTTGCTAGAAACGAACGTACACAAAAGTAGTACGTAATAAAAACAATATAAAGTACAAAAATATACAAAAAAAAAGAAATTAAAACACCATTAATACCTAAAATAAAAGTATGGAAATTGTACGACGTACTCCTAGAAAACGAGGTTGACAACTCGGCATACACTGCGGCGGAAGCGAATTCCGTCACAGCACTGTGTTACAGTGTCAACCCCCGTTGCACTCCGATGTCATTTAAACAAAAAAGATATTAGTATCTAATATATAAATAAGTGTAATATTACTGTAATAATTTATACAAAAGTATGAAAATTTGAAAAAAATAACCGTAGCTTTCTGATTTATCAATTCCGTAAAACAATGGATTTCATCATGGCGAATCTCTTATTTCGTTCAAGCAAAACTTACCAATAAATTCAAATTCTATTACATGTTCTAATCGATGCCTTTTTATATTTAAAGTATAGTTGTTTGCATCTTTATAACAAAGGATTGCAATTATTAAGAAATGTACACAATAGTCGGCTCGGTTGGCGCAGTGGCTAAGCCCTTGGCTTTTGCGCCGCTGGTCGCGGGTTCGATTTCCGCAAGGGACAAATATTTGTATGGCTTACAAATAGTTGTTCCGGGTCTGGCTGTTTGTGCATGTGGAATGTATGTCTGTAAAACGCATCAACGACACAAGATAAATCCTACTGTGGGGCATCGTTTATTAAACTTAAAAAAAAAAACTTGGAGATGTGGTTCTTTGACGGAAATAATATAACAACGAATGTAACAACGAGCAGAAAGAAAGCAATTTTTTAGCAAATACGACCAATCACTTCACATATCGAAGGTATGTAACATAAACCAAAACATTTTACAAGCACCACCGCGTCAATTAAAAAAAAGAAAAAATATATAAATTTAATTAAACTATATTTAACCGTGCATTAAAATAATTCAAGAATTTTGTTTCAGGTCTTATATTGTTTTTAGAACAGATGGAAGAGGCAGTACGGTAATTAGCACAGTATTGAGTGGACTTATCATACATGATAATGACAATCGAACACATTACAGGACAACCAATGTCGAATCGCTCAATTCTTCAAATCTAGGTATGTACACAACTAGATGAACTTAATTCATTTAAAATATTTTATTTATACACAACATCTGTTTGATAAATATGGCCTTAGTTCACGAGAGCTAATTAGCCATTTCATAGCTACGAGTATAAGTAGGGTCTTTTTTTGTTCCACAAGAACTTTTTTATAGGCACATTTAAATGATTTGACTGTTTATTAAATGATAAGACATTATGCTGTGAAAATAACTAAAATATAGTGGAAGCATTGCATATTATGGTGTTATTCTGCACGAATAATGGCTGTCCGTAGCCTCCATACTAGCCGATTACGACAAATCGGTAAGAAAGAGGTAGGTGCCATTCTATGCCAGACACCTATCGGCATCTTTTACGCCATTACGGGTATAAAAATGGTAATAATAATTGGCGCAGGTTATTCCATTCAAATGTAATGTAAAGACGATATAGTTTTTTTACTCTTTTTTCACATTACTAACATTGTAATATAATCGCACCGGGGGACGACGTAGATTGATTTTTTTTATATGCATGGCGACAGTCTTAAGCTTTTTGCCAGTGTCAAAGTACCGTATTCGGTAATAAAAATAGATTTCTGTTTTAGAATAAGCAGTATTCAAAGATCTAACGAATTTTAAAATTTATTAGGCCCTGAGATTTCTTATTTGATTGAGCTTTCCGTTTCTATTTTTTTGGGAAGTTTCAAATCATTGTATATATTGACGAGCAGTTGTTGCAAACTACACTATCAATATCAATATTAAAAATTCGACGACCGCGTGACATAGGTGGTTAGAGTACCCGATTACTATGCCGCGGATCTTAGGTTCGAATCCAAGCCGGAGACAACATTATTGCAAAAACTTAAATTTTTAATTTTCTGTTCTGGCTGTGTTGTGCATTTATGTCTGAAAACGCACTCACGATTCAGGAGAAATCCTAGTTTAAAAAAGTATATAAGTTGTGTTAGACAATTTATTTGCATTGCAAGAAAAACTCGTGATTATTGTGAAATAATCATCACACGTAAAATACCTAGACGGTTAACGGGCAGCAACGTCTGCTACGGAAGTTCCTTACCGTATTAGGAAGATCATCTCAGAAGGTTCTGAATTTACATAAATTCTGTTCAGAGTTTAATTTTCAATGTGTCAATTGTTGAAGTGCAGGGTTTTGAACAATCTCATTCAGTTATCTAAGTTCAAAGTCATAACACAATGTTAGTATTCCTAGCGGAACTGAAAGTAACGTCTTATAAAAGTTCCATAAAGGTCACTTTGTCAACAAAGATAACACAGTAAGTACTTATTTGACATTGAATAGCTAATAAACAGTTACGTATCTTCAAGCCTAAGCAGTTTCAAGCAAATATCACTGTAGTTGTGTTTCGTCTAGTTGTAGACTTCAAACGTTGCTAGAGCTGCAGTACTCCGGTGGAGAACCGAGCTGCTTGCTTAGTTGAGCAGTTCCTATCGCTAACTTCCGGCTCTAACATCAGACCAGATTCATGGTACCATATTATTGCATCAGCACCGAAGCTAAAAATCTCAAGTGATTTAAGCATGGCCCCTTACAGACAGTCCTGAACTTATAAATTTTACAAGTAAGCAAACTAAACACAGGATGATTATACCGAAAACCTCCATCAAATCTCATCATCGAAGTCTCATCATCATCATCACCAATTCAACCTATCACTATTCCACTGCTGAACATACGCCGCCTCCGTAGATTGCCACAAAAGTATGTAGGTCTCATTTTGGAGGGTTTTCGCCAAAGTTGCCACGCTTGGCAGGCGGGTTGGCAACCGCAGTTTATTTATTATTTACCGTATTTTAAAGTTACTAATAATAGACTAATAATAGAGAGATTATTTTCCTTTCAGTGTAGAAATGAGTTCCATTTAAATACACACATACCACAACCTCGCATATAAGATTGAAAACTGTATGTTTTACCACCCGTCTTATCGGTTAATCGAATGTTTGTTTGGTTTGACCATTAAATGTGAAATATGGATCACTATGCGGTTACAAATACTTGCAGTTTGATATAAAACAGTTACTGTAAAAGAACTAAGGCCTCTTTTCATAAAGAAAGTATTCTTAAAAACAAAACAACAGGCACTAAGTTTTAAAACAATTAAAGAATTTTTTAATCCACGTCACTTCTACTTTGAAGGCGAAGACATATTCCCTATATACGTCGATATACTCATAAATAAAATTCTGTAATTTAGCAATAAAACTTTCTTAATCTCATAATTACTTGCCAGATACTAAAAAAAACACACATTTAAAAAAATGTCTGTCTGTTTGTTTGCCAGGGCTAATCTTCGAAGGGGGTGAATCTATTTTAACGTTACTTTCATTGTCAAGTAGAAGACTTTTTAGACAGTAATCTAAGCTACTTTTTTTTCGATATATTTAATGTCTAATATCTGTAAAACTAAAAATAAGGGGTTATTAGGATGAACGTGTTACGTGCGGATTTAATTTGCATTTCGGTCATCATTTTTTTAGTTCATGGCAGATATTTTAGTTAAGTACGAAGCAATCATGCGATTGGTTTATTTTACGCGGCTGAAACCGCGGGTCACAGATAGTTCTATATATCAGTGCTACACATTACACCACACCTGACAAGCATTTTACAATATCAAAGACATTAATGTAGTAGAAACGATTTATAACATATTCAATTACCTCCAAACACGTTCTGATATCACAATTAAGGCTATCGACGACAATCTAATACCAATCTACTCTGTTACATGATAACGTGGCATCGAGGTTATATAAATTATGATTGTTTATCGTAGAACATATAACATTACTACCGAAATGTAGTCATTCATGCAAGAACGGTCCAGAAGCACCTGTATTTTGCGACAGACTTCGAAAAAGGAGGAGAATTTCTTTTTGGGTCTGTTACGCAATAACTTTGCCATTGAGAACAGATTTTAATGAGGTTCGTCCCATACAAATTTAGTCAAGTTATAGTGGAATCCATGAGAAAATCTTAGGTTCGCAAAAGCATATTTCAGAGCTTTCGCGTTGAATTCGGTTTTTTGATTAAATAATCATTAGTTATTTTATAGAAGAGAAGGCAAACGGGCAAGCGGCTCACCTGACGGCAAATAATCAGCGTCGCTTCTCTGAAAATTCAACAGGTCATCGCTTGTCCGTAGCAAAAAGTTTTATAACCTACAAGCTGAAGACCGCGACCGCTAAATCCACGCGAACGTACCGATTTAGGATTTTTATAAATTCACTCTAAATTAACAAAACTGAACAAAATGAAAAAACTAAATGAACTCTTAGATGTTCTGGAATAAATACAATAACTATATACAACAATGACAATACCGGAAAAAATATCCGGACTATATCCGTCTGCAGGATGCAAGCTATCTTTGTGCCGAAGTTCGTCAAGATCGGTTCAACGGTTGAGCCGTGAAAAGTGAAAAACAGAGATAATTACTTTCGCATTTATAATATTAGTATGAACGACGTTCCTCAATAAACGGGCTATCTAATGAAAAAAAAAAATATTTCATGACTGATAAGTATTTCTTGAGATAAGCTTGTTTTAACTTACAAACACTCTAGCTTTTTTTATAGTAACAAGAAGCAAGATTCGTTTTCCAATCAATATTTATCCAACAAATTTATTACCTTTCCAAATCAACTTCACTGCATCTGAATCTTCCTACGAACCTAAAGATATTAAAGAGAACATGGGACGACAATTTAACCTTACTCAAAAATAAATATTCGAACACTTTAGAAACAGTCTATCTATCTATATTTATTCATTTTATTTATTTAAAATATTTACATTAATGGTTGACAGAGGAAGATGTCAATAGATTTGTTAATTAATATCATGTCACAAAAATTAAAATGAACAAAAAGAAAAGCAGAAAAAACTAAAACTATGTCAGATCATATAAAATATAAAAAAGGTGTCATTCAAAACATTCAAATATATATTAATATTTCCAATAAATAAACCTATTCGATCAACAAATATGTCAACTTCATGGCACTGTGGTAGTATGTCGCCGAGCAATAGTCGTGCACGCACAGTGGGCGCGTTAAGAAGAAGAAGTCTGTGTGACCGCCGTGTCCCTACTGATCCATTACATCTCGGCACACTGAGCTTAATTTGCTCCAAATCAGTCTGGTTCTCAATTTTATTCTGCATCAGCATGTACTAATTCACTACCAGGAGCAATTTTCGCCTTAGTGCCAACGGTATCTAATCCGACCATACCCTATACAAATAACGAGGGATACAGGTAAGGATAATACCTGTATGAGCGCATGTACACCCACCGCGCAAACTTTCGCTGTATCTTCTCGATCATAAAGGAGTATTTACTATTATATGGATCCTAAATGATAGCACCGAACTCGAGTTTGCTACGCACATAGGCATTGTACAAGACTTTGGCCACCTTAACATCGCTGAACTGTGATGCAACTCTGATTATGAAGCCGAGGGTTTTATTGGCTTTTTTACAAATATTCGTCATATTTCATTAATTCTTTCCAGTGGAGCGTCGGGTAATTTGTATGTAACATATACAGGAGAACGAGAGCGTGAGAAAGTTATCACCTTCCACTTGGTGGAGTTGAAGGTAAGACGATTGTTTTTACTCCACTCAGCCACGGCGTCGATGTCCCGCTGCAGTTTCTCGGTGTCGGCGACACTACTCACACCAAAGTGCAGTTTAAGGTCATCAGCAAACAAAAGGAGCAGAAGCTGAGCTCACGACATCCGGCAAGTCGTTAATCATCAGCAAGAACAATGTGGGTCCTAGGGTACTTCACTGACTGACTCCAGACTGGGTGTAGTAGTCGTCTGACTCATGACCAGCATCTCTAACGAACTGGCTGCGGTTCCCCAAATAACTCGAAAGGAAATTTATTAGTTTGGGGACAAATCCTACCATAGCCAGCTTCTGAAGTATTCTACTTCGATCGTTGTTTACTAGATCGAACGCCTTCTTAAAATCGAAATAAGTCTTATCAACTTGACGACCTGCGTCCATTTCGGCAGCGACGTAGTCCACGAAATTCACATGATTGGTAGTGGTTGATAGAGTCTTACGAAACCCATATATACTAGTGGTCGCCCTGAGCTCGAAATTCGACCGTAATACATACAATTTTTAAGTTTGAAGTTAGAGGTTTTAGTAACTATTTGTTGACAACATTTTAAAATATAATTATGTGTAATGCGTGCTTTGGTTTTCCTTGAGGCTATTTTTTGTAAATTTAATTATGATGTATTTTTGACTAAGATAAAAAAAAGGATTTACATAAAAGAGGATATCTACGGAGTTTCTTTCGCCTGTTTCTTCTCCGTCAGAGGAACCTCATTACGAAAGGGCGGTAGATTGAAAAGAAATGACGTTTGACAAATTTATATTTCTTAAAGCGTAAAAAAATTAAAAATCTGATTTCATTTCATTACATGTCTGACATTGGCAGTATGGATGTAACAAACTACAGAGTATTATGTGATTGACATTGTGAGTATGAACGTCAATAAATAATGATTTACTTTATTAAATTTGATGTATATGTAATAAATATTGTGTATAAATTTTAACCTACTTGCTTCTTCTCCATACAAACTTTAACTATGCCAAATCTCACTCCTTCGTGTGCACAATATACTTAAAAAGGGGTACAAAGTTTTCTCTTTACATATTAATATATAATTATAAATTAAAGATTAATTACTGACTCATCGCGCTATTAACTTTAAATTTGGCACACATATTTCTTTCCCTATGTAGACACCAATTAGGAAAGGATTTTTTATTTATTTATTAATAAATTAATAATAATTAATAATTTTTATTAAATAATAAGAGGGCGAATAACAGCTAGTATTTTATAATAGCCATTACTTTAGATTGTATAACTTATAGGAGTCAAGGTTAAGAGAAAAAGTAAGTCAAGCTTGTAGTAGTTTAATTCAATATCCACCATTCAATTAGCACAGACATTTTGTTGAGATAAATGAATGATTTATCATTTGCAGTCTGTACGTCAAATTTATTTCACAAAACACGGCTCGTTAAAAGAATACTACCACTCCATCCCATCCAACGGATCTCGTAAAAGGCGATTACTCGCCTTACGGAATTAAACTGCACTGTGCACCCAACAGCGCATGGTGGCGATGGGCTCACCACCTGTCACACCAAGTGCATTATATTGTTTTGGTGAAACGTGGATTGTGGCAGTCATCTGTTTTTGCAGTGAGTGCCCAGTCTCTGACTACCCCTTATGGGATACAGTCGTGACGTTATGTATGTATATGTATGTAAATCTTGGTAAGATAGAAACATTACGACCGCAACTAAAACATTTAGAAATTAGGTTTTCAAAGACTTGCAATTGTAAATACAGTCACGTCATTTTCTCATATGAGAGATAGGCAGAGGCT
Source organism: Luehdorfia chinensis (assembly GCA_019845155.1). Classification (NCBI taxonomy): domain Eukaryota; kingdom Metazoa; phylum Arthropoda; class Insecta; order Lepidoptera; family Papilionidae; genus Luehdorfia; species Luehdorfia chinensis. The sequence goes on along the minus strand of JAHVAK010000008.1, from coordinate 3,966,009 downwards.
ACACACGTAGACAACTTTTCGTCTTCGCGGGAAACAAGACGTAACGGGTGCCGTAACACGTCGTATGACAGCATTGCATTTTATAGTATTATTCAACACGAATAAAGGCTGTCCGTACAATATCTTAGTCGCCTCTTACGACACCGCGGTAGGAAAGAGGTAGGTGCTATTCTACTCTGCCGGACACCTATCGGGCACCAATAATACAATCCAATACTATCCAATAGTAAAATATATTTAATTAAAAAAAAAAACTAATTTATTCGTTGCTGTAATTCAGGGTGGATTTTTTTATTTAATAAAGCGACGAAACGAGCAGAACGTTCACCTGATGGTAAGTGCGACGTCTACCCATAACAAATGCGCGACACCACACTGCGCTTGTCACCCAGAGACATCAGCTCTTAAGTCTCATATGAGACTTAAAATCTGATGTATGAGAGCTCTCAGTGCCCTTCGAACCGAAACACAGTAATATTTGCACACTACTACTTCATGGTAGAATAACTGGCCCTGGGGCGGTACCTACCTAGACGGATTCCTGCACAGAAATCCTACCACCTGGATGAACTTTCGACAATTGAGGTATATTTTTAACATTGAGATAATATACGAACACAGGGAACAACAACGCAACCGAGCTTAGCATAACGCTGCAGTAGTTCTTCAAATACGTAGATAAATAAAGGAATACTCTCAAAATATTATATTATACGATTATACCATAGACAATGCGCTATGGCGACGTCCAATCCGCAAATCAAAACAGAGGGCGAAACAATGCGGTGTTAACGTCGCGGGTTCAATGCACGGTTCCCGCTGCTTATTTTTAAAATAAGTTTAATGAATACAGAAACTGGACGGTCATTATAATTGGCTTATACTATAAAACAATCTGTGTGACCAAACTACACTGCAAAGGGTGCTAGTAACTCTTACAAGAAAAAAACATGACACACAGCGGGATCGTGGGTGCGTTTTATAGATATATATTTCACATTATTAATGTGTATGCACACACTATTATTTCACTATTTCACGGCAGAAGAACTGGCCCTTCGGTGGTACCTACCTAGTCTGATTCCTGCATAGACATTTTACAATCAGTAAAAACTGTTATACTTCAAATCAGAGTGACGAGCGCAGTGCGCTACGACACAGGTTTTCAGTCCAATGTTCTGGGTAAGATAGCAACTGTTCTGGGGAGGCGTTGCACTTGCTGTCAGGTCAACGGTTTGCTCTCTTAATTCCATTGAAAATGTCATGTGTTAAGAGATTTAAACCTTACACTGCCGGAATAAAAACAACACATTGGTGGCCCAAAAACATGCACGAAGTTAGCGTGGCCAAAATAAAATGCTACTTTTGTGCGGATTCGTCTCGGAAATGAAAGCAGACGCGTGAAATTCGCATGAATGTTATAGCAAAACATAAAACTGCCTTTTTAAAGATTGTATAAAACCAATTATATTCATTATTGACTTAAATTTATTAGTCAGACGACCACACATAGGTTATAGCGATACTTTTGTTCAATAATTGTAAAATATGTATCGCCTATCTGCCCACAAAGACGATAATCCATACGGTATTTCTTTTTCCCTTGATGAAGTTATTATTATTTTTATTAACAAACGATATCTAGAGCGCCGTATTGTTTTCTCCTGTATCGGAGTACGTTTTACAGATCTACAATTCACGTGCACAACAACTAGACTAGGTCTATTTTGTAACTCTGGTAGGTTTCGTGAATAAGTCTCTGACCTAGACCTGGTATTATTAAAAAAATAAAGTATTATATGTCGTAACATGAATTTGACGTTTCTATTGAAGCCGTTTGAAATATGGTTCAGGACAGTAGTGCTTTCTTCCACTTTTAATTCTAAACCTATTAACTAACTTTCAAAGTAAATAGGTGTCTACTAGGGTGAGGTTGTCACCATCGAGAGCCTCGAGTCATTTTTCGTCAGAAGAGATTGATCAAATGTTGCCAAATTCTTTCATACTAGTGGTAGGATTTCTATGTAGGAATCCGTCTAGGTAGGTACCACCGAAGGGCTAGTTAGTCTGCCGCAAAGCAGAAGTGTTAAAACATAACTGAGTTTCGGCCTTAAGGGCACTGAAAGCTAATGTAATTACTGTGTATATGAGGTAGGATTCCTATGCAGAAATCCGTATAGGTGGGTACCACCCCCGGGCCGGTTATTCTGCCGTGAAGCAGTAGTGTGCAAACGTTGCTGTGTTTCTGTTTGAAGGGCACTGAGAGCTGGCGTAATCACTGGGCATATGAGACTTATTAACTGATGTCTCAGGGTGACGGGCGCAGTGTTTTGTAACACAGAAATGTTCTGGGTGACATAGCATTTGTTATGGGTAGACGTTGCACTTTACATCAGGTGAACGTTTTGCTAGTCCCGTCGCTTACTTCTATAAAAAATAGATAAAAAGTATTGAAATATCTCAGCAGCCAGTCGCCAAGATCACAGGAAGGGTCGATTTAATAACATCCATAGCAAGAAAGTAACAATAATAGTTATTCGGGTATGTATATATATAAATGTGTTTATATAAAACTGTATATATAGAAGCGCACGTGAAGCGTGACAAACATCTTACGGTGCAGATATAAGAGCAGTATTAGTTTGCTTTTGTAACTAGATATGCAATCGTGTAAAGTGTACGTACTTTTATGGCGGAAGTTGCGTGACAGTTTATACTCGTATGTCTATAAGACTAACAAAGGGAATAAACCATTACATCAAAAAATAAGGTAAGTAAGTACACAGACTAATGTGTACTTACTTACCTATATACCATATACTATTTTAAATAAAATATCTACGTGCTAATCGGACGATTAACGCCTTTGCAATTGATTATTTTAGCACATGTATTGTGTAGCGTTGAGTCAGCAAATTAATACACGACGGCGGTGTTTGTTGAACGTACCAATTCCGTTGGAAGTTTTCGTTTGACATTGCGGAACGTGGTAACAGGAGCAAAGACCGGTGGCGTCGTCAGGTTACAAACTACGCATAAAAAGCAATACGTATAAAGTTGAATTGCGATTGCATAATACAGGTTTACAGTATACGTCTGAAAAATAATCTAAAAGTTACTTTACTCATTGTGGATAAGTATGGTCTGATAATTTTTCTTTTTAAAAATACAACTGAAAACATGACTATTTTGTTACTTATATAATATTATTAATAATGTTTGAGTTATCGTTACGTATCAACAACTAAAACGGAGTACTTTTATGTATTAATATCTATTCATATTTATACCAAAAATAACTAATTAATACACAACTTAGAATAGCGTATTGTTTGAATATGTTTTATTTTGCTTTAATTAATTTTAGCGTTAATACTTTAAATGTATGTGAAGTTTTCTAAACGGATCGTAAGTAGTATGTTGATTGAGCTTAAAACTCTTCATTTCCTTAGAAAATTAATGTAGGAATAATTTAGTTTTATAGAATTAGGCATCTATATTTATGTCAACATCATAACGATTCGTTATATATCATAGCTGCGTAGATTTGGAAAAAAAAAATCTCCAAATCAGTACGTCCTAACAATGTTATTGGCAAGCAGTCATTATCGGTCGTAAGGCGAACTAATTATCTAAAGCTATCAGTATAACTCACCTCCTTATCTTAAGTTGCCGTCGAGTACCGATAAAAGCGCTGGAGTCCCGAAAGCGTACAGTATTATCACAGAACAAACACTCAGCAGTCAAACTCAGGAACACATTATCGAGTTACGGCGTTTTTTATTAGCAGATCGAGCAAGTAGCGTTTCAAAACATTAATTGTGATAAGCGTTCAGTATTGATTTATGGTACGTAACGCGAGAGACGACCGATCGGTGAGACGGTCGGAGTAAGAATGCGGTTGTGTTGCGCGTATGCGCGTGTGACGTCTTGACGACGTCGAGTTGCGCCGGAGTCGATTTGCCTGTACCATGAAACTTTAAAACAATATACTTCAGTTTACTTAGCAATTTATGTGATTAAGTCTTTCTATCATACTGTGTAGTAATTAGAATATTTTTTATGCTATGTTAAAGTTGGTCTTTTAGCAGTTAATTCATAATACTGATACCATAAACGGCTCACTACTTAATTAGTTTAACATGATAAGGTTAATAATTGAGATACAACAAAAGAATTACAACTAGGTTAAGCACATTTGACATTTGAAACATGTGCACTGATCTATATATTAATACGTGAAAAGAACTTTGTACCTTTTTTTAAGAAGTGTGAGATGTGGCATAGTTAAGGTTTATAAGAAGTGCAGGAACCTTCATTTAATATAAAATATGTATTTCAAAAAAAATTTGCTCCGTTCTAGAAATTAAACCCAGGTCCCAAAGTCATCGTAATTAAGACGTTCAGTCCGTCTGTATCTTTCAATTGTTATTTTGTAATGTTTTATGTGTTTTTAATTTTTTATTGTTATACTGTGAAAAACATAAAGCAAATAATTATATGTATTTTAAATGTGTGTGTGAGTAAGTATGTACACTTTGATTTAAGATTTTTATTATAATTTTTATTTTTATTGAATAATTATACGTGAACTGAAAAATTGTCCATAATTTTATAAAAGATCATGTCAAGATCGTTTCAGCGATTGAACCGTGAAAAAGTAACAAACAGGGGGACAGAGAGACTTTCGCATTTATAATATTAATATGGATGAGATAAGAATATATTGTAGAGTGACTTGAGAAACGTTTACACCCAAGGCTATTTAAAAATGACTGCGTTTCAATTTCGAACTTTGTAATTAATTTCCGCGTACGCAGTCTCTTAAATAATATGCTCGAAACATTTGTGGTGAAAAAGCGACAGTGTTTCATAGTAAAAGCTTTGTTTAGTCAGGTCAGCACCTCACAAAGGTCGTATCAAGTGGCGTGGCGTTGCATTTCTCATTCGCCGGTTCCGCTGATGTAGAAAAAACCGAGTGCATGTACAAAAACGGTGCGCAGGACACCCGAGGTCGTTTCGTTAAGTCTGTGCACGTGTGTTTGTTTTTGTAAGAATGTTTCACGGTATTGTAATATGACATAATGTGGTAGAAAGCATTCAATGACTCAATATTAGCTGTGATTCAGAATACTTCATGATACTGTCGGGGGATATCAACTGCGCAGGCGATGTTACTGGTGGTGGATTACTATGCAGGAATCCGTCTAGGTAGGTACCATCCAAGGGCCAGTTATTCTGCTGTGAAGCAATAGTGTGCAAACATTACTGTGTTTCGGTTTGAAGGACACTGTGAGATTAAAGAACTGATGTCTCACGGTGACGGGCGTCGTGTGGTGTCACACATAAATGTTCTGGGTGACACATTATTTGTTAAGGGATGACGTTGCACTTATTATCAGGTGAACGTTTGGAGCTTGATTCGTCACTTCTTTTAGTAAAAAAAAAAATACAAGCCATCACACGTCCCAACCTACCCCGCGTCCGATATTACACGCACATGTGACTTAAAAACCAATAAATTGTGTTTTTACACAAATGTCACGCGACTTCTAGTCGGGTACTCTTATCACACTACCTATTAAGTTTCACTGCGCCACGTGGTCAAGAAGCTGTAACGCTGCTGTGTTTCGTGTGGTCAGTGACAAGATTCGTAGGCTCAGTTACTCACAATCACAATTGTTTCACTATGTTGGTTCCCATCGAGTGTACTCTGACTCGACCGGGAAAGTACCGAGCAATCTCAGAACAACAGCGTAAAGTTACAATAACATTACTAAGTTTCATATGGTCCGTGAACAGAAGCGGAAGTTCAATCGTTAGAGTGACCTTCCATTTTGGCACATAAAGGTGCCTTACTGACGGTAGGATTCCTATGCAGGAATCCGTCTAGGCAGGTACCCCACCAGGGTCGTTTATTTTGATGTAAAACAGTAGTGTGCAAATATTACTGTGTTTCGGTCTGAAAGGGAATGAGAGCTAGTGAATATGAGACTTAAAAACTGATGTCTCAGGGTGACGGGTGCTGTGGTGTCACAGAAATGTTCTGGCTGACGCAGCATTTGTTATGGGCACACGTTGCACTTACCATCAGGTGAACGTTTTGCACGTTTTGTGACTTTATTCAATAAAAAAAAACAATAAACACGAGGTAGCTTCGCCCAACTGGAGTTCTGATCTGGTATCGACGTTTTATTCAGACTTTATAATTTGGACTTAAAGTATCTAAGTAACTTTAATAATGCGATGCAGGAATATTTTGAGCTTCCCATGAGGTGACATAGATGCACCATCATAGACCTCAGGAGTGATAACAGGCATATTTATTCTTTTGGGAGCTGGAAGAAGGTGTCTTAGGGATTATTGATAATCCGCAACATGCAATCACGCCTTTTTTCCATATAAGGGGTAGGCAGAGGCTACATCCATAGCCCACATTTCAACCCTGCGGGAAACGAGTCGCGACGGGTGGCGAACCACGTCGCCGCCATTTTGGTGCAAGTCAAAAAAATTCTTACTCTCCATTGTGTTCTCACGAGCAGTATAGTGACATCATTGTATATTATGGTGTTATTCTGCACGAAAAAAATAAATATACAGATATCATTATCTTAGCAACACTATAGTTTCCTTATACAAAATATACTCCAAAATTGTTAAACAAAACAGTACGAAGTATAGTTTGCTGTCATTATTCGAAAAGGCGCAAATCTATTTCCTGAAATTGTTTGTGAAAATTAAAACCTGTAAAAAGCTAGAATTATTTACTTTCAAAGTATTTCAGTAAAGAGTTGAGGCGACGCACCCATGGGCTATGCTACCCACACGAATATCATTTACAAGTGGCAGACTCTGATTGAGGCATGTCACCATACACAGTGCAAAGAGATACTGCAAAACGATATTTGACGTGCTTCAGTATGCGTAGAGAATTCTTATGCAGAATGTACCTGGTCAACGTCTTGTTTAACTTCCATCCTCCAATCACATTTTAGGCTAACGTACTCACCACAAGTTTGGTTCTCGACGCCGTTTTATTCAAGGTAAATATCAAAAAGAAATTCTGAATAACAAGTTAAAGAGTTTCTTCTGTATTTTTTTTTATTGCTGTATGAGTGATGAAACGCGCAAAACGTTCACCTGATGGTAAGTGCAACGTCTGTCCATAACAAATGCTGTGTCACCCAGAAAATTTCTGTGTGACACTACAGTGTGCCCCACATCACCCTGAGACATAGGTTCTTAAGTCTCATATGCCCAGTGATTACGCTAGCTCACAGTGCCCTTCAAACCGAAACACAGTAATGTTTGCACACTACTGCTTCACGGTAGAATAACTGGCCCTGGGGTGGTACCTACCCAGACGGACTTCTGCATAGGAATCCTACCACCACTATCTAGAATTATTTTAAGATATTTAGATTTATTTTAAGCAATAACACGCTTTTACAGCGCAATTTTTTTAATATTTGTTAATTAGAGATTTATTTACACACAAGCAGAAAAATATCACGTTGTGTAGTGTGTGGCTTGTAATAAGTAGCGATATAACTTTTTAGTCTGCTTTTTTGTTATCGTACTAGACTTTTTTTAACAGCAATTCGTCAGTAATATCCTCTAGCCGTACTTTTTTTCATTTTAACATGTATTATACTACCCGGATTCGGTAATCAGGCTTTATATAATTTTTTTGGATAAACTGTGTTTACTGTATTAGTTATTCTAATGCGGAAAAATACATACGTGAGTGATGTCACGGTAATTAATTACACGTATACACTCTGCACTATTGTATAGGTAAAAATATAACTGTTATTTTACTCCAAGAGAGCAATTATTGTAAAATTAACAGCCTATAAAAGTCCCATTGCTGAGCACAGGCCTCCTCTCATTTCTGAGAGGGTTTTGCAGCCGGGAAGAGTCGGCGATGCTGCTTGGAGCAGCGGGTTGGCGGACCTAACACTTTTCGATTTATTTAGATTCCTCAGACATGTAAGTTTCTTCACAATGTTTTCATTCACCGCTGAATACGTATATCTAAACTAATATTATGAAGAGAAAATATTTGATTTTTTGTATGTTTGTTTGGTTGTAAAGAATAAATTCAAAAGTCAGGTTTATATGTCTTATTATTATAGTAAAGTGACAATACCCGCTTTTTGTTCAAATTGGTTAATCAAAACACGGGTAGAATCGAAAGATAGTCAAAATCAAGGGTGATGTACACACATGTAAATTCCTTTTTAATTTATTCGAATTGGACCTACCGTTTAGAAGTTACGACGGGTATAATGGGTGTGAGCGAACAGCCCTACTCGCCCGCGCTACGCGCAAATAAGACTAAGATCTATTAATTAACTACCTTCTCATATTATTATTTTTTTAACTGGAAAAAGTTGAATCGTTGTTTATAATTTTAAGGTAAGACTAATAGCACCCATTGTTAATTGAGCCCAGCCAGCTTAGGGTTTTTCTTTTTATTGTAAAATTTGCAAGCTGCAATGACCTTCAATCACTGGGTACAATTGTTATAAATTGTATTGTTCTTACTGAACTTTTATTTAAAATATAGATTTATGGTTGTCCGAAATAAATAGAGCCTCTTAAATATGCTCTAATAAATAAACTCAATCTAGAAATAAACAATGGTACCACACTAATCGCTCACTAGGATTTCTCCTGTAACGTGGGTGCGTTTACAGGAGACAACACAACCAGACCCGAAAACCAACAATTTCTTTTTGTACGCGTGTTGGTCCCGATTGGGATTCGACCCGCGTCAGAGAAGTCAGGCACTCTGACCACTAGTTCACGCAATCGGCCTAAACTAGGGCTAAAACATCCAGACCGGTGATGAAAGTGGATAATGGTATTTAGTACGTAAAGTGATTGACATATAAAGATATTAAAGCTATTAATATACATAATACTAATTATTAATAAATGATATACGGAAAAACTTACCAAATACCAGTTTCTAAAATTAAGTCGATAGTTTCGGGCAGCTCTAACCGGAAACCTGAAAATAGACACAATATTATATATTTCAAGACTATTACGAATACAAAAGGAATAGAAATATTAGAAAAACACACGGTAGAACTTTCAAAAACTCTTAACCAAAATAGAGACGCTACAAAAACTATGCTCTGGACTATATTTGCGTAGGTATTGTCAACTCATGTATGCATTTTTAATTGAAATAAAAGAAAGAACTAAAATGGTCTCAAGATATAATGGAATAAAATTTAAGTACGATTTAATTGCTAAAAAGCCTTAAATAGGAGTTAAGTTTTATTTGTGAGGCCTTTGTCCAACATTGGCCTTTCAATGTTGCAAGGTATTTAGTACTTGTCAAAAAAATCCAACGGCCTAAACATGACGGAGCTATAAGCAAGACTTAGTTGAGGTTCCTTTTGCTAACTTCCGGCCCCTTCATTAGACCAGCTCCATCGGTATGCTAAATTTCGGATAAGATGCCTGGAAAATGTGATGATCTGAGATGGCGGAATAACCACCTCGAATAATGCACACAGACCGGTGACGGGCAGTAGTGTCTACGATGCGGGGCATCTCGTACTGCATTCACCATTCCGCCTGAAGACGTGGTGATTACGCCAAAACATCTCTTTTTGGGAGGCCAGCAATGGACAGCTTCCAGGAAAGGACTATTAACGGACTATTTTTTTTTTCATTGAACAAAGAAACGCTACGAGTAAAACACTCACCTGATGGTTAGTGCAGCGTCTGCCTATTAAGAATGCTTTCTCATTTAGAACATTTATACCACACTGCGCCCGACCCCCTGAGACATCGGTTCTTAAGTTTCTTATGCCCAGTGATAATACTAGCTCTTAGTGCCCTTCAGACCGAAACACAGTAATGTTTGCACACTACTGCAGAATAACTGCCCTTTCTGCATGGAAATCTTACCACCAGTAAAATGAAGATAATAAAAGTTAAATAAAGAACTACCCACCGTCCGAGATTATCCTCTGTATTATGCTAGCCATGTCTTTTACTTCTGCGGCGTAGAAATTGTCCCCGCTGTACGGGGTAATACCTAAATCTGTACCAATATTTAAGGAATATTCATAAAGTATTTTACTAATAAATAATATAATAATTTGAATCATAAATTTACCAAATATCGTAAATGTCACAGTAATATATTCCAGAAATCATTATCATGATAACGATCAAACCCGCGGCAGTCAACTGAAGGCCGTATTTTTATATGCTGTTCACTGAAAGATGAAGTGCCTAGCCAAGATTGTGGTAGGATTCTTGCATAGGAATGTCTTATCTTCGTTTTTAGAGTACCTGGTTGGTAAGTTGGTCTTCAGTTATATTTTCCAGTGAAGTGAATATTTGTGCAACACATTAATTATTGTTTTTCGTCTGTAAATGTATTTAGTGATTCTTCCTTCCGTATGTATTCCTTCTTTCGATTTATCAATTCAGTATGAGTTCTCCATTACCTCTTCAAAAAAACAATGCCCCTCACTAGAATTTTTCCCGCACTGTGGGAGCGTTTTACGGACCCAAATTTCCCATGCAGAACACAACCAGACATGAAAACCAGTGATTTGTTTTTTGCACAAACGTTGACTCCAGCTGAGATTCGAACCCACGATCCGCGACGTGGAAGTCAGGTTCTTTGACCACTAGGTCACGCGTTACATTTTTTTTATTGTGAAAAGTAATGAGACGAGAAAAACGAGAACTAAATATTAATGGTAAGTGCATTTACTCTTAACAAATGCTGTCATCTAGAAAATTTCTGTATGGCACCACATTGGGCTCGTCTCCCTAAGCATCAGTTAGTCTTAAGTCTCAAATGCCTAGTAATTAAACTAGCTCCACTGATATATAAAAACCCCATAACGATGACTACCTCTCAGTTCCCCTCAGACCGACACACACTCATGTTGACACACTACTGCTTCACGACAGAATAACTGTCCTTGACGGATTCCTGCTTAGGAATCCTACCACCAGTGGACACGAGACTATAATGATTTCATTCCGGCCATTTTGTAATATTATTGGGAAAAAGCCTATAAATGTCCCATAGCTGGGTTTACGTTCATTTTTGAGAGGGATTTTTAGCCAGGTAGACTCCGTAACATGCTCCAGTGCCGCTTGACCGAATTAAGCCTATCATAAAAATATAGTGTAATATTAAATACAAAGTGTCATAATAATCGACATCATCATCATTTAAATATATCTCTAGTCCACTGCTAAACTTTGGCCTCCCCTATAGATTGCGACAAAAGTTTGTAGCTCTCATTTTGGGAGGATTTTGCTATAGTTACGCTTGGCAGGCGACTGGTTGGATAAATAAACAGATACCAAAATTTTAATTAGCAGCATTCATAGCTATTAAATGGTAATAATTATCGTTGCTGAATTAACTCAATTTTATACCATAAATAAAACAAAAGTATTAGTTTTAGTTAATCACACGCTTTAATTGACGATTTATTGTGGATGTTTGAAATGTATTTCACAACTAACATTTTGGGTTGCATTTTGTTTATAATGTTAATTCACGAACGATTCGAATTGCTGCTATAACTTTAATTAAACATTCTTTTTATTTTTAGGGACCCGCACCTCTAGAAAAACAATTATAAGATCACTCTCCTGTCATAGTTGACTTTTTCAGAATATATCGAACGTAATGACTTGACATTGCCAAAATTCTATTAAGACGGGCCAAAATTAAAAGAAAACGAAATATGTGACATGGGGACTTGAATTTTTGGCACAATAAATTACTATATTTACTCGTATATCATACATTTTAAAACATTCTTAGCAAAGGAGTGACTTCTTTTGCATATTATGTGGGGTAGGTATCATAAGGGCATGTTATAAAGAATACAATGATATTATTTTCTATTTAAATTTAAAACAGTATAATTAAAACGATCCTTAAAGAAGAGGCGAGAAAATAGGGCATCCGCTTTGTAATTCCGAAACTAAATAAAATTAAAAAAAAAAACAAATTCAATACAACCTTATTTTTGCTGTACTTTAGTAGCAACGACATATAGAACAGAAAATCTTAAGTCCAACAGATTTGTTTCTACGTCATTATATGTACGGTCGACAGCGATAAAGCTGTAATAGATGTCGCGGAACTACATGCGCGCGAGCCCAACTCGAATGACCTTTTTTAAATGAAACTAAGTTTACGGATTTTATCGCGTTTAAGTTTTTACTATTTATAACCCGACGTTTCGAGTGCTTTACAGCACCCATGGTCACGGGAGGACTGAGGTGACAGATGTCCTGATGTCATAGTTAACCTGGGGTACCTTCAGCTATTAATTATTATTTTTGGGTCCGATCTACGCAGAAAGAGCTAACTGTGTCTTGAAGTCTTGCAGTGGTATGCTTGGTTTTCGATTTAATTTTATTTATTATTGGATCCCAAGCTGGTGGTAATACCCAACCATCTTCTCTATTGAAATTAGGATGTTTTTTGATTTCAATAGCCTCGCGAATCATCCTTGGTAGGAATCGGTGTTCTTTTGCAAGGATCTGTGGTTTATCAAATCTGATGTAATGGTTGGGATGATCCAGAACATGGTCACAGAGTGCAGACTTCCTAGAACGACGATGCTTCACGTCAGCTATGTGTTCTCTTACGCGGGTTTTGATCGATCTTTTTGTTTGGCCTATGTAAGAGAGATAGTAAAAAATTAAACGCGATAAAATCCGTAAACTTAGTTTCATTTAAATGTGTAGTGTTCGCGTAAATATAAGAGACCTTTTTTAATTTTTAATAACTGATGCATGTTTGACTGTGTGACTTACTTTTTGTAATCGTATTTAATTCAAAATGTACAAAACAAAATTGTATGAAGGTTGAAGCTATTAACGTTATGACTGCCTAGTACTGATTTGAGTTTTGGTTTTCAAATTAAAAGGCACAATCATGATCATTGTCGTTTGCACATAATATGCATCTGAACTTTTAAAGGAATTTTCATAACTTAAGGTGAAAAAAGGGCACAGTGTCCGTCTGGTGATAAGAGGAATCTATCTTAAATTAAAATAAAGTTGAAAATGCGTTGTAACTCCTTAGAACTATCTATGATGGAATGACGACCGTGTGGCCCAGGTTCGAATCAAAAGCGGGGCCAAAATTTGTGCAGAAACAAATAGTTGTTTCAACGACGAAACGGCTGAACCGATTTTGACAGGACTTTCACTGACATATAGTGGGTTACTTAAGCTATTTCAATTTTAGAAAAATAATTAGGGTTCCGAGCAAAAAATTAAACCCCAAAATCCGATTCAAATAGGGAAGTATATATGTATTTCATCGATCGGGGTCGGCTTTTTACGCGGGTGAAACCGCGGGGCACAGCTATTACTAAATAATTTAAGAGCTCGGCCTTTGCGTCTGAAGTTTTGGCTGTATTTTGAAAATAGACTTCCCTTCTTTTATTATGGAAGAAAATGACGAGACGAAAATGTTGAATACTGGGTCGCAGGATTTCTGTGCAGGAATCCGTCTAAGTAGGTACCACCGCAGAGACAGTTACTTTGCCGTGAAGCAGTAGTGTACAAACATTACTGTGTTTCGGTCTGAAGAGCACTGAGAACTAGTGGCTGGGCATATGAGACGGTAGATTACGTCTCTAGGGGGTTGGGGGCAGTGTTTTCATCTGATAGTAAGTGTAACGTCTGCCCATAACAGATGCTGTGTCACCCAGAACATTCCTGTGTGGCACCACACTGCGCCCGTCACCCCGAGACATCAGTTCTTAACACTCATATGCCCAGTGATTACACTAGCTCTCATTGCCATTGAAACGGAAAGAGTAATGGTTGCACACTGCTGTTTTATGGCAGAATAACTATCACTGACGTGGTACCTTCCTAGACAGAATCGTGCATATGAGTCCACATCCATCCGTATCACCAGTACATTGTATATTCGTGTATTGTAAGGGACACTAACTTTAAGTCAAATTCCATCCTAAATATTATGGTGCAGTTTACCAGCTACCATTAAACTGTACCAAAACATAACTTCCTAACAAAGGTACTACGAACTTGGTAAATGAGTTACGGCTAAGAGCAAAAGTTATAATATCCCTAATCCATTTTATTACTATCTAAGCAAAAAATAAAATCTAAGCAAAAAATATAATATCGAAGCAAACAAAAGGATACAGTTGAGCATATCGAGCAGCGAGGTGGGGTGATCTGGTGGAGGGGGCGGGGGCGCCTGCGCCCGGGGAGACGCCACCGCCCTCAGGGTGTACGCCCTCACGTACTCCTTGCGCAGGTCGTGAAAGCGGGCGTAGTATGTTGGAAGGTTGATATCCTTGCTGCAAACTTCTGGGTGGAGACATTGTCTGAAATTAACGATTTATTTATTAGACATATTCAGTTGGCAATAAACTAAAATACACTTTTTGGTTAGAAAACTTATAAGCGAGATAAGAGCCAGTAGCATAATGGTTAAGAATAACGGCTGCGAATAATGATGTTGCAGGTTCGAGTCCGCCTTTCTACATTTGTCGTGAGCCATATCCTTTTTTTTCATGGGGAAATGCGTACCGCATTCCCGCCACTTGCACCGAATACTCCCCATGGTGTTTCGCCTTCGCCGCCATCAATTTTGGTACGAGTCAATAAATTCTTACTCCCCATGCGTTCCGACGAGCAGTATAGTAACAGCATTGCATAGCATGGTGTTATTCAGCACGAATAAAGGCTGTCCGTACAATACCTTAGTCGCCTCTTACGACAACTCGGTATGAAAACGGGAAGGTGCTATTCTACTCTGCCGGACACCTATCGGAAACCTAATGTAAAATTATAAAAAAAACGTCCAAGTGTCGGAGCCCGCGCAGTATAAAGGGTTCCGTAGTCTAACCGAAAATATCCCATAGCTCAAAAAATACGACGTACGTATAATAAATAACGACATATATTATTCAAACTAATTTTCGTTGCAAGTGTTTTCTAGGTTACAGTTTTATGGTCTCGCCTGATTCCCATATAAAGGGTAAGCAGAGGCTACATATGTAGCCCACTTCTACTACTACTTCTCCTACTACCTTAAATTTTTCAGAATTTTCCACCTCATAGTTGAAAAGTTAGAGCGACGATAGATACTTTTTACATTTACGGATGGTGTGCCACCTCTATTTTATTTCGTAATTTCATATACCAATGTGTAGCGGTTCATACAAAACCCTTGCTCCAAATCCCATTTTTACAGTGCTAATAGTCTCCAAGTACGGACAAACGGACTGGACGAAGTTATAAAGGTTCCGATTTTACGAGACACTAAAAAATCTAGTGTATTATCTATGAATTAATTATCTATCAATAAAATGGTTGAGCCGTTTCGAAGTTTATGAAATAAGTGTCACATAATAAATTTCATTATAGTAAGGATTTTGTAGAATTTGCTGTGATCATAGACTTTACCGTGGCCGTGAGGTGGCGGCTTAAGAGAATCTACCGTCCCATCTTATCCCATGGGTGTCGTAAAAGTCTACAGAAGGAAAATTAAAACCAAAAGATAGGCAGCAACATCTTTCTGGGACATCTGAATAAGTGAACTGCGGTTGCCAATCCGCCTGCCAAGCGTTGCAAATATGGCAAAGTCCCCCCAAAATGAGAGCTATAAACTTTTGTAGCAATCTATGGGGGAGGCCTTATGTTCAGCAGGTAGAGATAGGCTGGAATGATGATGATAGACTTTACAACAGTATATTCTAAATCTATGGCGGTTATAGTAAATAAATAATTTATTTGCAAAATACATACTATTATTATTTGATTCAATTTTTTAAATTAATGTTTTTGTTGATTTATTGTATTATTATTAATAGTAGGTGGACAGACATTGCATTAAATACGAGTTAGTAAACAATTGACAAAATATGTCTTTGGGAAAGACATATTTTGAACAATATAATGTCACAGTTGTGATTATTCAAACGAAATGCACATATTACATAAACGAATATGCAAACAGATTTAACGTCACGGTTAGTGGTCAAACGTTGGCCTAATCTTTGAATAATAAAAAAGAGATATCATAACGTCTTTTAAAATTAAGAGCGTTCCTTCAACGGTAGGGCCAACATATTTATATATCAACAATACGTAGGTGTGAATAAGAGCAACAATTATTATAAACAAATTTAAACAACAATCTAAGATAGCATAGAAAACTAAAACATACTGATTGTAGTAAGCTGTATATCGATAGCAGTATACTACTCTCACAAAAAGACGAGTAGAGATAAAAAAACAAACATATTTATTTAAGATAGCTAACAAATTACACATTTCTAAATGCTGCCGCTCTTGCGAACTAATCTCAAGAGCATAACACAACTATCTATAGTTAATAGAATCAGGCGTTACTTTGCGGAAATCCATTATAGTAAAGGAAAGAAAGTTAATTTTCTAAGATCCGCATGTTAAATGTAAAATGGTGTGTATTACCTAGTTTTGAAGAGCACTGCCCGCCCTCCCTCAAAAGCGTGCACAAGAAAAACAATACCGCCACAAGGAGCCGCCACCAGATACCCTCCACCACTACAACACTACTTGGCAATACACACCACTGAAGTCGAGAACACGACACGTGTTTCACCTGAAAACGAGGCATGATCAAGTGATATTGACTCTACGACTGTCAACCGCCGGCGGTTGACGGTCGCTGACGCTGTTGAGGGAGGGTAATACGAGTACACACCATTTTACATTTTGCATGCGGATCTTAGCAAATTAACTTTCTTTCCTTTACAACTATCTATACTATTTCTCGAAGGTGTTTTTGTCGGTATGAAATGTCTTCCTTAAAACTGTATCAAAACAAATGTTTGGTACGCCATTTTGAAGAACATTTTTCCTCTATCTACGAAAAATAAGTAAATGTCAATGACAAAATTAATGTTTTTGTTAAAACAATATTTTATTTTAGATTAACTTAAATTAATTTTAGAAAGCGCCATCTGTTGACAATCTATTCAATTAACATGAAAAACAGTAGTATTTTGAAGCTGTTTAATGCTTTATAGAAGGTAGATGGCGCCATGTGTTCATGATTATGATACTGTGCGTAATATTCGCACGGCTTAGCTAGTTTTTACTTAAGTTTTAATATGAATCAACAAAACTTTAATATCAAAGTTCTCAGTCTTGTAATTATAAGGTTCAAAATAAAAACTTAAATAGGTAAACTTAAACTTTCACAGGTACTTCGGCGCATATTGTTATAGATTTAAAGATTTTTTTTTTATATTATTCAAAAAAGGAGGAGGTTCTCGATTTGTTTGTATATATACATATATTTTGTATATATATGTTCGGGCATAACTTCTTTCAAATACCGATTTTAATGATTCTTTTTTATTAGAAAGGAGGTACCGTAAGAGTGGTCCCATAGTAGTAAATTTGATGAAGTTCTGATCCATGAGAAAATCATGAAACTCTTAAATTCGTTCGGTTTTTTTTATTAAATAATTATTATAGACAGTAATTATTGCATGCAATATGCACTGGTCATAGCGCCAACCCAGTGCCAGTTGTTCTGCCGTGAAGCAGACGAGCAGTGCTGAACTGGTGTTAGGATTCCTATGCAGGAATTCGTCTATGTTGGTAACACCCCAGGGTCAGTTATTCTGTTGCGAAGCAGTAGTGTGCAAACGTGTTACGGTTTGAAGGGCCGAGAGATAGCGTAATCGCTGGGCATATGAAACTTCAAGAATCATGATGTCTCAGGGTAGCTCAGTGGGCGGGTGCCAGGCGGGTGCCATCCCCGGTGCCAGCACTTAAAATTGTTCTACAATTTGTTCTAAAATTGTTCTACAATTTTAAGTGCTGATTTACCACGTGCTCAGCGGTGAAGGAAAACATCGTGAGGAAACCTGCATATCCGAGGAATAGAAATATTTCGTGGACACGTGAAATCCTGTTCCCCGCTCCAAACCCCTCTCAGAAATGAGAGGAGGCCTGTGCTCAGCTGTGGCAAATTTATAGCTGTTACTTTTTTTTTACAGGGTGACGGGCGCAGTGTGGTGTCGTACGGAGGTTAACGTTTTCCTCGTTTCGTCTCTTTATCGAATAAAACAATAAAAAAGTGCAGTGCAAACACCACTGTGTTTCGGTTTTAAAGACACTTAAGCTAATGTTTTTACAGGGCGTGCGGGAACAGATGGCTCATGGCGTCACCATGAGCCATCTGTGCGGTGCTACACAGAACTGTCCAATGCAAACCCAGAACTCTTTTTTAATTCTCCGTTGACTTCTTATGGCGGGCGTTCAGGCGAATCAGGTAAACGATGTGCTGGTTTCTTCACTTTCATTTTATAAAAAACTGAAATTGTAAATCATAGTTGACGATGAAAGATTGTATTATAAGGGGTAATTTTTTAGCATATTTTATAAAGAATCACTATGATCAGGTAACGATATTCAAATTAATAATTAAGAGTATTTTAGCAGATTATTACTATATTACTACGACTCCGGAAGCCGTCATCGGCGCAGATTCAATATGTATATAGTGTATAAGTAAACTGGGAGCCTCGCTGTAAATGAGCTTTACTTTGGCGTATTAAGCTCATTGATTGATTAATGGGATAAAATGATACCGATAACGAAACCAACCAGAGTTACACAGTACAGGTCTGGTAAGATAACCGGACGGTATTAGGTTTATCAGTCTAAAAGAAATAACTGTAAAAGTAATAACGTTATAATTATAAATAACCTTTCTTTAATACAGCATAAAAAATACTAGTGGATAAATAATCAATAATAATAAAAACTGTTGATGTCACACTGTTTTATTAATGAAACACAATTTTTATTACAATATGTTTTTCTCAGAAGCCTGCAGTTTATTTAATACAGTTGCACAAGTTCATAAATGAGATATACAGAAGCAATTTTTTACCAAACAAGTGCGAGATGATTGAAATCTCAACATGATTTCTTTTTACAACCCGACATCATGTCCGCTAAAAATCGACCATAATTTAAAATGTCAGAATTAAATTGGACGGTTCGCCAAAAAAAATATGTTTTGGCGGTGAAAAAGTAACCCATTTGGCAACGTGTTATGACTTAGTTAATAAATTACTGTTATATTCATACACTCTGGATTTATCAGTTACGATATAAAACTTTTTTTTCTGAATTGTGCTTGTTATCTCTGGCAAAGAAAAATAATAATGATCAGTAACACTTGTTTTTCGATCGAAAAAAGGACAAATAAGTTTATCTTCTTAAGAAAAAAGCTTCAAAACAATATAAAAGAAAATAAAGTTTGAACAAGTTATTGGGCATCAGAATAAATTATGCATTTGCGGATAAAAACTAACGAGACGGTTGTGTTACCAAAATAGTAACATTTTTTTTTTATTATATTACATATTCATGTTTTAAAATTATTGGAATAATATATGTGCCTATATTAGTAACGATGGTAGCATTAATACAATCACAAACACTTACATTTTATTTATTTAATGAAATTAGCAAATATTTTATTTAAAAATAAACAATTTTTATATGAAACACAAAAAGTGTTTTATCAAAGTGAGAATCAAAAATATTTTATTAACTATTATTTCTAGTTATTTTTGATGACGGTGCGTGCTAATCAGTTCTCCCGCCCGCTGGGTCGCGGTTATTGGGTTCCAATCCCAACCAAAGCAAATGTTATGTAATAATGTAACATACAAATTATTGGTTACAGGTTTGAAATATGCTGTCCCGTATCCGTAAAACTGCGTCTTATACCCTACACCATTACAGTCGAAAAGGGGTAATGCTGTAAAACGCACTCAAGCTACAGGAGAAATCTTAGTCCCGAATTTTTTTTTTTAATAACAATGTTTATTAAAAATAATCAGGATGAAAAGGAACTAAAATGTTGTGCTGCTTCTCCTTTAAATACTCTTTCAATAGCAATTGTGCTGTAATACCAATCCGTTGCCATTGTGTCGATAAATGCAGACCTTATCGTCATTATAAAAAGTGAATATCTATTTCTTTTATCCTCTAAAATATTTCGACAATAACCCGAGGCAACCTTGATTGTTAAACATGTATTGTAATGTAAACCGTTTACAGTAGGGTAACCATGTGTTATTCAAATTTTTTAATGATTAAACCAACACAGCAATGTTCTTTAAATGATTTAAGTACTGAAACCGTAATTAAATCGCTATAATCGCTCCGCTTAAATACAGAGGTTAACTGTTTAAAAGTTGATGATATTATATATAATATCAACTGTCATTTGCCGTGTGGTAGTGGCGCAAGAGCCCTTCATGTCGCCACAGGAGTTAACAAGGGGATGAGAAGGTTACAACCATTTCGGCTGCACATCTCCTGTAACAACCGTTTTAACTGATCGAAGGATTCCTATTCGGGAATTCGTCGTGGGTGCCGCTGCAGTTATACTACCGTCAAGCAGTAATGCGAAATAATTATTGTGTTGTTTCGGTTTCGGTTTGTTATCGGTTTGGAGAACACTGATAGCTAAGGTAATTACCGGGCATATGGGACCTAAGAGCAGTCCCAGCGTGTCGAGCGCAGTGTTCGTCTCGTCGCTATCTTCCATAAAAAACATCATAACAAGCATTGCAAATGCTGGCATAGTATCCTACCACATAAGAGGACATAAGTTCCAAAACAGCTTCCAGTCTCGGAGGCCTCTGTATATCTGTATTAGTCCTGAATATCTAGTTAATAGATCTTGAAGACCATAGTTTACAATTTACGCCACTGTTGTTATTACATTACTTTTTGATATGTTTAGGATTTCACATAATTTTGGATTAACCCTATAGTAGAAAAGTACCCTAGTATCAAGTGATGCTCGTATTAACAGTAAACTTGCGATGGTGAATTTTATGAGGTCTGTATTTCCCTTTGATTATTACAAGATGTATTTTGCTCACCAATACTTAAAATGCAACTTAAAATATACAATAAAAAAGTAAATCCTGTAATTTTTAAAACGTTTGGATAACCTGGCCTGCAGTGACCTCTGCACCGTTGCGGCGTCGCCGCTCCCGAGTACTGGAAACGGCCGGGATTTAATATTCAGTAGATAGAACTTTAATGTCTATCAGTGACGCGTGACCATTATCGATAGGTAGACTAATTAAAAGTATAATATACTAGCTGACGCCGCGAGTTCGTCCGCGTGGATATAAGTTTTTTAAATATCCCGTGGGAGCTATTTGTTTCATTGGGATAAAAAGTATCCTATGTCTGTTTCCAGGATACAAGCTATCTCTGTACCAAATTTCGTCAAGATCAGTTCAGCGGTTGAACCGTGAAAAGGTAACAAACAGACTGAGAGTTACGTTCGCATTTATAATATTCCAAGAAAGAATATTGGAGTAAATCAGAGATATTTTACTAAAATTATAAGAAAAAAGTGTAGTTACCGCCATCTAGTATTTGTATGCAGTACTGCGTGATAGAGTTTAAAACAACTTACGTTCAGCATATGTTATATAATATTTATAATGGTTTTCATATACACCAACCTCCTTTTTCTGTTCCAGCGATAAAGAAAGTCACGAATTACGTATTATATTATAGTTATTTCATTAATACCAATGACGTGATTCGGCGAGAATATTTTATGTTAATCGCTTGGTCACGACCTGATAAATGCCGGTCAGTGTTGATATCCGAACTAGTTTATTTGCCTTATGATAGGATATTTCCGTCTAGGTATTATATACTCGTAATATGATAATTTTGGATATAATTTTTTTTGGATTTTTTAAAACGTAAACGGGAACCGTTGCTATGATGTTATGAACATAACAGAGAGGGCAGATCCCTCTCGGAGACGACGCCGCCGAGGCAACGGCGGGCCTCATCACGGCCCTCCTATCAGAAACGGTGTTTCCTACCACAAACGGTCTTCGGGATTGCGGGCAATCGGGATAGGGGGGACCCGAACGCCCAGTAATGCAACCCCGGGGAGGAGGGGGAGTCTCGAGTGATAGCACCAAGAGAGTGCTGGGGGCAGGAAATACTGTCCCCGGGTCAAGCTAAAATTCTAGCGAAGCGATAGAGAGGTTACGGTTGCGTCCCGTGACCCCTCTTAAGCGCTGATGGAGACCACCGTGGGGTTTCAGTCGGCAACAGTCCGACATAACCCGGCTGCCCCCCTGGCCAGTCGGGTATCCATGCAGGATTTCCCCACGTCCAAAAAAAGAAAAAAAGCGGACTGTGCCTCCTCCCCGAATAGGTTCTCGCCTTGTCGTGGCAGGAGGGCTTAGTAACCGAGGTTTGTTCATCCACGGTGAATCTAAAAGGAACCCGGTCGGCCTGTAGCACCAGGTTGGCCCGTGGAGGTAGCTCCGAGTGGGTTGTGCAAGCCCAGTCTAGATGCGAACAGAGGGACTGCTGGGAGGAGTGGCGATGTGTTGTGGACGCTCGCCCTGTCCTCAGCAGCCGAGGTGGAGTCGCGGGGGAAGAGGAGCGTAGATGTTGCGTTGCCTCTCTCCCTGTCCCCCGCGACTTTGGCGGGGTTGCACCGTAGATACGGCGGTGGTGGAGCCGCGGGGGGAGAGGAGTGTTGGTGTATCGTTGCATTTCTCCCTATTCTCCGCGGCCGAAATGAGGTCGGCGGCTGAGTCATAGCCGGGGCCGCGAAGACTGGTGCTTGAGAGTGCAAGTCTCCTGGCCCCGTGGTCTCCACGTGGCGGACTCGGGGGTGTTGGATGCGCGCACGAAGCCCTCCTTTGCGGAAGGCGCGTCTTGTGTTCCGGTGCGCCTTGTTAGGAAGGGGAGACGAGAGGAGCTGTCCTCTCCCGAAGAGGGGTCGCCGATTGTAGGCGGCCAGAACCGGTGGGTCCGCGGATGTGTGCGCGAGCGTTCCCGTGACCCTGCCAACATGCGGCGAAGGCGAAACACCATGGGGTTTTAGTCGGTGCAAGTCCGACGTAACCCGTCCTTTCCCCGTGAAGGCGAGTATGCGTTAGGCATTTCCCCATGTAAAAAATAGGGGGTGGCCGAGTAGCTTAGCTAGACGTACACTCAGAAATATTTTTTTTAGTTCCTTACATTTTTGACGTTAGTTAATCGTTAAATATATGAGTTTGTATAGACATGTTTTACATATTAATTGAATATATACAATACCTTTCGGTATGAACGACGAAAGCGATTCTGAATTCAACTTTAATATGGTTAAAGTCATAGATTTCAAAATTTATTAGATCGTTAGATTTTATGTTAAAAACAACTTTATGACCGACATTTACTTAATATTAATTTAAGTTTTACCTACATTCGCTAAAGAATGACTTTTTATATTTTGTAACAGTGATTTTGATGTTTGTCAGGCTTAGTAGTACCTGCAACCGACTAGCTTTTATGAAAGATGTGGTCTCTGCCTACCCCTATGGGAAATAGGCGTGACTCTATGTATGTATATATCTTTCATAAAAGGTTTAATAAAAGGAAAAAAAATGTTTAGTGTTAAGAATTTAATGTTAAAAAAATATGAAATGTTCTTTAAACATCAAAACAGACTATATATGATCGTACTATTATTTTATTTACAGTACGCAAGAATTAACTATAGTACAATACTATATAATATAGTTGGGTTAGTCGGCCTTACGGACATCCACTGATGAAAACTCAGTTGCAACGACCTCCTCCTGGCAATTTTTCGACCACAACAACTGCGTTAACACAGAGGCACTCACTTTTCCTAACCTAGTGTTCCCGGTATAATGATCAATCGATGAGATCGAAGGCAGGCTCGAATGCAGTGTCAGAGACACGCAGACAATAACAACACAACAAGATCCTAAAACCTTATGTTTTTGGACCAATGTTGGGGTCCGGATTTGAACACAGGTGCGGCCACTGACGCCACGCAGTAGAGGTGATAAATACACGAAAACGTGTGGTGGATCGATAACACATCAGATGAGCCCAGGACTCTCCTAGTACGCAGAGATACGATACTACTAAATGGAAAGCAATAACCTTGATTGTTATGTAAATATTAGTATTGAAGGAAGTATGGCATAGCGAGTCTATTCAGCGCGTATGAATTCATTAGTAATATTTAAAATACTTTTTTAAGCTACAGCTCTATAAGAACGAATTGTAACAAAGACGAAAACGGATGTTTGAAATATACTTCCGCATCCTCCACATACTATATTAAGAAATATCGTATCTAAAATCTTACCGTCGTCTCGAAATAACAATAACCTTCCACAACGACAAGTAAAATTAGAATTATGTAAATTGTTTATGAATGTAATTGTACATATATTATACTTCCTTATATTTACGTATGAGTAATCAATCTATACTAATATTATAAAGCTGAAGAGTTTTTTTGGTTAAACGCGCTAATCTCAGGAACTACTGGTTCGAATTGAAAAATTATTTTAGAATTGGATAGCCCATTTATCGAGGAAAGCTATAAGCTATAGAACATCAAGCTACAACCCTTAAACGGTTTATTTTTTAATTAAACGGCGAGCGAAACCTCGGTGCATAGCTAGTGTTAAATAAAAATTTTGGCCTGATGAGCTCTCGGTTCCAAAACAAATTTTAAATATAAAAGGAAGCTTGTCTTAATCAGAGGTGAAGGAAAACGTGAGAAAACCTGCATGTCTGAGAATTAAAAATATTTCGTAGAATGGTATACCGCCGCATTGGAGCAGCGTGGCGGACTCTTCCCGGTGGGTAATAGGCAGGACAGGAATAGGCTGTTACTGTACTTTTTTCATATACCAATTGAACAAACTTGAAATGTAGACTAGTATCTTATCTGCGTCAATTAAGTATAATTAAAATACTGTTTGATCTTTTTACAACTTGTGGCTTCATACAAATCTGAGGTTTACGAATGGTTTCATCGGAAACGACCGAATCCTATAAACGTCGACACGAATGAAATCGCGGGTGTCGATAGTTATATATATATAGGAGCCATGTCATGCTTCTAAAAGTGCGGGTCTAGTCCGTAACATATCATAGGCGTGTCCGTACACATTGCATCATAGAGGTGAGACGCAAGCTCAAGTGATCGGACTCTTCATAGCCAACATTCCTCACTGCCGTACCGTAATGTTTATATATCACTTTGCATCGACTCGACGTCTTAACTAGTACTTGGTGTACAATGGCACATACGTAAGACATTACCTACATCCGTTATGTATTTTGCATTCTCTTTTCATGGTATTTTTAAAAATATTCACGCCAAGCAGTACCGTGTTTCCATACTGCAGGAATATCATTAATGCGCTGAATAAAAGTTAATATGGTACAATCACTGACCATACGGCGACGGTCATCCACCACAAGGATTTCTCATGTACCGTGGGTGCGTTTGTCAGATATAAACAGGTGATATGCCTATGCAGGCATCCGTCTAGGTGACTATCACGGCAGTGGCAATTACTCTGACGTCAAGTAGTAGTGTTCAAACACTTATATACTTGCCGAGTTTCGAACTCTTCGTCAACTTCCGAATACTGTCGGAAGCTATCAACTGCACAGGAGATATTATACTCGTAGTCTCAAGTGTTCGTGCAAATCCAAAGGAACTTTTTCCAATCTATCCGACACCGATGTGACGCTCATGCGATAAGAAATGAGGTAGACTAAAATGCAGTCTCGGATAGCAATGCAGTAGCTTTTTGGGGGATTTTGCCATAGTTGCCACGCTTGGCAGGCGGGTTGGGAACTGCAGTTTATTTATTCAGATGTTCCAGGAAGACACTGACGCCCATCTTCTGGTTTTAATTTTACCTCTGTCGACTTTTAAATTCTCCTAAGCCGCCACCGCACGGTTAATACATACAATTTGATAATTTTAAGAAAATTAAAAAGCATCAAAAATTATTGGAAGTAACTTATTGAATCTACTAGAATTTTACCTTAATTATATCTTTTGAACAGCGTCTCGCTTAAGGACTATCACTTTAGTACAAGATTACGAACCTGAGGGGTGGTTGGCCGTCTGTCACGAGCCTGAAGAGAGGCGAGTGGGGGTCAACTTGCAGCGATCGAACGAATTCGTCGAACTGGAACAAAAAATCAATACATAAGTAACAAATCATTCATCCACAAATAAAGGTATCGGCTAAACGCCCTCAGCGATCGGCCATCTTTCAATCCGGTGAAGCTGCAAAAGCTTTCTGGCTAAGAGTGACCATCAGTGATAAAAAAAGGAGTCAATTTCAAGTCACATAACAATTTCGTATTATAAGTATCGATTATGTAGCAATTTTTTGATCAAAAAACCGACTTCAACACAGCCGCTCCAAATATGCTTGTGCGAATTTAAGAATTTCATGATTATCTCATGGATATCATCATCAGAGATTGACAAACATTATATGGGATCACCCTTACGATATTCCCTTTCTAATAAAGAAATAATCATTAAATAGAGTCATAAACTAAGAAGTTAAGAACATACATACTCGTAGAAAAATGTACATACGAATTGAGAACGCTAATGCTCTTGATTCTGTATTCAATAAATTAAAATAAAAGAATAACTGGCATTGCGGTAGTACCCACTGCGGTGATAGGATTCCTGGAACCCGCCTGGGGTCCTGGAATCCTACCACCACCACCAGTAAAAGTTTCTAAAGGTGTTTAACCGTCGCTGTGATAGAAAAGGAAAGTGATTCTCGTCGTTATGATTTAGGAACGTCATACGAAACGAAAAAAAATAAGAATATAAAATGTGATCGATATGGTTTAGTAGTCAAAGTATATGACCTCGTCGCTGCGGGTACCGGGTTCAAATCCTAGCCGGAACCAACCAGCGATGCTAATTTAGCCCCCTGAGGACTACATATAGCCCTTTTTTTCTGCTTATTCAGCTCTGTACATAGTAGTTTAGCCACTAGCCCGAAGTGTTCAAATCTCAAATAGCTCAAAATGATCGACTGCAAAACCATAGAAATATCACAGTTTTTAAAGGAAACTCTCTGCTGTAGGAAATCCCTTTAACTATTAGGTCACTATATTACATAGTGATAGTAATATAGTGACCTAATAGTTAAAGGTGATAGTGACCTAAAAGGGATTCATTTATTAAATATTCTGGCGCATTTTTAAATACGGTATAACTCGAGTTCTAGATGGAGCCAACATTACGGTTTTCGGGAATGGTTGTGTTTTTCATGTAAAATTCATGTCTGTAAAACGCACCCACGGTAAAACGGGACATCGTTTTTCAAAAAAAAAGGAAAAGTGATAGATAAAAGAAAGCTGTGTGAAAGTGTGACAAACAGTTGACCATTAAAGATAAGTTTTATCTTAAATTCTAACTTGCGCTCAATTCTGAATATTTGTTGACGTTGTTTCCAAATTGGATAAGAATGTAAATACTAATCTTTTCCTTAAGTAATATTTTGTAGTTTAATAACTCAAGGGAATCACAGGTAATCTTCTACCCCATTTTATCCGACGGAAATAACCCGACCGACGATGACAAAACATTCCAATGGGAAATGTTCGCACTAACTGTACTCTAAAATTTGGTAGTATTAAAATGAGTTCCAACTTTGACAATCACATCCTTTTTTATGGTTTAACTGTAAACAACGTATGTATGTATATAAGTCAATATTTTCTTAATGTGTATGCATACAGTTTAAGGAAGTACTTTTAGATATAACCTGTAAAGTAATAAACTACGTTGTTTCAAGGACACAAGATTCACCAACATATTCCGACCTGTCAAAAAATTTAATATAATTGATTTATGATTGCCCGGCATGAAAAGTTATAAGTAACCTCGATGACCGCTCGTACTGCACCTCGGTAATTTTAGTTTTTATTCAGACAAAACAAGTGTGCAATTTGATCTATAACTTTTTGTACATTATAAATCATCGAGTACGTTATAAATGAATTTATCCTTGTGTGGCAGTAATTGAACGAGCACCTCAAGCTTGAATGTCGTTTACTCAACGTGCGTTGATGACGACACATGTTGGTGCTCAGAGGAATTGACATTTATGGCGCGGATCCCGGGTTTGTATATCGGCTGGGGCCAACATTTTCTGCAAAAACACAGTCGTTTGTTTTCGGGCCTGGTTGCGTTGTGCATGTAAAATTTATGTCTGTAAAACTGCGATACAGGAGGAATTCTAGTGATTATCGTTTTTTAACAAAACTTAAAACTTGAACTCGTACAACTTGTAGGATTACTTTCGAATGCAATCATATTGGGGTATGAGTTACGCTACAGCTAAATACTGACTGAAGCAAATAAAGGCTTGTCTTTATCGGAGAATCACAAGCTTAAAGTTGCAAAACACTTTTTCGTAAGACCCCATTACTGGATATAAGGCGTTCAATGTCCAAAATCACCGGGGTGAAACCACATCTAAATGAATGAAGGGAGTGTCTAAAATATGCCCAAATTCTTTCAAAGATGTCCCACCATTTTCTTGGCAAGTCTTTCATTAACAATTTTCACCGGCTGATTTGGATAAGATGAAAATTGAAATACCGGCTGAATCGACGTCTTTCTTTCCGGGCCGATACAATATCAGCAATTAGATTTGAGTCAATAAGTTATCTCGCAGTGTTAGCCGTTTGTGGTCCTCAAAAAGTGTCCCTCCCTTCTTCCAAGAAAATAAAACTTTCTTTAAAAAGTGCCAACAAAAGTGCGGTATCATTCTAGTTACAGAATCTAGAAGAAACCTACTTGTATTGTTTCTGTAAAGATAAAACTATAATAGATAATAAATAAATAGCAGTATCGCAATCATAATAAATAATAAAAATAAGAGTATCGCATGAGAACAACAATATTTTGAAATGCATTTGCAAATTTCGATAGACAATAATGATAAATAGTCTTATCTGTAATGATAAATGTATGCGATAGGTAAAAATGCAAATTCGCGTTAACCTACTTATTTCGTTTGCCTCATTAATTTATTTGTCAGATTCACTCTAATGTAAAGCAGTATGTGATTCAAATAAATATGTTAAAAAGTCACAGATAAAAAACTATATTGTCAGTGTTGAAAGCTCAAAATGTCCTTGAATAAATGAAATAAATAAATAAAATGTCCTATATCAGATGGAATGCAGAAGATCTCTTAATCATCCTGTTCATAGTGGACATAGGTCTCTACTAATAATAAGAATTTGCCGCAATACACCACGCTCGGCAGGCGGTTTCGCGAATGCAGTACTAAACGCCTCGCGCCTTAGATCCTGTCTATGTATTTCGGTTGATATTTTTTCATCACATCCCATATTAAAAAAAATACAGACCGGTGGCGAGCATCTAAGGTGTCTTTTGCGGCAATCACCAATCCGTGCGCCAAATATTTCTTGGGAGAGGCTATGTTCAGGAGTATTAAGAGGCTGATGCAGATGACGTTGATTATTATTTTTAAGAACATCTTGGAGTGTAAGTCTACGTTATCTGTCGTCTCTCCCCCTCAACGATAAACATTATGCACTCACAAAAAAATCTTTGACAAAGCTAATTAATGAACACTAATGTTGTCAGCATAAATCTTGTTTCCCAATCGATTCCCTTTTAGTGTTTTTAGACAATTCGTTGTTGTCACTTTCGATCACGAAACGCTGATAAAACCCGCCATCTGTACAAATTAATTTAATGACATTACAAATTACCTTTACCTCGTTTATTATGCCTTTTAATTTAGCGGACTTTTCGAATGTTGTAGCGTGTTGCTTAACATCTATAGGAAACGAGATTATTTTTTACCGTGTATTTTATTTTTAGAGTAATGTTAATCGATAGCGTGTGCTAAACAAATGCACTTTGTCAAGACATAACCCACTACAATTGTATCTGTATATATGGTGTTGGGATTCCTTACTGTTAAATGGCGCTGTTAGCTATTGTAATTACTGGGAATATGGGACTTAAGAACTGATGTTTTAAGGAAACGGGCGCAGTGTGGCACCGTTCAGAAATAATCTGGGTGACATTTGTTATAGCCAGACATTGCACTTACAATTGGATCGAGTCGTGACTTTCTTCCATAAAAATTAAGTTGCGTTATGACAAAGAGTTGTCGTGGAATTAACACTAACAAACTATGATTAGAATATTGTTTTTCGTCAGAATTCAGAAGCAAGGGAGAAAACCTACGCCGAGTTCTAACAGTACGGCAATTGACTTTTACTACTACACTATTCGCACAATTTTATATTAACATATCATCACCATCATCATTTTAGCCTATCGCTAGTCCACTGTTGAACATAGGCCTCCCTCGTAGATTTTCACAAAAGTTTGTACCTTAAATTTTTGGCGGGCGTTAGCAGGAGTGTTGGCCACCGCAGTTTATTTATTCAGATGTTTCAGGAAGATGCTGCTGCCTATGTTCTGGTTGTAATTTGAAATGGGGTGATAGATTCTCTTAAGCAGTAATAGTGAATAAACGTTTTTCTGATATTTATTTAGCTCTTTCTAAACACTTACGCATCATGAACTTGGAATAAGTTGGTCCTTTACGGCTGAGTAATAAAAAATATTCGTTATTGGCGAGCGTAAAAATTGACCTTACTAAACACAATTTGACAACATTGTACACTCGAAATAATTGTAACCTTTCATAGTTATAATATTGTTATAACCATTGAAATATTTATTGTAACCATTTCAACACAATGTAAGAAATAAGTAAGTATTCGTGTATTTATCCTTAAAACAAATCGTCTTAGTGTGTATCACCCCAGGGCCATATATTCTGACATGAAGCAGTAGTCTGCAAACAGAACTAGGGTAATTACTAGGCATATAAGACTAAAGAACTTATGTTTCAGGATGACGGGCGTAGTGTGGTGTCACACAGAAATGTTCTGGGTGACACAGCATTTGTTATGGGCAAACGTTGCACTTACCGTGAACGTTTCGCTTGTTTCGACACTTTATGATGGCAACTGATTTTATCTACATAAGTTACGACAACCCGAGCTTGCGACGGTTCGCGTGGCCTTTAGAATCGATGTAACTTAGAAGTATTTGAGATATCACAATGAAGTAAGACCTGGGGTACTGTCCCTTATTTTTCCTCCCTTATTTTACTGAATTCTTGCGTAGGAATCCGCCTAGATAGGTACCAAAACAGTGACAGATGTTCCACCCAGATAGTGACTTGCAAATACCACAGTGTTGCGGTTTATGAGCCAATGTCTCGTGGTAACAAGCGCAGTGCGGCAGGTACGGGGTGACACTGCAGCTGTTACGGGAATTAGCGACGAGACGAGAAATTCGTTCACCGTATGGTAATTGCAACAAATGCTATGTCTTCCAGAACATTTCTGTAGGGCACCACACTGCGCAACTCCCACTGAGACATCAGTTCTTAAGTCTCATACATCTGGTAATTACACTAGCTCTCGGGGCCTTTCGGACCGAAACACAGAATTGTTTGAACATTACTACTTCACAGCAGAATGACTGGCTCTAGGGTGGTACCTACCTAGACGGATTCCTGCGTAGCGTAGACGCCAATCGAAGAGAAACAGAACCGCAAACTGAGCCGTCAATTATGATGCCGCCAAGCAAAGCCGCAGGAATAAGCTATCGATATATGAACGGTTATTTCACTTACAGTTAGGGCCGGGAAGCCCCTTACTAGGCATTTCTCATCTTGTCTACAACCAAGTATTGCAATTCGTTACAATTTATAAGCACGTAATACGACATACTGGAAACTGATTGTACCGTATATCTTTATCGCGTGTTTATATTTATACAGCATCTGTAAGACCTCGAGAGACAAACCAAGATCGGTCCGTCTCTCGGTGGTCTACAAGTTACATTTTAGAGAGCTTGCGCAGGATTACACGACTAAATTCCACTTTCTATCATCGGAAAACTGTTTATACAGCTGGTTTCCATTTTTTGTTTGTGGATATACTAATAACTACATATTACGTACAGCAAAGGACTGGAATAATATATCTACATTAGTCTTTCCGTCCGGTTACAAAGTGGGTGTCTTCAAGAGAAGAGTGAATATGCTTTAACTACACTAGTGCGTTTTCTATCCAAAACTACTTCGCCACTCAGACGCAATCGAGGTTCAGCACTAGCTTGTAAGTCTAATCTATTAATTATTTTTAAGAGTGAAAGATAAAGAAAGAAACAAAAAATGTAGTGTGATGACGGGGGAGGATAATCTATCACCCTATCTATTATCGCAGATGTCGTAAAAGGTGACAAACAAAAAAAAAACAATAACAACAAATACATCTAATGAATTAAATATCAGTAAAGTTTGTAAAACAGCAATCCAGCATTCAGTGCATCCTGCTTCGCGAATAAAACAATAAAAAGAAATAAAAAGTGGCCCGGCGTCTTTCCTGGCTCTCTTGCGTCGGCCGTCGAACCCTGTACGAGTCGGTTATGCAAGTAGCAGCATCCGGGATACAGTTAAGAACTGGTTCCCGGTTCCGGCATATCATGCCTTCGGACCGTTCACTTGACAGTATCACATATTTATTTGAGACATTATTAGTTGAGTGTGTTACTTTTGTCATGGAATATGCTTCGGTAGTCTGTGGTATTCCTTTTAAATTTGTCTGCATTGTGTTTATTTAGTATTATTTTAACTATAATGTTTTTATTCAAAAAATATATAAAGATATTTGTAAAGTAGTTAGGTGAGGTGATATCGTAAATCAAAACACAATTGAGATTCTCTGTAATTAAAGATTAATGTTCCTAACACACAAATACCTACTATTTTTAGTACTGACAATGACAATTCGACCACAGACTAAATGATTATGTCTATATGACCTTTATTTAAAATAAAGAAAATATATTTTCTTTACAATTATATAAAATGAAGATGTCTAAAAAGTTTAATTTGTCAGTTTCTTCTTTATAAGTGGTGCCTCATTATGTGGTAGGTAAAAATAAATTTTGCAAAATAATATTAAATTTAAATCACTTAAACGGTTAAGATAGGTACGACTAAAAAAAAGTAATGCTTCAGCTTATAAATGTCCCACTGCTGAGCACAGGCCTCCTCTCATTTCTGAGAGGATTTTGGAGCTAGGAAGAATCCGCCACGCTGCTCCAATGCGGGTTGGCGGACTTCACATGTCTTCGAAATATTTTTTTATTTCTCAAACATGCAGGTTTCCTCACGATGTTTTCCTTCACCGCCGAGCACGTGGTAAATCAGCACTTAAAATTGCAATTAACAATTTTAATGGTGCCGGCACCGGGCATCGAACGCAGGTCACTCGCGTACTATGAAATTTAAAGCGAGCGCTTAGCCCCTGAGCTACCACGGCTCTTAGGTACGACTAAGATTTCATTATTTATTGTTTGTCCAGCAGTCATCGTTATTCTATTATTAATACAGTTTATATCTATTTGCTCTTTTATTTAACGGCCTGTAGAAAATTCACATGTCCAACTATAAATTTTCTAAACAAGTCTCTCCCAAGTAAGACTTGCCATAATCACCGTGCTTGGAAGGCGGGTTGGCGATCGCAGTACCCCAGACACTGCAGTTTTGACGCTGCTGGTTGTTACCTGTCTCGATAGTTTAGCCCTAGTATAATTGAGATGCTTATTCCGTTATTAATCTAAGCCTTCTGATTTTCCGTTTAGCGCACTGTTGTCATCATCGTAATCATCATCATTATTTCAGCCTATTACTAGTCCACTGCTGCACAAAGGCCTTTCCCATAGATTGCCACAAAACAGGAAAGTTTTTTGCTCACATTTTTGGGGGTTTTTACCATAGTTGCCACGCTTGGCAGGAGGGTTGACAACCGCAGTTTATTTATTCAGATGTTCCAGGAAGTAGCTGCTGCCCATCTCCTGGTTTTCTCTCTGTCGACTTTTACGACACCCACGGAGCGAGATGGAGTGGTAGATTATCTAAAGCAGCCACCACACGGCCGGCACGCAGTGTAGTGCCATACAGAAATGTTCTAGTTGACACAGCATTTGTTATGGGCAGGCGTACGGACGTACAAGCAACGAACACCCACGGGTTGAAATGGGTTGGTAGATTCCCTAACGCCAACACACGGCGTATAAATCAATGTACAAATATATATGCCTATGGATTAAATAACATATATATATATATATATATATATATATATATACACATAGTGTTGTATCACCATCATCATTTCAGCCCATCACTTCCGCTGCTTTTGTAAGAGTCAACTTAAGCAAACACACGGTGAGATGAATGCTTCCTCTTGCAAACTATTACACTGGCGTTGCTAAACCGCCTTAAGCCAAGCCCAAGCATAGTAACTACGGTAATTACATACCCTGAAGTTTATGTTCAGCAGTGAAATTAAATGATGAAAGTGGTTGTTCCGTCTTACGCTCTTATAATGTGGTTCCGCAAATATAAAACTTGCTGTAAAGATTGACAGGTGAAGGTTTATGACTCTTGGAATATCTGTTTAGCAGTGACACTCCTTTATTCACCTTTAATATGTTTTTGTATGTTTATATATATTATAGTATATAAACGTTACTTTTTTATTTATTTTTTGTTACTGTTAACTTCGGATTGTTATTTAAAGTAATTTTCACATTTTTTTTAATAATGCTTGCTTTACAATTTTCTACACGCCCACGGCTTGACTTGGAAAGAATGCCAATAGGCATTAAGTCCGGCCTTTGTTATCCTGTTAATTAAGGTGTTAATAAATAAAGTTATTAAAAAAAAAAGTATTTTTGAATATGTTCCAAAGGTTTACTGTACATTTACTGTACGTCAGTTTTACTCACACAGTATTTGGTTAACACTTCTGGGACTAAGAGATAATTGAAACATACTTGATACAAATTTATTTAGAATCCTAAAAAGTACATGCGAATAGTTTAACATTTATATTGTTCTAATCTTTTTTAGCTATGATTATGTAAAATGTCTTTGTATGTGGATATAATAACAGAAAATGCACACACTTGTTAGCAAGATCTTTTGCAATCTTACAATCTATGTTTTATATAACTTTTTGCTGTTTGTTTACCAACCGGTCGGATCCGGTTTTTGTTAGTTTTTTCGTAACTAGTGCTAATATAATGCGCATTCCATTTATCTCCATAAGTGTTATAATTTTATTATATATTTATAAATTATGAGTCATATTTTTATTTGCCGCTGTAAGAACACAGCAAATAAAATTAGAGCTCCTTTCACTGATGAGACTTTTTAACATGGACTTTTATGTATCTAGAATAGAATGATTTTTTCAATATAGATAATACTTATTGAACGTAATTTTTAGAGTTTATTTTTTTTAACTACACTGGTTTGCAAAAAAGGCCTCTGTTGTTGGAAGAACCAGCACGAAAACTTGCGGGCAAATTTAACTATTACAGCAGTATTATAAAGATGTAGAAATAGCTTGGCAGCGATCCTCATTCCCAGGGGTGATTATCATCCACGGATTCTATAATATTATAATAATCTTTTCATAGTCTTTGTTTAATAAAAAAAAATACTTTTTCATTGAAAGACTGTGCACTTTCTGGGATTTTGTTGTAAATGCGTATTGTACATTGCCCCAAAAAATAGTTACTGACTACGTGAAGTCGAGTAACTGGCATTATTAATTTGTGCTTGTTGCTGGTATTTAAATTATGAACACTTTTTATAGTAAACTGTTTTATGCTTTTGTATACTTACAAAACGTATTAAAAAGCCAATTTATCCCAAGCCGAATTATCCCAGGCATCTTTTATATTATAATATATTCTTAATTAGTTCAGCATCAGCATCGGTTGTAGAACGACCCTTGTGAAACCAACTTATTTATTGTGAATAAATTTATGTAAATAAAAAATGTTTTAACATTTGAGTAACAATAATTTTTCGTAAGCTGAAGCAACATCTAGATCAGATGTCATAAGCTTGTTGTTAAAATTTAAATTTTTAGTCATGGTTGCGGTCCTTGACTTTCCCAGTTTCACTGTTAATATAATACTGAGAGTAGATATATTTACACCTTTTTTTCAATACGAGCACACTAAATGAGTTTAATTATAGCCGTCAAGAAGAGAAAAGCGTTTTACTGACGTACCAATAGCCATACAGATAATGTAGAATGAACATGATTCGGTTTTCTTTTCTGAATGTTTCGTCGGAAGAGAACGGAATTCTCCGCTGGCATTAATTTTCCCAGATTACAATACTGTTCACTTAGCACATTGATCAGAGTCCCTACCGCTGATCCTTGTAGTTTGTGTGCCTGCTTATGTACTTGAAACTGGTTTACCTGCGTGTAACTAATATCTCATTAAAATACAAACTACACTTGTTTGTCTTAAAAAAACACAATACGTACCTGGTGTGCTCATTCTTGAGTTTAAATTAGTATTGTGAGACTAATTATAATTTAATTTTAATAAACCCGCGTTTAAGATGGCAGAGGACGTATGAATGATACCAGGGTTATGAAAAAAGTTTGTAGTAGTAGTAAAAGTTACTAAAGTAAATTTTCTTAAAAAAGTATTAAGAAGCTAAGAACTCTATCCACCGTAGCATTCTAATTTGGTCTAGAATCGTAAACACGTGAGTTGCAAAAACTGAGTTTTTTTTTAAATCGTAACTAAAGATGACAAAGCAGTCCACCTGATGATTGAAGTCACAGTGGTCCACAAGCCATTTCCTCGCCATGAAGATGTACGTGTGTTATCACCACTTAAGACTGAGAATGCGTTATCATTATCTGGGTCATCAGTTATCAAACATACGAAACGCAAAAGTGTTATAGTACTGTACTTTGGTCTTGTGTGAGCATGGTTGACTTCGACTCGGTTGGCGGAGTGGCTATGCAAATTGGCTTCTGAGCTCGCGGGTTCGATTCTACAACAATTATTTATATGGTCTAAAGATACTTGTTCCGGGCATGCTGTTTGCGCAAAACGAACCTACGAGCAAGGAGAAATCCTAGTCCTAAACTAGGATCTTCCTTTTTTTTATTTAAAACCAGTATTAGTTAGCCGACTGAACTATGCATTTTAGTACTTCTCTACTATTATGAAAGTTTATAGTAAGTCATAAGATTTTTATATTAGAGCTACTAAAGCCATCTAGCGGAAAATCAAAGAGCTAAATATAGTTTGTGTGCTATAATAAACCAAAACTATGGAATTAAGGTACTGAGCTTTGATTTTGATTGTGATACCATCAACAAACTTGTCAGATGATACTGAAGATTTGAAGTAACGTTTGGCTAAGTGTAATTGCCGTGTGGTAGCGGCTTAAGAGAATCTACCACCCCATCTCATCCCGTGGGTGATGTAGAAGTCGACAGAGGGGTAATGAAAACTAGTATATAGGCAGTAGCATCTTCCTGGAACGTCTGAATAAATAAACTGCGGCTGCCAAAGCGCCTGCGAAGCGTAGCAACTAGGGCAAAATAAGAGCTACACACTTTTGTGGCAATCTATGGGGGAGGCCTATGTTCAGCAGTGGACTAGCGATAGGCAAGCTATAATGATGATTATGTGTAATTTTATTACATTCATTGATTATTTCATTAAATAAGTAGTGCGAAGCTCACTTTCCCTTGGTCATTCGATTGTGCAAAATTGTTTATTTTAAAAATATAGTTTTTTTTTATTTACTTAAAATCATCACAACTTTTTTCCACGTAACAAAGTAAAGTAACCGCTTATAAGCGTCCCACTACTGTGCACAGGATTAATCAAGTTTTTGCAGTTTTGAAGCATAGCAGAGTTCGCTTCGCTGATTCAGCGCGGATTGACGGACCTTAAATGCCGTAGAGTAGTAATCTTTAATTGAAGAAAGTGACGAGACGGGCAAATCGTATGAATCAATATCGTAAGAATATATTCGAAGCCTGGGAGAGTTCACGGGATGCCTTGGGTGTTTTCTGTGATCTTTCTAAGGCCTTCGATTGCGTTGATCATGAAACACTTATCAGGAAACTACATCACTACGGTGTAAGAAATTCTGCACTTCAACTTCTAATTTCATATTTGAGTAATAGAACGCAGACAGTAGTTATCAATAGCAGAAGTTCTTCCGGATCAGCAGTATCTATGGGTGTCCCGCAGGGTTCGATTCTCGGCCCATTTCTATTTCTTATTTACATTAATGACTTACCTTACCTAGTAGGGGACAACCATGATATAGTGTTATTTGCTGATGATACATCTTTGATTTTTAAGATAAAACGTCAACTTTTATTATATGACGAGGTGAATAATGCTATTTCAAAATTAGTACATTGGTTTAACGTTAATAATTTGCTTTTAAACGGCAATAAAACAAAATGTATTAAATTCACAACACCAAATGTTAAACAATTAGATGTAAATGTGCTTGTGAGTGGGGAAGAGTTGAGCCTTGTGGATACTGCTGTCTTTCTTGGAATAACTCTTGACGCAAAACTTCAATGGAGCCCCCATATATCTAAACTAGCAAGTAGACTTAGCTCTGCAGCTTATGCTGTAAAAAAAATTAGGAATTTGACTAACGTTGAAACTGCTAGATTGGTTTATTTTAGTTATTTTCATAGCATAATGTCTTATGGTATTTTGCTATGGGGAAATGCAACTGATGTTGAAGTGATTTTTGTTTTGCAAAAGAGGGCCGTAAGAGCTATTTATAATCTTGGCTCTAAAGTGTCTCTTAGGGATAAATTTAAAGAAATTAATATCTTAACCTTGGCCTCTCAATATATATTTGAAAACGTTTTGTATGTACACAAGAACATAAACCAGTTCACTAAAAAAAGTGATGTTCATAATGTGAATACCAGGAACAAGCACAAATTAATTATGCCAGTTACCCGACTTCACAGAGTCAGTAACTCTTTTATGGGGCAATGTATACGTTTTTACAACAAAATCCCAGAAAGTGCTAAAAGTCTTTCAATCAAAAAGTTTAAATTTTATATTAAACAAAGACTTCATAAAAAGGGTTATTATAATATTAAAGAATACATAGATGATGATAACCCCTGGGAATGAGGTGATCGCCGCCAAGCCATTTCTACATCTTTATAATACAGCTATTGTAATACAGTTATTGTACATTATTTTAAAAATGACTAAAAAAAAAAAGCCCGCTGGGTTTCTTACTGGTTCTTCCCAGGACAGAGGCATTTTTGCGAACCAGTGTAGCTTAAAAAAAAATGACTTTCAATAAGTACTATGTAAATAGTCTATATTGAATAAAAATTTATTCTATTCTATTCTATTCGTGGCCCTACTATGTTTTGTCTCCCAGAACATTGTGGCACCTCAATGTGATCTCTTCACCCCGATACATCAGTTCTCAAGTCTCATGTGCCCAGTGATTACACTAGCCAGCAGTGACGTTCAAACCAAAACGCAGTAACGTTTGCACACTACTGCTTAACGGCAGATTAACTGACACTGCGGTGGCACCTATCTAGACTGATATCTGCATAGGAATGCAGAGGAAAAAAAAAAAATACACATACACACACATATACAAGATGTAACCAAAATAACTTCTCAATTAGAAGTGCCCACTGGATTGCAAAAACGAAATGGCCACCGACTCGGCATATTGCTACAGTAACAATGTAACTGCAGCGCTGATATTCATTTTGTCGCAGCAGTAAAAAACATTTAGGGGTACCGGGATCAGGGATCCAACCGAAATCACTTGCGTATTATGAAACAGCCCTGAGTTACTCTGCGGCTCTCCAATTAATTCTTAACAAAAGAATTACGCAGCGACTTTTCTTTTCTGATCATACATAATTACGATTTATGTCTGCTAAAAGCCGTGTAATTAATTTATTGATAACTTTAATAATAGCGAGAAACAACAAATAATAAAAGATGAATAGCCATTAACTATTGGCGCCTTTGCCCTGCCGTTCGACAGTTATTAGTTGTAATTCATTATTATACAATCATATAATAAGACAAATAATATTTTTGAAGTCGTAATAATTACCTTTAAAAGATTCTACTTCAAATCATGCACATGCTTTTGCGATTAAGTTTGATGATTTTTCGTCATTAGAACTTGACCAAATTTATATATCACCCCTAAGGTACCCCCTTTCTAACGAAAAAAGAATCATCGAAATAAAGACACATAATAAAAGATTCTTACTGGTCGTGGGAACGCAATATGTAGTAAGATTTTTTGACTACGAGTACCAAAACGGCGGCGACGTGGTTTACCACCTGTCACGTCTCGTATCCGGCGAGGGCGAAATGTGGGCTACGTGAGTTGCCTCTGCCTACCTCTTATATTGGAAAAAGGCGTGACTGTTATAATAATATAAATAAGATTCCAACGATTTGTGAACCTTTCTTTGAAGACGGTTCAAAAGATAGCTTTTGTTTGTGGTTCCGCCTACCATAAAGAAACCCGAGAAGTAATTTTATAAATCTTTAAAAGTTAAATAAACCGTAATCCGTATCAGCAAACGCAGTGCCGGATTTCACTAAATAGAGCGATGACCTGTTCAAGTACATAGTTGGGAAGTAATTTTAGTGCATTTTTAAAACGCCACACTCTACTAATTCTCTTGTATCATGTGTGCGTTTACAGGCGTAAATTGCACATACACAAACGCTCAGACCATTTTAAAAGTCACGCTTTTTTCCATTTAAAGGATAGGCAGGGGCCACAAATGTGGTCGACTTTTCGCCCCCGTAGCAAAAAGAGACGTGACGGGTGGGTAACCAAGTCGCCGCCATTTTGTGAGTCAAAAAAATCTTCCTCCCCATTGCGTTCCCACGAGCAGTATAGTGACAACATTGCATATTATGGTGTTGTTCTGCACTAATAAAAGGCTGTCCGTACAATACCTCACTCTCTTTTTACGACACCTCGTTAGGAAAGAGGTAAGTGCTATTCTACTCTGCCGGACGCATAACTGCTGTGTTTGTGCCACACAAATATTTGTTTGACCCGTAGCAGGAGCGATGTTTATCAGTGTATGGCTCAGGTGCTTTGTGACAGTCGTTGGAAATGAAGACAACCTAGTCGAACAATTCTCTGATATGAACTAGATTCAAATTGATTGCATTTAAAAACCTAATCAATACTATGTTTGTATTTTAGTGATCAACAAGTTAATTCAGAGTTAGCAAAAATCTAAGTTTTATTGATACAAAGCTTGTAGCCTAGTAACTGTTTCTGCTGAAATGTATTATTTCTCTTTATTAGCAACTAGCTGATGCCCTCGACTTCGTCTGCGTGTATGCAGGTTTTTTAAATAACCCGTGGGGTTCTCCGGGATAAAAAGTTTGTTTCTGTTTTCGTCTCCAGGATGCAAGCTATCTCTGTATCAAATCTCGTCACCATCGGTTTAGCGGTTGAACCGTGAAAAGGTAACAAACAGAGATTATTCAAAGTTAAGTAGACACGTGTTTACGGAACCGTAAAAAATCAAAATTATCGCACTTAACCGCCACCATCGCTCTTCCATATACAGTTACTTGAAACCTGTATCCAGATCTGATGATATGAAGGGCAGAGTGAAACCGGAGAAAAAGTGGACCGAAAGGTCGAGTTATTGGACTTTGCATTTTTGCATTACATCCGAACTTTAATTTTTGTTGCGATATAATGAGTACAAATTTAAAATCCATGGTCCAAACGAAGGCATCTCAAAGAATACAATTAAGAACTAATATATATTAAATGGAAAATCGTTATTTTTCGACGTAAAACGTCGTACATTTACATTTCACCGGCGCATGCTACAATATGAAGTAAATCAGCTTCAAAAAGCAGCACCTGTTCACAAAGATGACTGGTAGCCATGAAACAATAACAAATTTTATAAGACCCTACTTTAAAAAAGACCCTACTTTATTTGATAAATACAGTGATGACATTGGAGGTAGGGAAAAAAGATTTTGCAGCGATATAACAAAACTAAAATATCGCAAATGTAACATTGTGTTGCTTAAAAAAACTGTCATTTGATGCATAAACATTTATAATAAGATTTCTAGAAATATGACATTAAGACCTTTACAAATTGAATTTAAAAAATTGCTATTAGCAAAATAACTTTATTAATCTATTGACATATTTCTTCAATACTTTTATTAATGTTTTGACTTTATAAATTAAGTAACTATTTTGTTATTGTATTTTAATAATTGTTGACAATGACAATTTGTTTTATTTAAAGAATTCAGAATGTTCTTTTATAAAAATCATTTATAAGGTGATAATGAATTAAATGGAAATGGTGTTTTTCAGGTTTTTTTTTCGATACGATTATTATTATTATTTTTTGACAATTTGTATTTAATTTTATTGTTGTATATGGATGCAATTTTTTTTTCGTTAAAGTCTTATTATATTTAAATTTGTTATGATGACTATATGGTAATTTAGATATAGATCTAAATTTGCATGCAGTTATATATAGCTAAAAAGGTAAAAAATATATACATCAATGTAACCCTATTTATAGCGAATAAAATATTCGAATTAAGAGCACTTCTAAATTCAAACTGTTACGAATAAGGTATTATGAAATTCTTATACTAATTATGTCAAAACTGCTAAATTATCTGGAACTAATCGGTACATTTAGAGAAAATTGACGAACTCGCGAAAGTGGTCAGAGTGGCTGACTTCTACGCTGCGGTCCTGAAGTCGAATACCAGCCGGAGCCAACATTTGTGTAAAAACACAGATTTTAGGTTTTCGATTGTGATTGTATCGAGTATCAGAAATTTATATCTGTAAAATGAACTTACGATACAGGAGAAATCCACGTGAGAGGTATCGTTTTGTAAAATAATAAGCATCGTCGTTCATCGCTAAAATAAACGCGATAAAATCCATAAGACT
The DNA here is from genome assembly GCA_019845155.1 of Luehdorfia chinensis. NCBI lineage: Eukaryota > Metazoa > Arthropoda > Insecta > Lepidoptera > Papilionidae > Luehdorfia > Luehdorfia chinensis. Next base: position 3,923,146 of record JAHVAK010000008.1, on the reverse strand, counting down.
AAGTTTTAATTAATAAAAAGTAATATTTGCATTATTGGGTTCTTTGGACGAAATATTACTCTGAGTATGAACTTAAACATTTACATTTGTGTAAAATAATGATACGTATTTTTTTTGTTTAATATTTATATATTTTTTTAATTATTCTTTATTGTTGTCACCTTGAACTTTTTTACAAAAGGACTTTATAATGTTACGTTTTCAAGCCGTGGTAGCTCAGGAATACGCCTGAAATTTAAAAACACGCAAGTTATCTATCTGGGTTCGACTGCAATTTCAAGAGCTCATTTACCACATCCTCGAGTTTGAAGGAAAACATCGTGAGGTAACCTGCATGTCGGAGAAATAAAAAATATTACAACGTCTTGTGTACGCCAGCCCGCACTGGAGCAGGCTACCGAGCACAGGCTTTCACATGTCCTCGAAATATTTTTATTGACTTGCTAGTTTCTTGACGACGTTTTCCTTCACCGCTGAGCACGTGGTAAATCAGCACTTAAAATAGCGGAACAATTTTAGAGATGCCGGCACCGTGGCATCGAACTCCGGTCACTCGCGCACTATGAAATTTAAGTCGAGCGCCCTGCCCCTGCGTTACCACAGTTGATAATTACTCGCAGGACAGGCTGGATGTAATATACATTCGGCTTGTTAAGTTAGACTG